>OX336388.2:34546070-35746070 GCA_946902985.2 Meconema thalassinum
ATCTAATTTTGGGCACATAATAGCTTCATGTTTACTGCTGCACACAAGACACTTCAGTTTCGTAATACAATTTGCAGCCCTATGTCCAACCTTCAGACACAAAAAACAAGCCTTGTTTTCAGACAGTCTTTTACGTTTGTCCCCTAAGTTCATTTCTTGAGCAAGATAACACCCCTTACTGTTATGTGTTTTTTTTACAGAAGACACACGTTAAACTGTTTCCTTCGCCTTTACCAGCAAAGAGAACACTAGCAGTTGCTAAACTACTCTCTTTCCATTCTTTAACTTTAGCACTCCTTGATTCACTAGAAACTCCAAAACCAGCTTGAGCAAATGTAATCCTCTCTTCACTTTCTACTTCCCCCTTCAGAAAACCAAGTAATGCAGTCAGTTTGTCGGCATGTCCATTGTCTTGATCCCTCATAGCCGTTGACGAACTCCTCATCCAGACACGTAACACTTCCTCAGGCAAGCAGGATTCTACTAGAGGGAAAAGCATTGACCCGTACTTATCTCGGGTAACACCTATAGACTCCAAAGCTCTCAGTTGTGCTTCCAACTTGTCATATAGACTAGCAAGTTGAGTCTTCTTCCTTGTTTGAGAAACATTTTTCACTACAAGACTTATGAGTTCCCTTACATAGAACTCAGTCAATAAATCCTCCCTTCCAAATCTACCCTGAAGAGATTCCACTGCTTTAGGATAATTTTCAGCAGTAGGGGGGAAACTGGCAACTAATTCTCTAGCGCGACTATCAACTTTCGTGGATTGGATCAAGTATTGGAATTTGTCTTCGTCCTCAATTTCAGAGTCCTCGTGAATGCGCCGAAATTGTCCCCAAAATTCCAACCAATTTTTAATCTCCCCATCGAATTTCATGAGTTCTATTTTGGGTAGTTTCAACTGCCTTTTGGTTTTATTCCCATCTGATAGGACCGATCTTGCTGACACCACTGCCAATACATTGGAATTAGCCTGCAACCGTAGAGCATACTTCTGTCTTGCATCATCCAATCTGTCTCGAAAACTGTCTACATATTCGTATTCACGGTCATACTCGTCCCCTTCCTTTTCCAGCAACATACTTAAAACTTTCTCGTCCAACGGCGCCAGCTCCGTTTCTAACCTCTCCAATTTGGTTAGCAAGGACTGTAAGGTGTCGTCGTCCACGCCGTCTTGAATTTCTTGATTTAAGTTTTGCAAAAGTGCATTGTACGTCTTCGTAAAAGTCGCTCTTACCGGCTTCCGCGCTTTCATTAACTTCTCCATTTCCAATACGAACACAGAACAGGAACACGAACGAACAGGAACACGCGGTCTTTAAATCAACACAATCTTCAAGTTGTTTGAATTAATACGCCATCCTGGCAAGGTCGCCAATATTTTGTTAGGGACCTACGCCTACCCGGTGTAGGTATAACCAATAAAACAAATTGAATGACACGCTCAAGACTTCTCATAAGAAAACTTTATATTCTAGTAACCGCCATTACAACATTTTCACTGCCTTGTGTATCAAAGCTCTTAACAACAAGAAACACAAAAGTCATGGAGTAAAGAGTAATCGTCCGTGACAATAAATGTGGACTTCCTGTTGTAATGCGCATTTGATGCAAGATATCGTCACACATATCTTTGTAATTTATCCATAAATCAATTGGTTTTGATGGGAAACATGTTGATATAATATTATAGAAAACAATGTTCGTATTTGACGATATTGTGAAGAAATTACAGCATAATTGAGAGTTTGATCCCAATGAGCGTCATTTTCTAACAGTTGCAAACGTACGCAGGCTTCTCTGTAAAAGCCACACAATTCACCATTGACAGTTCGTAAATGTTGGAATGATGTTGGTCCTCGAGCATTCACTAATACGTAGCAACACTCATCGTTTCTTGGATGGACTGAATAAATTCGACCTATGGCATCGTTGGAATAAACATTTAGGTAACTTGGAGTTGGATTTCCTTGTTTCCGTCGTTGAAATTTCTTTGAGGATGATTCCAAGTATAATATTTTGGCAGTTCGGAGTATAGCAGTGTCCGTGCGAAATCATCATTCTGACATATTTCAAAAAGACTGGTCAAGGTTGTAGATGGTAGTTCAACAGCTCGTTGTAATGCGCTCTGTGGCGTGAAAGATACTCTTTGACCATTTGACAAGCACCCAAACAAACTATGGAGAAGAGTCAACAACTTATAATCAAGGGGACGTCCATCTACTTAATAAGTTTACTATGCAGGACATCGAAGGCAAAATACAATTTCGAGAGTGCTTTCGGTTAGAAAGTCTGGAAGATGGAATAGAACTACTTATTAAGAGAATAAAGCCAATTGTCTATAGACAGAAAGTTAGACATGTGTTAGAAATCGAGAATATCGACTCTTTGTTTGTATTCAACTACTGGCTGGAAAAGGAACTACAAGATTCGGATAAAGATTTTAATTATAAGCTAAAAATTAAGCTGGATGCTATTAAAATTACACCAAGCAAAAATAAGGAAAGAGTTATATTCTGTGTGTTAATATGCATCGCAATTCAAGAATGTGAGCTGACCTGTTTGCATTAAATTAATGATTATAAGAATGGACCTAAACAATTTAAGCAAAAATTAAAATCTAAAAATGAATATGGATGTTATTTAAACTATAAAAAGAAAAAGAAAGAAATGTATTATACAGTATGTAAAAATTGTAGATATACTTAAATAAATGTTTCTTGTTACCCGCCTCCCACTCCTAATCCAATCGTTAACCTTCGGCAGTCTCCGGCAATGTTCGCGAGAGTGGCCTTCAAAAGTAGTTAAAAATTTGAGGCGAACTAGGGAAATTTGGTGTAATTTAAGGAATTTTAGATATTTTAGGAAATGTTGGTTGCAGGTTTGGATTTCGAGGTGATTCGAGGAATCTTGGCACATTTTGGATAATTTTTGCTAATTTGGGGGAATTTAGGGGCATTTAGGGAAATTCTGGGTTGGGCGTGAGAAATCATGCCGGGCTTATTATTATTATTATTATTATTATTATTTTCGGTTTATACTGTACATATATCACATTGCTGGTATATTGCAACATAACTATACGGGCTTCAGTGAACCAAAGTATAGTTACTGAACCAGCAACTTCTAAGCTGGAATTTCGCTACCCATGAACTTCCGAACGATTCTGGTTGTTGATATAACTACTGCCTTCTGCATTAGTTTGTACAGCCGAGTATCCAGATCCAGTTCTTTAAGGCCTTGGAGCAAGGTACTTGGGATCACGCCCGTACTCGAGACAATGATAGGTATGGTCTTTATTCGCTCGACATGCCATAGTCTTTTGACAGGGTCGAACAACTCGCTGTATTTGCTGATCTTTTCAATGTGTTTTGACTGGAGATTCTTGTTGTTAGGAATCGCAACATCAATCAACGTAGTTTGCTTGGTTTTATTGTTTACAACCACCAGATTCAGCCTGTTGTGTGATACCGATTGATCAGTCAAAATAGTTCGGTCCCAATACAGCTTGTATTCATTGGTTTCAAGAACACACTCTGGCTGATATTGGTGGAACGGAACTTTCTTTCCTTTCAGAAGCTGAAACTTATCAGCCAACTCCTGATGCAAGATTTTAGCAACTGCATCATGCCTTTGTTTCGGCTCCGTCGCCAGGAAATATCTACATGCAGATGTAATATGCTGTATTGTTTCTGACTGTTGACATCCGTAGCGGCACTTATGATCTCGTACAGCGGGATCTTTTACAATGAATTTGAGGTAGTTCCTTGTAGGGATGACTTGGTCTTGAATTGCTAGCATAAAACCTTCAGTTTCTGGAAAGATCTGTCCTGAAGTGAGCCAGCAGTTTAACGCAGTTATATCAACATTTGCTTGACTCACCTCATTTGGATATCTTCCGTGCAAAGGTTTTGCTTTCCATGCTTCCATCTTCTGAAGGTCAGTATGTAGGAGATTTTGAATCTCTTGCTGATACAAGACCAGTGGCGTTGATCTGTCCGCCTCACTGATGGCTCTGTGGAGTACAGATGACCTCCCTAAGGCTTACTATCTGTCGTTTCATCTGGTTATCAATGGCAACGAACCCACGTCCACCTAGGCTTCTGGGTAGAGTCAATCGCTCTATTGAAGATCGTGGGTGGTGTTTCCTTCCTTTTGTGAGCATTGTTCTCATTTTTCGTTCAAGTTCTTCGATGTCCGTTCTACACCATTTGATTATGCCAAAGGAGTAGCTCAGCACAGGTACAGCATACGTGTTAACAGCTTTCACTAGGTTTTTGCTGTTCAAGTGCGTTTTTATGATTTGTTTTAATCTTTTGACAAATTCACAGGACAGATCTTTCTTTATTGACACATGGTCAATATGCTTAGCTTGGTTTACTCCTAAGTATTTATAGGTGTCCTCTGCCAACATAGCCTTAATATGCTGTCCATCTTCCAGCTCATACCCGGACTTCTGTACTTTTCCTCTTACCACCTTTAGTGTCCGACACTTGTCCAAACCAAATCCCATTTGTATATCTCGTGAGAATGCTTCAAGTTTTCCAGATGCGACTCTGTTTCGACATCGAGTTTAAGGTCATCCATGTATAGCAGATGATTTAGCCGAGTACCAACTCTCTTCCCAATCTTGATAGAAAAGCCGTAGTGAGTAGAGTTAAGCTGGGTAGATAAAGGATTCATTGCCAGGACAAACCATAAGGGGCTAAGGGAGTCTCCTTGAAAGATGCCTCTCCGAATCGATATCTCATCTGTTCGTATGTCTCCGCGTGGCGTACTGAGACACAGTCTAGCAGCACTGCTACTAGTCAGTCATGGGGCATAGAATCAAAGGCCTTGTTATAATCGATGAACGCCATATGAAGGTTTCGGTGATTTAAGTGTGCCTGGCCACACACAACTGAGTCAATTATTAGTTGTTCTTTGCACCCTTTTGAACCCTTTTTACGACATTTCTGTTGCACGGCAATTATATTGTTTCTTTCACAGTGTGCATATATCCTGTTAGCCAGGCATGATGTAATGATCTTATACAACGTGGGCAGACATGTGATGGGACGATATTTTGTAGGATCCCATGTATTCTGGAGATCTTTTGGAAGCAAATATGTGATGTCACGTGTGTTGAATTCGGGCAAGCTATCAGGATGAAGGATGGCATCATTAATGAACTCAGCTAGTCGATTATTATTATTACTGTTATTATTATTATTATTTATTGTTTGACAACATTATCACGGCAAATACTGGCTACATTTTATGTTACAGCCTGGTTCGGCCTTAGCAAGGAAACATTTGTATTGAGACAATTTCGTATACACTGTTCAGAGATTTCACATTACTGTACATCCATGTCGTGCCCGCAGTCTTCACGAGTCTCCTTCATTTATAGGACGAGCTGAATTTCCATCTGAATCATCGAGCCTTGCTGAGTGTTCGGCGAGAATATTGTCACCAAGGAACTTCCTAACAATATCGCAGGTGTTCAACAGAACTGCCTTCTGTAGTTCAATATATATCTGCGGATGCAGATTCAATATTGATAGACTACTATGGAGAGTTTTGGGTATAACACCAGTACACGATACAATTATTGGGATTGTAGTCACCGAGTCAAGTTTCCACATCTGCTTTACCTCAATTGCCAGCTCTGTGTACTTAGATATTTTAGTAGCAGCTGTTGTTTGGATGTTCTGAGTGATGGGACGTGCGATATCTATCATTAGTGCCTCTCTGTGTTCTTTATTGATGCCAATGATATCTGGCCGGTTGGTACTGACTGCAACATCTGTCACAACTCCTCTGTCCCAGTAGACCTTGTGTGTGGCATTTTCGAGTACTTCAGATGGTGTGTATTTCCAATAGGGGACGGTGCTTTGAAGAAGTTTGTACTTCAAGGCCAGTTTCTGGTGGATAATGTTGGCAACTTGATCGTGTCGACGTTTGTAGTCGTGTTGGCAAGGTGGGAACAACCTGATATAATGTATTGAATGGTCTCAATGCATTTGCCACAGCGGCGACACTTCTCGCTCTCTGTTGCTGGATCTTTTATGATAAATTTCCGATAGCTTCGAGTAGCAACAACTTGGTCTTGGATAGTTACAACAAATCCCTCTGTTTTCGGAAAGAGGACCGAGTGGGTCAGCCATGCGTGCAACGCTAACTTGACGATGTGAGGCTAGTCCAACTCATGGGGAAACTTCCCATGAAGCGCCTTCTGTTTCCAATTCCCAATCTTGTATTCAGTAGTTTTGATTTCGTTTACTGGTGAATCTAAAGATGACAGATGGAGCGGTGTGTAATTATCATCAGCTGAAGATACAGTGCGATGGAGAGGGGATGTTTCTCCTTTCTTGTGAAAAAATGCACGCAGAGTTGTCACTTGTTTTGTATGAAGGTTCATGATGTCTATCAGGCCTCTACCACCTTCAGACCGAGGTAGAGTAAGGCGCTCTGTTGCTGATTTCGGATGGTGCATACGATGGCGTGATAAAAGCACTGATGTTTTTCTTTGCAGATCGTGCAGCTCAGTTTGAGTCCACCTGCTGATACCAAAGGAGTATGTAACTATGGGCATAGCAAATGTGTTAACTGCCTTAATGATATGTTTAGCGCTAAGTTTTGAAGAGAGAACACTGCGAAGTCGTGAAGTATACTGCTCAGTGATGTTCTTCTTGATATCACCATGTCTGAGACGGGTACTCTGGGAGAACCCAAGATATTTGTACAATGCGCCTTCCTCCAACGGCTGAATACTTCTCTGTCCCTCTCCAACAGGTATTACTTGTGCAGAGTGCGAGCCTCTAATAACAGTCTGTGTTCTACACTTATCAAACCCAAACTGCATATGGATATCTGAGGAAAAGCTCTGAGTGATAGAGATGAGGCATTGTAGGTGCACTTCAGTTGATGCATACAGTTTAATGTCATCCATGTCATCTTGTACGCTTCACCATGATTACTCTTAATACTAAATCCGTAGCTGCTACTGTTCAGGATTTGCGAGAGAGGATTCAAAGCCAGACAAAACCAGAGTGGGCTTAGTGAGTCTCCTTGGAAAATTTCTCGGCGAATCGGTATTTATGGAGATGTTAAACGAGTGCCACCCACTGTAAGTTGGAGGGCAGTGCTCCATGAGACCATCTCGCTCCACAGGAAGTTAACTATGATAGGGTTGACCTTGTAAAGCTCCAAGCTCTGTATAAGCCATGTATGAGGCAAGGAATCTAAAGCTTTTTGGTAATCAATAAAGCAGGTATAAAGGTATCGTGATCTACGACAGGCCTGCTCTAATACCACGGCATCAATAGTGAGCTGTTCCTTACTGCCTTGAGAACTCCTTCTGCAACCCTTTTGTTCCTCTGCGAGAATGGTGTTTTCTTCACAATGCGCACGAATTCGTTTTGCAATGATGGATGTAATGATCTTATACAAGTTTGGCAAGCAAGTCATGGGGCGATATTTGGATGGTTTTGTGATTTTAGAGTCCTTTGGCTTGAGATAGGTTAACCCCCTGCTTAGGAAAACTGGAAGTGCAACAGGATTTTCCAGAAAACATTATATGTGGATAGCCAGTAAACGGTGGGTACATGTGAGCCTTTTATAGTAGTAGTTATGGATCCGATCAATTCCTGGTGCTTTCCAATTCTGTAGGCTGATGATGACCTGACGTAGTTTTTCAGTGTCAACGTCTGTATGTGCCATTTGCTTTATTCGTCTGGTAGCATTCTCTATTTCCTTAAACCACAGAGCTTCATTGTTGTGTTCTTCCGGCCTAGGCCATATTGATGACCAGTAGTCGGTAACACTCTCCGCACTGGGTCCTTCTGGAGAATCATATTGAACTTGAGGTTTCTTTTTCAGGTCATCATAGAACTTTCTCTCATTTCTCTTGAAGTCATTGTTCTGCTTCTTCCGTTCAGTAGTTTCTGGTATCTCTTAAGACGCTTAGAGAGGGCTGCAAGTTTTTGTTTATAAGTATCAAGTACTTCGGTTATCACAGCGTCCCCGGGGACATGACATTCTTGTTGTGAGGAGTCCTTCATTATTCTTCATATGAGGTTGTTCAGACGTCTACTCTCACTCCATTCTTATACTGTTGCAGTCTGTTAACTTTCTGGCGTAGTTGTTCAATGCGTTGTTTCAAACATTTTGCCCATAGTGGATCGCTGGGTTTCCTTGTAGCAGACTGTTGGTTTGGAGGGCGTGGCCTACCCCCATTAATTCGTACTGCAGCTAGTGCTGCACAATAGATAGCAGTATGAACCTCCATGAAAGATTGGTGCTCTTCTAAATAGTTAGGAAGTACGGTTTCGTTCAGTTCTTTCAACACCATAGCAAACTTGCGGGAAGACTGCTGCCTCGGAAGTATTGGACGTTGGGTACGGTCGGTACCTGCGTATTCAAGCAGAGCTGAATTAAATTCGTCTTGGATCTTGGAATGATGGCTTGTTTCCCCATTCTGAAGTTCATTTACGTGAGTCGATTCATTCACGGTAACCTCATTATCAGTATTTATTTGGTTAGTTTCACCACTTGCAGCTGAGGTATATAGTTCATGAGATATCTCCTGTCTGATTCGATCCAGAACAGGGTCGGGAACTAAATGATTCTTTACAATTGCTCTTCTCTGATCCGCGAATCGTTGCTCAGTGATGTTAAACAGAGGATACTGCTGCCTGAAAGCCGCATGGAGTGCTTGGCGGTAGTTTGTCATATCTGTTTCAAGACGAGTTATTCGATAATATGCCCGCATGTTAGATCCATTCATATTGGTTTCCCATTCCATGCGTTTTCTGGGCTTACCTGCGAGAGTGGTTAAATTTATTACAAAGGCACTGCCGTCATGTGCGGTGCGAGACTCGAGATTTTGTGTACCGCCAATATCGTCTTGAGCTGCTGGAGCTTTTTCGGGTCTACTGGTGGGGGGTCAGCAGCTTGTCATCCCACTGCCACCGGTTTGCGTATTGTCACCTATAGCGGTGGTTCTAGAGGCAACCTGCCGTATCACAGGCAGTGACATTTCTTAAAGCAAATTACTATTATTGGCTTTCTTGTGTGCTTTTTTTTTACCTTCAGCCAGGTATTGCCTTTTATACCTATAGCAAGCTTTACAACATTCCTGTGAATGCTAGTGTGTTGTTTTGACTGATCGACGCCGATTCTTTGTAAATATGTGATCCAAATGATGTCAGTTCACTCAATCCTAACCTCCGTTTCTAACGAAATAAACGACTTTATTGGACTAATTGAGTAAACGGAGTAATAAACACACAATACAGGGCATAGATTAAACTATTTTAAACGAAGTATTTGTGGTAATGTTAACCTAACATGTACCAGCAATTCCTAGGCAACCACGTAAACCTTATTATTATTATTATTATTTCTACATTCATTTCACCACATAAGTGGGACATATCAACATATCGTCGGCTTGTTTGCAAGACGGTATGTCTAATTCTCTTAAGGTGGCACATTGAGAAACGAGCGAACAATGGAACAGGTCTCCAAGATGACGGCCTTCTGCATGGTGATATGTAGACCAGGATGTATTCCCAATATTTGTAGATTACGAGCCAATAATTTGGGGATGATGCCGGTAGAAGAAATTACTATGGGCAGAACCACTACACTTTCCTGTCTCCACATTTGCCGTATTTCCTCAGCCAAAGGCAGATATTTGGTGATCTTATCACAGCAGGTTTGTTGGAGATTATGGGAATTGGGCACTGCAATATCAATTAGGAAGGTTCTCTTCTGCACCTTGTCCACAAGAACGATATCTGGTCGGTTTGCTGGTATGGTTTTATCAGTAATAACAGATCGGTCCCATAACAACTTGTGACTGGGATTTTCCAAAATGGCGTCAGGAACATACTGATAGTAAGGCAAAATATTATCAGATAATAAATGCTTTTGAGCAAGGTGTTGGTGCATTATTTTGGCCACTTGGTTGTGCCTTTCCATGTAATCAGTACAGGAGATTGCTTGGCAGCCTCCTGTGATATGTTGAATTGTTTCCGGTTCTAGTTGGCATCTTCTGCATTTATCATCCTGAATATTTGCCTTAACTATATATTTCAGGTAGTTTTTGGTAGCCATAACTTGATCCTGGATTGCAACCATGAATCCTTCAGTCTCAGTGAATAGGTCAGCATGAGTCAACCAGCTGTTCGACGCATTAATGTCGACATGTTTCTGGTTGAGATCATACGGATGACGACCGTGCAGAGCTTTCTGCGTCCACTGCTGAAACTTGATGGCTGAACATTCCTCATCAGTGGCTAACTGTATATCCCTTACGTGAAGAAGATCCAGCGGTGTGCACTTGTCATCTGCCTTCACAGCGGCTTGATGTATGGGAGAGTCATGTCTTCCCAGAAAATATCTCTGAAGGTTCCTCACTTGCCTTGCATGCAATTGGATAATGTCCGTGAGCCCTCGTCCACCTCTTTGACGCGGGATTGTCAATCACTCAACAGCTGACTTAGGGTGGAGACATCTGTGTTTTGTTAAGATGGTACGTGTCCTAATTAGGATGTTCTCCAAGTCAGTCTGCGTCCATTTGATAATACCGAAAGTATATGTCAGAGCAGGAATAGCATAGGTATTAATAGCCTTAAAGGTGTTCTTTCCATTCAACTTTGATTTTAAAATCTTGTTAAGGCGTTGATTGTAGATAGCTACGGTTCTATCTTTAATACCTTTATGATCAATTCGATTAGATTGCAGAAGACCAAGATATTTGTAGGTCTCATTACGTTCCATAGGCTTTATGAAACAACCGTCTTCTAGTTGAAATGCTCGGACCTCTAATTTTCCACGCCGAATGGTGAGGGTGCGACACTTATCTAATCCGAAGGACATTCCAATATCAGAAGCAAAAGAAGCAGTAATTGCAATTAGATTGTCGATGTGTTTCTCAGAGGATGCATATAGTTTAATGTCATCCATATACATCAAATGAGAAATGTTGTATTTGACTATACCATGGTGCTTAATTGGAAAACCACACTTTGCATTGTTCAGCAATGATGATAGTGGATTGAGCGCCAAACAGAACCATAGAGGGCTCAAGCTGTCACCCTGAAAGATACCTCTTTTGATTTGAATAAATCCCGATTCCATACATGTGTCTCCATTAGACATTAATAAATTATTATTATTATTATTATTATTATTATTATTATTATTATTATTGTTATCATTATAATTATTATTACGGTATTATTCTCTCTTCGTTTAGGCCAGCTATGGACCACGATATTTCAACTGCTTCCGTCTTTGGGCCTTGATCTTAGCCCAGTGTTCAGGGACATGTTTTTAATATGTACTCGTTTTAGATTAATTGTATGTAAATGTCCTTGAAATTGACCTTGCGTTTTATTTAATTAGTGTTAGCTCTTATCTGTATTAGTGTTCTCCTCCCTTGTTGTTTAATATTGAAACCTCTGAGGTAAGTCTAGCACGCTTTTCCACGATTTTTTGTAGCACTGTATGAAACCTCACTCATCTTAACCTTACTCTATTAGGTCAGTACCTTAATATTACCAAAACCTATTACTTGTCTGTTGCCATGTCACAAATGGTAGCAGAGCTCGTCGATTCATATTTCATATTAAGGGTGGGGGTGACAATAAGGTTAGGACATTAATACTGAAAATTGTACTAATATTTGTTATGTAATCGTTTTTCATGCTTGATTGTACGAGACTACATGGATCTATCAAGAAAGCTGCGCTCAATTTGTTCACTAAACAATGACAAAGTTACCTACGAGTGGCTGTTACGTGGGAATCTATCAGCTGGTAATTGGTTCGATGATTGGCTGTCTATCTATTCTTTGAAGGAAGTTATTGTTAATATTCTTACTTGGGAACAACATTTATGGCCTAAAGGTGATTGCAACATTGATATTGTGTCTTGTGTAAATTCTTTAATTGCATTAGGGCAGTTTTGTTGGAAAATAGGTCTTCGTCTCCTTAGTTTTATCGTTTTGAATTTTGATGTGTTGGTCTTCCTTGATACTTCGGATTCGGTGTCTATTGAATATTTGGGCTACGTGTGACCCTGCATTTTGTGCTGTGTTAAAAGATCTTCAAGCTATGTTGCTCGTGTGTTTTGAAACGTTATTTAATTGTGTTAGTGATGATTAGGCCTATTCGGTTTGTGATTCAGTGTGTTCTGTATGTGGTGAAACCTGGTGTTAGTGATGCTGGATATTTTATTCTCTCCGTAAGAACTACTAGTCAGGTGGTGTTGTTAAGGAATTAAAGTGGTGTCTTTTTTTAAATTTCTGCTGAACACGCAAATTCTTGAAGGGCCTACCAATTTACATTGTTTGAGCAAGTGGGGTCACCCATAGTTTATCAAGGGACACTATCGAAGCTTTATAGAGTAAATGTGTTTCATGTTGGCGAGGCTGTTAAGAATTTTCCTCCTAGTCGTCTGATATTTCACCACCTAAGATCTCGTATTATTTTATTAATAGTTCTTCTGCCTATTCTAGGTTAGTGTATAGAAAAGGAAGGGTTAGGTTTGACCAATAGCCTTCCCATGATGCCAATCATATGCCAATTATTTTTTACTATGTTTTTTTTTTAATTTGTTCCCTACATTTGACGGTGATGACTAGGCCTACTTAGATTTTCTTGCATTCCCCATCCAATTTCTACTGGCATGTTTACCTGGCTGATGTGTTCGAGTAACGATATTATGGAATTGTTAACCTGGTTAAAAATCTTGGTAGAATTAAAGGAATGTTTCTGTGCTTTTGGGTTGTCAGAGTAGCCTACTTGATTTTTCAATTAGTGTTTCCTTATACCACGAAGTTCTTTCATCGCTTGTTAATTAGGGTACCTATTATTTTATCTTATGACGAGTGTAGTAAATTTTCTAAATTGTGTTTGGCGAACCGTATATGTGAGGTTTGAGTGAATTTTAGTGTAATTGTGTTAATTTAGTTTTGCTATTGTAACTTGGGTGGGATTTGTTGTTGTTGCGTCTTGGTTTAAAGCAAGGTCAGGTTCTGCTTTATTAAAATTGTCTTGATCTCTAATAATTTAATACCGTGTATATAAATTAGGCCGGCCCCGTGGTGTTGGGGTAGCGCGCCTGCCTCTCACCCGGAGGCCCCGGGTTCGATCCCCGGCTCCGTCAGGGATTTTAAAACTGACGTGAAGGTTGGAACGGGGTGCACTCAGCCTCGTGAGGACAATTGAGTAGCTGTCTGACAGAGAGACAGTGCCCCGATCACGAATACCAAGATTAACGGCCGAGGGGACCCGACGCGCTGATCACGCGTCACCCCAATATCTGCAGGCCAAATGGCTGGGCAGCGGTCGCTTGGTCGGCCTTAGCCCGTCATGGGCTGGATAGTGCCAGGGGTTGTTGACTTTTTGTTGTTGTATATAAATTAGTATTTCGTTGAAATATCTTTCAACCGGAGTTCACTGGGTATGGGAAGTTATTTAGTTGCACGAAGGTTGAAATTCTTAGTACGATCCTTAATATATTTGGTATGGGACTTATGTTTTAAGGTGATATAAGGCGATCAGGAGTATGTAAATGGTAAGTTATGTGTGTTATGTTTGTTAATTGCCTGTGTGTCTAGGTTTGGTGGCATTGAATTAGCTGGTGAGTAAAATTGTGTATTTGGGTTGGCACTACTGTTTGGTAACTTAAGGTGCTGATTGGTTGCGTTCACGGTAGCAAACAGTTGATCAACTGTTGAAGAAAGTACGCTGTGAACGCGGTGTGATGGAGCGCTCCCTAAACATGTTCCATGGAGCGGACGCCATTTTATGGAGCGTAGAAAAACTGCGCTCCGTCCACGGAACACGTTTAAATCCAACATGGCGTAGCATATAGTAGATTTAAAAACAAATGTAAACATTGTGGAAATCGCTCAAAATAGTTCCTAAACTGATGAATACTGAAATAATAATGAAGAACACAACATCACGGTCCCTCCATAGCCTATAAAATGACCTGCATTGTGTTAAATTCGTGATATATCTTTATTCCGATTTACGGACCGCAGTTGCGACAAATGTTAACCTATGTGTGAAACAACATAACCTGACATATCGGATGTTACATCCTTTATTTTGTTCCAAGTATTAAAAATTATATGAATTCATGTGTGTGGTTTCCTTTTTAGTGGTAATGTGCATTTTTAAAGTTTTTAAATCGATGTTTCAGCGTTTTTTAATCACTTGTAATTTGGTAATGTGGTCTGAAAATACGATTTTAACCTATGCTTTGGGAAAAATACTGTACCTCGACGAATATATTGTTGTGTAGGCAGTATAGAGAGAATCAAACTTCTAGGCTACCGGTACCGGTACTGTATAAAAAATACCTTTCATTTGGAGCAAGCATAGGCAACCGGTACTGTATAAAAAATACCTGCATTGTAAGGCCTACTTGGCCTACCCCAAATTCTGATAGGCTAAGACCTATTGTCAAGAGTTTTGACTCAAAAATAAATTATTTCAATACCGTAGGCTACCGGTAGACTACTTGTTGGGTTAAGGATTTGTATGCAATAGGATATAAGAATTACCGTAGGTCTGTCTGTGCCTGCATTATTAGATGATTCTTCCAATAGAAAACTAAGTGTTTGGCTGATCAGAATGTAATGACTGGGAAATACTAGTAGCCTATCAGTATTTTTCTTTTCATGGTATTATCTTAACAGTTCTCTTGCTTCTTGGATGCTGTTTAGGTCTAGATTAGCCTACACATCCACATTCCTTTCAAGAATGCTGAAAAACCTACTCACTAGGCCAATATTTTTTCTTGAAACAATCGTAAATGTTTCACTAAATTGTAGGCTACGGTATTTTAAATTCACATAGCTCATTATCAGACCGCAAGACCCCCCCCCCCCCCCTGGCTTTCAGCTTGGACTGAATGAAGTTAATTTGGTCTTGTATAGGCCCTAGCCTATAAATATGTTTCTATGTTTGAAAGAAACCAGCTTCCCTTGGTAAGCATTTCAAGTACCGGTAAACAGGTACTTTTCTTTTCATGGCATTAGCAGTCTTATCTTAACAGTTATCTTGCTTCTCGGTTGCTGTTCAGGTCTAGATTAAACAGCCACATTCCTTTCAATGTAATGAATATCACCAACCGTACTGGTACCATTGGCTATAATTGGGCAAGCTCAATAGCCAATGTTCACTGCAGTAGGCTACCAGTACCGTACATCAAGAAGCTGGGAATGATTATGCACTGAAACTCAAGATATAATATATATATACTGTATATAAATTTCTTTTCTTACACAAGGAGAGAAAATTAAGCACTCTCCAACATCGCACTTACCCAGTTTGTCCTTTATTTCCTTCACTTACGGTATCTCAACATGCCTGAGTATTAACATTTTGTGACAATTATTGTATGCACATACTGTATTTTGTCCATGCTTCAACTAATGCAACACCAAAATTTCCATCCTTGACTTCCTTTTGTCAAACGAGTGATGATTTTCTCTCAGGGGACAGGTTAGGTCTCTGTAGCCTACTCAGATAGGAACTGACTATTAAGTAAAATGCATTATGAGAATGGATTTAGAAATTGTGACATAAGGCTAATTTATTTTACTCACTCTCTTGTGTGTATGCTACATGAAAAAGAAATGAAAATCCACAGCCTGCTTCCAGTCTCCGACCGGGTCAGGAATGGAATGAATGAAGCCCCCATCTAGCGGCGAGGATATGGACTGTGCCGGCTGCCGAGGCCTGACGCACTCCTCTGGGGCAATGATTAAATGAATGACAGATGAAATGAAATGATAGTGGAGAGTGTTGCTGGAATGACATTTTGACAGGGAAAACCGGAGTACCTGGAGAAAAACCTGTCTGCCTCCGTTTTGTCCAGCACAGATCTCACATGGAGTGACCGGGATTTGAACCACGGACCCAGCGGTGAGAGGCCGGCGTGCTGCCGCCTAAGCCACGGAGGCTCTTATATGCTACATATTGATCTATATTTTAACAGTAGCCTAGGCTACAGGATACATTTCAAAATGCTGTGGTGTCAGTGACATGTGCATGTATTTTTAACTGAGGCTAGGATTGGGAAGGAGGCTTTAAGTTACAAGCTTAATAACCTGTATAGGAAATTGTTAGTAAAATGAAAACTTTAAGAGAGTGAGGAGTCATGAATATTAGGCTACCTACAGGTACTGTACAGTAGGCTATAGGCTACAATTGGTCAGGCTTGCTAACCTAGGTTCACTGCAGTAGGCGACCAGTACATCAAGAAGCTGGTAATGGTTATGTACTGAAACTCAAGATATATAATATATTTTTCTTCTTACACTGGCAGAGAAAACTGAGCACTGTTCAACACAGCACTACCCAGAGTGTCCAATATTTTCTTACCTTATCGCAGCTTGCCTGAGTTTTAACACCTCATTACAGTGATGCTTCACTTTATAATCTGCATATTCTATCACACAGCAGTATTTGCTGCTGACCACAGAAGACCTGATGTTCTTGAACAGTGACTGAATGAACTATGTTTGTTACAAAACTACACCTGTAGTTCTTCTGTACTGTAGTTTCATTTGTATTCAATCTGGTAATGAGCCAAGGTGGAAGATATTACTTCTTTTAACATTTAGTTTGCTGATTCGTAACAACCATCTCTCTACCAGGCACATATTGAGCAACAAAGGGAATTGTTAGTAACCAAGTATCAATACCTTTAAGAGAGTGGCGAGTCATGAATGTTACCTTCGGTAATGGTATGTAATTGTGCGAGCCCACTAGCCAAGCCCCATTCAAGTACCAGTATCGTACATCAAGCAGCTGGTAATGATTATGTACTGAAATTCAAGATAAAATGTAGTCATTGCTGCTTTTCGGGTACAAATTATAAATATATAAACACACTCCTGGAAAAAGTTACACTTTATTAGTTAGTTATCACACTTAAATGGGCAATGGGCAACTAATACAAGTAATCGTTTCCAGGAGTGTGTTTACATATTTATAATTTTGTACCTCATGTTGACCGACTGAGAAGCAGCAAAGACAATTTGTATAGGCAACACTTAAAAAAAAAGAATGGCTTCAAATTATCACAGAAAATATGTATTCTTTAGCACTGCTTCATTTATCTTTGCTCCTAGGAGTCATTCATCCTGTTACTTTCCTGCTGTTTACATATATATATATATGTGGGAATCGGAAGATGATGAACCGTTCGTGGGTTTCCCGCCAGTCTCGGGACCGCCCGGTGGCGCCGCGTAGAAGAACCGAGAGGAAGCCGTGAAAAAAAAAAGAGGACGAGCAGTGTGTCAGTTTTGTGTCGAGTGAAGTCACGCTAAGTTTGTGCAATCTTATCTGTTGTAATCTTATGTGTAAATACAGTTTTTATACTTAAAATTACTTAAAGACGTGTTCGGTTTGTTCGCTTGCCAAAAACCTTTCCTACATTTGGGGGCTCGTCCGAAATACGAAGTATTTTGAGTGCGGAACCGCTACAGCGATAAAACCAAGGCGTGAGGTGACGACATTTTTCTGGCAAGATCGACGACGACGTGGGTCCATGGAATATAGAAGACGAGTAGCTGTTCAACTTCCAAAGACGTGGTGATTCAAGCAGGCTGCAAAAGACGATTTCGAGGATCCTGAACCCTAAGACGACGACGAAAAGAAAAGTGATTAGTGCGAGTGCCGAAAGACAAAGAAAAATGGCGGACAATGTGGCGTGTTTACAAGATATTGAAAAAGTTAATAATAACATTAAGACGGCGCCTACGGCCGTGATTAAGACGTTACATAACCTCATTTTCGAAAAACTGCCACGTGATCGAAAGAACAGGCAGCGCTTAAGAGAATTCTCAGGATTCGAGTTTGAATGTGACTCACCAAAACACCTGGAGAAATTGAAGTTCATCGAGTGCGAATTCACCGAGGCTGATCTAATTGCCATTTGCACTGTGTTAAACATTCAATATACGGGAGAGAAAGCAGTGCTTGTGCAACGCATCTGTGACAACTTAATGGACCTTTCGTTGCTGGGGATGCCCATAGACGAAGATGATGATGATGATGATGATGAAGAAGAAGAAGAAGAAGAAGAAGAAGAAGAAGAAGAAGAAGAAGAGACTGGTAAAACGAAAGATGTGATGAGCAAGATGAAAGAGGCAAACGAATTGCTGGCGGAAGAATTACGTGAGTTAAAGGAGAAAATGGCTGGTATGAAATCCATGAAACATTCAACCTCTAGCATGTCAGGATCATCATTGGATTCATCTAGCTCGTCCGAAGACCAGAAACTCTCCAAAGCAATAGGAGGTAGGCCTAACCATAAAAACATAACAACTGGGGCCGATAACCTAGATGTTAGGCCCCTTAAAACAACAATTATCATCATCATCAAAAACATAACAAAGACCAAACACAAATCGAAGACTGTAGTAGAAAGCTCAAGTGAAGGGGAAGTCGACCAGGACGTGGTGGACTTGCGGCACACTGCAAACCGGGGATTTGCACACAAGTTTGCGTTGACTTTCCGAGATGTAGAGGGCTCTGTCAGACCCTATGACGGCAGCGAGAACTATCCGGTGCGACGTTGGATTGAGGACTTTGAGGAAACGGCAACGTTGATGGGCTGGGACGAGATGCAAAAATATGTTTTTGCAAAAAAGTCATTGTCAGGCCTGGCTAAGTTGTTCGTGCAGAGTGAACGTGGCATCACATCTTGGCACAAGTTGAAGAAAGCCCTGAAGAAAGAGTTCCGAGATGATACCAGTGCAGCAGAGATTCATCGACTGCTAACCAACCGACGAAAAACTAAAGTTGAAACTCTTCAGGAATATTTCCTGGTGATGCGAGAAATAGCCAGCAGGTCGGCAATCGATGATAAATCGTTGATACAATACGTCATCGATGGCATCGAGGACGACACTGGATCCAAGATGGTTCTATATGGAGCAAGGGACATCAAGGAATTCAAGGACAAGTTGAAGATCTATGAGAGAACTTACACACGAAACTCCCAGAAGTTGACAAAAAATGTGAAGACGACAAACAAACATACACCAAGAGAAGACAACAGGCAGAAGCAGATCTCGTCTGTAAAGAGATGTTACAATTGTGGTCAGAAGAACAGTCATGAGTCCAGCGGATGTCCACACAAGAGTCAAGGTCCAAAGTGCTTCAATTGCAGCAGCTTCGGACACATAGCTTCCAAGTGCCCAATTCCTGAGCAGAATGCAGAGAACAAGACAGTGAACGTTGCTTTGGGAACCAAGTCGAATATGAAGATGAAGGAATTGTTGCTCCAGGGCCAGAAGATCAGCGCATTGGTGGACACGGGCTGCCCAATCAATCTGATCCGCGAAGACATTTATGCAGAGATGGGGGATTTGGAGCTGAAGACGACCGCCATAGTACTTAAGGGTTTCGGTGAAAGTGAGGTGCCACCCCTAGGATATTTTCCATCCGACGTCCAGATTGACGACGACACTTACTTGACTGATTTCTATGTGGTGTCTGGAGATGTACTCAAGTTGCCAGCTATCGTGGGTAACGACTTGCTGGACCAAGCCGTAACTACCATCAGCAAAACCGGTGTCAAGATGTCCAAGGAGATATCAGAAGCATACTTGTACCGAATCGACGTGATAGCAGGCGAGGAATTGGACATAGGAGAGGCATCGGAAGAGGCTGTTTTGAGAATCAGAAAGATGGTCAATGAATATTCGCCACACAAGGAGAAGAGTACCAGCGTTGAGATGAGCATCACGATGAAACAAGAAGAACAGATTCACAGTCACCCAAGACGCTTATCACCAGCGGAGAAAGAGATTGTAGAGAAGCAAGTGCAGCAGTGGCTCCAAGATGGCATCATCCGACCCAGTATGTCTGAGTACGCTAGTCCAGTGGTAGTTGTGTGGAAGAAAGTTGGGTCTCCGAGGGTGTGCGTCGATTACCGTCCAGTGAATAGAAAAGCTGTCAAAGATCGATACCCACTACCACTCATTGATGACGTCCTGGACAAGCTGAGTGATGCCCTACGAAATGGATTTTTTCACGTCGCAGTCAAGGAAGAGAGCAGAAAGTATTTGGCCTTTGTGACACATTCAGGCCAATATGAGTTCCTGAAAGTTCCATTTGATTTCTGCAACTCGCCTCCTGTGTTCCAACGCTTTATCAACTGTGTATTCAGAGAACAAATTCAAGCCGGCACAGTCCTAGTGTACATGGACGATGTAGTAATCCCAGCAAAAGATGAAAATGATGCCATAGAGAAGCTTGGGCAAGTGATGGAGGTAGCTGAAACTCATGATCTGGATATTAAATTCTCGAAGTGCCAGTTCCTGAAAAAGAAAATCGAGTTCCTAGGACACGTTGTAGAAGATGGAACTGTCTCACCATCTCCTAGGAAAGCAGCCGCAGTTCAACATTACCCAGAACCCAAGTCGCTGGCCGAAGTCCACAGTTTTTGGGCCTTTCCGGATATTTCCGGAAGTACATCCCAAACTACGCCAAGATTGCAAAGCCGCTCAGTGATTTGTTGAAGTCAACCGGTGGATTCAAGTTTGAGCAAGAACAGAGGATTGCATTCACGAGTCTGAAAAAAGCCTTATCCGAAGATCCAGTCCTCATCATCTATAACCCGGCTTACGAGACGGAAGTCCATACTGATGCAAGCAAGTATGGTTATGGAGCAGTGCTACTGCAACGTTTCCCAGACGATGGTCAACTGCATCCTGTTCAATACCTGAGCAAGAAGACTACGCCACAGGAGGAAAGGTACAGCAGCTACGAGCTCGAGGTGTTAGCTGTGGTGATGGCCTTGAAAAAGCTCCGAGTGTACCTGCTTGGAATCAAGTTCAAGATCATAACCGACTGCTCTGCCTTCCAGAAGACGATGGACAAGGAGGACCTCACCCAGAGAGTTGCAAGGTGGGCCATGATGTTAGAGGAGTTTGATTACTCGATCGAGCATAGACCGGGTGCGAGAATTCCTCACGCCGATGCCTTGAGTCGCCATCCCATGGTCCTCTACGGTCTCGTCGATGGACTCGTTGCCAGGTTGAAACGAGCTCAGCAAGCTGATGAAGGTCTGTGTGCGATCATGGAGCACTTGAAGTCGAAGCCATACAAGGATTACACTCTGCAGGATGGTATCCTCTTCAAGTTCTGTGATGGACAAAATCTACTTGTCGTCCCACGGCCAATGCAGAACGAGGTGGTGAGAGCCGCTCATGAGAAAGGACACTACGCTGCCCTGCGCACAGAAGAAGAGATCAAGAGAGAATTTTATATACCCAATTTGAAGAAGATAGTTGGCCGTGTCATCTCCAACTGCGTGAAGTGTCTGCTGGTCAACCGCAAGACTGGGAAACAAGAAGGACTCTTGCATCCCTTGTTTAAAGAAAGCACACCATTTCACACTTACCATGCTGACCATCTCGGACCCTTGGATTCAACGAAAAAAGGATACAAGCATATCCTCGCAGTAACGGACAGCTTCACAAAGTTTGTGTGGCTGTATCCCACTAAAACGACGACCACGAAAGAAACTACGGCGAAGCTGGACGTGCAAAAATGAGTATTTGGTAATCCAGCGCAGATCGTCACCGACCGTGGAGCCGCCTATATTTCACACGAATTCGAAGAGTACTGCACTGCTAACAACAACACCCATTCACTAATCACAACCGGACTCCCTCGTGCCAATGGTCAGGTAGAAAGGATGAACTCCACGATCATCTCTGTGCTGGCTAAGTTGTCCATCGAAAACCCAGGAGATTGGTACAAACACGTCGAAGCCACTCAGAGAGCCATGAATTCCACTTACAACCGCAGTATCAAGCAGACGCTGTTTGAACTTTTGACAGGAGTTAAAATGCGCTGTGAAAATGACCTGAGAATAGTTGAGTTGATCAATGAAGAGATGCTAGACGAGTTTGAGACCAGGAGAGATGAACACCGTGAAGAAGCAAGGGCACAAATCCAGAAAGTGCAACAAGAAAACAGGGTGTCGTTCGATCGACGTCGACGGCCTGCACACCAGTACCAAGTTGGCGATATCGTCGCCATCAAGAGGACCCAGTTTGGACCAGGCCTTAAATTGAAGAAAAAGTACCTTGGGCCTTACAGAATCTCCAGAGTCAAGCCAAATGACACTTACGACGTCTGTCGTGAAGGGAATCACTTAGGCCCCAATCGAACAACTACTTGTGCTGAGTTCCTCAAACCATGGGCTGAAGACGACTCATCATCCGAGGCGGATGATCTGCAGGATGGCCGATTGTGGGAATCGGAAGATGATGAACCGTTCGTGGGTTTCCCGCCAGTCTCGGGACCGCCCGGTGGCACCGCGTAGAAGAACCGAGAGGAAGCCGTGAAAAAAAAAAAAGGACGAGCAGTGTGTCAGTTTTGTGTCGAGTGAAGTCACGCTAAGTTTTGTGCAATCTTATCTGTTGTAATCTTATGTGTAAATACAGTTTTTATACTTAAAATTACTTAAAGACGTGTTCGGTTTGTTCGCTTGCCAAAAACCTTTCCTACATATATTTTTTTTTTTTTTTTTTTTGCAGTCTAGTTTCCTCTATCTCACTCTGTACTGTCCAGACTTGGGTAGCAATAATTTTAAAATGCCCTATTTTCCTGAATTCTTTCTATGTTACTGGACCATTTGATGACATGACCTATTGAAAAATCAATTGTGAAAGCATCTTTTAGACAACTGTTTTCAACCAAAAATCTGTAGCCTAACATTTTTCATTTTCATTAGATGAAATAGGGAATATGGTATGGAAACCAGTTGTGTATTGATAGGAGGAGAATGGACTGCCAAGTAAGAGACTAAGTTAATCCATCAACAGTTCATGTTGTGCCTTTCTCTTTAAGTACTAATATTGGGGTGTAAACAAGTAAGGTACCGGTATAACAAGGATAATACAGGCTCGTACCATGATTTCCTTTGCTTTAAATGAGGGACCCAGAAATTTTATTTCTAGATGCTGGTTATAATTTTAATGACCTTGAGGTCATCTGACCTTATTAGATAGGGGAAGGGTAATGATCCAGTTAAATACCTCTAGTTGACAGGTAGGGACAATGTGATGTACATTCTTGTAGTGTTTCAAATTAATTTTGCAATCTAACCTGATTGTTTTGTAAATACAATTAATTTGTATAGTACAGTAACTAAAAACTGTACAACACAGTTAAGCTGGTGAATAAATCCAAAAACTTCAAATCCTTGAGAAGAAAACTAGAGTGAAAAAGAAAAGATATAAGAAGCAGGAAAGTATCAGCATGAAGGATACCTAGGGACAAATTAGATAGATGAAGCAGTGCTAACAAATAATGAAGTCATCATGTGTGGATGACTGGTAAGAGGTTTACTGCTAAACTTACAGACTCTTGACCCTTCTCATAGGATATAACCCTACATTAATAAAATCAAAGCTATATTGATATTCTTGAAAAAATATTCGTCTATTGAGACGTAGGCCTAACCTACCTTGTTCAATTTGAAGAGATTAAAATGACTTCAATTATCATAAGTCTTGGGATATACCACCTTAATATACCGTACCATACGTTAAACTGTTAAGTATTCTTTACCATAGTCAAACTAGCATAACACAATAAATGCCGTATCAGAAAGGCAAGAAATTTACGTACGTAGGCCTAAAATTATCGGGAGCAAGGTATGGTTTGATACATGTTCACAGCCTTCGGTACATTGTTTCAGAGCAATTTCGTTCCGAGTTGCAAAACTAAAGGTAAATTAGATACTGATCTAATATCAGCATTCACTCTCACAAGATTATCTGATCATTTCAACATCGCAGGCTCGAGGATAGTACATCGCCCTTGTCCACTTTCGAACAACGCGCGCTGCTACAGATCAGATGCAGCAAACCGTTCACAGGTACACGTAAAACCTGATCCCGCTCCCGATGCATCAGCTTTGGAGCTGTTGATCAACTGTTTGCTACCGTGAACGCAACATGGTTTGTTATTTGTTCGTGTGAGGTAACGATCTAGGCCAGAGTTGTCACCAGGGGCAGGCGCGGGACACTGTTATGGGCGATTCGAATCAAAACAAAGACCGCCATGTGCGTTTTGTTTACTGTTTGGGCCCGCATGCCGACAGCTGTTGCAGTATACTCCATTTTTAGTGACTTAATCTGTATTATGTTGGATCCAATACTAAATTGAATAACAAGTGACTAGCGGTGTTATTAGAAATGGCGCCAGCTACGTTCGCTTTAAACGTGGGACAACATAATTGATATGTAGGGTAGGTTTTAATTGCTAAGATGTAAACCTTTGTCATAGTTTCTATCGGTATAATTATACTGACTAATCAGAATTTATGGATTTACTTTTATTTGTTTGTTTTTCGCGTTCCGTAAAAATCCGAATATAGGTAGGATGGTCTTGTACATATTGGACAATATGTAATTTTTTCCTGCCAAATGTACCAAACAATTGTTTTCATCTTGCTGAAGACTTTTGTCAAGTCTTTGTGCAGGATCAGCTTTAGTTTACTTAACGGTAAGCTACTTAAGTAGTTTGATATGCGGTAGGGCCTATCCATGTCCATAATATTCCTATCTATGCTAATACTTGCATGCATGCAGCTGTCTTAATCAAATACTACAAGTACAGTATTAAAGATACAAAGTGACTTGTGATGGAAGCACCCAGGTTTGGACCTTGGTCCTATTTTGACATACACTCTGCATGGCTGTGACTTCTGGTGTCCTATGCACCAGGGAATAAGGCAAGGATTGATACAATCCTAGGCATGGGCGATGAAGTCGACAAAGAATGTTTGTTGGCTCTAGAAATATATGTTAATATTGTTTGTTTGTGTACTTGCTAGAAGATATTAATACAGATACCCTCCAGCAAAATAATAGTAGGCTTTATTGGCTACTTTGTTATCTTCCCTCTGGTCCTCTATTATGCTTAGCCTAGAGCCTGCAAGGCATAGGCCTACTACATTGTTGGATGTAAAAGCCTAGGAGTACAGTAGGGCTTCATTCAGTAGTGCACGTTAGCCCGTAGCTCCTTTTGAGTGCTGCTTCATGGTAGGTTTCAGTCTTACTGTGTTAGTAATCATCATTTTATGTATGCAGCTTGTCAAATTGTACCTCCCTATTTGATGCTAACATGCATTTTATAGCTGAGAGAACAAGGGTTGTTCTGGAATCGTAGGGACATTTTTCTTACACTGAGGGTTAAAGTTCTCTTAGCTTGATCACTCGAAATATGTAAGAAAGTTAGCATTGTATTCCAGTGCATGACAATGGAGTTCAGTACCTAGTATTTGTTCTAGGTGCTGAATAGCACCCAAATCTGTAATGGGTTCTTTACAGGCTAGCTGGAAACTGTTCTCAATGAGTGAATGACAGTTTGTAGTTCCAGGAAGTAAGGCTACCATGTTTTCAGCTCCCCTATACCTTGTAGACACACAACTCCCTAGTCTTACCCATTAGGCCTAGATACATGCCTGGACACAATTCTTGTTTGACCACCTCGTGTAGTGGCTAGCATTCTCGGTTCTTTCCCCAGAGGTCTGGGTTCGTTTCCTGGCCCTGCCCATAAAGGTAATTCTGATCTGAGGTCTGAAACGGGGTATGCTAAGCCTCATGTGGCAATCCTGAGGCGAGGTAGATTCGATTCCCAACTAGGCGATCTTGGAAGTGGTTTACCACGTCTACTGCAGGCAAATGCCACGATGGTTCCTTATTTATGGCCACGGCAGCCTCCCTCCCAATCCTCACCTAAAGTACAAAGACACACTAATACAGTCACCATATCAAGAACTATTGCGAGAGCATCATCAGAAGAAAGCAGAGATTTGGAGCGATTTTTACTCTACTGACGCTATGATAAACAGAGAGTGGTCAGTTGCCAATTACGAATTGCGTCTTCTTGTTACCCGATATGCGGTACATGGTTTTCACCACAGAGTTTGCCGCACATTACAGTTTCACACACCTGATATAAACTGTGTTTGTTCTCTCTGTGAGAAAACATGTGAGCGTTATCACCTTGCTACTTGCATGAAGAGGAATAAGTCCTTGAAGGAAATTTGCTGTGACTAGTTATGTAGTTATATTTCTTATTTTGTTTGCTTTGGCCATTGGCTGTAATAAATATATTATTAATACAGTCACCATATTACAACATGTTATCGTAAAAAAATCACACACCTAAGTACATGGGTCTCAATGACCACCATGTCCAAGCCCCTCGAATGATAAAAGCAACAACAAAACAACTTGTGTTAAAAGTGGTCCTGCTACAGTGTTGAAAACTTCTGAACTATAAGAGACCCCTGGCCAAACTTTTCTGTTCACAAATCTGTTTCAGCTTTATCACATTCGTCATTTGAGACCTTCTCTAGCTTCATGAAGATAAGGGGTAATAAATGAAACAAGTATCAGGCGCCCAGCCTACACTAGGACTGGGCAGAAGAGCAACTCACTTGTGCTGCTCCTCTTCACAGTCCTACTGCAAACAAACATTCCCCCACTCTGCCTCTGCTATATTGAAAGGCGGATTACCGACCATTTGCATATATGTGGTGTTGATTTGCAATAATACTACTACATGCATTGCATTGAAATTTAATTTTTGCTTCGACTTGTGCTTTGGACATTTGCAGATTATCTTCCACCCGGGGCTGGTCCAGTTTTCCAAAGAGGGTTTCCGAGGCTGGAGTTGGCGGTCGGGTGGCTTAAAACAGCGTGCCACCAACCATCCAAGTAGCGTACTGACCACGTTCAAGATCTCATGTGTTTCTGTGTTCTCAACGAGCTTAACCATTGGTATTCACATCTCTGAAGGTTGTTTTCAGCTGCACAATCAAATGTAAAAGACAAAATGTAAATATGCAGAAAGCGGTATTCAAATAAATGAAATCTGTCTTTCACAAAGTAATTATCATTCCTCGAAACCTACTCCTCATCCTGAATCCACATTACTGTATAGAATATTGAGGTTATATTGATCTCATGCAGTAGAGGAGGGTGGGGGTAGAATTTATGGGAGAATGAAATATATGAACATAGCATTTCATTGCAGCTACATTACTGGTGAATAAAGTGCAGCATGGTTGGGGGCGAGGAGGGGTTACGAATGTTTTGAGGTTATGATGGTATAATGAAGCAAACTCTAATTACTCGCAATTATATAATTTTTAACAGCTTTTAGTCATTATTAAGAACATTTATATTGTATTAAAAGCACCGGTAGGCTTTCAAATAGGCAAATAAATGGAAAAATAATTCTCGTAGATTTGGAAGTCATACCAACATGTCACATCAAAACTCATCATTGGTATTTCATTTTTGGAACGATATCGCCTCCTGAGGTGCAATAACGAATGCTTTTGATTCAATGTCAGACACTAAAAATCGGTTCCGAACGTAGTAATGTGCGTTCGTAATGATCACAGTCAATCGTAGTTACTTTATATGCGAGATTGGTAGCCATTGTAGCCCAAACATTGCCACGTGGACCTGAAATTCTACGAAATTCTACCCAATATAAGCGTCCAGAAAATTAGCATTGAGTGTCGTCTCTCTTATTATATGCTCCTTGACCAGGGGGTTGACAGATCATAGGGAGCGCGTGGGTTTCGATAAAGCTCCGCTATAGATGTTCTGCCAAGCAATGAAGAATTAATTTCAGTACTATGTTTCCGTAGTTGGCACTCACCCAATGCTAACACCAAACCGACTGGCGGGAGCGGGAATTGTCTGTTTTGATTGATTTTCCTCGTGGTGTTGTTGGTTGTTTTGATTTGTTCGTTATTTTGATTATTTATTTGAATTTAATTGAGAGTCAATCATGCCCCTGCAAGGGAGGAAAAATTGCCAAGCACCGGGATGTAAGTATTATAATGATAGTAAGAACAATACGGCAATTTTCATCTTCCTGGTGTTGACCATGTGCAAAACTAGTGGGCAATATGGACTACTCTCGAAAAAAAAAATATAGAGAATAAATGTGTGCATTTCATCTCTAGTTTGTTTTCTTACCCATTCTCTTTTGCATTGCAATAAAATTTGTGTTTTAGGGCTACGGGGAGGGGTGGGTGGCAGCCGGCATGCTAGGCAAAAAGTGAGGTTATGGCAATAGTGTGTGCATTTGGACAGTTTTCATTATATTCATCGAATATCCCAACAATTCTGTAGAGTAAGAGAGCAATGTTTAATTAGTCTAAAGGTGAATTAAGCTCTAGAACGGCATAACTGTGTCCTTCGTGAAAAATCTATTGCCAACATTGATATATATCAAAATGTATTATTTTCCTATCTGGACGTATATTTCAGCGCCTAGCGAAAGGCGCTGTTATGTTTGTGTTATTTTCATCAATAATCAATAACTCATCGCAGAACATACTGTTCAGTTATGTGTAATAAAGGCTACATTCATATGGCTTTTTACTTGTTATGTTGCCAGACTTGGTATAGCGGTACATAGATTCAGGCGGTGCTCTCTCTCGGAAATTCTATAACCAAAAGTGACGAATCTCTTATACTTACATGATCCTTGGTTGTCACTATGCTGTTATGGTTTAGGTGTCAGTATCTGTGAGTGACTGACCAAATTTTATTAATCTAGGTTCAGTGGCGATGAGTTTCCTGGTTAATAGAATTTTGAATTTGGGTCGGTACTACGGTCTGGTAACTTGAGGTGTTGATTGTGTTATTATTTACAGTTGTATTATCCAGAGTTGGAATCTGATATTTCGGCGCCACTATGCAAAAACAGTTGACGGCTAGATCGCACGCAAGGCTTGTTGCCATGGAAACCATACAGCGCTGCCAATTTGAATGACGCTCTTTGGCCACGTGCTTGTCGTTTGACCAGTCGCTTGTTTGGTTGCTTCCAGAGTGCACACATTGACCTTGCTGCGTTAAAATTGTTTTGAATTAATTAGTTAATTACTTTTTCGTGTAGGATTTATACTTATTTATACTTTATACTTATATTTATAATTCATTAGTGTCAGTTTAAGCTTAAGTAGGTTCGTGTGAATTAGATTAAGCTTAGCTTTGTTTTTGTTTGCGAGTGGTGACGTTTTTAAGGATGACTTCTCGTAGAGGAAGACCGAGGATACATCCAGTTCAGGAATCGTCAATAACTGGTCGAGGTGTACCTATTCGAAGCCATGGGAGGAAGATGATTATCGCCGCGCGGGATTTTTTTTGAAAGGGAGGGAGAAAATATCCGAGCATCAGGCGAACCATTAATTCCATTCAGTCGCGCGCAGGAGCGTACTGCCTCTGCTCTTGGAATTAGTAAGACTAGTGACGGAGCGGACCGGGATGATGATGATGATGGCATGGATGGGATAAAGCCTCTTCCCAGTAATTAGCTTCTGTCTTCAAAAGGGTGAGTTAATAGCCTATACTATGAACGTAGGCCTATATTTTGTAATACATTTGTGTGTTTCTTGTGCCTTGAAACTTATTCTACAGAAGATATAAATTGCTAAATAACACGGAAACAATCACTTGTTGTCGTTTTGCTTGGAACATTTTTGCTCTATGATAGTAGGCTATTCGTAATATTGCTATTGCTATTCATTACAATATTTTAGGCCTCTCCTCAATTTGACGTGCTATTATTTTATTTTACAGTGTGAACCGAACAGATTTTTGAAAACCATCTTAGTAAAACTGTAATAAATGTAATAACTGTGCTAATGACATTATGAGCATGAGGAAAGGACGGGAGGGTGAAAGTACGCACGTGGTGGCGAGTAGCATACGTGGCAACGCTGCCTTTAGTTCAACGGTTGTCCGCCGAACTGTCAGATTCCAACTCTGGAAAATACACCTGTACTGGTGTGAGACTATGATCTCACCTAGGGTTGCCACTATGCTACTTTGGTTTATTTGTCAGTATCTATGAGTGACTGGCCTGGTTTTATTGACCAAGCTGTATTCGAGTGCTATCAGAAAGAGTTGTTAGGCTAAAACATACACACAGGGTGAGTATAATGTGAATTATGAAGTTAATTATTTGTTTGCTGTTGAGAATATGCTAGGGCTCATCATGGATCTCGTGAAATACGTACTATGTGACGGTTTGTTTGTTTCCGTTTGATCCCAGCCAGCATATATGGTAAGTGTTTGCTTAGGGTATTATGTGTTTTGTGTTTGAGTTTTAACGAGTACTTATTTATATTCTGGTACATATTTTTGGGGATATTTTGTGGGTGGTAAATGGTAATTAATTAATGAGGGAATTTTGAGGGTATGTATGAAGGTGTGAAATATTTTGTGCGTTTGTGTTTGTCTGCACGTGTGGTCTGTTTCTGGTTTCTTTTTAATGATCTTCTAATTATTATTTTCTTAAGAATTATTATTTGTCTTTTCCCTTTATTTTGGATCTTGTTGCTCGTTATCTTGAAATATTTTTGTGGGGTTTGTTCATTGTAGCATGAGAATTGCTCATGATTTTACTTGACCAGATACAATATTAAGTTTACTTATCTTTGGCTAGTAAATTTTGAGAGGGGGTAGTTGTGTGTTTCTTGAATTTTATTTTATTTTATTTTATTTGGAGCGCTGTTTTCTTTGATTCGTGTATGATCATTTCTAAATTCTTCTAAGACATATTGGTCGATTGTATTATGAAATAATACTATTATATCGTATGGCCTCGGGTGCCGGGTGCAAGCGTTGTTAATTGACACCCAGAGGGCAACTTGCATGTCGAATTTCGTCGTTACTTTGAACGCTTATGAAGTCAAGGAGGTTAGATATCTAAGCTCCTTGACACTACAGCGCTTTCTAGTACAGAATGGAGGAACTTTGTGTTGGCGGAAAATCCCGAGATTAATTTTGCCATTATAATAATATCGTATGGCCTCGGGTGCCTGGTGCAAGCTTTGCTATTTGACACCCAGAGGGTAGCTTGCATGTCGAATTTCGTATTTCCTTGACTATGAAAGTCAAGGAGGTTAGATGTTAGATATCTAATCTCCTTGAACACAATAGCGCTTTCTAGTAGAGAAATGAGGAACTTTGTGCTGGCGGAAACTCCCGAGATTAATTTTGCCATTATGAACTCGGCCTACTGAATTCAAATGGGTTCTTTGACATGCCAACAACGTATTTGTGAAAAATGAAGGATCTGTCGATTTTAAGGGTATTTTATGTTATTGGTTGACCATCTTCGTAAATGTATTTAAATTTTCTTTTACTTTTGGGGAGTTTCTTCGATGTAACTGTAGTGGGTAGTGAACACAAGAACGATTACTCGTTGGAGTACTATATGGTTTCAGATAACCATCATCTACTGAAGAGTGAAGGAAACTGGCAGTCTCGATTATCGTTATACATACCCATGGGCCCGGATACAGTGATGTGCTTAGACTTGGCAACGAACCCTGAATACGGTGAACCTAATGAACAAATATGTATATTTGAAACTTGTAATTAAAAAATCTTCATATATTGAACCCAAAGTAGGAACTTACAATACTTGGCATTCTTTGGATATCAACTGGACATGAAGACCTGTGTACATGAACGGTTTTTGCTAATGATCTATCATGTATTCGCATGTGAATGTACTTTTGGGGTTATGTGTTCGTAATCTACTTATCTTGTGATTGTACTCTTTCGCTATTTCTACATCTACATGTATTCTCCTCTGGAGTGTCGACATGTTTGGCAGGGGGGAAATCTGTAACGTGACAAAAGTACGAGGAAAAATATGACACTTGAATCTTTCAAAAAGGTGAATTTTGGTAGTTGCATGTATCGCTTTCTAGTGGAGGAATTGGAAACTATTCTCGACCAGGTGACTGGATTAACTCGTTTTGTGCCTACTAGATGGCAGGCAAGTTACTATTTGTTCAGTTGGATCTAGTCGATATCGATTGGTATCCCCATGGATCGAACTGATTGTCATTGCGATGGAGCAGTATTTTATCAGAAAAATAATTATTAACCAGGTTCCATGATGTGATGTCACGAAAAGGAAAAGTTCCCGAGAGTTGAGGGAAGGATTCGCCTGTTTAGGCATCCTAACCCTGGGAAATATCAACGACATGAACATTTCTTTACATCCAGTTTGTTCGACATTTTAATTAATATTCAAATTATACTTTTAAGATGATCATATGTCAGATACGAAGATGCCAACCAAAGGTATAGTCTATGTCCTTTTAACGTTACTGATTTAGTTATTTAGGTCAGGTGTTTGATCTTTGTGTGTTATCTGTTGTATTTCGCGACGTAAGACCGTTGTCTTTATATTGCTAAACATGTGTTTAGTCCGACAACTGTGTCCCGGTGGTACTATGCTATGGCTTGACATAGTGGACTTGGAGCTATGTGGGATCTGACCTATCTGCGGTACCGGTAACGTGTTTTAAATATATTTCCTGAAATATGTAGGCCTAACCTATTTGGGGTTATTTTACGTTTCATCTTTGGAGTCGTCCCAAGTTGTTCTGCTTGGACTAAAGACTGACATCTTTTATTTGCTATATCGAGCATGTTATTTTCTTTAACTAACCTATTTTTCTCTTAACTTGATCTCCTCCTTGCTCGATATGCAGTAGCATACCTCGTTACTTCGGCTTGTTAAATAATTATGAGGGGTTTATCTTACACTTTTTCGATCCTTCGTTTTACCTTTTAATCTACCAATGTTATTACGTATGAACCTACTATTACATGTTATTTAATTCAGGGACATGTTTTTAATATGTACTCGTTTTAGAATAATTATTTGTAAATGCCCTTGAAATTCACCTTGCGTTTTATTTCATTAGTGTTAGCTCTTATCTGTATTAGTGTTCTCCTCCCTTGTTGTTTAATATTGAAACCTCTGAGGTTTAGTCTAGCACGATTTTCCACGAAATGTTGTAGTTTTGGTAGCACAATATGAAAACTCACTCATCTTAACCTTACTCTATTGGGTCAGTACCTTAATATTCCCAAAAACTATTACTTGTCCATTGCCATGTCTCAATTAGTATTCATTTTTATGTTTATTAGTCGCTTTATTATTAATTTGTATTATTATTGGGTTTGGGATAAGGTAAGGGGAATGTGCTTGGATGGAAGGACCTATTGTTTTTTTTTAGTTTTGGGTAAGAGGGCTCTGTTTCACCCCTAGAGTCATGGAAATCGAGTTCAGACCTCTGGTGTTAGAGTTTAGAGTGCTAGCCCCTACACTTCGAGGAAAACCATTTTTTCTCTTGTTATCTCAACTCGTAAAACAGTTAAAGCTACCAAGATCCTATGTCAATAGTGTACAGGCACTTTTGTGGGGAATCTGTAAAATTTGAGAAAAGTAAAAATTTTGCGGTAAACCGCTCGGGTATCTTGGATATAGCCTCTGGCTGTCTTAACACTCATCTACCCTTGGGGGGGGGGGGGGGGGGGGGAATATTTTATCTATGTAGTAAAAAGTAGAGTAACACACGTTAGTTATAAAAAGCTAAAGAGTTTGTAAATTGTAGAATTTAACGAATATTGTAAATTTTCGGGTAAATTCACTTTATTGTTTGAAATTTGGAGATTTCTTAGAGAAATTGTTGATTTTAGGAAAATCTTGTTATACACACATCAAAAAAAGTTTTGCATCACCTCGGTTCCAAGAGTTCCGGAACCTTTAAATACAAAGGGAATAGAGATCAACACAAACAACATTTCAGCTCGTTTTATTGCTCATGAGACCCACACATTGCATGTTGTACCATCATACAGCTAGACTTTCAGCATTTGTGGTCCAGATTGCAGTACACACCACTACCTCTAATACCCAGTAGCACGTCCTCTTGCATTGATGCATGCCTGTATTCGTCGTGGCATACTATCCACAAGTTCATCAAGACACTGTTGGTCCAAATTGTCCCACTCCTCAACGACAATTCGGCGTAAATCTCTCAGAGTGGTTGGTGGGTCAAGACGTCCATAAACAGCCCTTTTCAACATATCCCAGGCATGTTCGATAGGGTTCATGTCTGGCGAACATGCTGGCCACTGTAGTCGAGCGATGTCGTTATCTTGAAGGAACGCATTCACAAGATGTGCACGATGAGGTCGAGAATTGTCGTCCATGAAGACAAATGCCTCTCCAATATTCTGCCGATATGGGTGCACTATGGGTCGGAGGATGTCATTCAGGTATCGCAAAGCCGTTTCGGAGCCTTCCATGACCACCAGTGGCGTACGTCGGCCCCACATAATGCCACCCCAAAACATCAGGGAACCACCACCTTGCTGCACTCGCTGGACAGTGTGTCTAAGACGTTCAGCCTGACCAGGGTGCCTCCAAACACGTCTCCGACGATTGTCTGGTTGAAGGCATATGCGACACTCATCGGTGAAGAGAACGTGATGCCAATTCTGTGGGGTCCATTCAGCATGTTGTTGGGCCCATCTGTACCGCGCTGCATGGTGTCGGGGTTGCAAAGCTGGACCTCGCCATGGACGTCGGGAGTGAAGTTGCGCATCATGCAGCCTATTGCGCACAGTTTGAGTTGAAACACGACGTCCTGTGGCTGAACGAAACGCATTATTCAACATGGTGGCATTGCTGTCAGGGTTCCTCCGAGCGGCAATCCGTAAGTAGCGGTCATCCACTACAGTAGTAGCCCTTGGGCGGCCTGAGCGAGGCCTGTCATCGACAGTTCCTGTATCTCTGTACCTCCTCCATGTCCGAACAACATCGCTTTGGTTCACTCTGAGACGCCTGGAAACTTCCCTTGTTGAGAGCCCTTCTTGACACAAAGTAACAATGCGGACGCGATCGAACTGCGGTATTGACCTTCTAGGCATGGTAGAACTACAGACAACATGAGCAGCGTACCTTCGTCCTGGTGGAATGACTGGAACTGATCGGCTGTCATACCCCCTCCGTCTAATAGGCCCTGCTCATGCATGGTTGTTTACATCTTTGAGCAGTTTTAGTGACATCTATGAACAGTCAAAGGGACTGTATCTTTGATACAATATACACAGTCAACGTCTATATGCCGGAGATCTGGGAACCGAGGTGATGCAAAACTTTTTTTAATGTGTGTATTTTTTGTCAAACATCTGAGTTTCCAACCTAAGCTGTAAACTAAAAAAACATGTATAAACTAGAGAAGAGAACAACATTGTTTACGAATAAATAAATAAATAAATAAATAAATAACCAGTTTTAAAGCTCAGATTAAACAATTAAATAACCTGGTCCTTAGTTTGACCAACAGAAAATAATAATAATAATAATAATAAAATTAAGTAAATATTTAATAATTAAGAAATAAATGAATAAAAATAACTGTCTCTTAGATATGTTTCTTGTCCACCCTGTTCGTCTATGGTAAAATGTTTCGTTTTTGTAAAGAACCCCCATTTTCGCCCGGTTTCTATATTAACCATAAGGAATACATGAACCAAAATGACCGACATCATAATCTAGCTTTACACACGGTTTGGTTTTATAAACATCTATACTCTTGGATGAAATCACAAAGCAGGAATAATATGCCGAGATCACCATATGTAGAAAATTTTGATGGCATTTTTCTCGTAATGTGCATTTTTTGAGTCCTCCCATCTGGTTGGGAACGCCTCATATTATTTCACTGTCATTTCATTATTCCTACCGGGAGAATGGTTTATAACCACCGGAAATTTGTAGAAACAACTCATTTATGGACGGTAATTATCTCCAATCATGATGTTTGACAGCCTCAAGGCACTTGACTGAATGTCCAATGTCAACGCCTCACATTAATTCACTATCATTTTATTATTCCTACCGGGAATATTATTTATAACCACCCGATATTTGTAGAAACAACTCATTTACGGACGGTAATTATCTCCAATCATGACGTTTGACAGCCTCAAGGCACATGACTGAATGTCCAATGTCAACGCCTCACATTAATTCACTATCATTTTATTATTCCTACCGGGAATATTATTTATAACCACCCGATATTTGTAGAAACAACTCATTTACGGACGGTAATTATCTCCAATCATGACGATTGACAGACTCAAGAATCTTGACTGAATGTCCAATGTCAACGCCTCACATTAATTCACTATCATTTTATTATTCCTACCGGGAATATTATTTATAACCACCCGATATTTGTAGAAACAACTCATTTACGGACGGTAATTATCTCCAATCATGACGATTGACAGACTCAAGAATCTTGACTGAATGTCCAATGTCAACGCCTCACATTAATTCACTATCATTTTATTATTCCTACCGGGAATATTATTTATAACCACCCGATATATGTAGAAACAACTCATTTACGGACGGTAATTATCTCCAATCATGACGTTTGACAGTCTCAAGAATCTTGACTGAATGTCCAATGTCAACGCCTCACATTAATTCACAGTCATGTATTATTCCTACCGGGGGAATGGTTTATAACCACCCGCTATTTATAGAAACATCCTATTTACGGACGGTAATTATCTCCAATCATGACGTTTGACAGCCTCAAGACACTTGACTGAATGTCCAATGTCAACACCCGGCGTGAGGACGGTGCTTTAGCACACAGGGAGAGGAGAAAACACAACACAAACAAATGTCTTTTTGGAAAACATGTACTTTACTTCCATGAATTAAAAAATAATAATATGACATCATCATATAACCATTACGCTATTGCAATGTTTGTGTCTGTTATAATGTACCAGGTGAAAGAGAACCAATGGCCTTCAACATACAAGTTACCTCATCAAGAGAATTCACCGAAGAGGGTGTACAAACGAATGAGGAAAAATCCTCTATGATTGCAATGATCTTGATGTCTGTAATTTGAGTTATTTTGCTTTGGGATACTTGTAACTAACTTATTGACATCTCTGCTCTTAGGTCAGCGAGTTTTAGTCATATGTTTTACAACCACCGAGAACAACATTCTATTAAGTTATTAAATGTGTTATCCATCTAATGAAGGAGTAAATTACCTTGTTGTTGTGCCTTTTAAAACAACAGGATTGTTATGACCGACGTTACGCATAATTTTTTTGAGAAAGAAAGGATTTAAATGTACGTTGTGAACAAATAATCCATGCAAGACTTGGAGTCGGCAAGTAGAGTATATAGAAGATTGTATTGCTTAACATTCCATACTTTTTGTTCTTGTTGATTGATTGTTTAAGACAGTAAGATGTTTCTTTGATGTTGGGGAACACCAGCTGTTGCATCGTGACTTATAGATCTCATAAGTGGAAAATGGTGACGATTCGTCCAAAATTACCCGAGATGTGACCATTGGAAAGGGTATACGCCAAAATGCCCAACAGACCACGACGCGGTGTTTATCCTCGATGGTGCACCTGTACGTTTAAAGACCGTGAATGTGAACGACCAACTAACACAACAATATAACTATGTACTGGTTTTCACTCACACACAGTACCCTTAATAGCTTCCGATACGGGTGCCTTAAATATTCTATAATTAATCTCTCGACGACTGAGTTGATTGTGCAAGAAAAGTGGCATCTTGTCGCTGAGTACCCAAAGGTTATCACCATCACAGACCTTGAGATCGTTGACGAAAACAAGACTGTTATCATCGTGACCAACAATGCCCTGGGTTTCCTCTCTGAAGGGTTTCTTGATGTTCCAGCAGCCGACAGCGTCCTTGTTGAGTAGCGTGTAGAACATCACGCCAGTCTTCTCGTGGATGAAAGACGAGGACGATTGTGTGCTGATTCCCCGAGACCCCAAGATTTTTATATCGAAATAGTTTACGTCAGTAAGGGTCTTATTCTGGACGATTCTGGTGGAGACGGCAAATTCTTTAAAGCTGCACCGAAGATGGAAGTACAGAGTTATGTAGCATTTCTCCCGAATGGGCGATAAGGAGACCCCAAATATTCAATCGCTCCACTGGAATTTGATGCCTCCAACGTTGAAATTGCGAGCGAGTGGGTCATACTTGAAGTAAGGGTGGCTGATGGCCCAAGAATTATCATCCTTCCAGCTATAGACGACCAAAGCATTGCTGCCCAAATCAGGGATATACGCGTGAGTATTTTCACAGTCGTCTTTGCATATATCGACGACAATGTTGGAATAGAACGAGTCTGGTTTAATATAATCCCTTTTTAAAGTAGACGTCCGGATCAGAGTATCTGTGTTGAGATCATACACCATGATCTTTGGAGGAGTGATTTGCTTGGGGTCACCCAAGTTGTCATCCCGTCCTGTATCCATGACCCAGAGTCGTTTGCAAGAATCTGCGCGGAGGCGGAATGTGGAGATGACGTTGGAAGCCTTGTTCACCACATCGTCACCGGGTAACAAGTTCGATTCCCTGTTGGGGTACGGGATCAGAGCTGGAGCATTGTTCTTCAGCGAGTCTGTAACATTTAAAAAAATGACACTTGACAAGAACCAGGATTTCTTTTCTGGAAGTTACAGAATCATGACAATATAACGATAAAACGGTAACATTTTAATTAAATCAATCCAGCAATTCTTCTAGTTTTGACGTGTCTTGTGGGGTTTCGCCTACGTGCACGAGGTCAGACTCTTGGTAATCCCTGCCCGGACCACCACTGAAGTACGTCCTATATGAGGAGTGAATATTCGATAAATGTACAAAAAAAACATTTTGCGGGAAATGCATTTTTAATAGCATATCGAAATGCTTGTTAATTATATGAACGAAATAATTAAACATTTACAATGCGCTTGCAAGCACAAATCTGATTGTGAGTTTGACTGTTCAAAAATCGTATTTCTTTATAACAGAATAGAGGGACACAGTTTCCAAGGTTATTCATAAGTCGATAAATACAAAGTTAGAAGTTAAACGTTTTGTTTAATCTAAGTATTTTAAACGATCACACATTGATGGAGAATTCACCCCTCTTCACCCTACTGGAAATCACCCCCCTTCAGAAACAAGATACAGCATAACGAGGTAGCCAAGCTAGATAACGGATTAATAAGGGAAACATATTATTGGTTCAGAATGTCCTGTACCCGAAATTTTTATAAACACCACCTATTATCCGAAGGATGGAAAGGATCGCAAGGGACGCTGATACCCAGCTAGATAAACCAACAAATCCCTGCTAGATGGTTAGCTAGGAACTTCTCGGTACAATGATATTTATAAAAATACGATAGTACTACTACCTAGTTATGTACAAATCCTACAACAAAGTATTGGAGGACGAGATTCTCGGAATCTCGAGGGTGATTGGGCGCCAGTACCTAACTAGTAGTACCACCGCAACTAAATTATCATTAAATGAAGAAATCGTTAAGTTCTATAAAAAGGAACAGGCATACTAACCAGTGCCTGCTAATATTTATTCGAAAGGACAACACAAATAAACAAAGTCCAACAAACAATTTAACAATTCATTCGAAAGATTTTTTTTACTCAAATGAAATAATACCGCCTTCATTTAGAAGCAAAATATACCATGAATTTCGGTACTAAGACTTCTCTGTGTCCTCATTATGGAGTAAATGAAATTTATATTGATAGACGCCTTGTATAAAAATTATTGAATAACATCAACTACTTGTCACACTATACTTCTGATACCTATTAAAACACGTTAAATAACGCTTTCTATTCACATTTCTCACTCTAGATGATACATGGGTCTCCTTGATATGACGCTTCTTAAAATACTACATTCTAATAAAAATATTTCTAAATTCAAATTATTCTTATTAGTATTAGTATTATTATTATTACATATTTACAACATTATTCAAATTTATCGTGGTTTGCACGATATTCCTTGCTTCTTCACGATCTTTCTAGATCACAATACTGCTTCGTAACGTAACTCTCTTTATAAGATCACACTATGTCCTTTAACAATCGCTTAAAGTCGTCAATTCCTTGAGAACATTTTTTAAGTAACGAACAATTAAGGTAATTTCTGTTCAATATTTGTCATAATCATTAATAGAATCGATAAGAGATGAATTATATAACAGACTATCATTGTGGTTATCCTGATATTTGAATGTAGTGGTTTGCCGTACTCGACTTTACATTTATATACATCGCATTATTTATACATAGTTTCCACTGACAACACCGTCATTAATACCCTTTACAGATCGCTCTTCCACGTCGTAAACATGTATATACATCGCTGAACAAGTTTCTCAACTGGCGCTACATTATACGCATACTTTCCACTCTTAACACCTCTCTACATCTCAGCTTACGACTGCACGGAATTTCTGTAAATCTACTCCACCACACACGAATGCAAGATATATACTTCAAGTTACAGTAACATCTATCGATTATACATTCCATATTGTGCCCGCAAATACACTGTAGCGATTGATTTGCGACATTTCCATTTCATCGTATGCGGTACTTTATAAAACCACGTTAATACACCTTAAGATACTGGTCTGTATATAAACATCCGATTAATAAAAAAAAATCCATATTCTCACAATCCTAGTTACAATTAATGAACATTTATTCATTTCATCTTTATCTAACCTTTGTCATAACAATAGGTCGATGCATTCCAATAAATTACATCTGGTATTTCTTTCGTATTTACCGCTATCTTAGTGTTGTCAAAATTCTGCTTTTGCACTTGAGCTATTAATACTCTTTCAAAATAAAGTTCCTGTCAACAAACTGTTGCTTCCTTCTATACAAATACAATGATGTTCGATATTGAACTAAGTCACTGTTAAAATAATTCCACAGATTTATATAACTGCAAATATGATCTGAATATTAAAAATAATATTGACATATTCCGCAGATTAAGAAGTAAACAAATAATATGAAGTATTTTTAACATTACGATGCCTTCCAAAGCATTATACAAATTCTGAAAAAACCTTAAATGTTTCATACTGAAGTTTGAATGAATAATAAGGACGCATTCCACTGTCTATAATAACGAATTCGCACACGATAAAAATATTAAACATTATAAAAAATGCAACGAAGAATAAAAATTACGCAACGTCAAAATCGACACACGATGACGTATAAAATATTAACTTCAAATGACTGAAACAACAATTAAAATGGATTAACAAAAACTTAAAACACGAAAAATAAATGGCCACAATACTACATAAAATATTCGTCAATTCTAGATACGCAAAACATGGCAAACAACTACTAAATATAATTTGAACGCTTAGCTACCTTCAGCCCGTATAATTCTTCTGATAACCTGGGTTATTGATGAAGTGGACGACTGCATTCCTGGCTCACATTCCAAGAATAGCTTCGAGTCAAGCGGGCTTGCCTTCCTGCCTGGGGATCCAAACAGCTGGCTGGCTCGCTTCGCTGCACCTCCCGTGCGCCTGCTCCGCTCGTTCTCCGGGATACGGACTGGTATCTCTCGTTCACTTCTGAACCAGATGGTTCGGTCATCAATCTCTTCAATCGGCCCCTGTTGCTAAGGTCTTCGGTGAATTTGTAGGTTGTAGCGATCATATTTTGAGATTTCCTTGATAACATCGGAAACTCTTGTAGTTATATTTGCGTTAGTGACTTCAGTAGACTTCGGTTGAAGTTGAAGAACCACTCCTTCATGTCTCTTAGGTCACCTCTGGAATCCACTTAAATGATATAGGTTATTTCCCCTCCTTGTATTTAATAAGCCATTACTACTGCCGTCAAAGTATTCATGTTAAAGCGTCCTCGTCGACTCAAGTTTAAACGCATGTAAAAATATTTCCGAGGAATATGGTAGAAATATTTTTTATGTCGAATATGCTTTCTTTGTAGTCTCGTCGTATTAGGTTATTCATGTAGATTATATTTTATCAGTACTTCTTCTGGAGTCAGATACGTCGACTTTCTCAATATATGCTCAATGACGAATTCACTTCGTTTATAATGTAATTCTTAGCCTTCAATCTAAGTATTTTCTCATACTGTAGGATTTCAGCGGAGCTCCTTCTCTCGCTTGACCGTAGGATACGCCGTCCATTCCGTCAACTCAGCTTGTCTTGCAGACCCTGGTTCAATATGTCGCAGCTCAGAAAAGCACGTCTCTCTACAACAAGACTTCGAAATGGAATAATCTCTTCGTGGATTCATGTCTCCCCTCCTTAATTTAGAAAATGGCGTCAATGAGCGTGAACAGAGGATGTTCACTTCATATTTAATTATTACGTTATTGAGCTTTCAACTCAAAATATCATCATCATCATTCCAACATGTGTTAGTCCTAGAAGAACTGTTACGGTCTACACAAAAGATTTGAATTTTCACGCCATCTTAAAATATAATTTAATCCATTATGTTTTATTTCCAAATATCTCCATATTTCTGTAGTCTAATTATTTATAACTGTCCTTTAGAGTAATTATAATTAGCTGTACGTCATCAGTTCTAATTATACTGTATCATTGGTTTAGCCGCTGTCACGTGACTTCTTTGTACACGCGTCAACATTAGTGACGTGTGCTACAAAGTTGCTCTCTTCCACGCGACCCACAAGTGCCGACTGCAAAAATCCGCGCACCCGTGAGTTCTCTCCTTCCGGTCACATGACTTACACATACAGGTTTCTAGTACCGAAGCCTCACCGGAACTTGTAAGCGTGTCGCTATCCAGCTCGATCTGAATCTCATTCAAGCCCCTGCTTGCAACGTAGAATGCATGTCTGCGATGCGGGAAACATACTCATTCCCTTTAAATTGAAACATATAAATTTTACGCGTGAGCAGGTTCGATCCTCTTCTCATATCATACCTTGGACTCTATAAATACGAGTTCAGTACGATGTGGCCTACTTTTATCCAATAAACCAAGGCCGGTATTAAGGGCATTATTGAGGGTGCCGTGATATTCTCATTTGACCGTTTGCGCATAGATATGGCTCTTTAACTTATGCATGGGAGTATGAAAGATTGCCCAATATACAGTAACATACACCACATTAGAAAAAGTTCCCGAAAGTTGAGGGAAGGATTCGCCTGTTTAGGCATCCTCAGGCACTTTTGTTGGGAAATCTGTGTAAAATTTGAGAAAATAAAAATGTTGCGGTAAACCGCTCGGGTATCTTGCATAGAGCCTCTGTCTGTCTTAACACTCATCTACCCTTGGGAGGGGGAGCATTTTATCTATGTAGTAAAAGGTAGAGTAACACACGTTAGTTATAAAAAGCTTAAAGTGTTTGTAAATTGTAGAATTTAAGGAATATTGTGAATTTTCGTTTAAATTCACTTTAGTGAGTGAAATTTGGAGATTTCTTAGAGAAATTGTTGATTTTAAGAAAATCTTGTTATATTTTTGTCAAACATCTGAGTTTCCAACCTAAGCTGAAAACTTAAAAAAACTTATATAAACGAGAGAAGAGAACAACATCGTTTACGAATAAATAAATAATTAACCAATTTTAAAGCTCAGATTAAACAATAAAAAAACTGCTCCTTAGTTTGACCAACAGAAAATAATAATAATAAAATTAAGTAAATATTTAATAATTAATAAATAAATGAATAAAAATAACTGTCTCTTAGATATGTTTCTTGTCCACTCTGTTCGTCTATTGTATAATGTATCGTTTTTGTAAAGAACCAATATTATCGCCCGGTTTCTATATTAACCATTTACTATACATGAACCAAAAAGACCGACATCATAATCTAGCTTTACACACGGTCTGGTTTTACAATATAACCATCCACACTTTTGGATGAAATCACAAGGTAGGATTAATATGTCGGATTTGCCATTTGTAATAAATTACTATGGCATTTTTTTTATCGTAATATGCAAATATTTGAGTTCCCCCTTGTTGTCGGGAACGCCTCACGTTAATTCACTATCATTTTATTATTCCTACCGGAAATATTATATATAACCCCCCGATATTTGTAGAAACAACTCATTTACGGACGGTAATTATCTCCAATCATGACGTTTGACAGCCTCAAGGCACTTGACTGAATGTCCAATGTCAACGCCTCACGTTAATTCACTATCATTTTATTATTCCTACCGGGAATATTATTTATAACCACCCGCTATTTATAGAAACATCCGATTTACGGACGGTAATTATCTCCAATCATGACGTTTGACAGTCTCAAGACACTTGACTGAATGTCCAATGTCAACGCCTCACATTAATTCACTATCATTTTATTATTCCTACCGGGAATATTATTTATAACCACCCGATATTTGTAGAAACAACTCATTTACGGACGGTAATTATCTCCAATCATGACGTTTGACAACCTCAAGGCACTTGACTGAGTGTCCAATGTCAACGCCTCACGTTAATTCACTATCATTTTATTATTCCTACCGGGAATATTATTTATAACCACCCGCTATTTATAGAAACATCCGATTTACGGACGGTAATTATCTCCAATCATGACGTTTGACAGTCTCAAGACACTTGACTGAATGTCCAATGTCAACGCCTCACATTAATTCACTATCATTTTATTATTCCTACCAGGAATATTATTTATAACCACCCGATATTTGTAGAAACAACTCATTTACGGACGGTAATTATCTCCAATCATGACGTTTGACAGCCTCAAGGCACTTGACTGAATGTCCAATGTCAACGCCTCACGTTAATTCACTATCATTTTATTATTCCTACCGGGAATATTATTTATAACCACCCGCTATTTATAGAAACATCCGATTTACGGACGGTAATTATCTCCAATCATGACGTTTGACAGTCTCAAGACACTTGACTGAATGTCCAATGTCAACGCCTCACATTAATTCACTATCATTTTATTATTCCTACCAGGAATATTATTTATAACCACCCGATATTTGTAGAAACAACTCATTTACGGACGGTAATTATCTCCAATCATGACGTTTGACAGCCTCAAGGCACTTGACTGAATGTCCAATGTCAACGCCTCACGTTAATTCACTATCATTTTATTATTCCTACCGGGAATATTATTTATAACCACCTGCTATTTATAGAAACATCCGATATACGGACGGTAATTATCTCCAATCATGACGTTTGACAGCCTCAAGGCACTTGACTGAGTGTCCAATGTCAACGCCTCACGTTAATTCACTATCATTTTATTATTCCTACCGGGAATATTATTTATAACCACCCGCTATTTATAGAAACATCCGATTTACGGACGGTAATTATCTCCAATCATGACGTTTGACAGTCTCAAGACACTTGACTGAATGTCCAATGTCAACGCCTCACATTAATTCACTATCATTTTATTATTCCTACCAGGAATATTATTTATAACCACCCGATATTTGTAGAAACAACTCATTTACGGACGGTAATTATCTCCAATCATGACGTTTGACAGCCTCAAGGCACTTGACTGAATGTCCAATGTCAACGCCTCACGTTAATTCACTATCATTTTATTATTCCTACCGGGAATATTATTTATAACCACCTGCTATTTATAGAAACATCCGATATACGGACGGTAATTATCTCCAATCATGACGTTTGACAGTCTCAAGACACTTGACTGAATGTCCAATGTCAACGCCTCACATTAATTCACTATCATTTTATTATTCCTACCGGGAATATTATTTATAACCACCCGCTATTTATAGAAACATCCGATTTACGGACGGTAATTATCTCCAATCATGACGTTTGACAGCCTCAAGACACTTGACTGAATGTCCAATGTCAGGCGTGAGGACGATCCTTTAGCACACAGGGAGAGGAGAAAACACAACGCAAACAAATGTCTTTTTTGGAAAACAGGTACTTTATTTTCATTAATTAAAAAATAATAATATGACACATCATATAACCATTAAGCTGTTGCAATGTTTGTGTCTGTTATATTTTACCAGGTGAAAGAGAACCAATGGCCTTCAACATACAAGTTACCTCATCAAGAGTATTCACCGGCGATGGTGTACAAACGAATGAGGAAAAATCCTCTATGATCGCAATGATCTTGATGTCTGTAATTTGAGTTGTTTTGCTTTGGGATACTTGGAACTAACTTATTGACATCTCTGCTCTTAGGTCAGCGAGTTTTAGTCATATGTTTTACAACCACCGAGAACAACATTCTATTAAGTTATTAAATGTGTTATCCAGCTAATGAAGGAGCAAATTATCTTGTTGTTGTGCCTTTTAAAACAACAGGATTGTTATGACCGACGTTACGCATAATTTTGTAGAGCAAGAAAGGATTTAAATGTACGTTGTGAACAAATGATCCGTGCAAGACTTGGAGTCGGCAAGTAGAGTATATAGAAGATTGTATTGCTTAACATTCCATACTTTTTGATCTTGTTGATTGATTGTTTAAGATAGTAAGATGTTTCTTTGGGGTTGGGTAACACCAGCTGTAGCACCGCGACTTATATATATCATAAGTGGAAATTGAAGACGATTCGTCCAAAATTACCCGAGATGTGACCATCGAAAAGGGTATACGCCAAAATGCCCACTAGGCCTCGACGCGGTGTTTATCCTTGATGGTGCACCTGTACGTTTAAAGACCGTGAATGTGAACGACCAACTAACCCAACAATATAACTATGTACCGTACTGGTTTCACTCACACACAGTACCCTTAATAGCTTCCGATACGGGTGCCTTAAAGATTCTATAATTAATCTCTCGACGACTGAGTTGATTGTGCAAGAAAAGTGGCATCTTGTCGCTGAGTACCCAAAGGTTATCACCATCACAGACCTTGAGATCGTTGACGAAAACAAGACTGTTATCATCGTGACCAACAATGCCCTGGGTTTCCTCTCTGAAGGGTTTCTTGATGTTCCAGCAGCCGACAGCGTCCTTGTTGAGTAGCGTGTAGAACATCACGCCAGTCTTCTCGTGGATGAAAGACGAGGACGATTGTGTGTTGATTCCCCGAGACCCCAAGATTTTGATATTGAAATAGTTTACGTCAGTAAGGGTCTTATTCTGGACGATTCTGGTGGAGACGGCAAATTCTTTAAAGCTGCACCGAGGATGGAAGTACAGAGTTCTGTAGCATTTCTCCCGAATGGGCGATAAGGAGACCCCAAATATTCCATCGCTCCACTGGAATTTGATGCCTCCAACGTTGAAATTGCGAGCGAGTGGGTCATACTTGAAGTAAGGGTGGCTGATCGTCCAAGAATTATCATCCTTCCAGCTATAGACGACCAAAGCATTGCTGCCCATATCAGGGATATACGCGTGAGTATTTTCACAGTCTTCTTTGCATATATCGACGACAATGTTGGAATAGAACGAGTCTGGTTTAATATAATCCCTTTTTAAAGTAGAAGTCCGGATCAGAGTATCTGTGTTGAGATCATACACCATGATCTTTGGAGGAGTGATTTGCTTGGGGTCACCCAAGTTGTCATCCCGTCCTGTATCCATGACCCAGAGTCGTTTGCAAGAATCTGCGCGGAGGCGGAATGTGGAGATGACGTTGGAAGCCTTGTTCACCACATCGTCACCGGGTAACAAGTTCGATTCCCAGTTGGGGTACGGGATCAGAGCTGGAGCCTTGTTCCTCAGCGAGTCTGTAACACTAAAAAATGGACACTTGACAAGAACCAGGATTTCTTTTCTGGAAGTGACAGAATCATGACAATATAACGATAAAACGGTAACATTTTAATGAAATCAATACAGCAATTCTTCTGGTATTGACGTGTCTTGTGGGGTTTCGCCTACGTGCACGGAGTCAGACTCTTGGTATTCCCTGCCCGGACCACCACTGAAGTACGTCCTATATGAGGAGTGAATATTCGATAAATGTAAAAAAAAAAAAAAAAAAAAAAAATTGCGGGAAATGCATGTTTAATAACATATCGAAATGCTTGTTAATTATATGAACGAAATAATTAAACATGTACAATGCGTTTGAAAGCACAAATCTGATTGTGAGTTTGACTATTCAAAAATTGTATTTCTTTATATCAGAATAGAGGGACACAGTTTCCAAGATTATTCATAAGTTGATAAATACAAAGTTAGAAGTTAAACGTTTTGTTTAATCAAAGTAATTTAAACGATCACACATTGATGGAGAATTCACACCTCTTCGTTGTCGTTTGAGTCTTCAGTCTTTTGACTGGTTTGATGCAGCTCTCCATGTCTCCCTGTCCTGAGCTAATCGTTTCATCTCTACATAACTCTGACACCCTACATCGGAGGCAATCTGTTTAACATATTCTAACCTTGGTCTACCCCTACAGTTTTTGTCCTCGACCCTTCCTTCCATAACTAAGCTTGCAATTCCTGGGTGTCTTAGTATGTGTCCTACTAACCTATCTCTTCTCTTCATTAGCAGTCGCCAGAAACATCTCTCCTCTCCCACTCGTCTTAATACCTCTTTGTTTGTAACCCTATCTACCCATCTGATCTTCATCATTCTCCTGTAACACCATATTTCAAATGCTTCAATTCTCCTCTTTTCTGCTGCACCAATAGTCCAAGTTTCACTTCCATAGAGCGCCACGCTCCAGACAAAGGCTTTCAAAAATGACTTCCTAATACCTAAATCTATATTCGATGTCAGCAGATTCCTTTTTTGTAGAAATGCTTTCTTTGCCTGAGCCAACCTACTTTTAATATCCTCTTTGCTTCGTCCATCACTGGTTATTCTGCTTCCTAAGTAACAGAAGTCTCCTACTTCCTTCAGCTTTTCACCTGCCAATTTGATCTCCATAGAGGTTTCCGATTTATTTTGGCTGCATTCCAGTATTTTTGTTTTACATTTATTTATTTTCATCATGAATTCTTTCCGTAAGACGGAGTCCATACCATTCAAAAACTCATTCAAATCCTCAGGCTTGTCGGCCAAGATGACGATGTCATCAGCAAATCTCAGAGTTGAAATTATTTCTCCTTGAATCTTCACTCCCACTTTAAATTTTTCTCTAATTTCCTTCATTGCTTGTTCAATGTAAAGATTGAAAAGTATGGGTGATAAGTTGCAGCCTTGCCTTACACCTTTCTGAATACCAGCTTCTCTCTCATGTCCTTCAACTCGAATGACTGCTGTCTGGTTTCTGTACAGATTGTATATCACCCTCCTATCCCTGTACTTTATTCCAATTGATTTCAAAATGTCAAACAATTTAGTCCAATCAACGTTATCAAAAGCCTTTTCTAAGTCTACAAAAGCCACGAATGTTCTCTTATCTTTCCTTATTCTACCTTCTAAAATCAGCCTAAGACTTAGTACAGCTTCCCCTGTTCCTACATTTCTCCTGAAACCAAACTGGTCTTCACCCAACTCCGTTTCTATCTGGCTTTCAATCCTCTTATAAATTATTCTAGACAGGATCTTTGAAGCATGAGTAATCAAGCTGATTGTACGGTAATCTTCACATCTGTCAGCTCCCACTTTCTTTGGTATAGCGATGATTACATTCTTCTTGAAATCAGGGGGTACCTCACCTGTCTCATAAATCCTACACACCAAGTGAAATAACCTGATCAGACCTTCATCTCCTATGCAGCGTAGTAACTCAATCGGTATATCATCTATGCCTGGTGCTTTATTCCTGCTTAAGTCTTCCAAAGCTCTATCAAATACTGATCTCAATATTAAATCTCCTTTCGCATCCTCATCAATTTCCTCCTCCCTTTCCATTACATGATTCTCAATCTCCTTTCCCTTATACAAACTCTCTATGTAAGCTTTCCATCTCTCAACCTTTTCTTCCCTATCTGTTAGAGGCTTTCCATTTGTGTCCTTAATATTACAGCACTTAGTCTTCTTTTCCCCAAAAGTATTCTTAATCCTTCGATAAGCTGTGTCTACTTTTCCTAATTTCAGACAATTTTCTATACCTGCACATTTCTCTTTCAACCATTCTTCTTTCGCTTCCTTGCACTTCTTGTTAACCTCATTTCTCAGACGTCTGTATTCTGCTTTCCCCTTTTCATCTCTTAGATTCTTATGTTTCCGCCTTTCATCCATCAATTCTAGTATAGCCTGAGTGATCCACGGTTTTCTACCTATTCTTTCTTTCCTACCAATGTTTCCTTCCTCGGATTTTGTTATTTCATTCTTCAAAAGTGCCCATTCGTCTGCAATTGAAGTTTGTTTAGGGTTTTTAATTAGTCCTTCCTTTATACTCTTCTTGAATCTTTCGTTTACATCCTTCTCTCTCAGTCTGTCTATTGCCCACCTTTTTGGCTTTTGACTTTTCTTCAGTTTCTTCAATTTTAATCTGCATTTCATTACAACCAGATTGTGATCAGAGTTTATGTCAGCACCAGGATATGCTTTACAATCCAAAATCTGGTTTCGAAACCTCTGCTTGACCATAATGAAGTCGATTTGGTAACGCCCTGTATCTCCTGGTCTCATCCATGTGTATATTCTTCTATTGTGGTTATTGAATAAGGTGTTAGCTATGACCAATTCATGCTCGGTGCAGAATTCAACCAGCCTGCTTCCTCGATCATTCCTTTCACCTAATCCGAAATCTCCTACTATCTTCCCTTCTCTCCCTTTTCCTACCACAGCATTCCAATCTCCCATTACTATAACATTTTCATCACCCATGATATACCTCAGAATTTCGTCTATTTCTTCGTAGACCTTTTCAACATCCTCATCATCAGCTTGACTGGTAGGCATATAGACTTGTACCACTGTAGTGCAGGTAGGTTTTGTATTGATTTTTGCTACAATAATCCGTTCACTATATTGCTCATAATATTCCACCCGCTGTCCAAGTTTCCTACTCAATATGAGGCCAACCCCTGCTTGGCCATTGTTTGATTTAGTGCTAATGGCCCTATAGTCTCCTGACCAAAAGTCCTGTTCTTCCTGCCAGCGCATTTCACTAATCCCAACCAAATCCAACCTCAACCTATCCATTTCCCTTTCTAAGTTTTCTAACCTTCCACTTCCTAGCAGACTTCTAACATTCCACGCTCCGATCCGTAGAATGTCAGATTTCCTCTTTGTCACTTCTGTGATGTTAACCCCCTCTCGAGTAGTCCCCACCCGGAGATCCGAACGGGGGACTAGTTTACCTCCGGATTGAAATTTTACAAGGGAGGAGGCCATCATCACATGTACTGGAAGTCACCCCCCTTCGGAAACAAGATACAGCATAACGAGGTAGCCAAGCTAGATAACGGATTAATAAGGGAAACATATTATTGGTTCAGAATGTCCTGTACCCGAAATTCACATAACCACCGCCTATTATCCGAAGGATGGAAAGGATCGCAAGGGACGCTGATACCCAGCTAGATAAACCAACAAATCCCTGCTAGATGGTTAGCTAGGAACTTCTCGGTACAACGATATTTATAAAAATACGATAGTACTACTACCTAGTTATATAAAAATCCTACAACAAAGTATTGGAGGACGAGATTCTCGGAATCTCGATGGTGAACGGGCGCCAGTACCTAACTAGTAGTACCACCGCAACTAAATTATTAAATGAAGAAATCGTTAAGTTCTATAAAAAGGAACAGGCATACTAACCAGTGCCTGCTAATATTTATTCGAAAGGACAACACAAATAAACAAAGTCCAACAAACAATTTAACAATTCATTCGAAACATTTGTTTTACTCAAATGAAATAATACCGCCTTCATTTAGAAGCAAAATATACCGTGAATTTCGGTATTAGGACTTCTCTGTGTCCTCATTATGGAGTAAATGAAATTTATATTGATAGACGCCTTGTATAAAAATTATTGAATAACATCAACTACTTGTCACACTATACTTCTGATACCTATTAAAACACGTTAAATAACGCTTTCTATTCACATTTCTCACTCTAGATGATACATGGGTCTCCTTGATATGACGCTTCTTAAAATACTACATTCTAATAAAAATATTTCTAAATTCAAATTATTCTTATTAGTATTATTATTATTATTATTATTATTATTACATATTTACAACATTATTCAAATTTTTCGTGGCCTGTAGGATATTCCTTGCTTGTTCACGATCTTTCTAGATCACAATGCTGCTTAGTAACGTAACTCTCTTTATAAGATCACACTATGTCTTTTGACATTCGCTTAAAGTCGTCAATTCCTTGAGAACATTTTTATGTAACGAACAATTAAGCTAATTACTGTTCAATATTTGTCATAATCATTAATAGAATCGATAAGAGATGAATTATATAACAGACTATCTTTGTGGTTATCCTGATACTTGAATGTAGTGGTTTGCCGTACTCGACTTTACATTTATATACATCGCATTATTTATACATAGTTTCCACTGACAACACCATCATTAATACCCTTTACAGATCGCTCTTCCCGGTCATAAACTATTATATACATCGCTGAACTAGTTTCTCAACTGGCCCTACATTATACGCATACTTTCCACTCTTAAGACCTCTCTACATCTCAGCTTACGACTGCACGGAATTTCTGTAAATCTACTCCACCGCACACGAATGCATGATATTGAGACCGTTAGTCGAGTCAACAACCACGATGACTTTCCTAACATCCCATAAGTCAAATAAAATTGCCGTGAGGATCAGGTGAACTTCCTAATAGGCTAAGCGGCACGAGACACTGTAGTCCACGGGGATCGTGGTACATGGTGACGATGGTCATAGACTGCCTAAGGAAAGGTTCACCTCAAAAACTAGACTGAGAAATTAAACATCCAGACTTAAGTAAAACACCGTGAAAATTTATTAAAGTTCACAAGCCCCTAGCCTAGTTCGGAGGGTTATAATCGGTTAGTCCGCAAACTAATAAACAAAAGAAAATAAAGAGCAGGTCCCTACCTGAGAAGTTACTGAGAAAAACCCTCGCGAAAGATCTAACTCACAATAATAAAGCAACAACAGCAACACTAGGAAAATGGTACGACGCAAGTCCCTAGTTCAAGTTACAAGATTAAGCTAATATCAGAATTTACATTTAACAGGGTAGCAAAACAAATCTAAGTTAGGATGATACCATTTCCACATTTACATTTAACGGTAATCATCTAGCTAAGTCCTAACAGTTAATAACAAAATTTACGGCGATGACGTCCGTAACAGAAAACAGTTACAACAAATCTAAGTGTACAGCCATGAAAAACATTTAATTGCTCTTAATAACTACGTGCTATCAGCACACAATAAGGTAACATGTAGGATTTACACACTTTTACATCATGAATAAGTAATGAAATAGACACAAATCTTTATTAAATTCCTGCCTACACCTTGGTTTACCCTTTGTAAGCCATAGTCATCCAATGTGTGTAATTACGGTGACGAATGCGTAGTTGAGACCACGTCTGACATCGCATGGCCTGAGCTCCACAAGCTACGAACTCGAGGTTCGCGCATGCTTCAGGTCGCTACAAAAGTGTCAACTGTCCTAGTCATTTCCACACAAGGAAATTACCTTCAACTGCACGGCTATGTCATCAGTTCCAAAATGCAACAGAGCAAAGTTAGATAGAAAGAATTCATTAGTTAGCTTTTGTTTTACCAAAATTATGCGTTTTATTATTAAGATGTCGGTTTAGGTTTATCGTTGGTTTATGGCGAATAATACTGACAATAGCTCGGGCACGGAGTGTCTACACTGAGATCATTCTCCACCAAAAAGCCTCGACTCAACAGTCGGAATAAGATCAACGAGCAATAACAACTCGGACACACAATAACACGGGTTACCAGTGGCGCAAAGCTCGCATTCAATAACTCTGGGATAGGCCTGTCCACAACAGTTACCTTCCAATAACATCTAGTCAACGGGAACCCTCCCGGACAAGGTAATCACAAGTACCTTCATACAATAAATTCCTGCATTAACAGGGTCGCCTGCAACTCACTATAGAAAACCTGACCTAATTGTACACGTCAAGACGGTACACGCAAGAAGTGCGCTCAACTAACGAAAAGCAATCTATAAAACATGTGATCTGAGACAGAGTTGAAAACTGGGTTACATAAGCTATGTTGCAATGAAAGAAAGAGCGAATACAATCGCATTCTGTCTCTTGTTAAAGTCGTTCTGTCTCGCAAACAAATGAAGCAAGCTCCCAAGGCATTGGATTACAAAACCAGTTTATGTCACCAGCAGGCTACCACATTCCTGCGTTCGGTCGACACAAAACACACATTATTCAAGGCCGGCGATTTAATCAATATAAAACTATACATCTGGCCTGTTCATAAAAAAACTTTACCATAGGTTATGAACTTCTCAAGAGTCCGTGTATAAAAAACACGCAATACATCTGAATAGAATAATATAATTCCGTCTTTCTACCAAAGACATCTAAATGATAGTAATCTTACAATTACTGGAGCTCTTTGCTCTAAAAATACAATTCAATAGTTGCTAGTACAACATCAAATAAAACGTGTCTTACATGGCACAAGCGAAAATGATAATTGTGGCGCAGATTCCATACAAGGATCTGTTTAATGATACGTTGGGAACTGAGTTCGATGCTAGGAAACGAAACATTCCTCCTAATTGTTAGGTTCAAACATGACCAAGAATAGCTTCTGAGCTTATTCAAAATGAAAATATAATGCATTTACAAAACTGGCAATTACAGTCGATTGCCTAACTGATACGACTGTTCTAACGAAAGTCAGGGGTGTATCAAACTGGCTGCAAAAAATGCAGTTAAAGAAATAACCATGACATCTGATTGTCATAACTAAAGTCAGCAAAGACTTGAAAAATCACCCCAAACAGGGTTGTACAAAATAGCCTCGAATGACTACGGTCACATCTAGCAAAAGATAGGCTTTGACGTTCTACGACGTTCATCAAGCTGCACCAGGGTTAACCAAAATGTTAGACCCAAGGGTGTCTCACTATACTGATATAAATGACATTAAATTAAACTAGATGCAATCCCTACCTAGAAAAATGGCTGACACAGAGTGTGGTTGATTCACAAACTACATTAAATCTAATATACCACCAGAACTAGAACAAGAGAAGGGATGGTCAAAACTCACGACATGGAGAAGCTATCACTCAGCCCCCTATTCAATATCCAGGGTTGTACAAATTCCTCTCTGGATCTCTGGAACGGTATTATCCTTATCAGGATTCCCATCTGGACTCCTCCAAAGACCAGGGTTCGATTCGTCCCCGTCGACAACTCCGTGAATATGCCGGATATGCCTGGAAATGGCATCTTGGATTCCTTCCTTCTCGTCCTCGGTTCTGCAAGCTCCATCATCATGCTAGTTCCCGTAGAAATATCACCCTCATACTAGGATGGTATTAGCCCATGATGACTGATTCAAGCATTGTGTGGAATAGTCTGGTCACGTTGACGGTGAAATAAATTATGAAATTCATTCTTTCACTTTCCAAAGATATAATGTTCGTCGAAAGTATTGTAGGCTTTGATAGTAATTGATAACACAGCCTAAATTTCGTGGATGTGAATAGATACGTGAGATAACACTAATCTATGATTCTACACGTACTGATGACGCTACTTTTCTATCATGCAGCATCGGTAAAATTTATGTCGTTTTGGAAATAAAAACTTCACTCTGGCAATCCAAATATGTTACACTATCGTAATCACACTTATTTGAAGTAATTGCAACACATTTACCTGTATATTTTCCACAAGGCATTTGGCCCTCCACAAACACGTGGGTACTAAAATGTGGTGTTCCGGTAAAATTATATAATTCACTAATACTTGCCAATAATTATCTTCAATATGTTTCTGTGGCTCACTGTGCATAAATACCAGTATTTTACAATATGCCAGTGCACGATGGCACCTGATAACCAATTCAACGCTAACAAGCGGATATTCTTCTATGTCGTACAAGACAGATATGATTCCACGCCTACACAGGGCGGATTCTCCAGACGTAGTGCAAGGCACTGGGTGTCTCAAGGAAGTAGGTCGTCAAACCGAAGTCGTTGAGCGACTACTTACGTTCCTATTTGCGTATCTGCAAGGGTATTACCTTACCTTAAGTTAAATAACATCCTCAAAAATGTTTTAATAATGCAGCATGACGAAATGGAATATTCTGAGTCTTGAGAAAGAATAAAATTAATTAATAAGACCTCCGATAAATAATTAGCAGTTCTCACCAAAGTCAAAAGTGCGATCCAACGCTACTTCAAAGAGTATCGCGTGAGCTCTCAGCTCCACGTGGCTTCCTGGGTGTGTTCAAAGGTACAACATCCCATCATAAATGTTCTGTCATAAAAAATATCACATGAACCATAGCTCAGCGGGTTCATCTGCCTCTCCGTCGTTTCAAATAAAATGTTGGGACGACATTTTTATTTGACTTGAAATTCATTCAAGAGTGATATTTTTTCAGATTGGCTGCATTAAAGGTTCCAATGCGCTCTCCTGTCCTGATGTCTTCTACTACATAACTTCCATTTTTCAAAGGCTGTCGGATACGACTAGGGCCATAATATAAGGATAGAAATTTCCCATATATGCTGTCTATAGGACTTGAAATTCCGGGTCTCCTTATGAGGATAAGGTCTCCCTCAACTAGTGGTTCTCTAAATCTCTGGCGTCTAGTTCTTCTCAAGCGCTTGGCAGCTTGTCTGTCCATAGTTTCCCTTGCAGCTAAAAGTCTGCTGGCATGTGATGGTTGTAAACAAGGTGGATTTACAATCACACGATCCCATATTCTCAGCGGCATCTGGTGCAAATGCAAGACCATAGGTATTTGACCAGTGCTCTCATGGACTGTTGAATTAATACACTTTGCCATAGTGACTAGGACTTCAGTCCATCGCCAGTGTTCTTCTTGACAATATAATCGACAGAATTTTGCGATAATATACATCACGCATTCTGCTGGGTTGCTCTCTGGATGACGAATAGATGATAAGACATGACCTATTTCGAGCTCATTCATAGCATTGGCAAATTCTGCTGAGGTGTACTGTGATCCGTGATCAGTCAACAAGAATTGTGGCTTCCCTGCCTCCGGTATCACTTGACGTCTAATCCTCTGAATAATCTGTTGTGCAGTAGCTTTTTGAATCGGATGAAGCATCGTATATTTCGTGAACACATCAATAGTTACAACGGTGTATCGATTCCCACGACGAGCCTTAGGTATTGGATCATACAGGTCTTGTGCGTATAACTCTCTAGGTTGAGTTGGGAGTATTGGTCTAGGTTGTTCCTTCAACAAGTGTGACGTGTACTTGTTCCGCTGGCAAGCGTCGCAAGCACGTAAACACTGTCTAACGGTGGCTCCTAACCCTTTCCATCTAAAAGACTCTTTGATGGTTGCAATGGTTTTGTCTGTTCCACCATGACCAATGGATAGATGAACCATAAGAATAACAGATTCTTGGTATCTCCTAGGAATAACTGCACGCAGTTGAGTGTGGTCCTCGTCCACAAACTTGTATAAGACACGATGATAAATCAAGTAATTATCTGCAACAGCAGCAATTCTCGCATAATGAGCATCCTGTGGATCCATTCTTCGTTCCAGGAAACGGATAATGTGCCTGAGTTCCTCCTCACGTCGCTGTCCTTCAGGTAGATGACGAAGTCGGCGAAGGTGTTCCTCGTATTCTCCCACGATGTCTATGGCATTAACAGTAGCTTCAGGATTCCGGCTGAGGATGTCGGCCAACACATTCTCTCTGCCTGGTCGATAAACTATTTCCAAATCGAACTGTTGGAGAAACAGCGTCCAACGTGTGATCCTGTCGCTTGCCAGTCTTGTTCTTAAGATGAAGGTTAGTGCATGGTGATCGGTCCTCACAATAATCCTCTGGCCTAACAGAAGTTTCTGCCAGTATTCAAGTGCGTAAACTATTGCAAGTGCTTCTATCTTGCTCGTGAAGTAGTGAGATTCATGTGCTCTTAAACGTCGGCTTAAGAAAGCGATGTAATGACGTTCCTTCTCATCCTCCTCCTGCAGTAAAATGGCTCCTATACCAATGGCAGATGCATCAGTTTCTAGAAAAAAGTTTCGGGAATAATCTGGATATTCTAACTGAATTGAGTCCACTAGCATCTGTTTAGCTCTCCTGAAAGCTATCTCGCATTCATCATTCCAGTTCCACCTGCAATTCTTTTTCAGTAATCCTTGCAAAGGTGCGACAGTCTCGGAATACTTCTCACAATGAGCAGCAAAGAATTGGAGAATTCCTAAGAATTGTCTCACGTGTTTCACACGGGTTGGCGTTGGAAATGCAGCAACAGTTCTAATCTTTGCCGGATTTGGTCTGTATCCCTCTCCATTGATTATGTGTCCTACGAATTTCACTTCTTTCTGAAAGAATCGACACTTGTTAAATTTGACCTTAAAATTCGCCTGTCGTAGATTCTCAAAAACAAGGCGCAATGTCTTTAAATGCTCTTCTTCTGTTTCTGAAGCTATGATTATGTCATCCACATAACATATTACTCTCTGCTTCACTTCAGGAGTCAGCTTGCCAACAAGTGCTCTGATTAATGCGGCTCCGGCATTTTTCAATCCAAATGGTAGTTTTCGAAAGACATAAGTAGTCTGATCAAACAGGAATCCAGTATATTTCTGAGTATGCTCAGATAATCTGATATGGTAATAAGACTGAACCAAGTCCAATGATGAAAATATCCTTTTTCCTTTGAACTTCCTGAGAATGTCCCTAATCTTGGGCGGTCTGTCGTGCTCAGGAGCTAGGCGTTCATTCAAGGCTCTGGCATCGAGACAAAGTCTCAAGCTTCCATCTACCTTAACCACAGGCGTTATGGGATTCAAGAAAGGAGTCGGTGATTTCTTGATTGTGCCTGCTGCTTCCATCTCATGGATCTTCTTAGCAGCTTCTTCACGATGTTTCTCAGCAATCGGGTAAATTTTCTTCTGGAATGGGGAATCATCCAGTAGCACAAGGTCGTATTCGTAGTCTAATATCTCACCAGGTGTGGTGTCGAATATGTCCCTGTATTCGTTCAATATTATATCAAGATTCTCTCGTGTGGGTGCTGATAATGATTCTGCCTCTTCGTCGGCATCGAGTGTCTCGTCAATTTCCTTGCCATTCAAGTTTTCGACTACGTCGACTTCGGATAGGAATTCCGGTTCTTCTTCAACTAGGTTCATCTGAATGGGTTCGTTCGGCTTGAACTCTACCGTGTTACGGCCCATGTCAATGATACCATCATATTTTCTAATGAAGTCTGCGCCTAGTATGGCGTCATGATGCAAGCCCTTCATTACAAGAAATTCGTGCAAATACACATAATTTGAAATCTTCAGAGTACAAAGAATCTGGATTTTGCACGTCACAACCCGGTCAGGTATGGCACCTCTGACTCTTACAGCTGAAACAGGCAGCTCTGTCACCTCAGAGTTGGCCTTTAATCTGGCATGGCAATCGGCGGAAATAACACTACTCATTGCCCCAGTATCAATGAGAATGACTACGTTGACTTCGTTCAAAGTGGCTACTATCTTGGGCAGACGGGTCAACTCATAATTGTGGTTCGTCGTTCGTCCAGCAAGTCTTCTTGGATTGGCTCCCAGAGTAATATGGTAGCAGTTACTCGGTGCTCAACCTGACAAGAATCTGTTAATTTTTCGGCGTTTTTTTTTATTATCCTGGCGAGAAGTACTGGGCTGGTTGTGCTCTGTCTCCTGCGCCGAATCTCTATTTTCCCTCGAAGTTGGGTTCCGTTCTCCCTCTTCTTGGATTTGCTGCTCTCTTAGTTGTTGGAGGTACTCACGGCTCTCCCGTGCTCTTCCTTTCCAATCCCTGTCTGGCTGGTATCCAGGGTCTCGATCTCGGTTATATCCTCTAGCGTATCGATAGTCCCTTCGGATACTTCCGTGCTGTTGGTTTCTTCCGTTATTCCCGCGGTGGTAATTTTCGTGACGTTGGTTATCATTCGTCCCTCGGTCGAATCTCCGATTCCAATGACTACGACGGTCATCTTGTCGATCTCGAGTATATGGAGCGTTGTTCCATTCCCTCCTACGATAGTTTTAGTTATCATCACGATGCCCAGAACTCTCTTGTGTTTGCGTTTGTTGCGGAGTCTGGCTTACTTTATCGACAGTGGTCAAGTTTATGTGTCTTTCCTCGCGCCTGTCAGCCTTCTGCTGACGGTGTGTCGGGAAATGTTCCGTGTTCGCATCCAGGCGTCGCAGAATCTGGTCACATTGCTGAAACGTGGATGCCCCTGCAGCGATCAACACACGTTGTACGTCCGCAGGGTACTGTCAAACAATGGTGTTAACTAAATCTTGTTCAGACAACGGAGGCTGAAGACAACGAAGCTTCGCAAGCTGTATAGCGAAGTAGTTCGCATAACGAGTAGGCGTATTCGAGCTGTATCTACGAGTATACATTTCAGCTCGGATACTCTGCTGAATGTCACTCGACCAATACGTCCTTAGTAATGCTTCCTTAAAGTCCTGGTAGCCTGTAAACGAGTATCTAAATGCTCTAAACCAGGTACTGGCTTGCCCCTCAAGCAAACGTTCTATGACTCTGAGTTCCCTCTCTGGAGTTACCATCGTATCTCTCAGATAGCTTTCGACATTGGCTAGAAATTCCACTGGAGTAACACCACTTCCAGTTCCGGAGAAGCGAGCTGGTTGCTCCTCTCTCGAACGTATTATCGTCACATTTCCCTGCGTATGCACGGGTCTAAATGTGTTCTGCGTATAGTCATGCGTAGATGTATTCATCTCATTATTAGGTTGACTTGGTGCTGGTCGAAAAGAATGGGCGTTAAAGTTCAAAACCTGGCTCGGCGCTGAACCAGTGAATTGTAAAGGTTGTGGTTCTGTAGGTGCGCTGGGCTGAAAATGAGTTGGCATCATTCCTTCAGATTGAGAAACGGGCGTTTCCTGAGATTCTCCCACTTGTGAGTGTAAGTGTCTCTCCCTAGGAGTCGTTTCGAGTCTGTCAAGACGTTTTTCTATGCCTTCAAGTCCTTGAATAGTTCTGGCCGCGACTTTGTTGCCTAAGTCATTCAATTGTAATTCGATTCTATCGACCTTTCCCTTGAGGTTCGCGTCTACCTCGCGTGTGGCCGTTCTAAGGTTATGGCTAAGGTCTAACCTTTCGTTTACTGTGACCTCCTCAAATCGCTTTTGTAAAGAATCGATCTCTCCCTCGAATCTTGACATGTTGTCTTTGACCTCGGCTACCTTGGCCTCTACTATGGTCTTATGTTCGTTAAGGTCCCCTCTTAATAATATGAGGTCAATGTTATGTTCCTCATGATGCACATTCACTGTTTCGCGTAGGCTTGCTACGGTTTCCGTTAGTTCAGAAATGTTTCTCCTGTTAACGTTCAGTTCGTCTCTGACCTCTAACATGCCGTCAATGATCGTCCTAACATTGTTGTTTACAGCATATGCAGCTCCTCTCATGAGAACTAATCCGATATTCATGGTTGTCATGTCCTTTTTTACAGTGTCCGTGAATCCCTCGACGTGCGTCAATCGAGTCCCGAATTTTTCCCGAGTGTGTTCCAGGTCAGCTTTCATGTCTATCTGGATTCTATTTATGGTGGTTTGAATTTGAGCCGTGTGCTCCTCCAGTCGGTTTCGCACATCTTCCCTAGCTCTATTCATTTGGTCTGTTAGGCAATCTACACGCTGGTTAGCCTCTTGATGGTGTCGTATGACATCAATCCTAACTACCGCTAAACCTGCCGCGAGATCATTTCTGGCTTCGACCCTAAATGCGTCCATATCAGCCCTGACTTGGGTTAAATCAGTCCTGACATTTTTAACAGATTGAGTATTTATCTCTAAATCTAGTCTAACATTGTGAACGTCCTGTCTTACTTGGTCTACACGACCACTAACATTGTTTATAGATTGGGTGTTTACTTCCAAGTCCTGTCTTACTTGGTCTACATGAGCACTAACATTGTTTATAGATTGAGTGTTCTGACCTAAGTCAGCAGTAATCTGTTAGAGATTGGCATTCACACCTGCCATCATCTCTCCAAACACGCGACGAATCGTTTCCTCATCCATTTGACAAGAAATATATATGAGAAAGTGAGGGATCAATTTCTACTAGAACTTACAGCTATGATTAGTTACTTGGTGGTATAAAGCTTGCTTCATTTATATAAATATCACGAGTACAGCGGGAGTATGCAAACTAAGTGCTTCTACATTTACAAAGACAACGGCGAGCAAAGCAAAGTATTACATTTACTCAGGATGAGGCATCTTCAAAGAAAACCCTATCCATCATTTATCCAACACTAAAGCCTCACCCCATGGACTTCTATCAAACATGAATGCCATGCGGTCAATTGATCTGCAGTACGACTTTCTAAGTTCGTCCCAGTCCTGTCAATTTACCATTAATCAACATTAAGATCCTCCAAAGTCACATGGTACTGACGGTCACCACGTTAACGTCGGCATATGAGTTGGGCGCCATTTTCTTTATGAGACCGTTAGTCGAGTCAACAATCACGATGACTTTCCTAACATCCCATAAGTCTAATAAAATTGCCGTGAGGATCAGGTGAACTTCCTAATAGGCTAAGCGGCACGAGACACTGTAGTCCACGGGGATCGTGGTACATGGTGACGATGGTCATAGACTGCCTAAAGAAAGGTTCACCTCAAAAACTAGACTGAGAAATTAAACATCCAGACTTAAGTAAAACACCGTGAAAATTTATTAAAGTTCACAAGCCCCTACCCTAGTTCGGAGGGTTATAATCGGCTAGTCCGCAAACTAATAAACAAAAGAAAATAAAGAGCAGGTCCCTACCTGAGAAGTTACTGAGAAAAACCCTCGCGAAAGATCTAACTCACAATAATAAAGCAACAACAGCAACACTAGGAAAATGGTACGACGCAAGTCCCTAGTTCAAGTTACAAGATTAAGCTAATATCAGAATTTACATTTAACAGGGTAGCAAAACAAATCTAAGTTAGGATGATACCATTTCCACATTTACATTTAACGGTAATCATCTAGCTAAGTCCTAACAGTTAATAACAAAATTTACGGCTATGACGTCCGTAACAGAAAACAGTTACAACAAATCTAAGTGTACAGCCATGAAAAACATTTAATTACTCTTAATAACTACGTGCTATCAGCACACAATAAGGTAACATGTAGGATTTACACACTTGTACATCATGAATAAGTAATGAAATAGACACAAATCTTTATTAAATTCCTGCCTACACCTTGGTTTACCCTTTGTAAGCCATAGTCATCCAATGTGTGTAATTACGGTGACGAATGCGTAGTTGAGACCACGTCTGACATCGCATGGCCTGAGCTCCACAAGCTACGAACTCGAGGTTCGCGCATGCTTCAGGTCGCTACAAAAGTGTCAACTGTCCTAGTCATTTCCACACAAGGAAATTACCTTCAACTGCACGGCTATGTCATCAGTTCCAAAATGCAACAGAACAAAGTAAGATAGAAAGAATTCATTAGTTAGCTTTTGTTTTACCAAAGTTATGCGTTTTATTATTAAGATGTCGGTTTAGGTTTATCGTTGGTTTATGGCGAATAATACTGACAATAGCTCGGGCACGGAGTGTCTACACTGAGATCATTCTCCACCAAAAAGCCTCGACTCAACAGTCGGAATAAGATCAACGAGCAATAACAACTCGGACACACAATAACACGGGTTACCAGCGGCGCAAAGCTCGCATTCAATAACTCTGGGATAGGCCTGTCCACAACAGTTACCTTCCAATAACATCTAGTCAACGGGAACCCTCCCGGACAAGGTAATCACAAGTACCTTCATACAATAAATTCCTGCATTAACAGGGTCGCCTGCAACTCACTATAGAAAACCTGACCTAATTGTACACGTCAAGACGGTACACGCAAGAAGTGCGCTCAACTAACGAAAAGCAATCTATAAAACATGTGATCTGAGACAGAGTTGAAAACTGGGTTACATAAGCTATGTTGCAATGAAAGAAAGAGCGAATACAATCGCATTCTGTCTCTTGTTAAAGTCGTTCTGTCTCGCAAACAAATGAAGCGTGCTCTCAAGGCATTGGATTACAAAACCAGTTTATGTCACCAGCAGGCTACCACATTCCTGTGTTCGGTCGACACAAAACACACATTATTCAAGGCCGGCGATTTAATCAATATAAAGCTATACATCTGGCCTGTTCATAAAAAAAATCACCATAGGTTATGAACTTCTAAAGAGTCCGTGTATAAAAAACACGCAATAAATCTGAATAGAATAATATAATTCCGTCTTTCTACCAAAGACGTCTAAATGATAGTAATCTTACAATTACTGGAGCTCTTTGCTCTAAAAATACAATTCAATAGTTGCTAGTACAACATCAAATAAAACGTGTCTTACATGGCACAAGCAAAATTGATAATTGTGGCGCAGATTCCATACAAGGATCTGTTTAATGATACGTTGGGAACTGAGTTCGATGCTAGGCAACGAAACATTCCTCCTAGTTGTTAGGTTCAAACATGACCAAGAATAGCTTCTGAGCTTATTCAAAATGAAAATATAATGCATTTACAAAACTGGCAATTACAGTCGATTGCCTAACTGATACGACTGTTCTAACGAAAGTCAGGGGTGTATCAAACTGGCTGCAAAAAATGCAGTTAAAGAAATAACCATGACATCTGATTGTCATAACTAAAGTCAGCAAAGACTTGAAAAATCACCCCAAACAGGGTTGTACAAAATAGCCTCGAATGACTACGGTCACATCTAGCAAAAGATAGGCTTTGACGTTCTACGACGTTCATCAAGCTGCACCAGGGTTAACCAAAATGTTAGACCCAAGGGTGTCTCACTATACTGAAATAAATGACATTAAATTAAACTAGATACAATCCCTACCTAGAAAAATGGCTGACACAGAGTGTGGTTGATTCACAAACTACATTAAATCTAATATACCACCAGAACTAGAACAAGAGAAGGGATGGTCAAAACTCACGACATGGTGAAGCTATCACTCAGCACTCTATTCAATATCCAGGGTTATACAAATTCCTTTCTGGATCTCTGGAACGGTATTATCCTTATCAGGATTCCCATCTGGACTCCTCCAAAGACCAGGGTTCGATTCGTCCCTGTCGACAACTCCGTGAATATGCCGGATATGCCTGGAAATGGCATCTTGGATTCCTTCCTTCTCGTCCTCGGTTCTGCAAGCTCCATCATCATGCTAGTTCCCGTAGAAATATCACCCTCATACCAGGATGGTATTAGCCCATGATGACTGATTCAAGCATGGCGTGGAATAGTCTGGTCACGTTGACGGTGAAATAAATTATGAAATTCATTCTTTCACTTTCCAAAGATATAATGTTCGTCGAAAGTATTGTAGGCTTTGATAGTAATTGATAATACAGCCTAAATTTCGTGGATGTGAATAGATACGTGAGATAACACTGATCTATGATTCTGCACGTGCTGATGACGCTACTTTTCTATCATGCAGCATCGGTAAAATGTACGTCGTTTTGGAAATAAAAGCTTCACTCTGGCAATCCAAATATGTTACACTATCGTAATCACACTTATTTGAAGTAATTGCAACACATTTACCTGTATATTTTCCACAAGGCATTTGGCCCTCCACAAACACGTGGGTACTAAAATGTGGTGTTCCGGTAAAATTATATAATTCACTAATACTTGCCAATAATTATCTTCAATATGTTTCTGTGGCTCACTGTGCATAAATACCTGTATTTTACAATATGCCAGTGCACGATGGCACCTGATAACCAATTCAACGCTAACAAGCGGATATTCTTCTATGTCGTACAAGACAGATATGATTCCACGCCTACACAGGGCGGATTCTCCAGACGTAGTGCAAGGCACTGGGTGTCTCAAGGAAGTAGGTCGTCAAACCGAAGTCGTTGAGCGACTACTTACGTTCCTATTTGCGTATCTGCAAGGGTATTACCTTACCTTAAGCTAAAATAACATCCTCAAAAATGTTTTAATAATGCAGCATGACGAAATGGAATATTCTGAGTCTTGAGAAAGAATAAAATTAATTAATAAGACCTCCGATAAATAATTAGCAGTTCTCACCAAAGTCAAAAGTGCGATCCAACGCTACTTCAAAGAGTATCGCGTGAGCTCTCACCTCCACGTGGCTTCCTGGGTGTGTTCAAAGGTACAACATCCCATCATAAATGTTCTGTCATAAAAAATATCACATGAACCATAGCTCAGCGGGTTCAATATATACTTCAAGTTACAGTAACATCTATCGATTATACATTCCATATTGTGCCCGCAAATACGCTTTACTTGTTCTATTTTTAACGCTTATCATCGAGTACAACATTTCATCCTACAACACACTGTAGCGATTGATTTGCGACATTTCCATAGCATCGTATGCGGTACTTTATAAAACCACGTTAATACACCTTAAGATACTGGTCTGTATATAAACATCCGATTTAAAAAATTAAATTCCATATCCTCACAATCCTAGTTACAATTAATGAACATTTATTCATTTCCTCTTTATCTAACCTTTGTCATAACAATAGGTCGATGCATTCCAATAAATTACATCTGGTATTTCTTTCGTATTTACCGCTATCTTAGTGTTGTCAAAATTCTGCTTTTGCACCTGAGCTATTAATACTCTTTCAAAATAACGTTCCTGTCAACAAACTGTTGCTTCCTTCTATACAAATACAATGATGTTCGATATTGAACTAAGTCACTGTTAAAATGACTCCACAGATTTATATAACTGCAATTATGATCTGAATATTAAAAATAATATTGACATATTCCGTAGATTTCGAAGTAAACAAATACTATGAAGTATTTTTAACATTACGATGCCTTCCAAAGCATTATACAAATTATGATAAAACCATAAATGTTTATACTGAAGTTTGAATGAATAATAAGGAAGCATTCCACTATCTATAATAACGAATTCGCACACGATCAAAAATATTAAACATTATCAAAGATGCAACGAAGAATAAAAATTACGCAACGTCAAAATCGACACACGATGACGTATAAAATATTAACTTCAAATGACTGAACCAGCAATTAAAATGGATTAACGAAAGCTTAAAACACGAAAAATAAGTGGCCACAATACTACATAAAATATTCGTCAATTCTAGACACGCAAAACATGGCAAACAACTACTAAATATAATTTGAACGCTTAGCTACCTTCAGCCCGTATAATTATTCTGATAACCTGGGTTATTGACGAAGTGGACGACTGCATTCCTGGCTCACATTCCAAGAATAGCTTCGAGTCAAGCGGGCTTGCCTTCCTGCCTGGGGATCCAAACAGCTGGCTGGCTCGCTCCGCTCCATCTCCCGTGCGCATGGAGTTGAACCGTTCTCGCCTCCGCTCGTTCTCCGGGATACGAACTGGTATCTCACGTTCACTTCTGAACCAGATGTTTCGGTCATCAATCTCTTCGATCGGCCCCTGTCGCTAAGGTCTTCGGTGAATTTGTAGGTTGTAGCGATCATATTTTGAGATTTCCTTGATAACATCGGAAACTCTTGTAGTTATATTTGCGTTAGTGACTTCAGTAGACTTCGGTTGAAGTTGCAGAACCACTCCTTCATGTCTCTTAGGTCACCTCTGGAATCCACTTAATTGATATAGGTTATTTCTCCTCCTTGCATTTAATAAGCCATTACTACTGCCGTCAAAGTATTCATGTTAAAGCGTCCTCGTCGACTCAAGTTTAAACGCATGTAAAAATATTTCCGAGGAATATGGTTGAAATGTTTTTATGTCGAATATGCTTTCTTTGCAGTCTCGTCGTATTAGGTTATTCACGTAGATAATATTTTATCAGTACTTTTTCTGGAGTCAGATACGTCGACTTTCTCAATACATGCTCAATGACGAATTCACTTCGTTTATAATGTAATTCTTCGCCTTCAATCTAAGTATTTTCTCATACTGTAGGATTTCAGCGAAGCTCCTTCTCTCGCTTGACCGTAGGATACGCCGTCCTTTCCGTCAACTCAGCTTGTCTTGCAGACCCTGGTTCAATATGTCGCAGCTCAGAAAAGCACGTCTCTCTACAACAAGACTTCTAAATGGAATAATCTCTCCGTGGATTCATGTCTCCCCTCCTTAATTTAGAAAATGGCGTCAATGAGCGTGAACAGAGGATGTTCACTTCATATTTAATTATAACGTTATTGAGCTATCAACTCAAAATATCATCATCATCATTCCAACATGTGTTAGTCCTAGAAGAACTGTTACGGTCTACACAAAAGATTTGAATTTTCTCGCCATCTTAAAATATAATTTAATCCGTTATGTTTTATTTCCAAATATCTCCATATTTCTGTAGTCTAATTATTTATAACTGTCCTTTAGAGTAATTATAATTAGCTGTACGTCATCAGTTCTAATTATACTGTATCATTGGTTTAGCCGCTGTCACGTGACTTCTTTGTACACGCGTCAACATTAGTGACGTGTGCTACAAAGTTGCTCTCTTCCACGCGACCCACAAGTGCCGAGTGCAAAAATCGGCGCACCCGTGAGTTCTCTCTTTCCGGTCACATGACTTACACATACAGGTTTCTAGTACCGAAGCCTCACCGGAACTTGTAAGCGTGTCGCTATCCAGCTCGATCTGAATATCATTCATGCCATGTTAAAATATTCCAAAATTAAAAAATTCATCTTTCTTCGCACATAAAATGACTTTATAAAGCATTTCAACGGAGTCACAGCCCCTGCTTGCAACGTAGAATGCATGTCTGCGATGCGGGAAACATACTCATTCCCTTTAAATTGAAACATATAAATTTTACGCGTGAGCAGGTTCGATCCTCTTCTCATATCATACCTTGGACTCTATAAATACGAGTTCAGTACGATGTGGCCTACTTTTCTCCAATAAACCAAGGCCGGTATTAAGGGCATTATTGAGGGTGCCGTGATATTCTCATTTGACCGTTTGCGCATAGATATGGCTCTTTAACTTATGCATGGGAGTATGAAAGATTGCCCAATATACAGTAACATACACCACATTAGGAAAAGTTCCCGAGAGTTGAGGGAAGGATTCACCTGTTTAGGCATCCTCAGGCACTTTTGTTGGGAAATCTGTGTAAAATTTGAGAAAATAAAAATGTTGCGGTAAACCGCTCGGGTATCTTGCATAGAGCCTCTGTCTGTCTTAACACTCATCTACCCTTGGGAGGGGGAGCATTTTATCTATGTAGTAAAAGGTAGAGCAACACACGTTAGTTATAAAAAGCTTAAAGTGTTTGTAAATTGTAGAATTTAAGGAATATTGTGAATTTTCGTTTAAATTCACTTTAGTGTGTGAAATTTGGAGATTTCTTAGAGAAATTGTTGATTTTAAGAAAATCTTGTTATATTTTTGTCAAACATCTGAGTTTCCAACCTAAGCTGAAAACTTAAAAAAACTTATATAAACGAGAGAAGAGAACAACATCGTTTACGAATAAATAAATAATTAACCAATTTTAAAGCTCAGATTAAACAATAAAAAAACTGCTCCTTAGTTTGACCAACAGAAAATAATAATAATAAAATTAAGTAAATATTTAATAATTAATAAATAAATGAATAAAAATAACTGTCTCTTAGATATGTTTCTTGTCCACTCTGTTCGTCTATTGTATAATGTATCGTTTTTGTAAAGAACCCATATTATCGCCCGGTTTCTATATTAACCATTTACTATACATGAACCAAAAAGACCGACATCATAATCTAGCTTTACACACGGTCTGGTTTTACAATATAACCATCCACACTTTTGGATGAAATCACAAGGTAGGATAAATATGTCGGATTTGCCATTTGTAATAAATTACTATGGCATTTTTTTTATCGTAATATGCAAATATTTGAGTTCCCCCTTGTTGTCGGGAACGCCTCACGTTAATTCACTATCATTTTATTATTCCTACCGGAAATATTATATATAACCCCCCGATATTTGTAGAAACAACTCATTTACGGACGGTAATTATCTCCAATCATGACGTTTGACAGCCTCAAGGCACTTGACTGAATGTCCAATGTCAACGCCTCACGTTAATTCACTATCATTTTATTATTCCTACCGGGAATATTATTTATAACCACCCGCTATTTATAGAAACATCCGATTTACGGACGGTAATTATCTCCAATCATGACGTTTGACAGTCTCAAGACACTTGACTGAATGTCCAATGTCAACGCCTCACATTAATTCACTATCATTTTATTATTCCTACCAGGAATATTATTTATAACCACCCGATATTTGTAGAAACAACTCATTTACGGACGGTAATTATCTCCAATCATGACGTTTGACAGCCTCAAGACACTTGACTGAATGTCCAATGTCAACGCCTCACGTTAATTCACTATCATTTTATTATTCCTACCGGGAATATTATTTATAACCACCTGCTATTTATAGAAACATCCGATTTACGGACGGTAATTATCTCCAATCATGACGTTTGACAGTCTCAAGACACTTGACTGAATGTCCAATGTCAACGCCTCACATTAATTCACTATCATTTTATTATTCCTACCGGGAATATTATTTATAACCACCCGCTATTTATAGAAACATCCGATTTACGGACGGTAATTATCTCCAATCATGACGTTTGACAGCCTCAAGACACTTGACCGAATGTCCAATGTCAGGCGTGAGGACGATTCTTTAGCACACAGGGAGAGGAGAAAACACAACACAAACAAATGTCTTTTTTGGAAAACAGGTACTTTATTTTCATTAATTAAAAAATAATAATATGACACATCATATAACCATTAAGCTGTTGCAATGTTTGTGTCTGTTATATTTTACCAGGTGAAAGAGAACCAATGGCCTTCAACATACAAGTTACCTCATCAAGAGTATTCACCGGCGATGGTGTACAAACGAATGAGGAAAAATCCTCTATGATCGCAATGATCTTGATGTCTGTAATTTGAGTTGTTTTGCTTTGGGATACTTGTAACTAACTTATTGACATCTCTGCTCTTAGGTCAGCGAGTTTTAGTCATATGTTTTACAACCACCGAGAACAACATTCTATTAAGTTATTAAATGTGTTATCCAGCTAATGAAGGAGCAAATTATCTTGTTTTTGTGCCTTTTAAAACAACAGGATTGTTATGACCGACGTTACGCATAATTTTGTAGAGCAAGAAAGGATTTAAATGTACGTTGTGAACAAATGATCCGTGCAAGACTTGGAGTCGGCAAGTAGAGTATATAGAAGATTGTATTGCTTAACATTCCATACTTTTTGATCTTGTTGATTGATTGTTTAAGATAGTAAGATGTTTCTTTGGGGTTGGGTAACACCAGCTGTAGCATCGCGACTTATATATATCATAAGTGGAAATTGAAGACGATTCGTCCAAAATTACCCGAGATGTGACCATCGAAAAGGGTATACGCCAAAATGCCCACTAGGCCTCGACGCGGTGTTTATCCTTGATGGTGCACCTGTACGTTTAAAGACCGTGAATGTGAACGACCAACTAACCCAACAATATAACTATGTACCGTACTGGTTTCACTCACACACAGTACCCTTAATAGCTTCCGATACGGGTGCCTTAAAGATTCTATAATTAATCTCTCGACGACTGAGTTGATTGTGCAAGAAAAGTGGCATCTTGTCGCTGAGTACCCAAAGGTTATCACCATCACAGACCTTGAGATCGTTGACGAAAACAAGACTGTTATCATCGTGACCAACAATGCCCTGGGTTTCCTCTCTGAAGGGTTTCTTGATGTTCCAGCAGCCGACAGCGTCCTTGTTGAGTAGCGTGTAGAACATCACGCCAGTCTTCTCGTGGATGAAAGACGAGGACGATTGTGTGTTGATTCCCCGAGACCCCAAGATTTTGATATTGAAATAGTTTACGTCAGTAAGGGTCTTATTCTGGACGATTCTGGTGGAGACGGCAAATTCTTTAAAGCTGCACCGAGGATGGAAGTACAGAGTTCTGTAGCATTTCTCCCGAATGGGCGATAAGGAGACCCCAAATATTCCATCGCTCCACTGGAATTTGATGCCTCCAACGTTGAAATTGCGAGCGAGTGGGTCATACTTGAAGTAAGGGTGGCTGATCGTCCAAGAATTATCATCCTTCCAGCTATAGACGACCAAAGCATTGCTGCCCATATCAGGGATATACGCGTGAGTATTTTCACAGTCTTCTTTGCATATATCGACGACAATGTTGGAATAGAACGAGTCTGGTTTAATATAATCCCTTTTTAAAGTAGAAGTCCGGATCAGAGTATCTGTGTTGAGATCATACACCATGATCTTTGGAGGAGTGATTTGCTTGGGGTCACCCAAGTTGTCATCCCGTCCTGTATCCATGACCCAGAGTCGTTTGCAAGAATCTGCGCGGAGGCGGAATGTGGAGATGACGTTGGAAGCCTTGTTCACCACATCGTCACCGGGTAACAAGTTCGATTCCCAGTTGGGGTACGGGATCAGAGCTGGAGCCTTGTTCCTCAGCGAGTCTGTAACATTAAAAAATGGACACTTGACAAGAACCAGGATTTCTTTTCTGGAAGTGACAGAATCATGACAATATAACGATAAAACGGTAACATTTTAATGAAATCAATACAGCAATTCTTCTGGTATTGACGTGTCTTGTGGGGTTTCGCCTACGTGCACGGAGTCAGACTCTTGGTATTCCCTGCCCGGACCACCACTGAAGTACGTCCTATATGAGGAGTGAATATTCGATAAATGTAAAAAAAAAAAAAAAAAAATGCGGGAAATGCATGTTTAATAACATATCGAAATGCTTGTTAATTATATGAACGAAATAATTAAACATGTACAATGCGTTTGAAAGCACAAATCTGATTGTGAGTTTGACTATTCAAAAATTGTATTTCTTTATATCAGAATAGAGGGACACAGTTTCCAAGATTATTCATAAGTCGATAAATACACCCAAGTTAGAAGTTAAACGTTTTGTTTAATCAAAGTAATTTAAACGATCACACATTGATGGAGAATTCACACCTCTTCGTTGTCGTTTGAGTCTTCAGTCTTTTGACTGGTTTGATGCAGCTCTCCATGTCTCCCTGTCCTGAGCTAATCGTTTCATCTCTACATAGCTCTGACACCCTACATCGGAGGCAATCTGTTTAACATATTCTAACCTTGGTCTACCCCTACAGTTTTTGTCCTCGACCCTTCCTTCCATAACTAAGCTTGCAATTCCTGGGTGTCTTAGTATGTGTCCTACTAACCTATCTATTCTCTTCATTAGCAGTCGCCAGAAACATCTCTCCTCTCCCACTCGTCTTAATACCTCTTTGTTTGTAACCCTATCTACCCATCTGATCTTCATCATTCTCCTGTAACACCATATTTCAAATGCTTCAATTCTCCTCTTTTCTGCTGCACCAATAGTCCAAGTTTCACTTCCATAGAGCGCCACGCTCCAGACAAAGGCTTTCGAAAATGACTTCCTAATACCTAAATCTATATTCGATGTCAGCAGATTCCTTTTTTGTAGAAATGCTTTCTTTGCCTGAGCCAACCTACTTTTAATATCCTCTTTGCTTCGTCCATCACTGGTTATTCTGCTTCCTAAGTAACAGAAGTCTCCTACTTCCTTCAGCTTTTCACCTGCCAATTTGATCTCCATAGAGGTTTCCGATTTATTTCGGCTGCATTCCAGTATTTTTGTTTTACATTTATTTATTTTCATCATGAATTCTTTCCGTAAGACGGAGTCCATACCATTCAAAAACTCATTCAAATCCTCAGGCTTGTCGGCCAAGATGACGATGTCATCAGCAAATCTCAGAGTTGAAATTATTTCTCCTTGAATCTTCACTCCCACTTTAAATTTTTCTCTAATTTCCTTCATTGCTTGTTCAATGTAAAGATTGAAAAGTATGGGTGATAAGTTGCAGCCTTGCCTTACACCTTTCTGAATACCAGCTTCTCTCTCATGTCCTTCAACTCGAATGACTGCTGTCTGGTTTCTGTACAGATTGTATATCACCCTCCTATCCCTGTACTTTATTCCAATTGATTTCAAAATGTCAAACAATTTAGTCCAATCAACGTTATCAAAAGCCTTTTCTAAGTCTACAAAAGCCACGAATGTTCTCTTATCTTTCCTTATTCTACCTTCTAAAATCAGCCTAAGACATAGTACAGCTTCCCCTGTTCCTACATTTCTCCTGAAACCAAACTGGTCTTCACCCAACTCTGTTTCTATCTGGCTTTCAATCCTCTTATAAATTATTCTAGACAGGATCTTTGAAGCATGAGTAATCAAGCTGATTGTACGGTAATCTTCACATCTGTCAGCTCCCACTTTCTTTGGTATAGCGATGATTACATTCTTCTTGAAATCAGGGGGTACCTCACCTGTCTCATAAATCCTACACACCAAGTGAAATAACCTGATCAGACCTTCATCTCCTATGCAGCGTAGTAACTCAATCGGTATATCATCTATGCCTGGTGCTTTGTTCCTGCTTAAGTCTTCCAAAGCTCTATCAAATTCTGATCTCAATATTAAATCTCCTTTCGCATCCTCATCAATTTCCTCCTCCCTTTCCATTACATGATTCTCAATCTCCTTTCCCTTATACAAACTCTCTATGTAAGCTTTCCATCTCTCAACCTTTTCTTCCCTATCTGTTAGAGGCTTTCCATTTGTGTCCTTAATATTACAGCACTTAGTCTTCTTTTCCCCAAAAGTATTCTTAATCCTTCGATAAGCTGTGTCTACTTTTCCTAATTTCAGACAATTTTCTATACCTGCACATTTCTCTTTCAACCATTCTTCTTTCGCTTCCTTGCACTTCTTGTTAACCTCATTTCTCAGACGTCTGTATTCTGCTTTCCCCTTTTCATCTCTTAGATTCTTGTGTTTCCGCCTTTCATCCATCAATTCTAGTATAGCCTGAGTGATCCACGGTTTTCTACCTATTCTTTCTTTCCTACCAATGTTTCCTTCCTCGGATTTTGTTATTTCATTCTTCAAAAGTGCCCATTCGTCTGCAATTGAAGTTTGTTTAGGGTTTTTAATTAGTCCTTCCTTTATACTCTTCTTGAATCTTTCGTTTACATCCTTCTCTCTCAGTCTGTCTATTGCCCACCTTTTTGGCTTTTGACTTTTCTTCAGTTTCTTCAACTTTAATCTGCATTTCATTACAACCAGATTGTGGTCAGAGTTTATGTCAGCACCAGGATATGCTTTACAATCCAAAATCTGGTTTCGAAACCTCTGCTTGACCATAATGAAGTCGATTTGGTAACGCCCTGTATCTCCTGGTCTCATCCATGTGTATATTCTTCTATTGTGGTTATCGAATAAGGTGTTAGCTATGACCAATTCATGCTCGGTGCAGAATTCAACCAGCCTGCTTCCTCGATCATTCCTTTCACCTAATCCGAAATCTCCTACTATCTTCCCTTCTCTCCCTTTTCCTACCACAGCATTCCAATCTCCCATTACTATATCATTTTCATCACCCATGATATACCTCAGAATTTCGTCTATTTCTTCGTAGACCTTTTCAACATCCTCATCATCAGCTTGACTGGTAGGCATATAGACTTGTACCACTGTAGTGCAGGTAGGTTTTGTTTTGATTTTTGCTACAATAATCCGTTCACTATATTGCTCATAATATTCCACCCGCTGTCCAAGTTTCCTACTCAATATGAGGCCAACCCCTGCTTGGCCATTGTTTGATTTAGTGCTAATGACCCTATAGTCTCCTGACCAAAAGTCCTGTTCTTCCTGCCAGCGCATTTCACTAATCCCAACCAAATCCAACCTCAACCTATCCATTTCCCTTTCTAAGTTTTCTAACCTTCCACTTCCTAGCAGACTTCTAACATTCCACGCTCCGATCCGTAGAATGTCAGATTTCCTCTTTGTCACTTCTGTGATGTTAACCCCCTCTCGAGTAGTCCCCACCCGGAGATCCGAACGGGGGACTAGTTTACCTCCGGATTGAAATTTTACAAGGGAGGAGGCCATCATCACATGTACTGGAAGTCACCCCCCTTCGGAAACAAGATACAGCATAACGAGGTAGCCAAGCTAGATAACGGATTAATAAGGGAAACATATTATTGGTTCAGAATGTCCTGTACCCGAAATTCACATAACCACCGCCTATTATCCGAAGGATGGAAAGGATGGCAAGGGACGCTGATACCCAGCTAGATAAACCAACAAATCCCTGCTAGATGGTTAGCTAGGAACTTCTCGGTACAACGATATTTATAAAAATACGACAGTACTACTACCTAGTTATATACAAATCCTACAACAAAGTACTGGAGGACGAGATTCTCGGAATCTCGAGGGTGAACGGGCGCCAGTACCTAACTAGTAGTACCACCGCAACTAAATTATTAAATGAAGAAATCGTTAAGTTCTATAAAAAGGAACAGGCATACTAACCAGTGCCTGCTAATATTTATTCGAAAGGACAACACAAATAAACAAAGTCCAACAAACAATTTAACAATTCATTCGAAACATTTGTTTTACTCAAATGAAATAATACCGCCTTCATTTAGAAGCAAAATATACCGTGAATTTCGGTATTAGGACTTCTCTGTGTCCTCATTATGGAGTAAATGAAATTTATATTGATAGACGCCTTGTATAAAAATTATTGAATAACATCAACTACTTGTCACACTATACTTCTGATACCTATTAAAACACGTTAAATAACGCTTTCTATTCACATTTCTCACTCTAGATGATACATGGGTCTCCTTGATATGACGCTTCTTAAAATACTACATTCTAATAAAAATATTTCTAAATTCAAATTATTCTTATTAGTATTATTATTATTATTATTATTATTATTACATATTTACAACATTATTCAAATTTTTCGTGGCCTGTAGGATATTCCTTGCTTGTTCACGATCTTTCTAGATCACAATGCTGCTTAGTAACGTAACTCTCTTTATAAGATCACACTATGTCTTTTGACATTCGCTTAAAGTCGTCAATTCCTTGAGAACATTTTTATGTAACGAACAATTAAGCTAATTACTGTTCAATATTTGTCATAATCATTAATAGAATCGATAAGAGATGAATTATATAACAGACTATCTTTGTGGTTATCCTGATACTTGAATGTAGTGGTTTGCCGTACTCGACTTTACATTTATATACATCGCATTATTTATACATAGTTTCCACTGACAACACCATCATTAATACCCTTTAAAGATCGCTCTTCCCGGTCATAAACAATTATATACATCGCTGAACTAGTTTCTCAACTGGCCCTACATTATACGCATACTTTCCACTCTTAAGACCTCTCTACATCTCAGCTTACGACTGCACGGAATTTCTGTAAATCTACTCCACCGCACACGAATGCATGATATTGAGACCGTTAGTCGAGTCAACAACCACGATGACTTTCCTAACATCCCATAAGTCAAATAAAATTGCCGTGAGGATCAGGTGAACTTCCTAATAGGCTAAGCGGCACGAGACACTGTAGTCCACGGGGATCGTGGTACATGGTGACGATGGTCATAGACTGCCTAAGGAAAGGTTCACCTCAAAAACTAGACTGAGAAATTAAACATCCAGACTTAAGTAAAACACCGTGAAAATTTATTAAAGTTCACAAGCCCCTAGCCTAGTTCGGAGGGTTATAATCGGTTAGTCCGCAAACTAATAAACAAAAGAAAATAAAGAGCAGGTCCCTACCTGAGAAGTTACTGAGAAAAACCCTCGCGAAAGATCTAACTCACAATAATAAAGCAACAACAGCAACACTAGGAAAATGGTACGACGCAAGTCCCTAGTTCAAGTTACAAGATTAAGCTAATATCAGAATTTACATTTAACAGGGTAGCAAAACAAATCTAAGTTAGGATGATACCATTTCCACATTTACATTTAACGGTAATCATCTAGCTAAGTCCTAACAGTTAACAACAAAATTTACGGCGATGACGTCCGTAACAGAAAACAGTTACAACAAATCTAAGTGTACAGCCATGAAAAACATTTAATTACTCTTAATAACTACGTGCTATCAGCACACAATAAGGTAACATGTAGGATTTACACACTTGTACATCATGAATAAGTAATGAAATAGACACAAATCTTTATTAAATTCCTGCCTACACCTTGGTTTACCCTTTGTAAGCCATAGTCATCCAATGTGTGTAATTACGGTGACGAATGCGTAGTTGAGACCACGTCTGACATCGCATGGCCTGAGCTCCACAAGCTACGAACTCGAGGTTCGCGCATGCTTCAGGTCGCTACAAAAGTGTCAACTGTCCTAGTCATTTCCACACAAGGAAATTACCTTCAACTGCACGGCTATGTCATCAGTTCCAAAATGCAACAGAACAAAGTTAGATAGAAAGAATTCATTAGTTAGCTTTTGTTTTACCAAAGTTATGCGTTTTATTATTAAGATGTCGGTTTAGGTTTATCGTTGGTTTATGGCGAATAATACTGACAATAGCTCGGGCACGGAGTGTCTACACTGAGATCATTCTCCACCAAAAAGCCTCGACTCAACAGTCGGAATAAGATCAACGAGCAATAACAACTCGGACACACAATAACACGGGTTACCAGCGGCGCAAAGCTCGCATTCAATAACTCTGGGATAGGCCTGTCCACAACAGTTGCCTTCCAATAACATCTAGTCAACGGGAACCCTCCCGGACAAGGTAATCACAAGTACCTTCATACAATAAATTCCTGCATTAACAGGGTCGCCTGCAACTCACTATAGAAAACCTGACCTAATTGTACACGTCAAGACGGTACACGTAAGAAGTGCGCTCAACTAACGAAAAACAATCTATAAAACATGTGATCTGAGACAGAGTTGAAAACTGGGTTACATAAGCTATGTTGCAATGAAAGAAAGAGCGAATACAATCGCATTCTGTCTCTTGTTAAAGTCGTTCTGTCTCGCAAACAAATGAAGCGTGCTCTCAAGGCACTGGATTACAAAACCAGTTTATGTCACCAGCAGGCTACCACATTCCTGCGTTCGGTCGACACAAAACACACATTATTCAAGGCCGGCGATTTAATCAATATAAAACTATACATCTGGCCTGTTCATAAAAAAAACTTTACCATAGGTTATGAACCTCTAAAGAGTCCGTGTATAAAAAACACGCAATAAATCTGAATAGAATAATATAATTCCGTCTTTCTACCAAAGACGTCTAAATGATAGTAATCTTACAATTACTGCTCTTTGCTCTAAAAATACAATTCAATAGTTGCTAGTACAACATCAAATAAAACGTGTCTTACATGGCACAAGCAAAAATGATAATTGTGGCGCAGATTCCATACAAGGATCTGTTTAATGATACGTTGGGAACTGAGTTCGATGCTAGGCAACGAAACAATCCTCCTAATTGTCAGGTTCAAACATGACCAAGAATAGCTTCTGAGCTTATTCAAAATGAAAATATAATGCATTTACAAAACTGGCAATTACAGTCGATTGCCTAACTGATACGACTTTTCTAACGAAAGTCAGGGGTGTATTAAACTGGCTGCAAAAAATGCAGTTAAAGAAATAACCATGACATCTGATTGTCATAACTAAAGTCAGCAAAGACTTGAAAAATCACCCCAAACAGGGTTGTACAAAATAGCCTCGAATGACTACGGTCACATCTAGCAAAAGATAGGCTTTGACGTTCTACGACGTTCATCAAGCTGCACCAGGGTTAACCAAAATGTTAGACCCAAGGGTGTCTCACTATACTGAAATAAATGACATTAAATTAAACTAGATACAATCCCTACCAAGAAAAATGGCTGACACAGAGTGTGGTTGATTCACAAACTACATTAAATCTAATATACCACCAGAACTAGAACAAGAGAAGGGATGGTCAAAACTCACGACATGGAGAAGCTATCACTCAGCCCTCTATTCAATATCCAGGGTTGTACAAATTCCTCTCTGGATCTCTGGAACGGTATTATCCTTATCAGGATTCCCATCTGGACTCCTCCAAAGACCAGGGTTCGATTCGTCCCTGTCGACGATATGCCTGGAAATGGCATCTTGGATTCCTTCCTTCTCGTCCTCGGTTCTGCAAGCTCCATCATCATGCTAGTTCCCGTAGAAATATCACCCTCATACTAGGGTGGTATTAGCCCATGATGACTGATTCAAGCATGGTGTGGAATAGTCTGGTCACGTTGACGGTGAAATAAATTATGAAATTCATTCTTTCACTTTTAAAGATATAATGTTCGTCGTAAGTATTGTAGGCTTTGATAGTAATTGATAACACAGCCTAAATTTCGTGGATGTGAATAGATACGTGAGATAACACTGATCTATGATTCAGCACGTGCTGATGACGCTACTTTTCTATCATGCTGCATCGGTAAAATGTACGTCGTTTTGGAAATAAAAACTTCACTCTGGCAATCCAAATATGTTACACTATCGTAATCACACTTATTTGAAGTAATTGCAACACATTTACCTGTATATTTTCCACAAGGCATTTGGCCCTCCACAAACACGTGGGTACTAAAATGTGGTGTTCCGGTAAAATTATATAATTCACTAATACTTGCCAATAATTATCTTCAATATGTTTTTGTGGCTCGTGCATAAATACCAGTATTTTACAATATGCCAGTGCACGATGGCACCTGATAACCAATTCAACTCTAACAAGCGGATATTCTTCTATGTCGTACAAGACAGATATGATTCCACGCCTACACAGGGCGGATTCTCCAGACGTAGTGCAAGGCACTGGCTGTCTCAAGGAAGTAGGTCGTCAAACCGAAGTCGTTGAGCGACTACTTACGTTCCTATTTGCGTATCTGCAAGGGTATTACCTTACCTTAAGCTAAAATAACATCCTCAAAAATGTTTTAATAATGCAGCATGACGAAATGGAATATTCTGAGTCTTGAGAAAGAATAAAATTAATTAATAAAACCTCAGATAAATAATTAGCAGTTCTCACCAAAGTCAAAAGTGCGATCCAACGCTACTTCAAAGAGTATCGCGTGAGCTCTCAGCTCCACGTGGCTTCCTGGGTGTGTTCAAAGGTACAACATCCCATCATAAATGTTCTGTCATAAAAAATATCACATGAGCCATAGCTCAGCGGGTTCATCTGCCTCTCCGTCGTTTCAAATAAAATGTTGGGACGACATTTTTATTTGACTTGAAATTCATTCAAGAGTGATATTTTTTTCAGATTGGCTGCATTAAAGGTTCCAATGCGCTCTCCTGTCCTGATGTCTTCTACTACATAACTTCCATTTTTCAAAGGCTGTCGGATACGACTAGGGCCATAATATAAGGATAGAAATTTCCCATATATGCGGTCTATAGGACTTGAAATTCCGGGTCTCCTTATGAGGATAAGGTCTCCCTCAACTAGTGGTTCTCTAAATCTCTGGCGTCTAGTTCTTCTCAAGCGCTTGGCAGCTTGTCTGTCCATAGTTTCCCTTGCAGCTAAAAGTCTGCTTGCATGTGATGGTTGTAAACAAGGTGGATTTACAATCACACGATCCCATATTCTCAGCGGCATCTGGTTCAAATGCAAGACCATATGTATTTGACCAGTGCTCTCATGGACTGTTGAATTAATACACTTTGCCATAGTGACTAGGACTTCAGTCCATCGCCAGTGTTCTTCTTGACAATATAATCGACAGAATTTTGCGATAATATACATCATGCATTCTGCTGGGTTGCTCTCTGGATGATGAATAGATGATAAGACATGACCTATTTCGAGCTCATTCATAGCATTGGCAAATTCTGCTGAGGTGTACTGTGATCCGTGATCAGTCAACAAGAATTGTGGCTTCCCTGCCTCCGGTATCACTTGACGTCTAATCCTCTGAATAATCTGATGTGCAGTAGCTTTTTGAATCGGATGAAGCATCGTATATTTCGTGAACACATCAATAGTTACAACGATGTATCGATTCCCACGACGAGCCTTAGGTATTGGGTCATACAGGTCTTGTGCGTATAACTCTCTAGGTTGAGTTGGGAGTATTGGTCTAGGTTGTTCCTTCAACAAGTGTGACGTGTACTTGTTCCGCTGGCTAGCGTCGCAAGCACGTAAACACTGTCTAACGGTGGCTCCTAACCCTTTCCATGTAAAAGACTCTTTGATGGTTGCAATGGTTTTGTCTGTTCCACCATGACCAATGGATAGATGAACCATAAGAATAACAGATTCTTGGTATCTCCTAGGAATAACTGCACGCAGTTGAGTGTGGTCCTCGTCCACAAACTTGTATAAGACACGATGATAAATCAAGTAATTATCTGCAACAGCAGCAATTCTCGCATAATGAGCATCCTGTGGAACCAATTTTTCGTTCCAGGAAACGGATAATGTGCCTGAGTTCCTCCTCACGTCGCTGTTCTTCAGGTAGATGACGAAGTCGGCGAAGGTGTTCCTCGTATTCTCCCTCGATGTCTATGGCATTAACAGTAGCTTCAGGATTCCGGCTGAGGATGTCGGCCAACACATTCTCTCTGCCTGGTCGATAAACTATTTCCAAATCGAACTGTTGGAGAAACAGCGTCCAACGTGTGATCCTGTCGCTTGCCAGTCTTGTTCTTAAGATGAAGGTCAGTGCATGGTGATCGGTCCTCACAATAATCCTCTGGCCTAACAGAAGTTTCTGCCAGTATTCAAGTGCGTAAACTATTGCAAGTGCTTCTATCTTGGTCGTGAAGTAGTGAGATTCATGTGCTCTTAAACGTCGGCTTAAGAAAGCGATGTAATGACGTTTCTTCTCATCATCCTCCTGCAGTAAAATGGCTCCTATACCAATGGCAGATGAATCAGTTTCTAGAATAAAGTTCCGGGAATAATCTGGATATTCTAACTGAATTGAGTCCACTAGCATCTGTTTAGCTCTCCTGAAAGCTATCTCGCATTCATCATTCCAGTTCCACCTGCAGTTCTTTTTTCAGTAATCCTTGCAAAGGTGCGACAGTCTCGGAATACTTCTCACAATGAGCAGCAAAGAATTGGAGAATTCCTAAGAATTGTCTCACGTGTTTCACACGGGTTGGTGTTGGAAATGCAGCAACAGTTCTAATCTTTGCCGGATTTGGTCTGTATCCCTCTCCATTGATTATGTGTCCTACGAATTTCACTTCTTTCTGAAAGAATCGACACTTGTTAAATTTGACCTTAAAATTCGCCTGTCGTAGATTCACAAAAACAAGTCGCAATGTCTTTAAATGCTCTTCTTCTGTTTCTGAAGCTATGATTATGTCATCCACATAACATATTACTCTCTGCTTCACTTCAGGAGTCAGCTTGGCATCAAGTGCTCTGATTAATGCGGCTCCGGCATTTTTCAATCCAAATGGTAGTTTTCGAATGACATAAGTAGTCTGATCAAACAGGAATCCAGTATATTTCTGAGTATGCTCAGATAATCTGATATGGTAATAAGACTGAACCAAGTCCAATGATGAAAATATCCTTTTTCCTTTGAACTTCCTGAGAATGTCCCTAATCTTGGGCGGTCTGTCGTGCTCAGGAGCTAGGCGTTCATTCAAGGCTCTGGCATCGAGACAAAGTCTCAAGCTTCCATCTACCTTAACCACAGGGGTTATGGGATTCAAGAAAGGAGTCGGTGATTTCTTGATTGTGCCTGCTGCTTCCATCTCATGGATCTTCTTAGCAGCTTCTTCACGATGTTTCTCAGCAATCGGGTAAATTTTCTTCTGGAATGGGGAATCATCCAGTAGCACAAGGTCGTATTCGTAGTCTAATATCTCACCAGGTGTGGTGTCGAATATGTCCCTGTATTCGTTCAATATTATATCAAGTTTCTCTCGTGTGGGTGCTGATAATGATTCTGCCTCTTCGTCGGCATCGAGTGTCTCGTCAATTTCCTTGCCATTCAAGTTTTCGACTACGTCGGCTTCGGATAGGAATTCCGGTTCTTCTTCAACTAGGTTCATCTGAATGGGTTCGTTCGGCTTGAACTCTATCGTGTTACGGCCCATGTCAATGATACCATCATATTTTCTAATGAAGTCTGCGCCTAGTATGGCGTCATGATGCAAGCCCTTCATTACAAGAAATTCGTGCAAATACACATAAGTTGAAATCTTCAGAGTACAAAGAATCTGGATTTTGCACGTCACAACTCGGTCAGGTATGACACCTCTGACTCTTACAGCTGAAATAGGCAGCTCTGTCACGTCAGAGTTGGCCTTTAATCTGGCATGGCAATCGGTGGAAATAACACTAATCATTGCCCCAGTATCAATGAGAATGACTACGTTGACTTCGTTCAAAGTGGCTACTATCTTGGGCAGACGGGTCAACTCATAATTGTGGTTCGTCGTTCGTCGTTCGTCCAACAAGTCTTCTTGGATTGGCTCCCAGAGTAATATGGTAGCAGTTACTCGGTGCTCAACCTGACAAGAATCTGTTAATTTTTCGGCGTTTTTTTTTATTATCCTGGCGAGAAGTACTGGGCTGGTTGTGCTCTGTCTCCTGCGCCGAATCTCTATTTTCCCTCGAAGTTGGGTTCCGTTCTCCCTCTTCTTGGATGTGCAGCTCTCTTAGTTGTTGGAGGTACTCACGGCTCTCCCGTGCTCTTCCTTTCCAATCCCTGTCTGGCTGGTATCTAGGGTCTCGATCTCGGTTATATCCTCTAGCGTATCGATAGTCCCTTCGGATACTTCCGTGCTGTTGGTTTCTTCCGTTATTCCCGCGGTGGTAATTTTCGTGACGTTGGTTATCATTCGTCCCTCGGTCGAATCTCCGATTCCAATGACTACGACGGTCATCTTGTCGATCTCGAGTATATGGAGCGTTGTTCCATTCCCTCCTACGATAGTTTTAGTTATCATCACGATGCCCAGAACTCTCTTGTGTTTGCGTTTGTTGCGGAGTCTGGCTTACTTTATCGACAGTGGTCAAGTTTATGTGTCTTTCCTCGCGCCTGTCAGCCTTCTGCTGACGGTGTGTCGGGAACTGTTCCGTGTTCACATCCAGGCGTCGCAGAATCTGGTCACATTGCTGAATCTTGGATGCCCCTGCAGCGATCAACACACGTTGTACGTCCGCAGGGTACTGCCAAACAATGGTGTTAACTAAATCTTGTTCAGACAACGGAGGCTGAAGACAACGAAGCTTCGCAAGCTGTATAGCGAAGTAGTTCGCATAACGAGTAGGCGTATTCGAGCTGTATCTACGAGTATACATTTCAGCTCGGATGCTCTGCTGAATGTCACTCGACCAATACGTCCTTAGTAATGCTTCCTTAAAGTCCTGGTAGCCTGTAAACGAGTATCTAAATGCTCTAAACCAGGTACTGGCTTGCCCCTCAAGCAAACGTTCTATGACTCTGAGTTCCCTCTCTGGAGTTACCACCGTATCTCTCAGATAGCTTTCGACATTGGTAGAAATTCCACTGGAGTAACACCACTTCCAGTTCCGGAGAAGCGAGCTGGTTGCTCCTCTCTCGAACGTATTATCGTCACATTTCCGAGCGTATGCGCGGGTCTAAATGTGTTCTGCGTATAGTCATGCGTAGATGTATTCATCTCATTATTAGGTTGACTTGGTGCTGGTCGAAAAGAATGGGCGTTAAAGTTCAAAACCTGGCTCGGCGCTGAACCAGTGAATTGTAAAGGTTGTGGTTCTGTAGGTGCGCTGGGCTGAAAATGAGTTGGCATCATTCCTTCAGATTGAGAAACGGGCGTTTCCTGAGATTCTCCCACTTGTGAGTGTAGGTGTCTCTCCCTAGGAGTCGTTTCGAGTCTGTCAAAACGTCTTTCTATGCCTTCAAGTCCTTGAATAGTTCTGGCCGCGACTTTGTTGCCTAAGTCATTCAATTGTAATTCGATTCTATCGACCTTTCCCTTGAGGTTCGCGTCTACCTCGCGTATGGCCGTTCTAAGGTTATGGCTAAGGTCTAACCTTTCGTTTACTGTGACCTCCTCAAATCGCTTTTGTAAAGAATCGATCTCTCCCTCGACTCTTGACATGTTGTCTTTGACCTCGGCTACCTTGGCCTCTACTATGGTCTTATGTTCGTTAAGGTCCCCTCTTAATAACATGAGGTCAATGTTATGTTCCTCATGATGAACATTCACTGTTTCGCGTAGGCTTGCTAAGGTTTCCGTTAGTTCAGAAATGTTTCTCCTGTTAACGTTCAGCTCGTCTCTGACCTCTAACATGCCGTCAATGATCGTCCTAACATTGTTGTTTACAGCATATGCAGCTCCTCTCATGAGAACTAATCCGATATTCATGGTTGTCATGTCCTTTTTTACAGTGTCCGTGAATCCCTCGACGTGCGTCAATCGAGTCCCGAATTCTTCCCGAGTGTGTTCCAGGTCAGCTTTCATGTCTATCTGGACTCTATTTATGGTGGTTTGAATTTGAGCCGTGTGCTCCTCCAGTCGGTTTCGCACATCTTCCCTAGCTCTATTCATTTGGTCTGTTAGGCAATCTACACGCTGGTTAGCCTCTTGATGGTGTCGTATGACATCAATCCTAACTGCCGTTAAACCTGCCGCGAGATCATTTCTGGCTTCGACCCTAAATGCGTCCATATCAGCCCTGACTTGGGTTAAATCAGTCCTGACATTATTAACAGATTGAGTATTTATCTCTAAATCTAGTCTAACATTGTGAACGTCCTGTCTTACTTGGTCTACATGACCACTAACATTGTTTATAGATTGGGTGTTTACTTCCAAGTCCTGTCTTACTTGGTCTACATGAGCACTAACATTGTTTATAGATTGAGTGTTCTGACCTAAGTCAGCAGTAATCTGTTGGAGATTGGCATTCACACCTGCCATCATCTCTCCAAACACGCCACGAATCGTTTCCTTATCCATTTGACAAGAAATATATATGAGAAAGTGAGGGATCAATTTCTACTAGAACTTACAGCTATGATTAGTTACTTGGTGGTATAAAGCTTGTTTCATTTATATAAATATCACGAGTACAGCGGGAGTATGCAAACTAAGTACTTCTACATTTACAAAGACAACGGCGAGCAAAGCAAAGTATTACATTTACTCAGGATGAGGCATCTTCAAAGAAAACCCTATCCATCATTTATCCAACACTAAAGCCTCCCCCCCTGGACTTCTATCAAACATGAATGCCATGCGGTCAATTGATCTGCAGTACGACTTTCTAAGTTCGTCCCAGTCCTGTCAATTTACCATTAATCAACATTAAGATCCTCCAAAGTCACATGGTACTGACGGTCACCACGTTAACGTCGGCACATGAGTTGGGCGCCATTTTCTTTATGAGACCGTTAGTCGAGTCAACAGTCACGATGACTTTCCTAACATCCCATAAGTCGAATAAAATTGCCGTGAGGATCAGGTGAACTTCCTAATAGGCTAAGCGGCACGAGACACTGTAGTCCACGGGGATCGTGGTACATGGTGGCGATAGTCATAGACTGCCTACGGAAAGGTTCACCTCAAAAACTAGACTGAGAAATTAAACATCCAGACTTAAGTAAAACACCGTGAAAACTTATTAAAGTTCACAAGCCCCTACCCTAGTTCGGAGGGTTATAATCGGCTAGTCCGCAAACTAATAAACAAAAGAAAATAAAGAGCAGGTCCCTACCTGAGAAGTTACTGAGAAAAACCCTCGCGAAAGATCTAACTCACAATAATAAAGCAACAACAGCGACACTAGGAACATGGTACGACGCAAGTCCCTAGTTCAAGTTACAAGATTAAGCTAATATCAGAATTTACATTTAACAGGGTAGCAAAACAAATCTAAGTTAGGATGATACCACTTCCACATTTACATTTAACGGCAATCATCTAGCTAAGTCCTAACAGTTAATAACAAAATTTACGGCGATTACGTCCGTAACAGAAAACAGTTACAACAAATCTAAGTGTACAGCCATGAAAGACATTTAATTACTCTTAATAACTACGTGCTATCAGCACACAATAAGGTAACATGTAGGATTTACACACTTGTACATCATGAATAAGTAATGAAATAGACACAAATCTTTATTAAATTCCTGCCTACACCTTGGTTTACCCTTTGTAAGCCATAGTCATCCAATGCGTGTAATTACGGTGACGAATGCGTAGTTGAGACCACGTCTGACATCGCATGGCCTGAGCTCCACAAGCTACGAACTCGAGGTTCGCGCATGCTTCAGGTCGCTACAAAAGTGTCAACTGTCCTAGTCATTTCCACACAAGGAAATTACCTTCAACTGCACGGCTATGTCATCAGTTCCAAAATGCAACAGAACAAAGTTAGATAGAAAGAATTCATTAGTTAGCTTTTGTTTTACCAAAGTTATGCGTTTTATTACTAAGATGTCGGTTTAGGTTTATCGTTGGTTTATGGCGAATAATACTGACAATAGCTCGGGCACGGAGTGTCTACACTGAGATCATTCTCCACCAAAAAGCCTCGACTCAACAGTCGGAATAAGATCAACGAGCAATAACAACTCGGACACACAATAACACGGGTTACCAGTGGCGCAAATCTCGCATTCAATAACTCTGGGATAGGCCTGTCCACAACAGTTACCTTCCAATAACATCTGGTCAACGGGAACCCTCCCGGACAAGGTAATCACAAGTACCTTCATACAATAAATTCCTGCATTAACAGGGTCGCCTGCAACTCACTATAGAAAACCTGACCTAATTGTACACGTCAAGACGGTACACGCAAGAAGTGCGCTCAAATAACGAAACGCAATCTATAAAACATGTGATCTGAGACAGAGTTGAAAACTGGGTTACATAAGCTATGTTGCAATGAAAGAAAGAGCGAATACAATCGCATTCTGTCTCCTGTTAAAGTTGTTCTGTCTCGCAAACAAATGAAGCGTGCTCTCAAGGCATTGGATTACAAAACCAGTTTATGTCACCAGCAGGCTACCACATTCCTGCGTTCGGTCGACACAAAACACACATTATTCAAGGCCGGCGATTTAATCAATATAAAACTATACATCTGGCCTGTTCATAAAAAAACTTTACCATAGGTTATGAACTTCTCAAGAGTCCGTGTATAAAAAACACGCAATACATCTGAATAGAATAATATAATTCCGTCTTTCTACCAAAGACATCTAAATGATAGTAATCTTACAATTACTGGAGCTCTTTGCTCTAAAAATACAATTCAATAGTTGCTAGTACAACATCAAATAAAACGTGTCTTACATGGCACAAGCGAAAATGATAATTGTGGCGCAGATTCCATACAAGGATCTGTTTAATGATACGTTGGGAACTGAGTTCGATGCTAGGCAACGAAACATTCCTCCTAATTGTTAGGTTCAAACATGACCAAGAATAGCTTCTGAGCTTATTCAAAATGAAAATATAATGCATTTACAAAACTGGCAATTACAGTCGATTGCCTAACTGATACGACTGTTCTAACGAAAGTCAGGGGTGTATCAAACTGGCTGCAAAAAATGCAGTTAAAGAAATAACCATGACATCTGATTGTCATAACTAAAGTCAGCAAAGACTTGAAAAATCACCCCCAAACAGGGTTGTACAAAATAGCCTCGAATGACTACGGTCACATCTAGCAAAAGATAGGCTTTGACGTTCTACGACGTTCATCAAGCTGCACCAGGGTTAACCAAAATGTTAGACCCAAGGGTGTCTCACTATACTGAAATAAATGACATTAAATTAAACTAGATGCAATCCCTACCTAGAAAAATGGCTGACACAGAGTGTGGTTGATTCACAAACTACATTAAATCTAATATACCACCAGAACTAGAACAAGAGAAGGGATGGTCAAAACTCATGACATGGAGAAGCTATCACTCAGCCTTCTATTCAATATCCAGAGCTGTACAAATTCCTCTCTGGATCTCTGGAACGGTATTATCCTTATCAGGATTCCCATCTGGACTCCTCCAAAGACCAGGGTTCGATTCGTCCCTGTCGACAACTCCGTGAATATGCCGGATATGCCTGGAAATGGCATCTTGGATTCCTTCCTTCTCGTCCTCGGTTCTGCAAGCTCCATCAACATGCTAGTTCCCGTAGAAATATCACCCTCATACCAGGATGGTATTAGCCCATGATGACTGATTCAAGCATGGCGTGGAATAGTCTGGTCACTTTGACGGTGAAATAAATTATGAAATTCATTCTTTCACTTTCCAAAGATATAATGTTCGTCGTAAGTATTGTAGGCTTTGATAGTAATTGATAACACAGCCTTAATTTCGTGGATGTTAATAGATACGTGAGATAACACTGATCTATGAATTTGCACGTGCTGATGACGCTACTTTTCTATCATGCTGCATCGGTAAAATGTACGTCGTTTTGGAAATAAAAACTTCACTCTGGCAATCCAAATATGTTACACTATCGTAATCACACTTATTTGAAGTAATTGCAACACATTTACCTGTATATTTTCCACAAGGCATTTGGCCCTCCACAAACACGTGGGTACTAAAATGTGGTGTTCCGGTAAAATTATATAATTCACTAATACTTGCCAATAATTATCTTCAATATGTTTCTGTGGCTCACTGTGCATAAATACCTGTATTTTACAATATGCCAGTGCACGATGGCACCTGATAACCAATTCAACGCTAACAAGCGGATATTCTTCTATGTCGTACAAGACAGATATGATTCCACGCCTACACAGGGCGGATTCTCCAGACGTAGTGCAAGGCACTGGCTGTCTCAAGGAAGTAGGTCGTCAAACCGAAGTCGTTGAGCGACTACTTACGTTCCTATTTGCGTATCTGCGAGGGTATTACCTTACCCTAAGCTAAAATAACATCCTCAAAAATGTTTTAATAATGCAGCATGACGAAATGGAATATTCTGAGTCTTGAGAAAGAATAAAATTAATTAATAAGACCTCAGATAAATAATTAGCAGTCTCACCAAAGTCAAAAGTGCGATCCAACGCTACTTCAAAGAGTATCGCGTGAGCTCTCACCTCCACGTGGCTTCCTGGGTGTGTTCAAGGGTACAACATCCCATCATAAATGTTCTGTCATAAAAAATATCACATGAACCATAGCTCAGCGGGTTCAATATATACTTCAAGTTACAGTAACATCTATCGATTATACATTCCATATTGTGCCCGTAAATACGCTTAACTTGTTCTATTTTTAACGCTTATCATCGTGTACAACATTTCATCCTACAACACGCTGTAGCGATTGATTTGCGACATTTCCATAGCATCGTATGCGGTACTTTATAAAACCACGTTAATACACCTTAAGATACTGGTCTGTATATAAACATCCGATTTAAAAAAAAATCCATATCCTCACAATCCTAGTTACAATTAATGAACATTTATTCATTTCATCTTTATCTAACCTTTGTCATAACAATAGGTCGATGCATTCCAATAAATTACATCTGGTATTTCTTTCGTATTTACCGCTATCTTAGTGTTTTCAAAATTCTGCTTTTGCACCTGAGCTATTAATACTCTTTCAAAATAACGTTCCTGTCAACAAACTGTTGCTTCCTTCTATACAAATACAATGATGTTCGATATTGAACTAAGTCACTGTTAAAATGACTCCACAGATTTATATAACTGCAATTATGATCTGAATATTAAAAATAATATTGACATATTCCGTAGATTTCGAAGTAAACAAATACTATGAAGTATTTTTAACATTACGATGCCTTCCAAAGCATTATACAAATTATGATAAAACCTTAAATGTTTATACTGAAGTTTGAATGAATAATAAGGAAGCATTCCACTATCTATAATAACGAATTCGCACACGATCAAAAATATTAAACATTATCAAAAATGCAACGAAGAATAAAAATTACGCAACGTCAAAATCGACACACGATGACGTATAAAATATTAATTCAAATGACTGAACCAGCAAATAAAATGGATTAACGAAAGCTTAAAACACGGAAAATAAGTGGCCACAATACTACATAAAATATTCGTCAATTCTAGACACCCAAAACATGGCAAACAACTACTAAATATAATTTGAACGCTTAGCTACCTTCAGCCCGTATAATTCTTCTGATAACCTGGGTTATTGATGAAGTGGACGACTGCATTCCTGGCTCACATTCCAAGAATAGCTTCGAGTCAAGCGGGCTTGCCTTCCTGCCTGGGGATCCAAACAGCTGGCTGGCTCGCTCCGCTCCTTCTCCCGTGCGCATGGAGTTGAACCGTTTTCGCCTCCGCTCGTTCTCCGGGATACGAACTGGTATCTCACGTTCACTTCTGAACCAGATGTTTCGGTCATCAATCTCTTCGATCGGCCCCTGTCGCTAAGGTCTTCGGTGAATTTGTAGGTTGTAGCGATCATATTTTGAGATTTCCTTGATAACATCGGAAACTCTTGTAGTTATATTTGCGTTAGTGACTTCAGTAGACTTCGGTTGAAGTTGCAGAACCACTCCTTCATGTCTCTTAGGTCACCTCTGGAATCCACTTAATTGATATAGGTTATTTCTCCTCCTTGAATTTAATAAGCCATTACTACTGCCGTCAAAGTATTCATGTTAAAGCGTCCTCGTCGACTCAAGTTTAAACGCATGTAAAAATATTTTCGAGGAATATGGTTGAAATGTTTTTATGTCGAATATGCTTTCTTTGCAGTCTCGTCGTATTAGGTTATTCACGTAGATTATATTTTATCAGTACTTCTTCTGGAGTCAGATACGTCGACTTTCTCAATATATGCTCAATGACGAATTCACTTCGTTTATAATGTAATTCTTAGCCTTCAATCTAAGTATTTTCTCATACTGTAGGATTTCAGCGGAGCTCCTTCTCTCGCTTGACCGTAGGATACGCCGTCCTTTCCGTCAACTCAGCTTGTCTTGCAGACCCTGGTTCAATATGTCGCAGCTCAGAAAAGCACGTCTCTCTACAACAAGACTTCTAAATGGAATAATCTCTCCGTGGATTCATGTCTCCCCTCCTTAATTTAGAAAATGGCGTCAATGAGCGTGAACAGAGGATGTTCACTTCATATTTAATTATAACGTTATTGAGCTATCAACTCAAAATATCATCATCATCATCATTCCAACATGTGTTAGTCCTAGAAGAACTGTTACGGTCTACACAAAAGATTTGAATTTTCTCGCCATCTTAAAATATAATTTAATCCGTTATGTTTTATTTCCAAATATCTCCATATTTCTGTAGTCTAATTATTTATAACTGTCCTTTAGAGTAATTATAATTAGCTGTACGTCATCAGTTCTAATTATACTGTATCATTGGTTTAGCCGCTGTCACGTGACTTCTTTGTACACGCGTCAACATTAGTGACGTGTGCTACAAAGTTGCTCTCTTCCACGCGACCCACAAGTGCCGAGTGCAAAAATCCGCGCACCCGTGAGTTCTCGCCTTCCGGTCACATGACTTACACATACAGGTTTCTAGTACCGAAGCCTCACCGGAACTTGTCAGCGTGTCGCTATCCAGCTCGATCTGAATATCATTCATGCCATGTTAAAATATTCCAAAATTAAAAAAATCATCTTTCTTCGCACATAAAATGACTTTATAAAGCATTTCAACGGAGTCACAGCCCCTGCTTGCAACGTAGAATGCATGTCTGCGATGCGGGAAACATACTCATTCCCTTTAAATTGAAACATATAAATTTTACGCGTGAGCAGGTTCGATCCTCTTCTCATATCATAACTTGGACTCTATAAATACGAGTTCAGTACGATGTGGCCTACTTTTCTCCAATAAACCAAGGCCGGTATTAAGGGCATTATTGAGGGTGCCGTGATATTCTCATTTGACCGTTTGCGCATAGATATGGCTCTTTAACTTATGCATGGGAGTATGAAAGATTGCCCAGTATACAGTAACATACACCACATTAGGAAAAGTTCCCGAGAGTTGAGGGAAGGATTCGTCTGTTTAGGCATCCTCAGGCACTTTTGTTGGGAAATCTGTGTAAAATTTGAGAAAATAAAAATGTTGCGGTAAACCGCTCGGGTATCTTGCATAGAGCCTCTGTCTGTCATAACACTCATCTACCCTTGGGAGGGGGAGCATTTTATCTATGTAGTAAAAGGTAGAGTAACACACGTTAGTTATAAAAAATTTAAAGTGTTTGTAAATTGTAGAATTTAAGCAATATTGTGAATCTGAGTTTCCAACCTAAGCTGTAAACTAAAAAAAAACATGTATAAACGAGAGAAGAGAACAACATCGTTTACGAATGAATATATAATTAACCAATTTTAAAGCTCAGATTAAACCATTAAATAACCTGGTCCTTAGTTTGACCAACAGAAAATAATAATAATAATAAAATTAAGTAAATATTTAATAATTAATAAATAAATGAATAAAAATAACTGTCTCTCAGATATATTTCTTGTCCACTCTGTTCGTCTATGGTATAATGTTCCATTTGGTAAAGAACCAACATTATAGCCCGGTTTCTATATTAACCATTTACTATACATGAACCAAAATGACCGACATCATAATCTAGCTTTACAAACGGTCTGGTTTTACAATATAACCATCCATACTTTTGGATGCAATCACAAGGAAGGATTAATATGTCGGGTTTGCCATTTGTAGAAAATTAATATGGCATTTTTTATCGTAATATGCATATATTTGAGTTCCCCCTTGTTGTCGGGAACGCCTCACGTTAATTCACTATCATTTTATTATTCCTACCGGGAATATTATTTATAACCACACGATATTTGTAGAAACAACTCATTTACGGACGGTAATTATCTCCAATCATGACGTTTGACAGCCTCAAGACACTTGACTGAATGTCCAATGTCAACGCCTCACGTTAATTCACTATCATTTTATTATTCCTACCGGGAATATAATTTATATCCACCCGCTATTTATAGAAACATCCGATTTACGGACGGTAATTATCTCCAATCTTGACGTTTGACAGCCTCAAGACACTTGACTGAATGTCCAATGTCAACACCCGGCGTGAGGACGATTCTTCAGCACACAGGGAGAGGAGAAAACACAACACAAACAAATGTCTTTTTGGAAAATTGGTAATTTATTTTCATTAATTAAAAAATAATAATATTACATCATCTTATAACCATTAAGCTATTGCATTGTTTGTGTCTGTTATATTGTACCAGGTGAAAGAGAACCAATGGCCTTCAACATACAAGTTACCTCATCAAGAGTATTCACCGGCGAGGGTGTACAAACGAATGAGCAAAAATCCTCTATGATCGCAATGATCTTGATGTCTGTAATTTGAGTTGTTTTGCTTTGGGATACTTGTAACTAACTTATTGACATCTCTGCTCTTAGGTCAGCGAGTTTTAGTCATATGTTTTACAACCACCGAGAACAACACTCTATTAAGTTATTAAATGTGTTATCCAGCTAATGAAGGAGCAAATTACCTTGTTGTTGTGCCTTTTAAAACAACAGGATCGTTATGACCGACGTTACGCATAATTTTATAGAACAAGAAAGGATTTAGATGTACGTTGTGAACAAATAATCCGTGCAAGACTTGGAGTCGGCAAGTAGAGTACATAGAAGATTGAATTGCTTAACATTCCATACTTTTTGTTCTTGTTGATTGATTGTTTAAGACAGTAAGATGTTTCTTTGGGGTTGGGTAACACCAGCTGTAGCATCGCGACTTATATATCTCATAAGTGGAAATTGAAGACGATTCGTCCAAAATTACCCGAGATGTGACCATCGAAAAGGGTATACGCCAAAATGCCCACTAGGCCTCGACGCGGTGTTTATCCTTGATGGTGCACCTGTACGTTTAAAGACCGTGAATGTGAACGACCAACTAACCCAACAATATAAATATGTACCGTACTGGTTTCACTCACACACAGTACCCTTAATAGCTTCCGATACGGGTGCCTTAAAGATTCTATAATTAATCTCTTCACGACTGAGTTGATTGTGCAAGAAAAGTGGCATCTTGTCGCTGAGTACCCAAAGGTTATCACCATCACAGACCTTGAGATCGTTGACGAAAACAAGACTGTTATCATCGTGACTAACAATGCCCTGGGTTTCCTCTCTGAAGGGTTTCTTGATGTTCCAGCAGCCGACAGCGTCCTTGTTGGGTAGCGTGTAGAACATCACGCCAGTCTTCTCGTGGATGAAAGACGAGGACGATTGTGTGTTGATTCCCCGAGACCCCAAGATTTTGAAATCGAAATAGTTTACGTCAGTAAGGGTCTTATTCTGGACGATCCTGGTGGAGACGGCAAACTCTTTAAAGCTGCTCAGAGGATGGAAGTACAGATTTCTGTAGCATTTCTCCCGGATGGGCGATAAGGAGACCCCAAATATTCCATCGCTCCACTGGAATTTGATGCCTCCAACGTTGAAATTGCGAGCGAGTGGGTCATACTTGAAGTAAGGGTGGCTGATGGCCCAAGAATTATCATCCTTCCAGCTATAGACGACCAAAGCATTGCTGCCCATATCAGGGATATACGCGTGAGTATTTTCACAGTCTTCTTTGCATATATCGACGACAATGTTGGGAAAGAACGAGTCTGGTTTAATATATTCCCTTTCTATAGTATAAGTCCGGATCAGAGTATCTGTGTTGAGATCATAGACCATGATCTTTGGAGGAGTGATTTGCTTGGGGTCATACAAGATGTCATCCCGTCCTGTATCCATGACCCAGAGTCGTTTGCAAGAATCTGCGCGGAGGCGGAATGTGGAGATGATTTTGGAAGTCTTGTTCACCACATCGTCACCGGGTAACAAGTTCGATTCCCAGTTGGGGTACGGGATCAGAGCTGGAGCCTTGTTCTTCAGCGAGTCTGTAACAATAAAAAAAAATTGACACTTGACAAGAACAAGGATTTCTTTTTGGAAAGTTACAGAATCATGACAATATAATGATAAAACGGTAACATTTTAATGAAATCAATCCAGAAATTTATTCTAGTTTTGACGTGTCTTGTGGTGTTTCGCCTATGTGCACCAAGTCAAACTCTTGGTACTCCCTGCCCAGACCACCACTGAAGTACGTCCTATATGAGGAGAGAATTTTCGATAAATGTATTGTTTTTTTGCGGGAAATGCGTTTTTTAAATAGCATATCGAAATGCTTGTTAATTATATGAACGAAATAATTAAACATTTACAATGCGCTTGCAAGCACAAATCTGATCGTGTGTTTGACTATTCAAAAATCGTATTTCTTTATAACAGAATAGAGGGACACAGTTTCCAAGGTTATTCATAAGTCGATAAATACAAAGTTAGAAGTTAAACGTTTTGTTTAATCTAAGTATTTTAAACGATCACACATTGATGGAGAATTCACCCCTCTTCACCCTACTGGAAAGCACCCCCCTTCGGAAACAAGGCACAACATAACGAGTTAGCCAAGCTAGATAACGGATGAATAAGGGAAACTTATTATTGGTTCAGAATGTACTTTACCCGAAATTCACATAACCACCGCCTATTATCCGAAGGATGGAAAGGATCGCAAGGGCCGCTGATACCCAGCTAGTTAAATCAACGATCCCTGCTAGTTGGTTAGCTAGGAACTTTTCGATACAGCGATATTTATAAAAATACGATAGTACTACTACCTAGTTATATACAAATCGTACAACAAAGTATTGGAGGACGAGATTCTCGGAATCTCGAGGGTGAGCGGTTTATAATGTGGGCGCCAGTACCTAACAAGTAGTACCACCGCAACTAAATTATTAAATGAAGAAATCGTAAAGTTCTATTAAAAGGAACAGGCAAACTAACCAGTACCTGCTAATATTTATTCGAAAGGACAACACAATTAAACAAAGTCCAACAAACAATTTAACAATTCATTCGATAGATTTTTTTATTCAAATGAAATAATACCGCCTTCATTTAGAAGCAGAATATACCGTGAATTTCGGTATTAGGGCTTCACTGTGTCCTCATTATGGAGTAAATGAAATTTATACTGATAGACGCCTAGTCTATAAGTTATTGAAAAACATCAACTGCTTGTTGATCACACTATACTTCTGATACCTATTAAAACACATAAAATAACGCTTTACGTATTTGCATTTCTCACCCTATATGATACATGGGTCTCCTTAATATGACGTTTCTTAAAATACTACATCCTAATAAAAATATTTTAAATTCAAATTATTATTATTATGTCCATGAACTCCGTGGCTTAGGCGGCAGCACGCCGGCCTCTCACCACTGCATCCGTGGTTCAAATCCCGGTCACTCCATGTGAGATCTGTGCTGGACTAAACGGAGGCAGACAGGTTTTTCTCCGGGTACTCCGGTTTTCCCTGTCAAAATTTCATTCCAGCAACACTCTCCACTATCATTTCATTTCATCTGTCATTCATTTAATCATTTCCCCAGAGGAGTGCGTCAGGCCTCGGCAGCCGGCACATTTCATATCCTCGCCGCTGGATGGGGGCTTCATTCATTCCATTCCTGACCCGGTCGGAGACTGGAAGCAGGCTGTGGATTTTCATTTCATTATTTATTTATTTATTCGTTAATTCCCCATAAGGAGAGCGTTACAACACAATCAATTTTCATGTTTCATTCTGGACCTTTCTTCTTTTTTCCCAAAAACCTCTCATATACACACTATGTTTCCTCTTTCTCTCTTCTGTCCACCTCTTTGCTGGTTGTCTCCCTTTGGGAGTTTGCTCAAACTTCTGTAGTCTAAGTTTTTCTCTGTATTTACTCCTGTCTGCGATGTCTTCTGTAGAGATGTTTAGTTTCTTAAGGTCTTCCACGGTTTCCTTTACCCAATTGGTTTTTAGTGTGCTATTCGTAACTATATTAAAAATTTTCTTGGTCAGTCTGTCTTCGGTCATCCTATGTATATGTCCATAAAATTTTGCCCTTCTTTTTCTTATGTTGTTTGTAATCGTCTCTGTCTGTTTGTACAGTTCTATTGTCGGTCTCTTCATCCATATTCCCTCTTTCTGAACTGGCCCGTAGATCTTTCTCAGAATTTTTCTCTCTTGTTTTTCTAATTCTTTGATTTTTGTTCGCCCCTTGATTGCTGTCGTTTCTGAAGCGTATAAGGCCTCTGGTAAGACTACTGTACGGTAGTGTCGTAACTTGGCATTGATGGAAATACTTTTTTTATTGTAGTGGTTCCATGTAAGTCGGTATGCTTTCTGCAATTTAGCGATCCTGTCTTCATTGGATGCCAAATTCAGTCCTGTTTTCTGTATAATCTCTCCTAGATATTTGAAACTTTCCACTTGTGTTATTTTTCCATACTTGGTTTCCAGTGGGTGCTTGTCTGTAGATTTTGTGTCCATGAACTGTGTTTTTTCGTATGAGATTTGTAACCCTGTTTTGGCAGAGATTTCATGTAGCGTCTCTAGAGCTTCTTTGGCTTCTTTTCTGTTATTTGTTATAATCGCTACATCATCGGCAAAGGCCAGACACTTAATGTTGACTGTCCTTTTCAGGTGTTTTGCCATTTTTATGCCTTTGACTCCTTTTTCCCATGTCTTGATTATTTTATCCAAAACTGAGTTGAATAGAATAGGTGATAAACCATCACCTTGTCGCACTCCTGTATTAATTTTGAAGGGTTCTGAGATCTCTCCCATGAATTTAACTTTGGATATTGTATTTGTTAATGTTTCTTGGATTAGTTTTCTGGACTTATTGTCGACCTTCATTTCTTCTAATGTGTTAAAAAGTGTTTCTCTATCTATGGAGTCGTACGCTTTTTTGTAGTCGACGAATGTGATTGTTGTGTTCCTGGTTTTTCTCGTTGCTAGTATTGTTCTCAGGCACCAAATCTGCTCACTGCATGATCTTCCCTTCCTGAACCCTTCTTGGTATTCTCCTATCTGTGGATCTATCTGAGGCTCTATCCGTTTTAACAGGGCTTTGGAGAAAATTTTGTATGCGACGGGTAATAGTGAAATCCCTCTATAATTATTAGGGTTCGTTTTGTCTCCCTTCTTGTGGAGGGGGTGTATTAGAGCTGACTTCCATTCTTCTGGTACCTTCCCTGTTTCCCAGATGTTTTCGATGATTTTGTGTATTTTTGGCGTAACATTTTCGTGGTCTAATTTCCAGATTTCCGAAATCAATCCGTCTTCTCCAGGCGCTCTATTGTTCTTTAGTGATTTTATTATTTCCACGATTTCTTCAAGTGTTGGAGGTTTGGAATCAATGTTAGGTTCTGGCTTTTCGAACTGTAATCTGTGTGTTGGTTTATCACAGTTAAGCAGTGAGTCAAAATATAGTGCCAGTATCGTACAGTTCTTTTTCGGGTTCGTCTCCAGTGTTCCGTCTTGTCTTTTGAAGCATAAGCTCGGTGGTCGATATCCTGTCATATTCTCTCTGAATGTTCTATAGAAGTTTCGTGTGTTATTTTTGGTAAAATCCTCTTCTATCTCCTTGAGTCTGTTGTTATCGTAGTTTCTTTTTTCTCTGCGGATTATTCTCGAGGAGTCTTTTTGTATCCCATTTTTCGGGTGTTCTATGGCTGTTAATTTTTATCCAGGCTTGTATTCTATCCTCTATGGCTCTGTCACATGTCACGTTCCACCATCTGTGCTTCCTTTTCCTCGGGGGCTGCCCCATTTTTATCAGTTCTTTCATGTTTTCGGACATGTCCGTCCAGTTGTTACTCTCAATTTTCTTAAGTCCTTGTGTTATTTCTTTCTTGTTTAATTGTAAATACTCTGGGTCTGTTCTGAAAATTCTGGTTGTTCTCTTACTTTGTCTGTTTGGTATAAACTTAGCCTTGATTTGTAGTAGATGATGATCAGATTCGAAAAAAACCTTTTCTCGTTCGTATATTCATAACTTCTCTGGTGTTTTTTGTAGATATCGCAACGTGGTCTATCTGAAATTCTCCGAGGGCGCTGTTTGGAGATTTCCAAGTCCATAGTTTCTTGTAGGGTTTCTGGAATTGTGTTGACATGATTTTGAGGTCAAAATTCCTACAGAAGTTTATCAAATTCTCTCCATTCTTGTTTGTCCTCTGGTGCGCTGTATGTTTTCCTGTTGTGTCTCTGAATTTTCTTTCGCGGCCTAATTGTGCACTAAAATCACCAAGCAATAATTTTACATGCTTAGTGGGGATTTTGTTGGTGATTTCTTCTAAGTCTTCCCAGAATTCTTCTATCATCTGTGGATTTTTGTTATTGTAGTTATTTGTGGGGGCATGAGCATTGATTATTGTATACGCTTTGTTACCAGAACGTATCGTAAATGTGGAAATTTTTTCAGATTTTGAGGTGAAATCTATTACAGAGTCCAATATTGAGTTGTGGACTACAAAACCTGTTCCGAAGAGTTTGAGATTTTTTCCTGGAATAGTTATGGCTGGTTTCCCCTTGTATATTCTGTAACTTCCCGAATCGAAGAGATTCTCATCTGAGAATCTCGTTTCCTGTATAGCCAGTATTCTGATATTGAATGCGTCCATGATGGTTGTTAGTTGTTTCACTTTACCTAGTTTCAGGAGTGTGTTTACGTTGAGTGTTCCCATGTAAAATATTCTCTTAGTTTTGAGGGTTTTTGAGAAGCAATTCTCCTCTTCATGAAATAGAGGTATTAAGACGAGTGGGAAAGGAGAGATGTTTCTGGCGACTGCTAAAAGAGAAGAGATAGGTTGGTAGGACACATACTAAGACACCCAGGAATAGCAAGCTTAGTTATGGAAGGAAGGGTCGAGGACAAAAACTGTAGGGGTAGACCAAGGTTAGAATATGTTAAACAGATTACCTCGGATGTAGGGTGTCGGAGCTATGTAGAGATGAAATGATTAGCTCAGGACAGGGAGGCATGGAGTGCTGCACCAAACCAGTCAAAATACTGAAGACTCAAACAACAACAACATGTCTGATACTTTAGAAACCGCAGATCGGTTAATCTACGCAGTAATAATCATTAGTAATCTACGCGCTAATATTATGGTGGGAGATTGATATGGCCGCCAAAATTTCGACTTGGAGGGGGAGATCCAAGGATCGAGGTTCTTATTCCAGCAGTCTTTGAAGAGTGAGGAAGTGTTTTTACTGGGTTAACGGAGATCGCAAGGCTTTGTCCGAGTGCGACGACTGTCGACTTGTGGAGACGCGAGGATAGCTAGGTGGAACGTAGGAGATTGCCGCACTTCCATTTTATGTGAAGTTGTGGGGAACATTGAAATAATTATATCTCTTATATAATTGAGATCTGAATTTAACGAAGCGAATATATATCAAGAACAGGTCGCATACTACATTCTGCGAAAAGTCAAGCGTCCTAAAACTTACCGTTTCGACAATATAAGCCTGTTAAGATAGATTTTCAAATGTGTTGGAAATAAAGCTGAATAACATTTTAGATTGCAACGTGAAGTTGGCGAACGCAGTTCAAGTGAACAGTAGCGGAGAACTTGTAACATTGGCGCAGTACATAAACATTATCAGAATGACTATTATTATTCTTGAAATGGTTTCATACAACATAAGTAACATTGTTGATATGATGAACTAAATAGTCATGCGCCAGAGACATATTCGATAACAGGAGTAAAGATACAACGATGGAACTTCGTTAGACAACGTATTCGTAAATACAGACGTAGTGTACGGTCCATCTTGTACATTTTCGTCAGTCTACGAACACTAATGTAACATCAATTAGCAATGGAAATATTTCATTCACCATTTATATGAATATTTCTATAAATTTTATTCCAATGATGAGGCTGATACATATTTACGACGGAGAATGAAGACTCTACAGAAGAGATTTGTCAAGATGCTAGGGGTGGCCCAGCTACACAGAAGAATTTGCCAGAAGGATGTCGTTCGAGCCCAGGCGAATGTTGGTGAATTCCAGAGAGGGACGTTTCCTATCTCTGAGGTCGCAGATCCGAGGTTCGAGTGCAGACCCATCTCAGTATCTTGAACTGAGCAAACATCTAAAGTATTGTGGGAATACTTACATAGATCTTCAAGTTTTCGTCCAAATAAGGTAGCAGTGTCTCTTATTGTTAGTATAGAGATTGATTAGTGACATCCTGAGCCAACGATCTAACTCCATATTTCCATATTTTCGCATTTCATGTATTCCAGTGTTTTCATGTATTTTACACTACAGCTGTGTGTTAAGACTTTTATGCTTCAAGATTATTTAGGAGATGATTGCCTTTCATCTATTTTTCAATTTTATTCTACGGATCAGTTGTGGAACTGACATTAAAATTTTTCTTGAGGAATTGCCTCATAGAAGACTAGTCGTTTCGACTCTCGAATTTTAATCATTTTATTTAAACCAAGTATTATGACATTGTCACATAGCTTCAAATTAAATTCTTATTAAATTTAATTTGAGCACTTTAATGTAACAACATCTAACAGAAGAAACATCGAATGATATTGTTATATCATTATTGTACATAAACTGTCGACGATCTAAGAAATACTAGTCGTTTGATAAGACTGAAGTCTTTATCCCTATAAACATTCTTTGTGTAGAGTGGAAAAACATTACGACATTGACAAACCTTTTTATTATTTGTAATGCTGAGAGCATTGTTCATTTAATATGTTAGAGGAAATACCTTTTGATAGAAGATTATTCAAATCTTTGGCTAGGAATTCAAAGCTAGTTTATCCCGGTCAATATTGAATTCTATTTGACACTATAAATAACATGTGTGTTATTTTACACTATTTGTGTAACATCACGTCAATTTGTGGACCTGATATTACAACGATATACAATTTAAAGCATGACAAGTGAGATGAGACAAGAATATTATTTTTATTACATGTATTTGCGACAGACGAGTTAACAGTTAATTATCTTGTTGTGGAGTAAACTTTAGGAGGTCAATCACGACAGTCTAATATCGTTCATTACAATTGGAAGTTTCGTAAGCCTCCGTGGCTCAGGCGGCAGCACGCCGGCCTCTCACCGCTGGGTCCGTGGTTCAAATCCCGGTCATTCCATGTGAGATCTGTGCTGGACAAAACGGAGGCAGACAGGTTTTTCTCCGGGTACTCCGGTTTTCCCTGTCACAAATTTCATTCCAGCAACACTCTCCACTATCATTTCATTTCATCTGTCATTCATTTAATCATTGCCCCAGAGGAGTGCGTCAGGCCTCGGCAGCCGGCACGTTCATATCCTCGCCGCTAGATAGGGGCTTCATTCATTCCATTCCTGACCCGGTCGGAGACTGGAAGCAGGCTGTGGATTTTCACAATTGGAAGTTTCGTTTGAAGAACTTAAGCATGTATAATTGTAGTTCAGTAGTCATGTGGAATGATACTGAGGGTCATGCCATTATTTGAGAGAAGTTCCTACAGAAGATATGTTAATAACAATTAATCCGTTTTTGGTTATTTTTAACATAGTGGATGATAATTGTTTATGCCATATATACTGTTATATGAGGATTCGTAGAGCTATGAAGAATGCTCGTGCGAAGGAAGTTCCGCATTTCAAGGGAAGTCAAAGTATTATTGTATTTTGATAAGAAGGCATGGATCATGATAAGAGCCGTAATATACAAATAGTCCAGTTCATGTGAGGGTACGATTTAGCTTTGTTGACAGGAGGATTTTAGAGGAAATACAACTAGAGAACGATTGTCTACTCATGTCTATAATACAATTATTAAATTTATTAAACCCGAAGTTATGTAATTACGTACAGCTAACCTTAGTCAGTCGACTGTATTAGACCGACAATGTAATGAAACCTATATAAGACGATGTGTAAGCAGTATATCAAAACTACGGAATGTTAGAGAATGGTTATGTTGAAAACCAGTGTATATAATTAGTTGAGAATTGTATTGCAACCGAGAAGCTAGAATCTCGAAAGTAACGTGTTAGCAACACTAAATAATGTATATTATTATGAACATATTACATGTAAATAATTCTTTGGAAATGGTTTAATTAATTAAATAATTTAGTAGGATTTATTAATCAATTGTTGTGGAATAGCGTGTGTTTTATGAGCAGATGTTTTTGGTATGAAGGATTGTCCACCGTTGAGAGTAGTTGTTGAACCGGATTGGTCATGAACAATTGCGGGGTGCGATTGAAAGAGTGTAAAAAAATTCAGGATGATTGTTTAAGAAACATAGATGTTATGAGCATTTTTGTAAAATCTAAATGTTAGTTTTACGTGTATTATAAATGCACTCAAAAGCAGTCTCGATGTGGGCTGGCTAGTATGATTCACCGTTAGATTTAGAGAGCGTTGTGACATAATATTTACAGGTGAAGACTCACCGCCCTGTATAAATTGTATTTAGTTCCGAGTGCAGCGTGGTGCTAGTGTTTCATTGATGAAACAGGCCAGAGCACGTGCGTTCTCCAAACGCGTGCTAGTGAATGAAATCAGGTGTCAGGAATGCCATGAATGCAAGAGCCTTCCTTAAACGGTTTTCATTTTACGCAGTGTAGGCCTAAAATAAGCCAAGAATCTTATGCTCATAATTTTATTTGTACACAGCATTGTAGTAAGATGTATAGTAGAAAGGAAGTGTGAATGATTGCGTGTTTTTATTTTAATTTGATTGTTAAATTTGTTTATTGTTATTTTGTTTATACTAGGTTAGTTTACACCATTGTTAATAAATTTTATTCAGTTCGTTATTTGTTGTTGTTGGCGTGTGATTCATTTTAAATATAAGAACTAGAGTATTGTGGATATATTGTAGGTGAAGCTGAATTCCCAGTCCCCGAGAAGGTAAGTAAAGGTAAGTGCCCCGTGTAGTTTGTTGTTGATCCACATTATTCTTGCAACTGCTCTATGTAAATCCCTAAAGGCCATGTTGGGAGCGATTTCTAATGTAGTAATTCGCCGGTGCTATTAGAAATAGGCGATCTAGCTGGGGCAAAGGATATTCCAACAGGCTACTTTCGGATTTTCGGGTACAGTAGGAATGGCGCTCTATGAACTTTGGGGCTACGAAATCAGCTTCGTAGTGGCTCTAAAGGAAGTTGGTTTGAACATTTCTTGTGAAAGAAATAGTTACCAGACTTGTGGGATGTCTTATCCATTTTCGGATGGATGTGAGTGTAATTATATAGGCTTACTTTAAATTGATATTAGGAAGGTTACACTCAAATGAAGACCAGATCTTAGAAACCTGAGAAAGGTGTAGTAGGTAGACAGTTTCGAAAAATGACCTACGATCTGAATATTTATTTTATTTCACTGGTACATGGCGATTGTTAAGGTCATGTTAAAAATAAAGCTAACTTGTTTTAATGATTGTAATGGTAGAATTTCTTTGTGATAGTATATTTAGACTGAGTCGCAGGAGAACGAACATTATGAGTAAGTTTATTTAACATAGGATGTACAATAAGTTAATGCTAAGGTAATTTTAAGTTACTTTTAGACAATAAGGTGCTCAAAAATATATATGGAGTAGGACGTTGCTCAGATGTTGTTATTTTGCTCTGTTGTCGAATGTGTCTCTACAGCATTATATAAAGGGTTAGTGCAATGGCAACCGAGGATGTGAAGAGAATGTTGGAGGAGATGCAGATGAAGCTGCAGCAGAATTTGAAGGAGCAACTGCAGAGCAGTTTGAATGTTGTCAAAGGTGAGATAATGTAGAATTTATCTGCGAATATGGTAGATATGCAAGGTAAATTTCAGGAAGCGAAGCAGGACCTAGAACAATTGAAGCGTGAACGAAAGGAGGACCTTGACATAGTGATTGTTAAAGTTGTTGATTCTATTACAGATAAAGTTGCAGAAAGTGTCAAAGAGAGTTTCAAAACTGAAATTCAAGAAGTTCCGACTTCTTTAGAGGGTTTACAAACTAGTGCCTCTAAAATGGTTGCAAATGTCACGCGCTTTCAGGCCAGCTCAAAGAAGATTCAGCATGATGAAGTGGTGTACGAACAGAGGTCGGTACAGTCCAATCCAAAGTAGACATAGTACAGTCCGATGTTAGTAATGTTAGGTCAGATGTATCTAATGTCCAAAGTAAGGTCGATACAGTCCAATCCAAAGTAGATACAGTCCAAGTTGATGTATCCAATGACCAATCTAAGGTAGATACAGTCCAAGCCGATGTCACTAATGTTCAGGTTGACATAAACAATATGCAGTCAGATGTCACTGATGTACAGTCTGACATAGGTAAAATACAAACAGAAGTCAATACGGTATTTGTGGATGTAATAAAAGTCCAGGTGGACATTAATAAGATTAGACAAGAGGTAGAGGCTTCTAAAGATTTGTGTACACAGAATATAACTGCTTTAACGACACGTTTTGTTAACGATGCGTTAAAAACCACAGCTTCTCTGGCCGAATTAAAGGGTAATATAGAAACTTTACGAACGCAGGTTATTGACCATAATAAAATTCTTAAGGCAGATATTGAGGAGGACATAGCTAAAATGTTAAAAGCTAATGTAGTTGTCTGGAAAGACGAGTGGAACAAATCCAGTGGAAAACATGTTAAGCAAATCCAAGATAACATAGAAAAGAAATTAGCCAGTACCCAAGTACAAATTAATCGAGAGGTTATTGAAGTAAGAAAGGATTTAGGTAAAAGGATTGATACACTCACTGAAAAGCAAGTAGAAGATAGAATTCAATCTAGTCAGGATGTGCAAGCTTTGAAAGAATCGTTAGAGAGTAAGACTAAAACGATAGTGGAACGATTAAACAAGGTTGTCACTAACGTTAATGCCATGAGTGAGGAGAAAACCTAATGAACTAGAAAAATACGTATCCAAGAAATTACAAAATCTTAATCTAGGAGATGTTGCCAAGCTTGAGACTTATAAGGAAGATTTAAAGACCGAAGTAGGACAACGGGTGAGGAAGATTATCGCTGAGATAGAAGAAAAGGAAAGGGAGAAGATAGATTTCGAAGATTTGAGGAATCAGACTAGATGAAGTAGCCTAGAAGTGGAAGAAAGGGAAATCAGGCCGGAAGAAAGATTATTCAGGTTTACGGAAGGTTTAGAGGAGAGGAGTAAAGAGCCCGAAAGTTACAATAGAGGTTTACGACCAAATCTTCAGGATTCATATCCCAGAAACGTGACGGTCATAAGGAACTTTGAAGACAAACCGCGTAAGTTCAGTAATCTAGATAGTTTCACACCGATAGAGTACATCAGAAATCTCAAAGATTACTTTATCAAAGCGCATATTCCAAGAGAGAGAGAGAAATGAAGATCGTAGAACGCTATCAGTCAGATGGGCCCCTTGAATGGTTTCGTGCCTTTAGATTTACCTTCATGAACTTCGATGAATTCGCAGAAGCACTAATGAAGCGTTTCTGGTCTATTGAAGCTCAAAATTCCCTACGCGCAGAAGTATACTCACGAAAGTATTCAGGAACTCTTCCCACGCGCTACGCAGACTTCTTCACGAGTCAGCCAGACTCAGATTTCTTCAACCCGCGTTATCTACAGCTCAGTTGATAGACGCGATAGCCAGGATGCTCCCTGTTGAAGTCAGACGTCTAATTATGTCGTCAGGGATCAACGATCTAGCAAGTAAGGACGAATTGCTCAGAAAACTCGATTACACGAGCCCGATGCCGAACGTTGTTGCGAAGAACCAAAGGCAAGAATACAAAGACATTAATACAGTATATCTTGACCAAACACAACAGACAGACAATCCGAAAGAACCAGAAAAGGGAAATATTGGTCCTGAAAGGAATAATTATTTCCGTGATCGTAGACCAGAACCCAGATACAGGAGATTCCGTGAAGGCCGTCCATATCAGCAACAGCAAGGACGTAGTAACGATAATAGCAATGGCAACCGTAGAAGTGGTTATTATCACAATAATAATAACTACAGATACAATAATAATGGTTATTATAACAGGAAAAATAATAGGAATAACCAAAACGATAATCGTAACAGAAACTCCCAAGATGAAATTATGACGAAGGAGAAGTATGATGAACGTCATAAGGAAGGAAAAGAGTATCTCAAGGAGTTGAGAAATAATGAGAATGGTAATGGAAGGGAAAATAAAAGCTTAAGTGTAGATCCCGGTCCATCTACTAGTCAGAAGGGGAACCATGAGAATGAGTCTCAAGGACAAAAAAAAATTGAAACGGAATTTGAGGAAACAGGATATACTGCTACATAAAACCAGATTATGATAAACGAAATCTATGAGGTAACAAACGAAGACCTACTCTTTGAGAAAGAGATTGTTAGAGAAGAAAGACCATTCGAGTTACCGATTATATGTGTTGATGTTGATGGACAAATATACAAGTCATTAATGGATACTGGTGCCATTATGTCTATCATATCGGATGATTGTTATCAGAGATTATCTAAGGGAAAAAAGATGACAGTTTTACCCGCATCTGCTGTTAAAGTGCGTGGTATTTTTCAAGACAAAGCGGTAAAATGCAAAATCCAAGTTTTATTAAACTTTGAGATAAATGGAAGCACATATGAACACATTTTCATTGTGGTGAGCAAAATCAATTTTGATATCGTGCTAGGCATTGACTTCATTACTAAAGTTGGAGCAGTAATTGATATGAAAAATCGAGTCATAAAATTTAGTGAAGGGTTAATAAACACAGAAGAGTTAGAAGAACAGGATTCGAATGACAGTCTAGATAAAGATCCTAGGGAAGAAATTATTAACAACATTATTGAAGAGGTAGAAAATGGAAGGGAAATGCCTACTCTCCAAGCAGATGGGTTTGGAGAAATTCAGGATGAATTGAGGAATTAATCATGGAGTTTAAAGACATTTTGATGATAAGCCTGGATTGATAAAGGACTACAAGTATAAGATTAGGCTTACAGATGAAACTCCTTATCAGAAGAGGATTTACCCGATACCAGAAAAGTACTATGAAGAAGTACGAGGGATAATCAAGAAAATGGAAGCTGACGGGATTATAAAGAAGCAGGCGTCGTCTTACATCAACCCTATAACAGTAGTCAAGAAAAATAATGGTCTATTACGCTTATGTCTCGACGCCAGGACCATTAACTTAAAGATTTTGTCCGAGGCAGACCGACCGCCTAAAATACAAGATTTGCTCAGAAAGTTCAAAGGAAAAGCCTGTTTTAGCGTCCTAGATTTAACTTCTTCGTTTTATCAGATTGAGCTTGAAGAAGAAAGCAAACAGTACACAGGGTTCCTGTTTGACCAGACGTCATGGGTTTTTCAGAGAATTCCCTTTGGCATGGTCAACAGTGGTCCAGCCCTGATTAGAGCCCTTGATAACAAACTCACCGATGAAGTTAAAAAGAACGTGCTTTGTTACATAGATGATTTAATCATATCTTCACCAAATGTCCAGGAACATCTTATACACTTGCGTAAGCTTTTTGAAAACCTGAGAGACGCAAATATAAAGGTAAACTTCGACAAGTGCCGTTTCATGAAAGAGGAAATTAACTTTCTCGGACACACCATTGACCAGCATGGTTATCACCCGAACTTGCAGAAAGTGGAAGCTATTATGAGGTTCCCAAAGCCCACCAAGGTCAAACAAGTGCGAGAATTTGTAGGTGCGTGCCAATTCATTAGCAGCCATTGTCCAAAGTATTCAGAGATTATGGCACCTCTCTATGACTTGTTAAAGAAAAATAACCGTTGGAAGTGGAGCAGTACCGCTGACGACGCGTTTGAGAAAGCTAAGGAGATGTTGAAAAACAACGTAAAATTAGAATATCCGGATTTGGAACGAATATTCTACATAGAATTCGATGCTTCACGTGTAGGCATTAGTGCAGTCTTATACCAAAAGGACGAAGATGCAAATAAGCACTACATTGCGTTCACCGGAAGAAAGCTTAAGAAACACGAAGAGAACTACTTCCCGACAGAACTTGAGGCGTTAGCTTTCGTGACAGCTTTTCAGGTGTGGAAGAAGATATTAATCGGACACCAGATTATAATTATCACCGACCATAAGGCACTCCAATTTATGCTTCAAACCGGTATGTCGAGTGATAGATTAAATCGATGGGCCCTATTCACTCAACAGTTTAATGCTACGATAGTCCATCAGCCAGGTAAGGACAACTTGTTGGCTGACGCATTATCACGTAACCCAGTTAGAAATTTGCAGATTAACCATGTACAATTGGAGGAAGAAGATCAAGAAACTGTTAGGAGATTAGCCCGAATCGGCGTGTCACAGAAGAGACACGCTGCAATTAGGAAAATGTACAGGTTCCTTAAGGCTGTGCGATCACCACCGTCGTCAATCGGAAGGCAAGAGATGGCAGCACTATCACCGTTTGACAGCCGCTGCATTTGTGTTAGTGATCTGTCTACCCTTCACTTCCACCTACCTCCGCCCCTACCTCTCCTCGTCTCTCAATGTCTTCTCTCTCTCACTGATAGCGTTAGACTGTAAGTGGATGTGTTGTACGGAGAGCGATGTTTTAAAAGAAATTACAATTTTAGGCTAGTTAAAACTCATTTTGTTACATTTCTAGTTTCTAAACAAACCTCAACAAATAGGATAGGCCTAAGCATAAAATTAGATACAGGAAGCACCTGATCAGATAAAAGCAACAAGCTATATGAATGGAAACCTGATATAATGAGCTAACACAGGTGATTTTTTTGGCATAAATATTATATTATGGAAAACGAAGCATGTGCTTGATGTAATTTCTTACCCAAACGCACATCATTAATAATAATACGCAATCACGTTTACATATTTCAACATTTTTCGGCTATACAGTTTTTCATAAACTAAACTACTAAAAGTGCTATAAGTCTACTTCCACCGATAATTATCAGATGAACGGCCCCTTTGTTCGAGAAATAACATGGTTTACAAGGCAGACTTTTATTATTTATTTAAAAAAATCTGTTTTATGTTTAGTATTTAGAGCTTTTTATTTATGTAAAAGGCGCTTTCCCCCCGATGGTATCCTTGCCTTGAAGTGGCGGTGGGGCTTGCGTGCTCTGACAACCTCGAGAGCTATGCCGGCGGTAGCTTAGCTACTGGTAGGGCCTCCCATGCCGGACAGGTCTTCGTGAGGTAGGAGCCAGACTAGAAGGGATACCCTGGTCCTCCAGGTTGGGGGTTAGGCGTAAGGCTAACAACCTTACCCTGTAAAAAATCTTCTTGTTCAGAAACGCCAACAGTATGCCTCGGACTCGAACGGAAATAATGGAAACAGACCTAAGCTTGGTATTTCGGATTTGAGATTTGGTTTATGGAATGTAAGAACTCTGGCAACACCAGGAAAATTGGATTTAGTTACCAAGGAACTAGAAAAGTATAACATAGATCTAGTTGGTCTACAAGAGACAAGATGGCCATTAAATGGCCAAATTAACTCCAATAGCTATACCCTGTACTATAGTGGCTGTGATAATGGAAGTTACCATGCCATAGCCAAGAAATTTTTAAACACCTTAATTACGTTTGACCCAGTCAATGAAAGAATGTGCTATATGCGATTAAAAGGAAAGTTTCATAATATTTCTATAGTATGTTTTTATGCACCCACTGAGGAGGCAGAGGACGATGTTAAAGACTCTTTCTATGATAGTTTAGACCAACTGATGACAACCCTACCCAGCTATGACATAAAATTGTTTTTGGGAGATGCAAATGCAAAAGTTGGTAATGAAGAAATATGGAAACAGTACACAGGAGGCAACGGCCTTCATAATATTTCCAATGATAATGGACAAAGGCTAATCAGCTTTGCTAGTGCCAAAACCCTTAAAATTATGTCCACTCACTTCCCTCGAAAAGATATTCATAAAGCAACATGGGTATCTCCTAATGGCATAACAAAAAAATCAAATTGACCATGTTTTAGTGGAAAGTAGACACAAAAGTAGCATCGTAGATGTAAGAAGCAGGAGAGGTGCAGAATGTGGAACAGATCACTATGATTTTAAACTGAAGCTAACCAACAGATTCCAAATTTTAGATCAACAAGAATCAGAACAAACGGTAGAGGAAAAATGGCAAAAAATAAAGGATTCTATCACAACAATCGCCGAAGAAGTTGTAGGCTATCGAGAGGGTACAAAAGGGAAAAAACCTTGGTTTAATGAGGATTGCCAAAGATTAATAGACGATAGATTAAGAGCAAAAAAGTTGATGCTTACCAAACAAACTCTAACCAACAAACAACATTACAAACAGATAAATAGGGAGACTAACAAAACATTACGAGCAGCTAAACGGAACTTTGTGACAGATCAGCTAAGAAAAGCAGAAGAAGATAGCAACAAAAATAATACAAGAGAATTTTTTCGCTTTGTCAGATATTTTAAACAAGGGTACAAGGCAAGATCTGTAGGAGTAAAAGATAGGAATGGCAATGTTGTTTGCAACCAAACAGAAGTGCTAGCAACTTGGAAAAAATACTTTGAAGACCTCTTAAATTGTGAAGAAGTGGCAACAAACATTGAAGAGGAATTGTACCTAAATGTCCAGCCAAAGATTAACCCTCCTACCTATGAAGAAGTTGAAAAGGTAGTTAAAAGTTTAAAAAACAATAAAGCCCCTGGAGAGGATAACATAATAGCAGAACTTCTTAAAGCAGGTGGAAGCCCTTTGCTAAAAAGGTTACATAACTTAATTGTAGAAATCTGGGAGAAGGAAGAAATCCCAGTAGAATGGAAGATGGCAGTAGTAGTTCCGATTCACAAAAAGGGAGATAAATTCGAGTGCATTAATTACCGAGGGATATCATTAATAAGCAGCGCATATAAAGTATTCTCAAGAATAATCTACAACAGACTAGCATGTTATACAGAAGAAATTCTTGGAGATCACCAAGCAGGATTTAGAAGCCAAAGATCTACAACAGACCAAATTTTTGTCTTAAAGCAAGTAATCTCCAAATATTGGGAGTTTAACAAAACAGCCCATCTTCTTTTTGTAGATTTCAACAAGGCATACGATAGTGTCAATAGGAAACAAATGTGGAAATACATGCAGCGGAATGGAATACCAGAAAAACTTATCACTATGGCAAAACTGTGCACAGAAGGGTCCAAATGCAAAATTAGAATCAATAATGAATATACCGAAGAATTTAATGTCAACACTGGAGTAAGACAGGGAGATGGACTCTCGCCTTTATTATTCAATTTAGCTTTAGAAGAAACATTGAAACGAGTAAACCAGCTCCACCCAGGCCTTGAAGTGGGAACCATGATAAACATATTAGCTTATGCTGATGACATAACACTCATGGCAGAAAGCGAATACGATCTAAAAAATACTCACAGAAACCCTTATTGAAGAAGCCAAGGAGGTAGGTCTAATGATAAATGAACAAAAAACAAAATATCTAGTTGTAGGAAGGAATGCAGCACAAGTACAAAACCCCTTAACAGTTGCTTCATACGCTTTTCACAGATGTACTGAGTTCAGATATCTGGGAATTATCATAGACCAGAATAATATGGAAGAAACAGAAATAAAATCAAGAATTCTCAGTGGCAACAAAAGCTACTGGTCTCTGCAAAATCTCTTAAAGAGTAAAATTATATCTAGAAAAACTAAAGTGAGAATTTATAAAAGCATTATACTTCCTGTTGTCACGTATGGCTCAGAAACCTGGGTATTGTCCAAGCAAACTGAAAGGAAATTAGTAACTTTTGAAAATAGAATACTACGACGCATTTTCGGACCGATAGTAGAAAATGGCCAGTGGAGAATTAGAACAAATAAGGAATTGCGGGATCTCTACAAAGAACCGGATATCGTCGCCCGTGCCAAAAGCCAAAGACTACGCTGGGCTGGTCATGTACATAGAAGAAGTAGAGAATTGAATTTAAGGGCAGTTTTGGAAGGTGTACCCAGAGAAAGGCGACCATTGGGACGACCGAGACTTCGCTGGTGGGGCCAAGTTCAAAAAGATATGAGAAAAATCGGAGTCACGGAGGACATAATGAATGACCGAGAAAGATGGCGCCGTGCTGTTGGCGAGGCCAAAAACCTGCTTAGGTTTGAGTGGCCATCTAGGTAAGGTAAGGTAAAAGGCGCTTTGCGGGCCTTTGCTAGGGCAAAAGTGCTCATTAAATCGTTCATTTCTAATTTTTTGGCCGTTTCACATTCAATTGACAGAGTAGACAAACCGTTCAGACGCTCCTGCGCCATCATTGGTCGCAAATAGTTGTTTAGCCTATTTTCATTTATGGAAAAATAGGCTTATGAGATCACCTTTTGTCCGTGTGTCTGTCTGTGTGTGCGTGTGTGTGTGTGTGTGTGTGTCCCTAATATAATCTTAACGGCTGGAGCGATTTCAATGAAACTCAGTAAGTTCATAGCACTATTCCGGACGACCCCGACCATGCCCTTCAAATTTTGTTACGTCTCACCAATCCAACATGGCGGCTGTGCGAAATATTTCATCAGCATTCAATATCACCGAAACTATTACCGAGAATACCCTGGAATTTTGTACGGTGATAAAGGGAACTACTAGAAGTTCACCTATATGACTTTTGTAAACCTGGTAACTACAAAACCAACATGGCGGCCAGCGAAATTGCGACTTTTAAATAGACGTTTCTCGCGATTTAACCAACCAAACGCAATGAAACGTGGTACAGTATATGTTTATACACATTGTAATGCACTGACATCTAACTTCGTTCAATTGTTTACATAATCTCAAGATGGCGGCTGTGCGAAGTATTTCACCGGTATTCTATATCTCTGAAACTATTACCGGTATCACCCTGAAATTTTGTACGGAGATAAAGAGCACTACGGTACTGGAAGTTCATTTATGAGACTTTCAAAAATCGGTTAACTACAAAACGAACATGGCGGCCACGCGAAGTTGAACGTTTTAAATAGACTTTTCTCGCGATTTAATGATCCAAACGCAATGAAACTTGGTACAACAAATGTTTATACACATTGTAATGTACAGGTATTTAATTTAGTTCAATTGTTTACATAACCTCAAGTTGGCGGCTGTGCTAATTTTAAAATTAAGTTTTTATTTCTTGTGTCGTAATCATGCGATCGAAATGAAAGTTTGAATAATGAACCTACGCAATAATTTTCCTTTAATGGTACATGACTCTATGGCCTATACATACTGTATAAAAATCCAACATGGCGACCATCCGAAATATTTTGACGGTTCTCAATATCTACGAATCTATTACAGCAATCATACTGATGTTTGTAATGTTCATAGGGGCTATGAAGATAAGTTCACCTATAGGACTTTCAATAACCTGGCGATCACAAATCCAACATGGTGGTGACGCGAAATAAAAATATTCACATGGACATTTCTCACAATATAACCATCCGAGTGCAGTGAATCTTGGTACAGTAAATCCTTATACAAAATGTTTCCATAACCACAAGATGGCAGCTGTGTGAAATTTTAAAATCTCGTTTTTACTTCTTGTGTCCTAATCATGCGATTGAAGTTTGAATGCTACACGTAAACAATAATCTTCATGTAACAGTACATAACTCTATGACCTACATATATAAAAATCCAACATGGCGACCATCCGAAATATTTAGTCGGTTCTCAATATCTACGAATCTATTACAGCAATCAAACTGAAATTTTGTATGTTGATAGTGGCAATTAACATAAGTAGGGTGAAAATAGGCTTTAGTTCTTCAGGGAACTACTTGTTTCGATTAGTTTCAAAATGGAAATCTCTTTCCCCCGACGCAACGGTTATGGGAATTGTAAGCATAATTCTATATGCCGTCGTTAAATTAGGATAGGACTCCTTTATCGGGGCTAAGTACTCTAGTGCACCGCAAGCATTTTTTACAGATTACGGAATAGCGTACCTAAATAATTGTTGCCCCAGAAAAAGATCCTCTGCATCCAAATCTTCAAGCTCCCCGTCTTTTAGAAAATTAGAGAGTGTTTGACAATGGTCTTTCAATTGCTTTTCCTCCAAATTGGAAAGGTTGGAAGGATCGAAGAGAAATCCATAGTATTCCGGGGAAAAAATCCGTTAAATCTATTTTCTACGCAGCTCAGTGCAGTATCTACGACAGACAAAAAGTAATTTACCCGAAATTTATTTTCAGCTTCTTTTTAAATTTCCTCTTCAGTTTTTTCCACCTGTTGATCATTTTGCTGTTTTATTTCATCAAGGAACCTTTTGCGATTGCCTTGACGGCGAATAGAAAATGTATTTGCATAGCCCAAATTTTCCATTATATCTATAGCGGTGGACATTGAACTGTCAAAGCCAGTGTTGCGATAATTTTGAAAAAATGACTTTAGGCCCTGAAGTTCAGTTAAAGCCGTATCTAACGAAGTCTTCTCAGATTGGAGAGTTTTACTTGTTGAGTTCACAGAAAATTAAATATCGTACCAGATAACGAGGCTTAAAATAAATTCATACGAACTTGTATGAAGCAACAAAGATTGGGCCTCTGACCGGGTAACAGGATCTTTGGTAGTTTCTGCCAATTTTTCTAGAGCTTCGTTTAATTTACCTAACTGGTACCTGATGGACTTGGCACTGCCAATCCAACATTCCCATCTCGTGCTAGCTAAAGATTTTAGTGTGAGGAGGCCAGGACATAGTTCGCACAAAGTGTCAAACCTTTCCGTGGAAGCTACAAACAAAGTGTACAGGCGCTGAATTATACCAAAAAATGCCATAGCGTTCTTATAGCATTAACCATGTCACCCAAAAGTAAGTTAAGATTATGTGCAACACATGCCATGAACATTGCTCGTTTATTAGTATTTTTTACTCGCATCTGCACTCCCTTATACTTGGCCTTCATATTAGCACCCTTGTCATACCCTTGTCCCCAACAGTCCATGATATCAAGATCACTATCCTCCAATACTCCTTCTAAAACCTCAGCTAACCCGTTTCCCGTAGTGTCGTGTACCTCCAAAAACTCGATGAACGATTCGACGATCCTTGGAGTTTTGCTATCATATCAACATAGTGGAGGGCCAATTTTAATTTGGGCTGGACTGAATCAAACACACTATCTTTATTTATTTATTTATTTATTTATTTATTTATTTATTTTCATTTATGAAAAAAAATGGCCTGAAGCGCGGGGTCTAGTGCGACCACACCTCTCGCGCCGCCCTCGCGACGGCCCTGCGTATTAATAATTTGTGGACTAGGCACTCTCCCTCCGTCCAGCCCAATAAAAAAGATTATAATTATGATATAAGCCTATTATGATTATATGTTGATATAGTATGATATGATTGACGGAGAGAGCTGGCCGTGCGGTTAGGGCTGTGCAGCTGTGAGCTTTCATTCCGGAAATAGTGGGTCCGAAACCCCCTGTCGGTAGCCCTGGAGATGGTTTTCCCTGGTTTCTCATTTTCACACCAGGCAAATGGGCGCTGTACCTTAATTAAGGCCACAGCCGCTTCCTTCCCACTCCTAGTCTTTCCTAACCCATCGTCGCCATAAGACCTACAGTATCTGTGTCGTTGGGACGTAAGGCAAATTGTAATATATATAAACTAGTAGTAGTGTCCGGCTTCGCCCGGTGGATTTATTTGTTTTATGAATGATAACGAATACTACTACAGAACTGGCATATGATACTTAAACTAACCGAAAGAAAAGAAATGCAACTTTTTGTGGTGGAGGTGGTGGTGTTGGTGGTGGTGGATGTAGTGAGGGTGATAAGCAGTACAGTATAATGGACGTAACATTTAGATCATTTTCCCCTAATGATAATAATGATAATAATGAACAGGGGAACGGCTATTTACTAACTACAGCACTGACACATGTAATTTGCAAACAAATTTCTAAAAAGGATTAGAAAGAGGAATAAGCGAAATAAAAGACACTGCCTAGGGCCTATATCTCATTGTCTGTTATAAATGTAGAGACCAATAGTGTCGTCTTTTGTCGCATAGCGCCGTAGGAAAAGAATCAGAACACTTTGGAAAACTTCGGCTGTCCCGAGCTCCTGAGGTAGCAATAGTATCATTTATGGCCACATAGCACTTAACGATAAGTTTCGGAATAAATTACGGTAAATTTGAAAGCACCAACGCTTATTGCAGCTGATAACCTCAATGTATTGCACCAACGCCATTGCACTTATACAGATGCATAATATGTTCATGATGATAAGATAATTGTTTTAAGGGGCAAAATAAGTCTTTTTGCACTAATACTCCCAGTGACTGCAATTTATAAGCAGCGCAAGATTCAACTATTTTCGCAATTCTGCACCAGAACACTGGTAGGGGCGACGTGATGCAGCCCGAATTGCCAGTCAACAATAGACTTATTAACATACTTTTACATTTACACTACTACGGACATGAATGATTCTAAAGCCTTAATACATGGTTTTCAAGTTAAGTTTGTGTGTTATTCTAAATGTAGGGAATGGAGAGCTTTGTCCAAAATATCAAGTGGACAGTGTTACCAGCAGGGTTTCAAAGTGTATGTATAATTTGGTGCAATTAGGAGGAAATGGAGTGGTCTGTCCGAAATTTAAAGTGGACAGTGTCACCCGCAGGGTTCAAAGGGTAAGTGTACAAAATGTGATTTAGATCGGTGAAACGGTGTAGATTTATGCCAATGGACCTAATGCAGGGAATGGATGGTCTGTCCGAAATTTCATGTAGACTATGTTACTCGCAGGTTTCCAAAGGGTAAGTATTCAAATTTTGGTTCAGATCGGTGAAACGGTGTAGATTTGTGTCAAAGGGCCTAAATGCAGGCAATTAAATGGTCTGTCCGAAATTTAAATTGGACAGTGTTACCCGCAGTGTTCCAAAGGGTGTGTATACAAATGTTGGTTCAGATCGGTGAAACGGTGTAGATTTGTGCCAATGGGCCTAAATGCAGGGAATGGATGGTCTGTCCGAAATTTCATGAAGACTATGTTACTCGCAGGTTTCCAAATGGTAAGTATTCAAATTTTGGTTCAGATCAGTGAAAAGGTGTAGATTTGTGCCAACGGGCCTAAATGCAGGGAACGGAGTGGTCTGTCCGCAATTTAACATAGCCTAAACTATTCCTCTTGAATCTGGCTATCATATAAAAAAATATTTTTTTGAATCCGACTGGTAGTTCCTGAGATTAGCGCGTTTAAACACACAAACAAACACACAAACTCTTCAGCTTTATTATATATATATATATATATATTATTTTGTTATATTTGAAGATTACAACTCACATAAAGTTCTATTGATCATAAACATGTTTTATTCTGCTAATATAACTTACAGAATTTTATAAAGTAACTTATAAATAATTTTTAACTTTCTGTAAGGAGTAATGGGTGAGATAATAACACTTCTACGATTTCCTCTAGTCTGTGGTCGTGTAGCCTGGCTGGATGAGTCAGGGAGGGAGGGGGGGGGGCGGAAGCTGCGATAGCAAAAGTGTTGATGGAGAGGGGAAGGTAGGTGCCCGAGCGCGCTCTTGCCCAAGACCTTCTGATTCAGCCAGCGTTTTTTTTAGAGTCTGAAAGGTACATGCACCACGGGCATATCGCTGAACCAATTTTCTTTATCAAACTTTTCTACTGCTCAGAATAAGATCCACTTCAAATTAATATAACTTTGAAGTTAATATAACATTTTTTCTCACTAAAAATGGTATTCAAATCTGAAGAGGTTAATACAAAATTTGAATTTTGAAATAAGAATTGTTCCTATTGCAGGTACTACTACAGGGGTTGTTGTACAGAAATTTTGGTGTTTTCCGATTATTAGTTTCGTCGTGGTGATTGTACCTTTAACGCTCAAAATAGCCACTTTGAAGCCATGTCCTCAGCAGACAAGCCGTCGTTATTTTCTTCAAAACTCATATAATGTCTTACAAAGACCTACATTACATATTAAGAATAAAAATAAAAATATAATTTCAATTTTTGACCGCACAGCCTTAAGGGTTACATGGACACAGCAGACCTTGATCATGCTGCTACTCAATGGCGATCACGACACTTTGTATTGAGCGGATATCTCGTGTGTAAATACGCAGACTCCGAACACACTCAGATTCGCATAGTCGTGCCCCCTAATCTTGTCACAACGTTAGTGTGGTTGGCACACCACTCTATCGGACATGGAGGTTTAGATAAAACCCTCAATACCCTTAAAGAGAGGTTTATCTGGACCAACATGAGATCCACTATAGCGAAGATTATAAGATCTTGTGATAAATGCCAGAGAGGAAAATTCGCATCAGAATTGTTGAATGGAAGACCCAGAGCTATGATACCTTCTAAACCACGTGAGCTGATGGCCACGGATATTTTTGGTCCTTGTCCGAAGGGATATCAGGGTAATCAGTTCCTGTTAGTGACTGTTGATGTTTTCACTAAATTCGTCACCATGAATCATATGCAAAAAGCCAATACCAGAAATGTTGTGAGCATATTAGAGAATGCTGTGTTTCCGAAGGCTGGGAAACCAGAATATCTCTTATCGGACCATGGAGCGCAGTTCTCTTCAGCCGAATTCGCAGCAGACATGGAAAAGCTGGGAATTAAGCACATCTTTTCAAGCGTGCGTTATCCAGAGTCAAATTCAAGCGATCGCTATATGGCGGAATTTAGCAAATTCTGCAGAATTTTCTGCCCAGATGATCACCCCAGTTGGGTAAAATACGTGCCAATGATTGAGAATTGTTTGAACTCCACAGTTCAAGAAAGCACGGCAGAAGTTCCTATGATTCTTCACTTAGGAAGGAATCCAGAAAGGCCATGGGACAATGTATTTGATTTTATTCCCAGAGATCCTGATCTAGGAAGACAAGCGAGAATCGATAAGGCGAAAAAAGACTTCAGAAAGTAGCGGAGAAGCGCTTGAAAGGAGTTGCAGGAAAACGTTTCGGTACGCCGTTAGAAATTGGAAATATGGTTTTACTGCGCAGACCAGTGAAAGCGGAAGTGAGCAAAAAGATATACCCTAAGGTTGGAGTTATCTTTATTGGCCCGTTCCGTATAACTAATGCTTATGGGAATAAATGTTATGAGATGTTCTACGATGAAAATAACGTCATTCTAGGAAAATTCAATGCCAAGAATTTAAAAAAGTATCATAAGAAAATAGACTAAAATAATTCAATATTCGAGTACAAGTGACATATCAAAAGTCTTGAATCAGAATGATGAAAACAATTTGCAACTGTTTTTAACTTGAGATGACGGAGGAATGCCCCCGGAAATTGAATTATTTTGGAACAAAATGAGAGTATTTTCCGTCCCCATGATACAATTTAATCAGCAAATATATATTCTGGAAGTGTGACACAGGAGGGTGGTGTTACAAGCTCGAGGCTGTGGGAGAGCCCGATCACGTGATATATTGCACAATAGACGCTTCTAGAGGGCTAAAATTGGCATAGCAACAGCGAGTTTGGAAATTAATATTATAAATATTGTTATAAATTATGCTATTGGATCCCAGCCCAGAGCCAATGAGAAGAGGTCTTATTGAAGACGGGATCAACTTCAATTACATAATTTGATGAAATTATGCATTTAGGCCCTTAGAAGAAGATTTTCTTATTTGGTAATGAAGAGAAAATTAAAAGAAATTATGTCTGATACTTTAGAAACCGCAGATCGGTTAATCTACGCAGTAATAAGCATTAGTAATCTACGCGCTAAAATTATGGTGGGAGATTGATATGGCTGCCTAAATTTCGACTTGGACGGGGAGATCCAAGGATCGAGGTTCTTATTCCAGCAGTCTTTGAAGAGTGAGGAAGTGTTTTTACTGGGTTAACGGAGATCCCAAGGCTTTGTCCGAGTGCGACGACTGTCGACTTGTGGAGACGCGAGGATAGCTAGGTGGAACGTAGGAGATTGCCGCACTTCCATTTTATGTGAAGTTGTGAGGAACATTGAAATAATTATATCTCTTATATAATTGAGATCTGAATTTAACTAAGCGAATATATATCAAGAAAAGGCCGCATACTACATTCTGCGAAAAGTCGAGCGTTCTAAAACTTACCGTTTCGACAATATAAGCCTGTTAAGATAGATTTTCAAATGTGTTGGAAATAAAGCTGAATATCATTTTAGATAGCAACGTGAAGTTGGCGAACGCAGTTCAAGTGAACAGTAGCGGAGAACATGTAACATTGGCGCAGTATATAAACATTATCAGAATGACTATTATTATTCTTCAAATGTCTTCATTCAACATAAGTAACATTGTTGATATGATGAACTAAATAGTCATGCGCCAGAGACATATTCGATAACAGGAGTTAAGATACAACGATTGAACTTCGTTAGACAACGTATTCTTGAATACAGACGTAGTGTACGGTCCATCTTGTACATTTTCGTCAGTCTACGAACACTAATGTAACATCAATTAGCAATGGAAATATTTCATTCACCTTTTATATGAATATTTCTATAAATTATATTCCAATGATGAGGCTGATACATATTTACGACGGAGAATGAAGACTCTACAGAAGAGATTTGTCAAGATGCTAGGGGTAGCCCAGCAACACAGAAGAATTTGCCAGAAGGATGTCGTTCGAGCCCAGGCGAATGTTGGTGAATTCCAGAGAGGGACGTTTCCTATCTCTGAGGTCGCAGATCCGAGGTTCGAATGCAGATCAATCTCAGTATCTTGAACTGAGGAAACATCTAAAGTATTCTGGGAATACTTACATAGATCTTCAAGTTTTCGTCCAAATAAGGTAGCAGTGTCTCTTATTTTTAGTATAGAGCTTGATTAGTGACATCGTGAGCCAACGATCTTACTCCATATTTCCATATTTTCGCATTTCATGTATTCCAGTGTTTTCATGTATTTTACACTTCAGATGCGTGTCAAGACTTTTATGCTTCAAGATTATTTAGGAGATGATTGCCTTTCATCTATTTTTCAATTTTATTCTACGGATCAGTTGTGGAACTGACATTAAAAATTTTCTTTGAGGAATCATATTGCCTCATAGAAGACTAGTCGTTTCGACTCTCGAATTTTAATGAAAATCCACTGCCTGCTACCAGTCTCCGACCATGTCAGGAATGGAATGAATGAAGCCCCCATCTAGCGACGAGGATATGAACTGTGCCGGCTGCCGAGGCCTGACGCACTCCTCTGGGGCAATGATTAAATGAATGACAGATGAAATGAAATGATAGTGGAGAGTGTTGCTGGAATGAAATGGTGACAGGGAAAACCGGAGTACCCGGAGAAAAACCCGTCTGCCTCCGTTCTGTCCAGCACAGATCTCACATGGAGTGACCGGGATATGAACCATCTCGAATTTTAATAATTTTATTTAAACCAAGTATTATGACATTGTGTCATAGCTTCAAATTAAATTCTTATTAAATTTAATTTGAGCACTTTAATGTAACAACATCTAACTTCAAGAACAGAAGAAACATCGAATGATATTGTTATATCATTATTGTACATAAACTGTCGACGATCTAAGAAATACTAGTCGTTTGATAAGACTGAAGTCTTTATCCCTATAAACATTATTTTTGTCGAGTGGAAAAACATTACGACATTGACAAACCTTTTTATTATTTGTAAAGCTGAGAGCTTTGTTCATTTAATATGTTAGAGGAAATACCTTTTGATAGAAGATTATTCAAATCTTTGGCTAGGAATTCAAAGCTAGTTTATCCCGGTCAATATTGAATTCTATTTGACACTATAAATAACATGTGTTATTTTACACTATTTGTGTAACATCACGTCATTTTGTGGACCTGATATTACAACGATATACAATTTAAAGCATGACAAGTGAGATGAGACAGGAATATTATTTTTATTACATGTATTTGCGACAGACGAGTTAACAGTTAATTATCTTGTTGTGGAGTTAACTTTAGGAGGTCAATCACGACAGTCTAATATCGTTCATTACAATTGGAAGTTTCGTTTGAAGAACTTAAGCATGTATAATTGTAGTTCAGTAGTCATGTGGAATGATACTGAGGGTCATGCCATTATTTGAGAGAAGTTCCTACAGAAGATATGTTAATAACAATTAATCCGTTTTTGGTTATTGTTTAACATAGAGGATGATAATTGTGCATGCCATATATACTGTTATATGAGGATTTGTGGAGCTATGAAGAATGCTCGTGCGAAGGAAGTTCCGCATTTTAAGGGAAGTCAAAGTATTATTGTATTTTGATAAGAAGGCATGGATCATGATAAGAGCCGTTATATACAAATAGTCCAGTTTATGTGAGGTAACGATTTAGTTGTGTTGCCAGGAGGATTTTAGCGGAAATACAACTAGAGAACGACTGTCTACTCATGTCTATAATACAATTATTAAATTTTATTAAACCCGAAGTTATGTAATTACGTACAGCTAACCTTAGTCAGTCGACTGTATTAGACCGACAATATAATGAAACCTACATAAGACGATGTGTAAGCAGTATATCAAAACTACGGAATGTTAGAGAATGGTTATGTTGAAAACCAGTGTATATAATTAGTTGAGAATTGTATTGCAACCGAGAAGCTAGAATCTCGAAAGTAACGTGTTAGCAACACTAAATAATGTATATTATTATGAACATATTACATGTAAATAATTCTTTGGAAATGATTTAGTTAGTTAAATAGTTTAGTAGGATTTATTCATCAATTGTTTTGGAATAGCGTGTGTTTTATGAGCAGATGTTTTTGGTATGAATGATTTTCCACTGTTAAGAGTAGTTGTTGAACCGTATTGGTCATGAACAATTGCGGGGTGCGAATGAAAGAGTGTATAAAAATTTTCAGGATGATTGTTAAGAAACATAGATGTTATGAGCATTTTTGTAAGATCTAAATGTTAGTTTTACGTGTTTATAAATGCACTCAAAAGCAGTCTCGATGTGGGCTGGCTAGTATGATTCACCGTTATATTTAGAGAGCGTTGTGACATAATATTTACAGGTGAAGACTCACCGCCTTGTATAAATTGTATTTAGTTCCTAATGCAGCGTGGTGCTAGTGATTCATTGATGAAACAGGCCAGAGTACGTGCGTTCTCCAAACGCGTGCTAGTGAATGAAATCAGGTGTCAGGAATGCCACGAATGCAAGAGCCTTCCTTAAACGGTTTTCTTTTTACGCAGTGTAGGCCTAAAATAAGCCAAGAATCTTATGGTTATAATTTTATTTTTACACAGCATTGTAGTAATATGTATAGTAGAAAGGAAGTGTGAATGATTGCGTGTTTTTATTTTAATTGTTAAATTAGTTTATTGTTATTTTGTTTATACCAGGTTAGTTTACACCATTGTTAATAAATTATATTCAGTTCGTTATTTGTTGTTGTTGGCGTGTGATTCATTTTAAATATAAGAACTAGAGTATTGTGTATATATTGTAGGCGAAGCTGAATTCCCAGTCCCCGAGAAGGTAAGTAAAAGTAAGTTTGTTTGTTGATCCACATTATTCTTGCAACTGCTGTATATAAATCCCTAAAGGCCATGTTGGGAGCGATTCCTAATGTAGTAATTTGCTGGTGCTATTAGAAATGGGCGATCCAGCTGGGGCAATGGATATTCCAACGGGCTACTTTCGGATTTTCGGGTACAGTACGTTATGCCCTCGAAAATCAAGTGGTACGTTATGTCCAGACACCGCGTCGGCAGGCCGCGTTCGGTTTGGCCAGGGTGATGCAATATTTGCCAATACAGAGTTCGCGGCGGTAGAGTCAGTGACAGTGGAAGGACAAACAACAATCAAATTGGGAAGGGTTTCTAAAAAAGAAAACTAAGAGTTTTCAGCAAAGATTTTGATTTCTTGTTCAAAGTTTACAATTTACCAGTTTTGGTTGGTTCTTGAGTTTAGGGGCTGCGACAACGCGGTCATGTAGCCCCGTGTACTTTGGGTGTGTGTAGAATCTGTCTGATAACCGGTGTTAATTGTGATGACTGTATTAGTGTGTGTTATCTGTTTTTCAATTCAAGTACAGACTGCAACTTAGAATTTTTCAAATAGTTCCTACTTTTGCCGCCAAGCGCCACCGTCAACGACTACTAGGCCAAGTTGAGAACTTAGCTACTAGACTCCACCGCAGTCGGCTCTTGGCAACGAACGTAGAAACCTAAGAGCGTTGTTTACATTCTTAACCTATCCAATTTAGCTTCACACAGGTGTAATTAGTGGAAGGTTTTTTAACATGCCATAAATCTATGACATGGGTCCGCCGGCTTTACTTCCCCTCCGAAGGAAGGCATACTGAGGGATTTTTAACGCTCTTAAAAATCCAACGGCTTCGGCCGGGTTTGAACCCGCTATCTTGGGCATAGAAGCTCAGCATGCTACCCACTACGCCACCAAAGCCGCCAGGACCATTTTTGTTTTACTGTGTTTTAGTCTAGTTTTCACAAGGAAGCTACATTAAACATCTGTTTTATATCGGTCGGAGCGTAATGAATGAAGCGACGTACTTCGATTAATCGATTAAATGCACAAGAGATTAATCGTAATTTGTAGCAATCGATTATTCTGCTTAGATATATATCGATAACTGAAATTAATGGATTAAAAGTACCAGCTCTACCCTATTATAAACACAAACTAAGGTACAGGGTCATTATATTTGTGCGCCCCGATAAACATGGCAGACTGGCGTAGATCGCGGGCGCGTGTACCCGGTTCAGTCGGTGGTGGGCGCACACTTTCACCAAACATGTTCAATAATGTGTACTTACAGTGCTCATAGCCGATGCTGGAAATGTCCTCCATCTCTTGTAACACACACATGACATCTTCTGATGAAAGAATGTCTGTTTGAAACAACTCTTTTTGTCACATTAGCGATTGTTTGGAAGATCGACCGCGTTGTCATAAAGAAGACAAAACTGGATACACTTTCGGTAAGTTATGAAAACTTTTAATTGTAGCTGTAGAAAAGTGAGGCCATCATCGCATTATATAGGCACAGCTTTTACTCTCTGCACTGATAGAATTGTAATAAATCTTAAAATCCTCCAAGCTTGCCACCTCAGAATAGTGGGGCAATATACTTGCTAAAATGAATCCACAAAGAACAGAAGTACACCAACTTCTTAAAAAATACACTATTTATTCATAAAACAAGCTTCCATAACCTGGATCACTCACCTAGTATTCACAACTATCTTTTATTCTTCTCCACCTGGTCAATTGCTTCATTTCTGGTCATTCTCTGGCAATCATAAAGTTTTCTTTCTGTGCATCTTCTTACTAGATGTAACATCTATTTTCCTAATCCTCACAAACATACCACAGAATATCACATATCATTCAATAACTATCATATATATATATATATATATTTTTTTTAATCAAAGCCCGTGGCTCATAATCACAAGATTCACGGTCACGTAAAACTACAATCTTCCTTCCTTTTTGTTCATCAAAGCCAGCATCCATTCTGCATGACATCATCACTATCAAAATCACACATAACCATGGAAACCTTGCCGAGTCAAAGAAAACCCCGCCATTAGCCAAAGCCACGTGGTCCACCTACTGGCCGACCACCACCAAGAATCTCTATGGCACTGAACCACTGATCTCTATACATGGATGGCTGGTTGCTAAGGCAGCAGTAAGCCGAATAGACGATGACAGGTATAGCAAGATGGCAGCGAGCGCATGCTGCAATATTGCGAATCCGGCTCTGTTATTGGTTACGGTAGATTGATTTTATACAATGTATTTATACTGGCAGTAAATATTTTGTATTTCTTGTAGTTGTAAAATGGGCTGAATTTGGTTATTTAAAGCGTAAAATCTTAGTTTTAAGTACCGGTTTGGTGACCCATCATCCCTGGCAAGCCGGTAATACCTTTACTTCTCAGGCAGATAGGTCACTTAGCCGTAATTTTGAAGTTATTGTGAAGTTAAGTATACACATGCGGTGGTGCTGAAGCAGACGTGATCGGGCTAGGCTATTGCGTTTTTAATTTGATCCCATCAGTGGCGTTTTCTCCAATACCACGGGGTAAGCACCGCTTACCTAGCATATTCTCATAAGAATAAAGTATATAATATCACTTTCTAACGCGCAAGCATCTGCAAAAACGCCACTTTGAATGACGTTCCTCGTTCTCTACCGCAGTTCTCCACGATGAGCCAGTACTACTTTGGAGAGAAAGAAGAAAGAGTGTGGCTGGTCGCTATGACAACGGCTTGTTTACCTCCAGGAGCATTCTGGCCCGGAACACTGCTATGGCCGATGGAGTGGTACACCAACAACGCCAGGTCGTCCTTGATTGGCTAAGACAGGGGGTGTGGCGTTCCATAGCCACAGGGCTGTCGTCGAGACAAGTCAAAGTGGGTAGCAAGGTCTGCTTCGGTTCGGGTGGCTTACCCTAGCGAGCCTGGACACCAGCACTGCTTAAAATTATTTGGTGCGCCTCTCCAGTCCCCACCCACTCCTTGCCCACCCACCATCTGACCATCAGACCCGACCTTTGCTGGGCGCGGTAGTTAAAATTCTTCTTCGTCCGGTTAACTCACAACTCGATGTTTTTGAGTGCAATTAGCAAAATTTAGTATACCGTAACTACTGTTGATATTATTGTGTTGGAGTGTACAGTGCGTTGGAATCTTCAGAGTGACCCATCAACCCGAAAAGTTGCTCAGATTATCATTCAAATTATATTCAAAGAGTAGGTGTAAAGGATACATAATTTTAAATGTATGTACATCAGTATAATTTGAATAATATTTTAAAGACCTATCACATTATTTTAAAAAATATTTGGTTATTACGAAGCCTCCGTGGCTTAGGCGGCAGCACGCCGGCCTCTCACCGCTGGGTCCGTAGTTCAAATCCCGGTCACTCCATGTGAGATCTGTGCTGGACAAAACGGAGGCAGACAGGTTTTCCTCCGGGTACTCCGGTTTTCCCTGTCAAAATTTAATTCCAGCAACACTCGCCACTATCATTTCATTTCATCTGTCATTCATTTAATCATTGCCCCAGAGGAGTGTGTCAGGCCTCGGCAGCCGGCACAGTTCATATCCTCGCCGCTAGATGGGGGCTTCATTCATTCCATTCCTGACCCGGTCGGAGACTGGAAGCAGGCTGTGGATTTTCATTTGGTTATTACGGTAGGTAGGGTTTATCAAGTTCTCATTTGTACAAAATTAATTAATGCCACTATTTACTGTACCTTGGCGGATCATTTGTAGCGAAGTTCAATTCTTCTCTCCCTCTTAGTGAATTCATCAATTACATGGTCGTGAAAATCAGTGTTCCCCTGAAGGCTGCACAATAACGCCTTTTCAATGGTAAGAAGCGCGAGATGTGAAAGTCCTTCTTGATGCATTGAGTTTCGGGTGAAGGTTTTTGTACGTTTCATGGTAGAAAACATTCTTTCCACTGATGCACTAGACGCCGGAATTGTTGGTACTAGTTTAAAAAAAAAGAAGGAAGCTTTACGTGACCATTAATCATGCGATCATGAGCCACGGGACCTCCTTTTTACGTGGAATCCGAAGCACAGGACATGGAATTTCACTTCGAAATCTCACATGCATTGACCGGGAATCGAACCCGTTCCACCTTGGTGAGAGGCCAACAGCTTGACCGCTGCGCCACCACGCCCCCCTTAGTACTAGTTTGCATAGGTTATAGGCCTACGCCCCAATTAAATCATGGTCAAGATTCTCCATGGCGCTCCACCAACAGAAGGCCATGGCTGGCAACCTGATAAAACAAAAACAAAAATTACTACCAACAAACTAGAAGCAGCCTCTGTAACCTACTATAAAGTTCGGTTACAGAACGTAAAGTAATTCGATTTTTTTTAAGGTTCGTATTTATTTATTATTATTGAAAGGGTGTTACAGTTTCCTCCTTAACTTAAAACAGCACTGTACAAATTAGACTAACAATAGTAGACCTCAATGTTTTGCAACGCAGGGGCGTAAAACTCCTCGCATACTTGGGGGGGGGGGGAGTGAGTCAAATGTATAAACTGCGGTTGCCTACCTACCAGAGAGGACCTTTTTTCGTTTTAGGCTTTAAAGCTTGAAATAACACGGTACTATAGGCCTATAATAAAAAAAATACGTTAATTTTCTTCATTATTTCTAATTAACCCTTCGGATGCCAAACTAACTTTAATGAAATCACAAGTGTTTGATAAACATTATGTTCTACCTATATGTTTTAAGATGTTAATATTTCATGCCAATATAATATATGAGATGCTAAATAATTAAAACAGTGTTTCAGTTGTTTCATTAACAGATTTTTTTAATAATTTGAAATGGAGATTTTTCAAAGTCGTCGTTATCCTCTGAAAACGTACTCTCACACGCTTCACCCAGCGTTAAAATGTCATTTATTTCCCCATCGTTCAAATGCTAGCCATATTTATCACCACGTACCTTAATTAGCTCTGAGTAAGAATGTAAACAAAGTTTCAAAAGACCACACGTGCGGGTAATCAGCTGACTACATCCTGTTCAAAGAATACGTATTATGAACCCAGTTATTCATAGAACACAATCATATCGATATCCAGAGAGAGAATAATTCCTACATTGTCTTTGTTACAACAGTGATAGCACCGCTTGGCTAGAAGTAGTAGCCTAACGCCCGTGGCATTTTTAGCAGAAGTGCCCTTGGCCGATATATCGCCCCCTGGCACTATAAGGGTTAAAATACAAAATAAAATCAGAATATGAATATGAATACAACTCATAAAACAATTATGAACGTCGAGCTAAAGACCTGAACACTGACTGCCTGCAGGATCGCACATAGAATTTTATTTGGGAGGGAGGGGGGCAACCGGAAGTTTGGTGGCATGGAATAGTCCCCCAAAACAAAGGGGGTCCGGGGTCCCTCCTCGGGAAACTTTTGTGTAATTTGGTGCAAAAAGATGAATTTTAAGGCTATCTGGCATCACTTTTTCAACTAATTTGTTGTGATGTTTTATGTTTGATTATTGTCAAACACAACTAAGACAATTTCATGTTAATTTTAAGATAGAAAGAATAAACATTAGGCTATAGTTTGGACGTGGGGCACATGACCTCGCTCTTCCGCCGCTTTGATTTACAACTTACACTATAATATAAAGTCAAGGTTTCTTGAAGCATTACCAAATAGGTTTATAACTTCATCGTCAGTGATTAGTGTGTCTGCAATACGAGACCGATGAGTCTGTTTTCGGAAGTAGAATTTCTTTAAGGGACACTAGGGCTGAGTTTTTAGGCAAAAATGACAAAATAACTGTTTTTTGTTTTTGCCATATATATATCACATGGACCCCTGTGGATAATTTCAGTGAAACAGTTTTCATGCACCGCCATTTTTAAAGGCTCGGCGACATTTTTAAATCTCCTCTGCGTAAAAAGAAGATGGAAGGCAAATCATAGAAAGTAGGCTATACTTTTAAAACTAGAAATCCTAGAAAGTCGTAGGTTAACTCAAACGAAAGGTCTAAATGCTCTTTATCTCTACAACAAAACATTGTATTTTTCACATTTTTTCCACAAAAGTTTCATTGGGTGAGCCAAACTGGTTAATATAGCATGCGATTTTATAAAAATGCGTTTATCTCCAAACTACGTTTTTAGGTAATCAAAATGCTCCATTTGCATGAGGTATTCACCAATTTTACTAAAAAAAACACTGGCTATTCAGAAACACATGTGCTGCAAGATAACATTGCAATATCTCCAGCCACTTTGTTAATTACAGACCAAAAAAATAAAATACTATGAAAAATTCTCGAAATTCATAAAACATGATGGCACATAAAGAAAAAAATTATCTGACAGCATACATGTACCACTTTCCTGAAATTTCTCAATGTTATAATATTTAGAATAGTTTTATGTATATGTAATGAATATATCAAGCGTTTTACACGATTGCTAATGCGCATGGAGCATTTTGATCATACGGTATATTTTAATAATATAATTGGTAAAAAAATCCAATACATTTCATCCAATGGTTTTCAAATTTGGTATGTGACTTAGTGTTACTATTCTAAGTATGCAGTTTAAATTTCAACTCATTCTGATAAAAAAATGTGGAAGTTGAAAACTCAGCCCTAGTGTCCCTCAAGTATGTTTTCAAACTTCTCAAACTCCAACTCTGTTCGGCGGTAGCTACAGGGACAGGCAAAGTTGCCAACAGTTTGATAAGGGTATACAAGTTAGGGAAAATAACTTTTTTCACACGCTTCAAGGGCACTTATTGCTGTTCTTGGAAGTGTGCCCGATAATCCAGCCTCAGATTGGGTGGCCCGGCCCAGCCCAACACGCCAATCCTCGTCCAGAATTCGGTACAACACGAAGAAAAACCCTCAATGTTCGAGTCAATTTCGGATAAATATAAATAAAAAGCCGGGGAATGAGATTCAAATAACCCCAGATTCTTAGTTAGGATTGGGTTCAACTAGACTTGTCTCTAAATTAATTCGATGAACATTCAAGTATAGCGACAAAAAAAATATGATGATATAGAATTCAGCTGAGCTAAGATAAAACACATCCACCAATTTATTTAATGCCACACAAAATACAAAATTAAATCAATAAAATCTACCTTCACTCGGAGATCCTTCGAGTTTAGTCTTGACGTGCAAAATAAAAATAAATTAACGCAAAGGCATAATATGTTATCAGGGACAAAAATCTCCGAGTGTCCTATAGTTCGATACAAGAAAACTTACGGGGATCTGTCTTAAATTCCGTTATTTTTACATCGGTTTACAACAATTATCAAGTCACCTCTCCATTATATAGTCCATATGTGAGTAGGTGCACAATTACTAAAACTAAGTCAAAGAAAAATCATATCACTTCTTTTGATCTCCTTCTAACTAATCCCAAATTAAAAGAAATATGGATGTCTTTCTTCTCTCCACAAACTTCGTGTAAGAGTATTTACAGATATTTACAAAATCATATAAGTTAATTAAATCGTGGATCTAATGTCTTCCTTATCATATCACTTTATCTCTATTCGATTATGCCTCGTTACTATGAACACTTGTTACTTTCATCACATTTTGTTTCAGTTAGAATATTTATGAAACACTTATTTCTCACTTCATTAAATTTTATAGTCCACCATCTTTTAATTTACTCAATCTAAGGTTCTGATCAATCATTCATTCATTCATTCATTTATTTACAATGGGGGGTGTGTCCCCCGGTGACCCACCGTGTGATCTTGACATATTTCATAAGACTTCAGAAACATCTATGTAGCTTGCCTTTAGCCTAATTACATTCTTTAAATTTACAGTGACTTCAATTTATCATTTTCATTCAACAACTACGTCACATTCATTACAATTACTCCACTTTATCGACTTTGTCATAATGAGAACATTTAACTTCATATAGGCAACTTCTTTCTTAAATACAAATTCTACTTTCACAGCCACTGCTTTATTTCTACACAACCCTTGAATCTCGTATTTAACATTTCTAGCTTCAACTCAGCTATAAATCGCATCTGCTCATTTAAATCAAAAACCTTTGTGTGGTGCGAGAAAGTGTAATATTATCTCATAGCTGTGGAAAATATGACCCCTAACTGTAAGTGTTTCTTCCTATAAGTTGGGTATGCTCAAAAGCGTACATGCATCTTAATTAAATCATTTAAATAGAAAGATGTAATGTAACACGCCAACTCTCATGAATCTGTATTCCTCCACAAGATTTCACATTACATTACTGATCCATTTAACTTATATGCATACTCCACATATTTTAAGACATCCACATAATTAACCCCCAATAATTAAATAACCATCACAAGAAAACTATTTACGTCCCTAATAACTAAGTAATAATAATATCGTATGGCCTCGGGTGCCTGGTGCAAGCTTTGTTAATTGACACCCAGAGGGTAGTTTGCATGTCGAATTTCGTCGTTCCTTTGAACGCTATGAAAGTCAAGGAGTTTAGATATCTAAACTCCTTGACACTACAGCGCTTTCAAGTAGAGAATGGAGGAACTTTGTGTTGGCGGAAAATCCCGAGATTAATTTTGCCATTGAACACGGCCTACTGAATTCAAATGGGTTCTTTAACATGCCAACAACGTATGACATGAGTATCGTGATTTTGGTCGCCTTCAAAAATCACTTACCATGGCCAGGGGCGAACCTGCAATCTTGGGGTTGGTAGTCCGACACTATAACCACTCACCCATCGTGGCAAGCAACTAAGTGAAATGTCGCAATAAATTCCGATTTTACGTCCATCTGCCACATTTCCGTAATTCCCCTACGCACTCAGATTTACGTACTAATTAACATGAAATGTTCAGTACCTTCCTTAACACATTTGCCGTGATTCCGTCGACGTGTTTCCTTCGGATATTGGTCCCATATTCCCATATGGAATCTCCTCTTCTTCCGTCCACGATCCAGCTCACGATCCTTGGGTCTCCATCGTCCATCGTCAATTCACATCGTCACGTCCTCATAACAGCCTCCACGTTCCTAGATTTAGCCGGACATTTCTCCATTAAGAATGTTCCTGTCTCGAAACTCGCACTGGTGTGCACTGATATGCATATTGCCCAATGTATCGCTGCATTGTTCATATTAAAAGTGTCAAGTGATATAAACTCGTGACTGCAATAATAATTCAATAGCAACACGAGTTGTCGTACGTATTTACATTTGCTAGTCTCGTAAGAAACTACATTCGTCTTGGCCTGAAATGCCGCACCATATATGGTCATGAACTACATCCAGTTCGTTACTCAAGAGTTCACTGAACCTTCGATCGTCACTTATCTGCCTGTTGAACAAAAGCCTAATTATGCCCGTTGCTCACGGTAAAATGTTTCTTAAAATGTATTTTACAACTAATTTTATAAAAATTTGACGAATGCAAGCTGTGTTGTTCACGGTAAAATTATTTTATAAAATCCGTGGATGTATCAGGATCGCCATCTACCGATAAACTTCTGAACCAAGAATCAGCTGTTCAACACACATTGGTTTGAGAGTATGGCTCCAACAAACAAAGCAAAAATTGCTGCTTTAGCTACAATTATATGTCGTACAGTGATAAAAAGGAAGAAAAGAAATGCTAGGAAATCCTGGACTCGGGAATGGATAAAAAGAAGAGTAGAGGAATGCTGTCCTTGGTCGAAAATGAGTTGAGGTTAGATGATCAGAATTCATATAGGAATTTTCTAAGAATGAAGGAAAGCAGTAAAAAACTCCTAGATCTTGTTGGTTCAAAAATTATTCGACAGGACACTAACATAGGCAAGCCATTTCTCCTGAAATGAGACTGCAAGTGAGTTCGAAGCCCGTTTATCTTCGCCTTCACATCAGCCTGGCTCGTGTTCGGTCGAATTTGTGAAACATATTCGGCGATTGAGATTTCTGCCTCCCTTCTTGCATTTCTATTGTGGTACATGGGCGTTTTAACCTCTTACAAACACTGATATTTCTGGTACTCGTCCAGTAAAACACTAACAGCTTCCTTAGTCCAGCCGGAGCCTGCCATTTTCGAAGTGTTAGTTTACAAGCGAGCTTCACAATCTTCTCACCACGTGGCGCCAGCATCATGTCAGCTTCCCTGATTGGTTCGTTTCGTAAAATTAATTTTACGCCTAGAACATGTCCTATTTTATGGAAAGTTTTATCAAAGGTTTTATAAAACTTGAATTTGACCGTGAGCAACAGATTTTACCGTGATCAACGGGCATAACGCTTCATTAATCTGTTCTGAGCGTAATTTATATCGCGGCTGGCTCCAACATTTCCGTGCTCCATAATACCTTACAATTCCCACGTGTCTTGCTCATACCTCGTATTATTAATTAGAATGTCACGCCGTATTGCATTACAAAAGACGTTATAATATCGTCTTGCCACACTTGGTTCGAATGCCCGTTAATGTAAAACTGTTCACGTAAGAAATGATACAGTATATCTCCGGCTATGTTCCACACTTCCTAAAAGCTTATCTGAATACCCCCACACGGGTTTCAGGTTGCCCGACACGCCTGTCTCACACAGTTTACTTGCGATATGCTGCGTTGACAATTATGAGTCACTTCGCACTGCGTAGAACGTGGAGTAAGGCACTCTAGTGACCTCACTTTCAGTCTTGTCCTTCCTAAGGCGCGGTGCACACTGGAGAAACCTGTTTCAAGGAACCAGTTGCATTGGAACATGCACACAGAAGCAACGGTTTTCCATGATTTTTTTCTTATTGGATTGCATGGCCCCGCCTTCCTAACGAGGACCATGCCTCTAAAGAATAATGAACCCGATCGGAAACTAAATACAGTATAATTAAAATTCGGTAACCATGTCTGTAGCATTCAGGGGCAGATAACCTCGTTGTTCCGCCCTTTAAAACAACAACAACAACAACAACAACCACCAGTAGCCATCGTATTATGTTCACGTGATCGCAATATAAACCACTATCGCATCCAAGCAGCAACCCGTACTTGCCAGCCCCCAAAAAAGAGCGTCCGGTTCAGCTGACGAAAATCAATAGAAAGGACAAGGCCACCCACATAATAAAACATAATACTAATTTAAATAACTGACCTTGCGGATCACGTGAGCAATGAGGTTGCCCAATTCCCCACTCCCCTGTTATTCACGGGCGTATATGTTTATGAATTAAAGCATTAAAAACTAATATACCGTAGTCTACTTATCATGTACTATTGTTACTTCGCGACGTATGGCAACGTTGCAAAGCAAGGCGAAGGTAGAGCGATGTAAACAGTGTGACAATCAGATAGCTCTGATCTTATGTGTAAAACATAACCTCTTATTACTATCTAGTGCTTTCGCTCTTATGAACGAACCAAGAACAGCAACAAGTACCCTTGAAGCGTGTGACAAAAGTTTTCTCCCTAACTTTTATACCCTTATCAAACTTTTGTCAAATTTGCTTCTCTCTGTAGCTACTGGTACTGCAGAACGGAGTTTGAGTTGGTTGAAAACGTACTTTAGAAATTCTACTTCTGAAAACAGACTCAACGGTCTAGTATTGTTACAGGGCAACACTGACGATGAAGTTATAAACCGATTTGGTAATGCTTCAAGAAACCTTGACTTTATATTATAGTGTAAGTTGTAAAACAAAACAGTAATGATAATTCTTTCCATGTAAACACTATCAAGTAAGCGAGATGATTGTATTAATAAAACGTAACATCAAATGGTCTTAGTTGTGTTTGACATTAACCAAACATAAAACATCACAACAAATTGGTAGAGAAAGTGATGCAAGATAGCCTTAAAACTCATCATTTTGCACCAAATTATATAAGAGCTTCACGGGGAGAACTGCGGATCCCCTATTCTTTGGGGCCTATACCATGCCCGATAAATCCCGGATGGGCACCCCGCAATATAAAACTCTATATACGCCCCTGCTGTTATTACGAGGTACAATTTACATGTCTTGTAAACACCTAGGTTCGTAATGTCCAACCAACAGCAGGCCACGTTTTTTATTCCAAAGTTCGCACTTCATCCTTTAATAGCGAGTAAAAGACGGCAGGCATTGGCGAAAGAATAATATTAAAATACATTGGGCTGTGCACACTGCGTTTCATGAAATTGCTTTTCCGAGTTTCACGAAACCAATGCAACTACATTTCATGAAATGCAGTGTGCACAGCCCTATGTTAATCTTATCTATCTGTTGCAAGTAACTTTAGTTTCACGTTTCACGAAACGGGTTTCTCCAGTGTGCACCGCGCCTAAGTGTCTTCGCCCGGGGTTAATTAGAGATATCTCTTGCTATTCCGGAACTATTTCTTGCGTCAAAAGGTCGACTTCTCTCTTAACGTGGTCAAGTTCACGACAACATCGGCTCACTTGCCGCTCACTTCCCTTAGATTATATAAAGTGAATTCCAACGTACAGAAAACTCCTATTTCTTAGCTTACATAAGTGCCTTCCTCATATATTCTCGCCACTTATTTCCTCTCCTTACACCGTCTTTCTTCTCTCACTGCCCCGCTGCGTTGGCAGATCTCTTGGCGCCATGCAATATCGGTGACAATAGGTTCTTAAGAGGAATAATAGGTTATGTTATGAGATGAGATCAGAGCAAACATTGTTTCGTACATAACGCTACCGTCGCCTCGATTTGCTACGTTGCCATATGTCGCTTAGTAACAATAGTACATGATAAGTCAATTAGTTTTTAATGTTTTATTTCATAAACACATATTATGTGTAACAATTTATGTTTTCTTTAATGGTTGGTTGGTTTTTAAGTTTAGGGGCTGCGACAACGCGGTCATGTAGCCCCGTGTACTTTGGGTGTGTGTAGAATCTGTCTGATAACCGGTGTTAATTGTGATGACTGTATTAGTGTGTGTTATCTGTCATTTTAATTTAAGCACTGCAACTTTTAGAATTTTTCAAATAGTTCCTACTTTTGCCGCCAAGCGCCACCGTCAACGACTACTAGGCTAAGTTCACAACTCAGCTGCTAGACGCCACCGCAGTCGGCTCTTGGCAACCAGGGGGATGACAGATCATAGGGAGCGCGTGGGGTTCGATAAAGCTCCGCTATAGATGTTCTGCCAACCAATGAAGAATTAATTTCAGTACTATGTTTCCGTAGTTGGCACTCACCCAACGCTCACAGCAAACAGACTGACGGAAGCGGGAATAGTCTGTTTTGATTGATTTTCCTCGTGGTGGTGTTGGTTGTTTTGATTTGTTGGGTATTTTGATTATTTATTTGAATTGAATTGAGAGTAAATCATGCCACTGCAAGGGAGGAAAAATTGCCAAGCACCGGCATGTAAGAATTATAATGATAGTAAGAACAATACGGCAATTTTCATCTTCCTGGAGTTGACCATGTGTAAAACTAGTGGACAATATGGACTATTCTCGAATAAAAAAATATATAGAGAATAAATGTGTGCATTTCATCTCTTGTTTGTTTTCCTACCCATTCTCCTTTGCATTGCAATAAAATTTGTGGTTTACGGCTACGAGGAGGGGTGGGTGGCAGCCGGCATGCTAGGCAAAAGTGAGGTTATGTCATTATAGAGTGTGCATTTGGACAGTTTTCTTTATATTCATCCAATATCCCAACAATTCTGTAGAGTAGGAGAGCAATGCTTAATTATCCTAAAGGTGAATTAAGCTCTAGAACGGCATAATTCTATCCTTCGTGACAAATCTATTGCCAACATTGATATATATCAAAGAGTACTATTTTCCTATCAGGGCGTACATTTCTACGCCTAGCAAAAGGCGCAGTTATGTTTGTGTTATTTTCATCAATAATCAATAACTCAACGCAGAACATACTGTTCAATTACGTGTAATAAAGGCTACATTCATATGGCTTTTTACTTTTTATGTTGCCAGACTTGGTATAGCGGTACATAGCCTCAGGCGGTGCTCTCTCCCCGAAATTCTATAACCAAAAGTGACGAATCTCTTATAGTTTACATGATCCTTGTTGGCAACGAACTTAGAAACCTAAGAGCGTTGTTTACAATAACCTATCAAATTTAGCTTCAGACAGGTGCAATTAGTGGAAGGTTCTTTAACATGCCATAAATCTATGACATGGGACCGCCGGCTTTACTTCCCCTCCGAAGAAAGGCATACTGAGGGATTTTTAACGCTCTTAAAAAATCCGACGGCTTCGGCAAGTTCCGTTTGGGCCAGCTGTGGACCACGTGGTTCTTATCTCTGGCAGCTTTCCTCCTAGCCCAGTATTCCTTCATTCTGGCACTGTGAATGTCCTTCCGCTCCTGAGTCCATTTCACACCTACTCCTGGACGCACTGCTTTTGCTGTTAGTGACTGGAGAGAGTCTGATGTTCTGACTAAAGTCCTGTATTTATTCCTGTCATAGATGTTACTGGGGTCAATATCCAATTGTTCAAGGTCTTTTCTGACTAGTTTCGACCACTTGGCGTTAGTTGCTTTCCCTCTAGAGACAGTGTTGAAAATTCTGGAGGTGAGCCTCTGATTATCCATTCTCACAATATGACCATAGAAGATCAGCCTCCTCTTCCTCATAGCTGTTGTAATGCTCTCCACTTGTTCATAGAGTTCATTGTTGTGCCTGATTCTATACTTGCCTTCCTCTTTAATAGGGCCCATGATTTTTCGTAGAATCTTCCGGTCCTTCAGCTCCAATTTCCGGAGTTGTCCTTTTCTGACCATATATATATATATATATTAATTTTTTTTTTTTGTGGGGGGAAACGACTGTCATCGATCTTTGTTTACAAACTCTTGAGCAAGACGCGTGTCATTGAGCTTGTCAACCATTTCCGAGTCGACAGCAATGATTCCGTGTTCCGTCCAATTTGTCCCATCGTGGATCGGAGGTGGTCTCATCACCGCAAACTTCTCTCTGCAGAACAGCTTGAAGCAGATACGCCGAGAAGATTCACGGTCATCAAAGTGACAAAGTACAAAATTCACAAATTTAAACGAAGTAATCAACGAAGTGTAGACAGAAACTGATGAAATGCTGGAGCTCCACCGATTTGGATAAATACGGCACAATGGTAGCACCAAATGTCGAACTTGTAACGTCACGTGCATCATTACTACCCAAACCTTGTCGGCGCAACGCTGGGAGCGAGATGCGTGAAGGAAGTATCATGTTAGTTACCTTGTTTATTTCAAAGAAGTGGCGCGCGCGCTGTTACTTCCGGGCAGGAGTAACGGTTTTGTGTGTCCCAGTACCTTAACTCAGTTTTAAACCAGGGCTCAAAAATAATAATTTGAAAATTTACCTTTTCGGATCGTCGTGGTAAGTGGACAAACTCAAAGGTCCTCGGCTCTCGGCTCAGTTGGTACCTCAGCGGAAAACAGCACAGTTTTTAAGGGTAGGCTACTTAAAAATTTTGCTTTGCCCCCACCCCTCCCCCTGTGTTTTAAGCCCCTGTTGAAATATACCTTCTTTGTTTGATGCCTTTATGAGTGTCCCTTCTTCCTGTTATCTACTCCTGATGGACATATTCATTCAATTGACTAAAACATTTCTGGTAAATAAACTATTTAAAATACACCAAGACAGTGCGGTATTAAACAACGCTCTTAGGTGGCGTCTGAACTAGTAGTCGTTGATGGTGACGTTTGTCGCCAAAAGTAGGAACTACCAGAAAAATTCAACGTCTGCAGTCCTTACTTGAATTAAAAACAGATAACACACACTAATACAGTCATCACAATAACACCAGTTATCAGACAGAGTTTTCACACACCCAAAGTACACGGGGCTACATGACGGCGTTGTTGCAGCCCCTAAACTGAGGATCCAACCATCTATTTGGAGGAAATTTGTTTTTAATCAAAATTCTTTAAAGGCCTCATATTCCGGAAGATGAAGAATATATTGTTTTTACATAGCCTATCCTGTAATTGTAAAATTTTACTCTCCAAAGAAATTTTATTACTGAACAAATTTATAGTACCTACACCTTTAATAAATTTTGTAAAACAGGTATTTTATAAAAAATTATCTCTTAGGAGAAGAACTTATATAAATCTCAATTAAGTTTAAGGTATGAAAAATCTAGGCATTATTTTCCGATGACCCTGTGTATTAACAAATTACAGTTCCCAATTTAAGTTTAACTTAAAACAGCAACTGAAGTGATAGAAGCAGTGTTGCCTAGTTCTAATAAAGCTAGCTTTTCAGTCGGTCAACACCAATTAAAACAGGAATACACATTGGTTGGTTCCTCAGTTTAGGGGCTGCGACAACGTGGTCATGTAGCCCCGTGTTCTTTGGGTGTGTGTAGAATCTGTCTGATAATCGGTGTTAACTGCAATGCCTGTATTAGTGTGAGTTATCTGTATTTAATTCAAGATACCTCAGTTCACCTCCGATATCACAAAGTTACAGTGTCCACGTTTACACCAAGTACAAGATATATTTCCAACCCTTTACATAATGACATAAGTACTTGGTGTAAACGTGGACACCGAAACTTTGTGATATCGGAGGTGAGCGGACGTTAGGTTAGGTTAGGTAAAGTTAAGTTAGATTAGGTTAGGTTAGGTAAGGTAAGGTTAGCTAGCCCTAACTCATTCCTAGTCAATTATTAACCTTAAAGTACTCTATAATTCTTGGAATCTTGCTTACAAACATGGTGGTAAGGATTATGTTGCCATTAAAAGGGCACTAATACTTCTCCAAGATTAAGAATTGTTGTTGTTTCCTATGGCTAGCCCGGATTCCAATCCATCAGCTTTCTTGCGTTCCAATAGAGTTCTGTGAGGTTTCCTGAAGTTCTAGCAGTCACATCAAGTTTGTTGCAATGTAGCAGGTGCCCCTTATCCATTTTACTTCCAGGTTCGTGACAAAGTGTGCATTCTTCAGATCTCAGGATGTTGATTCGTTTCAGTTGAGCTGCAAGCAGTCATGGCCAGTGTTAAGTCTGAAGAAGGCTACAGCTTCTCTTCATGGCATTAATTGATATTGATCCCATTTAGCATCAATGTCCTTCCACAATTTGGTTTCTGCTGTTTTCTTTACCATTTCTTCATACTTGTTTTTGATAGTATTTTTCAAGATCGTTTTTGCTGATATAAAATCTGTCTGACTGACAGCCAAGACTACGAAAATAGCCACTAAACATGTCAACAAAAATAATCCGCCAAAATAAGTTAGCATATTATACGCTGCCAAAATAAGCCGACATATAATGAGCCGCCGAAATAAGCTACCATAATAAGCCGCCAAAATAAGCCACCAAAATAATTCGCCAAAATAAGCCAACACTAAATCATTCCTTCACCAGAACTGTTCTGACCTTGATAGTATGCAAATCAGACTGACAAGTCAGTTGCTACTATGGAACTTACTATAACCAACAAAGGTAGTCTTATAAGCGTCAACATGTGGATGGAATAATATTCCGGCAATGCTCAAAAGAAAGGTCCAAAAAATGTCGAGGCAATCTAAAAAGTAAAAATAGGGAGGGCTTAAGTGTGAGTGATAATCAATGTAGTGGTGTACCAGATGAAACACGGTTGTTGTCGACAAAAAATCATCAAAATGCTAAAAAGCGAGTTTCAGAAAACGATATTGCTGCTCAAGACAGTGCATTGTTTGTTGAAAAGCATTTATCATCTCCTCAAAAAGTCATGTTAGGACAGTATTCAACGTTCGAAGAACCCTCAACACTATCAAAAGCAACGACTATACAAGAGGTGGTATTGCAAGAGGATCAAAAAGTACTAGATAGTAATAGTGATGATGATGATGATAGTGACGACGACGATGATGATGATGATGATGAAACACATGAGCATGAGGTTGTTATGCCTATAAAACCATTCAGGCTTCCCCTGTTTTTAAAAACATCAGTCATTGCTCCCCGTGGGAACAAGAATATCTACCGTTAGCTTTGTGTTTAAAAACTATAACAAGCTATTGTAATAAAGGAGAGTTCTATTGTGTGTGTTCCTATTGTAAAAATTTAATGAATAAGAATATTTTATGGGTATCGTCTGTTTTTCTTAATTATCTCACCTCCCTCTCCTAATGTAATCGTTAACCATCGACAGTCTCCGGCTATGTTCGGAAAGAGAGTGGCATTAAATAATGCACTCTATTTGTGGTTTTTATAATGAGTATCATATTTATACAGTGCCGGCAACCAATGTTGAGGTAATAGTTATGTCGGGTAAGGGGTTCGAACCATTGCTTCCTTAGACAGGAAACGCCTTAGACCACTCGGCCAACCCAGCAATTAATAATTTAAAATATAAATTAAGTGTTATATAAAAACAAGTAAAACGTTAGAGTGTTAAATATTCCTTGAGAATGTTAGTATGGCTTAAACACTCAGCTCACCTAACCTTATGCAACCTGACATGACATAACCTAACCTAACTTCACCTAACTTAAGCTAACCTAACTTCATCTAACCTCACCTCAACTCATCTAACCTAACCTTACTTCAACTAACATAACGTCAGCTCAACTAACATCACCTAACCTAACCCCAACTCACCTAATCTAGCTCTTATTTATTATGTTATTATTTTTTAGTTTTCATTTACCTTTTTAACTTAATCATAAAGTAACTACTTACATAAGACCTAAGACAACACTATAACCATGCCTACTATACAATGTTAAATATCCTAACTTTGTGGGAAATAAAACAGCATTGTGACATCATTTATATGTATTTACAAACTTTATACCTAGGTACACATTTTTGTTTCTTCATGGTAATATTTTTAAAGATAATACTAAAACTAAAACATTATTGTATTATACACATTGTCACCACTTTTGTAAATTATCATTATTGTTTGACATTCGCGTTTTTATTTCATTGAAACGTACAATACACCTTTTGTTTTTAAATCGTCATAAATTAGGTGTATACCATTATTCACATCCTCAAAAAACACTCTCCGATATATCATTAAACCGTGTTGGAAGAAATGTCTCAAAATTCTCACATACACAAAGTACACCATCACCATACGCCGTTTTCAATTTCTGAATCTTGATAAAGTGGAATGGAATATGTGTCGGTAATTCACTCAACTTCTTTCTCTCTAAACCACATGCTTGCTCCATAGCAGAGAACATTCATTGTAGTAGTCTATAAACAAAAGGAAAGCATATATATTACAGTCTAGAACAGCTTGTAATAATAATGGGGATATAGGTATTATTCATTGCATCTTGTATTGTTGACAAATGATACTATTTAGGCAAGAAAATGTCCTAACTGTAGCGGACACTACTTTTCGGCATACAGCACAAGTGTTGAATGCTAATGCACAATTGACACATGTTGCCAAACACAGTATAGTAATCATATACAGTATGGACACATCAGGCCTTGACCATGTTTTTTTTTTTTTTTCATCGTGGTTTTGAAACGGCCGTCACTGGAAGCGCCGCACGCTTGCACGCATGACGGCGATGGTTCACCATGTATCCGCGAGAGAGCAGTCTACCCGTATTCATTATTGAGTGCGGCCTGTCGATACTGTCTGAAGAAAAAAATGCTTGTAATTATTACAAACAACTCAGAAATATAATATTGCAATTTAACCAATAGCAGAAATATGGGAAACCAACATCTGTGCGGTAATTTTTTGAGTAGTTCTTATCACACAGGATATATCAGCATTCCGGTTTCCTCGGGTGAGTGGTAAATACAAATATCAAACGTTACACCGAATGATTCTGGTATTAATACCCATGAAAATGTATATAATTAGAAATGCGCACAAACCGTGCAAGGATTACAGCAAAGATTACATAGAGACCTTATATCTTCTAAAGTATAGTTGTCCTTGCCATAAGCAGCGATAGACCTATATCGTTTCTTGCACTTTAGAATGTGGTATTGTTCACATTTTTCTGAGCACAGGACAGGTATCATTCGTGTCGTGGAAAGTCTTATTGGAGCATAGCTTGTAATACCCATGAAATATCAGTCCCTCCAACACCTATCCATTAATTCACAAAAAAAAACGCAACTCCCCCCACACTTTTCAATATATCGTGTTATTTTAATCATTTAAAACCTTTCATTGTTACGGAGCAATCACAATGCGACACCACATGACTGAAGGAATGTGGTGTTAAACATTAAATCACAAACTTCTTAGAATTAAAACACAGTAATATTAACACTTTCTCTTTTCTTGTTATTTATTTTCTTAAAATACGGTATCTGATTATAAAGACAGCTAGTGTGTTGATATCGAATTAAATAAATTACATAAATTATACATTCAGCACCCAGCTGTTTATCATGTGTTTGTCCGTAAGTGGTGCTACCAAGCGGCTTACAGGTGAATTGGTGCTGCCCCTCATCAATTGATTTTTGGAAAATCCGTTCTTCCGGTGTTGACTAAGTGTTCATACTGTAATGATATCTATACTGTTCTGCCAAGTGTCCACAAGGCAAAAATACAACACCTAGTTCTTCTTGATAACAAATCTCTTATATAAAAACAAGTGTCCTGACTGACTGACTGACTGACTGACTGACTGACTGACTGACTGACTCATCATTGCCCAGCCAAAACTATTAAAGTTAGAAACATGAAATTTTGGGGAAATGTTCGTAGTAAGTCCAAAACGCCCACTAAGGAAGGATTTTTGGATGTTCAGGTTCTAAAGGGGTGTTAAGGGGGTAGATCTGCATTTCATTGAATAACAATATCTCCCGATTTGTTTCATTGGGAGATGTGATACTCGGCATATAAACTCATCATTAAAAATAAGAAGACACGTGTCTGAGGGTTTTTCGATGTGGTGTATATTATGATGTGAAAGGGGTGAAAACTGGGGGTTGAAGGTTTCTTAACAGAGGGTGTATCTCATAAACGACATTCGCGAGGAGTTTGAAACTCAGCGGAAAAAAATCAACATAAAAATGAGTAAATAGGTGTTTGACCGTTTTTTTCATAAATCCAATTTAAGGGGCCCTTGGGGAAGGGTGAAATTCTGGGGGGGAAACAGGAAAGAAAGTGTCATAACTGATTGACTGACAGACTCATTCATCAAACTCAGGGGGAAAAACTGCTTAAAAATAAGTAAATATGTGTTCGACAGTTTTTTTTTTCATAAGCCCAATATAAGGGGTTCATGGGGAGGGGTGAAATTCTGAAGAAAAAAAATGAAAGAAAAAGTCCTGACTCACTCACCATCGCCCAGCCAAAATTATTGAAGTTAGAAACATGAAATTTTGGGGATATGATCTTTGTATGTAAAAACCGTCCACCAAGGGAGGATTTTTGGATATTCAGGTTCTAAAGGGGTCTTAAGGGGGTTAAACCTGAATTTCATTGAATAACAATAACTCCCGATTGGTTTCATTGGGGGATGTGATACTCGGCATATAAACTCATCATTAAAAATAAAAAGACACGTGTCTGAGGGTTTTTCGATGTGGTGTATATTATGAGGTGAAAGGGGTGAATATTGCGGGTTGAAGGAGCGTGTATCTCTTAAACGACATAGGCGAGGAGTTTGAAACTCAGCGGAAAAATATCAGCTTAAAGGATAAGTAAATAAGTGTTCGACCGATATTTTTCATAAATCCAATTTAAGGGGCCCATGGGGAGGGGTGAAATTCTGGGGGGGGGGACAAGAAAGGAAGTGTCCTAACGGATTGACTGACTTACTCACTCTTCAAACTCAGGGAGAGAAAACTGCTTAAAAAATAAGTAAATAAGTTTTCGACAGTTTTTTTTTTCATAAATCAAATTTAAGGGGTTCATGGGCAAAGGTGAAATTCTGAAGAAAAAAATAATTGAAAGAAAATGTCCTGACTCACTCACTCACTAACTCACTCATCATCGCCCAGCAAAAATTATTGAAGTTAGAAACATGGCATTTTGGGGATATGTTCGTTGTATGTCAAAACGGTACACTAAGGGAGGATTTTCGGATATTCAGGTTCTAAAGGGGTCTTAAAGGGGTTAAACCTGCATTTTATTGAATAACAATATCTCACGAGGGGTTTCATTTGTGGATGTGATACTCGGCATATAAACTAATCATTAAAAATAAGCAGACATGTGTCTAAGGGTTTTTCGATGTGGTGTATATTATAAGGTGAAAGGGGTGAAAAGTGGGGGTTGAAGGATTCCTAACGGAGCGTGTATCTCTTAAATGACATAGGCGAGAAGTTTGAAACTCAGCGGAAAAAACAGCTTAAAAAATAAGTAAATCGTTTTCGACAGTTTTTTTCATAAATTCAATTTAAGGGTCCAATGGGGTGGGGTGAAATTCTGGAAAAAAAAAGAGAAAAAGTCTCCTAACTGACTGACCAACTAACTCACTCACTCATCAAACTCAGGGGAGAAAGACAGCTTAAAAATATGCTAATAGGTGTTCGAGCGATTTTTTTTTTCATAAATCCCATTACGGGGTTCATGAGAGGGGTGAAATTCTGAAAAATAAATGAAAGAAAACGTCCTGACTTACTCACTCACTCATCATCGTCCAGCCAAAATTATTGAAGTTAGAAACATGAAATGTTGGGGTTATGTTCGTTGTATATCGAAAACGTCCACTAAGGAAGGATTTTTGGATATTCAGGTTCTAAAGGGATGTTAAGGTAGTAGACCTGCATTTAATTGAATAAAAATATCTCCCAATTGGTTTCCTTGGGGGATGCGATACTCGGCATATAAACTCATCATTTAGAATAAGAAGACACATGTCTGAGGGATTTTCGGTGTAGTGTATACTATGAGGTGTATGTGTGAAAAGTGGGAGGTTGAAGGATTCCTAACGGAGCAAGTATCTCTTAAAAGACGAAGGCATAAAGTATGAAACTCTGGGGGGAAAATCAGCTTGAAAAATAAGTAAATAGGTGGTCGACCGTTTTTTCATAAATCCAATTTAAGGGGCCTATGGAGAGGGGTGAAATTCTGGGGAAAGAAGTCCACTAAGGAAGGATTTTTGGATATTCACTCATCATCCCCCAGTCAAACCTATTGCAGTTAGAATCTTGAAATGTTGGGGATATATTCGTTGTATGTCGAAAACGTCCACTAAGGATGGATTTTAGGATATTCATGTTCTAAAGGGGTGTTAAGGGGGTTAAACTTGCATTTCATTGATTAACAATATCTCACGTGTTGTTTCATTTGGGGATGTGATATTCGGCATATAAATTAATCAATAAAAATAAGCAGACATATGTCTAAGGGTTTATCGATATGGTGTATATTATGATGTGAAAGGGGTGAAAATTGGGGGTTCAAGGAATCTTAACGGAGCGTATATCTCTAAAACGACATTAGCGAGAAGTTTGAAATTCAGCGGGGAAAAAATCACTTAAAAATTAGTAAATAGGTTTTCGACCGTTTTTTTTCTTTCTTTCATAAATCCCATTTAAGGGGTTCTCGGGGAGGGGTGAAATTCTCAAAAAAAATGAAACAAAATGTCCTGACTGACTCACTCACTCATCATCGCCCAGCCAAAATTATTGAAGTTAGAAACATGAAATTTTGGGGATATGTTCATTGTATGACGAAAACGTCCACTAAGGAAAGTTTTTTGGATATTCAGGTTCTTAAGGGGTGTTAAGGGGGTAAACGTGCATTTCATTGAATAACAATATCTCACGAGTGGTTTCATTTGGGGATGTGATACTTGGCATATAAACTAATCATTAAAAATAAGCTGACACATGTCTAATTGTTTTTCGATGTGGTGTACATTATGGGTGAAAGGGGTTGAAGGATTTCTAACGGAGTGTGCATCTCTTAAACGACATAGGCGAGGAGTTAGAAACCCAGAGGAAAATATTCAGCTTAATAATAAATAAATAATTTAATAAATAGGTGTTCGACCGTTTTTTTTTTCATAAATCCAATTTAAGGGGCTCATGGGGAGGGGTGAAATTCTGGAAGAATTTTGGATATTCACTCTCATCGACCAACCAAAACTACTAAAGTTAGAAGAATTATATTTTGGGGATATGTTTGTTGTGCGTCGAAAACATCTACTACGGAGGGATTTTTGGATATTCAGGTTCTAAAGGGGTGTTAACGAGGTTAAACCTGCATTTCATTGATGAACAATATGACACGACTATGACGCGAGCGAAGCCGCGGGTACCTGCTAGTTTTACATAATTGTTGGTCACACTTTTGGATCTGTTGGTGAGGCACCTCTTTTCTTTTCAGTCTGATGTATTTGTACCACTTGTTCTAGCTCTGAGGGCAACTTAATGTCATCTGCTGCAATCACGATTTCTTCACGAATTGTGTTCACAAATTCCTGACCCTCAAGCAGCACAATGTATCTACAGTTAGGTAACCAACGAGCGTGTTCAACTAAAGGTTCATCTGTCATTTGCCAATCCTTTAAACCAAATCCGCAACGGAAGCAAATTGTTTTGTCCCCTTCACCAGTATTTTAAAAATCGAGCTTCACTTAGCTCTTTTGCAACTTGGCCAAACATTTTTATAAGATTCCAAGCGTTTTTCAGCAGACCAGTACTCTGGATGTGCTACAGCTTTAGTCTTGCGAACTCCCAATTTTTCAAAAGCAGATGACAATTCAACACCGTCTATTCCATACGGACCACATATCGACGGTTCAGTTCAATACTATCGTAACTAACATTTTCGGGGAAAATGATGTTACGATGTAGTTCGATCGCTCAAGGTCATGTCCATCCATTGCAATAAGAACGTATCTGCGCCTATTACTGAAACACCATGAAAAAATGGATAACCTAACATCGTAACTACAAAATCAGCCAGCCAGATGTCAGTGAAACAGCAACTTAAGTGATGTTACGACATTGTTGCACAACTATTGCCGGTATTGTCCGCGAGTTGCGTGACCTAACATCGTAACTGCTTACAGTCATTTGCTAGATTATATAGGCTAGTTTTCAATTTCGCTGATTAGACACCTCCTGCTAAGTGGCATCTTTCCATGACGAACCAATGGTATTAATCTTTAGAAAACCCAAATACTTGGCTTCTATGAATAACAAAAAGTAAGCTACCGAATTTAGTGCCGTTATAATCATAGTTCATCATACGAATCATCTATTCAATCGCTTGAACACGATACGAGAAATAAAAAATATTTTCGAACAGACATCATCTTGAAGTTTTGAAAACAATTAAACATCATTAAATGTCTCTATAGTAAGCTATGAATAAATATTCGCTGTGCCAAGTTTCATTGCACTTGGGTGAATAGATCGCTAGAAATATTACGAATTTACCTATTACGTATTTTGAATATCTGAAAATCACTTGGCCGCCAATATAGATTGTTATATATGTAGATCATTAGATGAAGATTATTGCATAGGTTATTTATTAAAACGTTCACTTCGATCATTTGATTATGCGATCGAAGTGAATGTCTGAATAAGAAGCCTACACAATAATATTCAACTAATGTTACACAACCCTATGGCGTACATAACATGTAAAAATCCAACATGGTGGTCGCCCGAAATATTTTTCTGGCATTCTATATCTCCGGAACTATTACTGATATCACCCTGAAATTTCGTATGGTGATAGAGAATATTACTATTACTTTACCTATGTGACATTAGAAATCTTGTTATTCACAAAACCAACATGGCGGCCAAGCGAAATTAAAATATTTAAATAACATTTTCTCGCTATTTAATCATCCGAACACAGATAAACATGGTCAGGCACATAATTATACATGATTGAAGCTACTGGCATCTAATTTAATCGAATTGCTTTAAAAACCTCAAGATGGCGGCTGTGCAAAATTTAAAAAATATTTTTTAATAATGTTGGATTTTTATATATTATGTACGCCATAGTCATTCACTTCGATCGCATTATTAGGACACAAGAAAAAAATCGCACAGCCGTCATCTTGACGCCATGAAAACAATTGAACTAAATTAGATGCTGGTGGATTAGAATTTTATAAACAATTACAGTACCAAGCTTCACTGCGCTCGCATGGTGAAATTGCGAGAAAAGTCCATTTAAATGTTTCAACATCGCTTGACCGCCATGTTGGTTTTGTATTTAGCAGATTTTTGAAAGTCACATATGGGAAATTCTAGTAGTGCCCTTTATCACAGTACAAAATTTCAGGGTGTTATCTTTAACTGTTACGGACATATAGAAGGCCGGTTAAATATTTTGCGTAATTTTCAGGGTAATATGATCGAAAGTAACAATAATTAATTCCATTAGTTAGTAATTTATCAACAATTTCCACTTCGAGTAAATCTCACAAAGACACAATCTATACAGTACTGAAGGCATCACCTACAACCAGTTCTTGATTTGTAAAAAAGGAGGTTCCGGTCCTGTGGGCTACCGGGTGGAGGTGTGAGGGGATGAGGAGGGGGGGGGGGGTCTTTATGGAATATTGAAATATAGAGTTCTAAATACGATATTTTTACGCTTTTCTGAACACGTTTAAAATTAATCAGAGGACAGAATAGCAATCTAATTATGATTGCAATTTCTAATTAAATTGAGACTGCTGTAGCAACTTTTTTCTTACCACAGCCGTTAGCCTACATTAAATTTTAATTTAGGCCAACTCGGCTACCATTCAAACAATGTGCATTATTTCAATTTATTTTTTTGTTTTTGTTTCATTTTTTGCTTTTGCTTTTGTTTTTACATTTTGCTTTTTGCTTTGTGTTTTATGTTTTGGTTTTGTGTTTGTTTACTACTTTTTAAACATTTTGCTTGTTTTGTTTTTTGTTTTTGTGTTTGTATCCTGCTTTTGTTATTGAATTTACTTTTTGCTTTGTGATTTTGTGTTTGTTTTCTGCTTGTGCTTTTCTTTTTGAATTTTGCATTTTGCTTTGTGATTTTTGTTTTGTGTTTGTCTTCTGCTTTTGCTTTAAAATTTTGCTTTTTGCTTTGTGTTTCTGGTTTTGTGATTAATCTCTGCTTTTTATTTTTTATTATTAGTCTATTATTATTATTATTATTATTATTATTATTTCCTTGCCCAGTTTCATTCACGATCATTCATTTCATCTCTCATTAACTCCTCTCATCAGGTTGGCGTCAGGAAGGGCATCCGGCCGTAAAAACCATCGCCAGAAAGACTTCCATCGCATCTCATCCCCGACCCCGTTGGAAAATGGGAATAATAAGGGGTAAACATACATTTTTTTACGTACCGGTATTTAAAAAATTAAATACATTTGGGTTGAAAATACTCACATGTTTACCAACGATCATTTATTACTTGTTTTATAATTTTGTCTTTACAGTTTTCTGAAATAATTATCCAGTCAAAGACCAAGTTGACCTTGACTTACAACTAACGTTCCACAGTTCTAAAAATTATGTTATACTGTATATTCGACGTTTTCCTCCGATCAGAGGTTTCGGTACGGCGTACCGGTGCGTACCGTCACAAATCTAGCCCTGTCTACAACCACAAGTCTCCATGGTGATTTCTTGAATACATAGGAACTTTAAATTTGCTCTCCTGTAAAATTAGAGAAATGCTAGTTACTACACTACTGTTCGCTGGTAATACATCATCCTTATTAGTTATTCATGATTGAGCAAAGTAAGTAGTAGCGGATGGACTTATGGCTCGGTAAAATGGATACACTGTGACTGGTATGTTACCCACTTTCGAAAGGGATCGTCCCCTTCTTACCAGTGCGAAAGTTCAACACTACAAAACACGCACCGTACAGCATCTTCTCGGTTCAAATAATAGAAACCAGCTGCAGCAAGTTTCGTGGTCGTCGTCGGCTGCTGCTCGTTTCCAAATATACAATTTTCTGACAATACTCTTCCAAAATCAGGGCATTTTATGAATGAATTTCTAGTGACTAAACAGGCCGATTCTTGCATGGAACATGCGGCCACATACAATGAGCAAGTTTATGTGCTGACAAAAAGCGCACAGGCCAAGATTCAAATGTCAACCAACGATTGTTTTCCGATTTAAAATTTAACCAAATTGGTAAACCCACTTGCTCACTTCTTGTATTTGGTATTAAAGCCATGTGTTATAATAAAACTTTTTATTGTAAGTTATCAACATTGTACAAGAGCACAGAGTACTTTAAAGCATAATGTATGCTTATTCACAACCTGTTCACTACGTTAGTGGCGCATTACCGTACCTAAAATAAAACAAAATAAACAATCAATCAATAAATACTTGTATATTAATCATTAACGTTAATTCACATTAAAAGACCAAAAATAAATAAACTTACTTCAAAAAATGAACAGTATGTCGCCACTAGCAGTAACCAATCTATTTAAAATTTCATTATGGCAAGAGTCCCCCCCCCCCTCCTCTTGCATTTTGCAACAAAAATAAAATTTGTGTTCCACGTCATTCTTTTTGTATACGAAATCGCACACGAGTTCCAAATTAACCTTTAAAGCCGTGTGCAACCTTAGGGATGTACAAATTTGCTCACTAAATATTGGAAAGCAAGATTCCAAAAATTATTTGGGAACGAGACATTCATTAACATATACCACGCGACCAAAGCAAACGCGAGATTTAAAACAAGCGTCAATGGGTTCCCAGTTTAAACTATTATCCGCAGCAGTGGCAGTATAAGTCATAATTGAAAGTTAGTCTTACCTGAGTTTTAAACAGTCGGCTGCACAGCAATGGTTTCAAGTAGAGGTTTTTAACTAGTGCCTTTTGGGTTTTCAGCGGCAATAGAGGTTGGCTTTTCCAATTATCTAAAAATAAATAAAATAAACCACCATAAATACATGAATTCAAATTAATACATACATTCCATAAAAAGGTATCAACAAATCAAACAGGTTAATATAAAGAAATCTTACGTTTGCTCGAAAAGACTGCAGTTTTTCCTTCTCGTAAACTCAAGGGTGGAATGGTCTCTCTCCCTTCCTCTCGCACACAACAGGTATCGTAGAAAAAAAATATCTAAAAAATAAAATAAAACAATCAATCAATAAATTCCAAACAATCAATCAATAATTTAAACATCAATTAGCATTAAAAAATAAAAATAAACCATTAATAATAAACTTACCTCTCAAAAATGATATCAAAGTATCACGCCACTAACTGTACCAGGTACATTAATCCCCCAATCGTCAACAATATCTGGAACCAAATGAATAAAATCCATCAATAAATATCAGTAAATAAAAACTTTAACGTGCATTAGCATTACATCATTATAATAACCATTAATACGTACTTACCGTAAACAAAATTAATGTATTCCAAAGTTCAGTTCACAACACAGTGCAGAGCTCGACAGTTCACGTCTATTCGCTTGACTAGTGTGATACTATTTAACACACAAGTTGTATGAGTCACTCTGCATGTGCGATCAGCAGTTTCCAACGACTGTGCAAGTTACGTCTGGCATGGTATAACTTCGCAGTTCCCACTACTCTATGCAGGTCGGTTCATGTTTCGCTAGCGTCGGCGATGATGACATGCGTGTTCTCAGCGCATTCCTTAGATTAGAATTATCACCCTGTGCTGCAGAGTCTGGCTAGCAAGGTTAGTCTAAGAGGTTGCTTTACACAGAGCCGGTCTGTCACTGGCTATCGAGCGAAATATATAAAAATCTTACATTCATTTCACCATTCAAATCCGTGTTTCATCCTAAATCTGTTCCATGACAAATATTCCGTCCGCCTAGAGAAACTATCTTTAACGAAATAGCCAATCAATCAATGATTACCTAATAAAAACCCGATAGTCATGTCTTTCGACAAATTTGTAAGCATAATTCTTTGGCGGTAAAGAGAATAATTCACCGTTTAAAATGAGCAATACTTCGCTTTTCTAAAATTACGGGTTCGCGAAATATGGGGAAAACAAAAGTCAATGACCTTGCAGTTTTGATTTTTTGGATAAATCCACAGTCCATAAGAAAGGAGGCTTTGCTCCAAGTGAGGCAAGCTGTCAAATAGGTTTCTCCGACTATGGGTTAGCGAGATATCGGGGGAAACAAAAGTCAATGACCGTGCAGTTTTGGGTTATTTGGATAAATAAAGAGTCCGTGGGAAAAGGGGGGGGGGGGTTCACCCCAAGAAAATGACACCCTACATGGCCATCTACGATTTTTGGTTCGCGACATATCGGGGGGGGGGGAGTCCATGACCTTTTAGTTTTGGGTTATTTGAGTAAATTAATGCACCATAGGAAAGATGAGAAAAAATGACTTTAAAACGAGTCGTCGCACGACCCTGTCTGATTATTGGTTCACGAGATATCGGGTTGCCGGGCTGCAACATGTGGTGCGTGCTTTAACGCTCGCGGCTACGGGTGAAGCTGGATTCTTACCTCTCCTCTACTGTTTTTTGTGCTAGGGACATGGAACTTTTTTGGGGTGTAGTGGGGATAAAGACTTTTGGTTTAAGTCAAACATACAAATTTCTAGGATTCCTAGTACTGGAAATATGGCCTACTTACCAAATAGAACTTTTTTTGAAAAAATTTAAAAAATTCCATGTTTTATTCAAATGATAAGGGATATAAAGACCTTTCGTTGAAGCTATTGTACAACGTTCTGCGGTGAATAGTTTTAAAAATATAGCCTACTTTCAAATATATTTTTTTCGCTAAACACATTTAAAAATATAACGAGTAGTCCATAGAAAAGGGGGCGTCAACCCAAGTCATTTGACACGTCACTTGCCCATATCGTATATTGGTTGGCGAGATATCGCATTGAGTGCCTCAAGGGGCTCACAACTTCCTTTTGAGTCTAGAACCCCTGTCATCTCTCTACTGAGGTAGCTAAAGTGGTCCAAGTGGCCGAAGCAATGAACGATAATGTGGCTACGTCGAGAACTAATTCAAGATGTCGCCGCATGATGTCATGTCGTTGGACAGCCTTGGGTTTGCATAAAAGGAATTCGCTTACTTTTGTCCAGCTTGACGTAGTTGAGAGTGGCGGCGATTCCAGGCCTCACTCTGGGGACGGTTATGAACAATCTGTCGCCCGACACGTCCAGTCCGACCGGCAAGTTGTTGTCGGGGATGTACGTTCCCTTGTCGATGGCTTCCTGTCTAGCCTCCGGACTAGGGAATTCGAAATCCAATAGCTTCCAGGCGAATATCTCCTCGAGGCGTTCGTTGGCAGCCCATGCTGACCCCAGGAGGGACATCAACAGCAGACTGGCGCTAAGGAGCTTCATGGTCTGCAACAGAAAACCTGCCTACACATCTCTGAGTTCCAATCCAAATTTACAACAATTATGCTACTCAAAGAACTCAGTTGTTCTTGTTATTTTTGTATCCCTAACTTATGAATTAGCACGGGAACCCTTCCTCGTCGAAGAAATAAGGACAAAATTACAGCTTCCATCAACAAATAATGCTGAAGCGCACCTAGCAGAGAGAAGAGAGAAGACATTCCGCTAGAATTTTACAGCACGGATGCCATGATCAACTGGAACTGCACCAGCGCCAATCAGAAACTAAGACATGTGGTGATAAAGTTAGACTAGCGCTTAGAGACAGCCCAGCGGGGCTAACGAAGTGACCCGAATTCTCACGAATATAACCGATCAGCCAACCTCTTCCACGCACTATATAATAAGACAGACCAAGTGGGGCGTGATCCTTGGGCAGCCATTTTTTTTTTTTTTCGTTTATCGACAAGCTATTTGTTCTGTGAATAATAGCTTGCTTTGTTGTTCTGTGCGTTAATTCTTAGAGTCTCAGGCACTCATTGGACAACAGAAATAAACTAAAGTCCAGCCGCTGAATCTCCGGCAGGGTGTCCATCCCCTTATCTCCACTAATATATTCCCTGGCCCTTTCTTAACAGCTTATGAATTGCTTGGAAAATCCGTTTCATGTACCGTACCTGAGTTTCTAGTGAACAAATATATTTCACTTGCGAAAAAATATTTTTCTTTTACAATAAGAGACAGAATATGTAATTTTAAATAAATCAAGTGAAGTTATGTTTAAAAAAATCATTTTGATCAAATATGTAAAATATGTAACAATAAAATGCAATTAGATGATAGCTAAGGTTCTAATTCATGGACATTATTTTATCATCTTTAGTTGTGTATAAGCAAAGGGAAGGAATATGTATTTATATAAAAATCCTAGGCCTAATGATAGGTCAAGGTTGTCAAGTTTTGGGTAGGCTACGTATGGTTTGCCCCGCTGCGCTGGTCTGTCTGGGTGCGTGTCAAACATCGTGAAGGGGGATGGATGATCGGTTGCGGTCGTGAGTATTCGGGTCGCTTCGTTAGCCCCGCTGGGCTGTCTCTAAGCGCTAGTAAAGTTAGCAGTGCATGGGTACCACCATACCAGTTCTGTGACATATATCACATCACACGATGTAAAAATAACCATAAATCACTATGTGAATATGGCAAGTACTAACATTTAAACTGAATAAAGCATCATACAGTGTTGCTCTATTTCAAAAATATCATTCAATTCACAATATAATGACTGGTCATGAATGTATGCCTTAATGCACAATTTCCTGATTGATTACTGGATCATGATGTCTTCACATCAATTAACTCTTTTGAAACATGTTTGTTTTACCCGTGTAAATCTATGTTACGTATATTCGTGCGCTTTTCTGTTAATAAATAAAAATTGGTTTAATGTTAATATTATTATATAAATAATTCATGTATTTTGGGCTAATGCAGTGTGAAATTAACTTAGAACCATACGTTTCGGAGAAAAATTGCCTCCTTTTTCAATGGAACCAAACAATGTTCTAATTTAATTTCACACTGCATTAGCCCTAAACACATGAATTATTTATATAGTAATCCGGGCCGTGAAAGCCTTAATCTACAGCTGATGAACACGAATTTCATTACTTCATTTCCCAAAGTATCTCCATTTTCTCACTGTGATTTTCCTTTCCTTCCCCTCCTTACCTTCAATCCCTTTCACACAGTGGTGACTCGTCTCCGTATCCTCCACAAGTGTTGTATCTTACCTTCCACGCGGTGGTGACTCTCCCCTCCGTATCCTCCACAAGTGTTGTATCTTACCTTCCACGCGGTGGTGACTCTCCCCTCCGTATCCTCCACAAGTGTTGTATCTTACCTTCCACACAGTGGTGACTCTCCCCTCCGTATGCTCCACAAGTGTAGTATCTTACCTCCCACACAGTGGTGACTCTCCCATCCGTATCCTCCACAAGTGTTGTATCTTACCTTCCACGCAGTGGTGACTCACCCCTCCGTATGCTCCACAAGTGTAGTATCTTACCTTCAACACAGTGGTGACTCTCCCCTCCGTATGCTCCACAAGTGTAGTATCTTACCTTCCACGCAGTGGTGACTCTCCCCTCCGTATCCTCCCCAAGTGTAGTATCTTACCTTCCACACAGTGGTGACTCTCCCCTCTGTATGCTCCACAAGTGTAGTATCTTACCTTCCACGCAGTGGTGACTCTCCCCTCCGTATCCTCCCCAAGTGTAGTATCTCACCTTCCACACAGTGGTGACTCTCGCCTCCGTATCCTCCACAAGTGTTGTATCTTACCTTCCACGCAGTGGTGACTCTCGCCTCCGTATCCTCCCCAAGTGTAGTATCTTACCTTCCACACAGTGGTGACCGCCGCCTCCGTATGCTTCACAAGTGTAGGATCTTACCTTCCACAAAGTGGTGACTCTCCCCTCCGTATGCTCCACAAGTGTAGAATCTTACCTTCCACACAGTGGTGACTCTCACCTCCGTATCCTCCCCAAGTGTAGTATCTTACCTTCCACGCAGTGGTGACTCTCTCCTCCGTATCCTCCCCAAGTGTTGTATCTTACCTTCCACACAGTGGTGACTCTCGCCTCCGTATCCTCCACAAGTGTAGTATCTTACCTTCCACACAGTGGTGACTCTCCCCTCCGTATGCTCCACAAGTGTAGTATCTTACCTTCCACACAGTGGTGACTCTCCCCTCCGTATGCTCCCCAAGTGTAGTATCTTACCTTCCACACAGTGGTGACTCTCCCCTCCGTATCCTCCACAAGTGTAGTATCTTACCTTCCACACAGTGGTGACTCTCGCCTCCGTATCCTCCACAAGTGTTGTATCTTACCTTACACGCAGTGGTGACTCTCGCCTCCGTATCCTCCCCAAGTGTAGTATCTTACCTTCCACACAGTGGTGACCCTAGCCTCCGTATGCTCCACAAGTGTAGTATCTTACCTTCCACACAGTGGTGACTCTCCCCTCCGTATGCTCCACACGTGTAGTATCTTACCTTCCACTCAGTGGTGACTCTCCCCTCCGTATCCTCCCCAAGTGTAGAAACTTACCTTCCACACAGTGGTGACTCTCACCTCCGTATGCTCCACAAGTGCTGTATCTTACCTTCCACACAGTGGTGACTCTCACCTCCGTATCCTCCACAAGTGTAGTATCTTACCTTCCACGCAGTGGTGACTCTCCCCTCCGTATCCTCCCCAAGTGTAGTATCTTACCTTCCACACAGTGGTGACTCTCACCTCCGTACCCTCCCAAAGTGTTGTATCTTACCATCCACACAGAGGTGACTATCCCCTCCGTATCCACCCCAAGTGTAGTATCTCCTTCCACGCAGTGGAGACTCTCACCTCCGTATCCTCCCCAAGTGTAGTATTTTACCTTCCACGCAGTGGTGACTCTCACCTCCGTATCCTCCCCAAGTGTAGTATCTTACCTTCCACGCAGTGGTGACTCTCCCCTCCGTATCCTCCACAAGTGTTGTATCTTACCTTCCACGCAGTGGTGACTCTCCCCTCCGTATCCTCCCCAAGTGTTGTATCTTACCTTCCACGCAGTGGTGACTCTCACCTCCGTATCCTCCACAAGTGTTGTATCATACCTTCCGCGCAGTGGTGACTCTCACCTCCGTATCCTCCCCAAGTGTAGTATCTTACCTTCCACGCAGTGGTGACTCTCCCCTCCGTATCCTCCACAAGTGTAGTATCTTACCTTCCACACAGTTGTGACTCTCCCCTCCGTATCCTCCCCAAGTGTTGTATCTTACCTTCCACGCAGAGGTGACTCTCACGTCCGTATCCTCCCCAAGTGTAGTATCTTACCTTCCACGCAGTGGTGACTCGCTTCCGTATCCTCCCCAAGTGCTGTACTTACCTTCCACACAGTGGTGACTCTCCCCTCCGTATCCTCCCCAAGTGCTGTATCTTAGCTTCCACACAGTGGTGACTCTCCCCTCCGTATGCTCCACAAGTGTAGTATCTTACCTTCCACGCAGTGGTGACTCTCCCCTCCGTATCCTCCCCAAGTGTTGTATCCTACCTTCCACACAGTCGTGACTCTCACCTCCGTATCCTCCACAAGTGTAGTATCTTACCTTCCAAGTAGTGGTGACTCTCCCCTCCGTATCCTCCACAAGTGTTGTATCTTACCTTCCACGTAGTGGTGACTCTCCCCTCCGTATCCTCCACAAGTATTGTATCTTACCTTCCACGTAGTGGTGACTCTCGTCTCCGTATGCTCCACAAGTGTTTTATCTTACCTTCCACGCAGTGGTGACTCTCCCCTCCGTATCCTCCCCAAGTGTTGTATCTTACCGTCCACACAGTGGTGACTCTCACCTCCGTATCCTCCACAAGTGTAGTATCTTACCTTCCACACAGTGGTGACTCTCACCCCCGTACCCTCCACAAGTGTAGTATCTTACCTTCCACACAGTGGTGACTCTCCCCTCCGTATCCTCCACAAGTGTAGTATCTTACCTTCCACACAGTGGTGACTCTCACCTCCGTACCCTCCACAAGTGTAGTATCTTACCTCCCACGTAGTGGTGACTCTCCCCTCCGTATCCTCCACAAGTGTAGTATCTTACCTTCCACACAGTTGTGACTCTCCCCTCCGTATCCTCCCCAAGTTTTGTATCTTACCTTCCACACAGTCGTGACTCTCACCCCCGTATCCTCCACAAGTGTAGTATCTTACCTTCCACGAAGTGGTGACTCTCCCCTCCGTATCCTCCCCAAGTTTTGTATCTTACCTTCCACACAGTCGTGACTCTCACCCCCGTATCCTCCACAAGTGTAGTATCTTACCTTCCACGAAGTGGTGACTCTCCCCTCCGTATCCTCCACAAGTGTTGTATCTTACCTTCCGCGTAGTGGTGACTCTCCCCTCCGTATCCTCCACAAGTATTGTATCTTACCTTCCACGTAGTGGTGACTCTCGCCTCCGTATGCTCCACAAGTGTTTTATCTTACCTTCCACGCAGTGGTGACTCTCCCCTCCGTATCCTCCCCAAGTGTTGTATCTTACCGTCCACACAGTGGTGACTCTCACCTCCGTATCCTCCACAAGTGTAGTATCTTACCTTCCACGTAGTGGTGACCCTCCCCTCCGTATCCCCCACAAGTGTTGTATCTTACCTTCCACGTAGTGGTGACTCTCGCCTCCGTATGCTCCACAAGTGTTCTATCTTACCTTCCACGCAGTGGTGACTCTCCCCTCCGTATCCTCCCCAAGTGTTGTATCTTACCTTCCACACAGTGGTGACTCTCACCTCCGTATCCTCCACAAGTGTAGTATCTTACCTTCCACGTAGTGGTGACTCTCCCCTCCGTATCCTCCACAAGATTTGTATCTTACCTTCCACGCAGTGGTGACTCTCCCCTCCGTATCCTCCCCAAGTGTTGTATCTTACCGTCCACACAGTGGTGACTCTCACCTCCGTATCCTCCACAAGTGTAGTATCTTACCTTCCACGTAGTGGTGACTCTCCCCTCCGTATCCTCCACAAGATTTGTATCTTACCTTCCACGTAGTGGTGACTCTCCCCTCCGTATCCTCCACAAGTGTTGTATCTTACCTTCCACATAGTGGTGACTCTCGCCTCCGTATGCTCCACAAGTGTTGTATCTTACCTTCCACGCAGTGGTGACTCTCCCCTCCGTATTATCCCCAAGTGTTGCATCTTACCTTCCACACAGTGGTGACTCTCACCTCCGTATCCTCCACAAGTGTAGTATCTTACCTTCCACGTAGTGGTGACTCTCCCCTCCGTATCCTCCACAAGTGTAGTATCTTACCTTCCACTTAGTGGTGACTCTCCCCTCCGTATCCTCCACAAGTGTTGTATCTTACCTTCCACGTAGTGGTGACTCTCCCCTCCGTATCCTCCACAAGTTTTGTGTCTTACCTTCCACATAGTGGCGACTCTCGCCTCCGTATGCTCCACAAGTGTTGTATCTTACCTTCCACGCAGTGGTGACTCTCCCCTCCGTATTATCCCCAAGTGTTGCATCTTACCTTCCACACAGTGGTGACTCTCACCTCCGTATCCTCCACAAGTGTAGTATCTTACCTTCCACGCAGGGGTGACTCTCCCCTCCGTATCCTCCCCAAGTGTTGTATCTTACCTTCCACACAGTGGTGACTCTCACCTCCGTATGCTCCACAAGTGTAGTATCTTACCTTCCTCACAGTGGTGACTCTCCCCTCCGTATGCTCCACAAGTGTAGTATCATACCTTCCACGCAGTGGTGACTCTCGCCTCCGTATGCTCCACACGTGCTGTATCTTACCTTCCACACAATGGTGACTCTGGCCTCCGTATGCTCCACAAGTGTAGTATCTTACCTTCCACAGAGTGGTGACTCTCCCCTCCGTGTCCTCCCCAAGTGTAGTATCTTACCTTCCACGCAGTGGTGACCGTCCCCTCCGTATCCTCCCCAAGTGCTGTATCTTACCTTCCACGCAGTGGTGACTCTCCCCTCCGTATCCTCCCCAAGTGTAGTATCCTACCTTCCACGCAGTGGTGACTCTCCCCTCCGTATCCTCCCTAAGTGTAGTATCTTACCTTCCTCGCAGTGGTGACTCACCCCTCCGTATGCTCCACAAGTGTAGTATCTTACCTTCCACGCAGTGGTGACTCTCCCCTCTGTATCCTCCACAAGTGTAGTATCTTACCTTCCACGCAGTGGTGACTCTCGCCTCCGTATGCTCCCCAAGTGTAGTATCTTACCTTCCACACAGTGGTGACTCTCCCCTCCGTATGCTCCCCAAGTGTAGTATCATACCTTCCACACAGTGGTGACTCTCCCCTCCGTATCCTCCACAAGTGTAGTATCTTACCTTCCACACAGTGGTGACTCTCGCCTCCGTATCCTCCACAAGTGTTGTATCTTACCTTACACTCAGTGGTGACTCTCGCCTCCGTATCCTCCCCAAGTGTAGTATCTTACCTTCCACACAGTGGTGACCCTAGCCTCCGTATGCTCCACAAGTGTAGTATCTTACCTTCCACACAGTGGTGACTCTCCCCTCCGTATGTTCCACAAGTGTAGTATCTTACCTTCCACTCAGTGGTGACTCTCCCCTCCGTATCCTCCCCAAGTGTAGTATCTTACCTTCCACACAGTGGTGACTCTCACCTCCGTACCCTCCCCAAGTGTTGTATCTTACCATCCACACAGAGGTGACTCTCCCCTCCGTATCCACCCCAAGTGTAGTATCTCCTTCCACGCAGTGGTGACTCTCACCTCCGTATCCTCCCCAAGTGTAGTATCTTACCTTCCACGCAGTGGTGACTCTCACCTCCGTATCCTCCCCAAGTGTAGTATCTTACCTTCCACGCAGTGGTGACTCTCCCCTCCGTATCCTCCACAAGTGTTGTATCTTACCTTCCACGCAGTGGTGACTCTCCCCTCCGTATCCTCCCCAAGTGTTGTATCTTACCTTCCACGCAGTGGTGACTCTCACCTCCGTATCCTCCACAAGTGTTGTATCTTACCTTCCACGCAGTGGTGACTCTCACCTCCGTATCCTCCCCAAGTGTAGTATCTTACCTTCCACGCAGTGGTGACTCTCCCCTCCGTATCCTCCACAAGTGTAGTATCTTACCTTCCACACAGTGGTGACTCTCCCCTCCGTATCCTCCCCAAGTGTTGTATCTTACCTTCCACGCAGAGGTGACTCTCACGTCCGTATCCTCCCCAATTGTATTATCTTACCTTCCACGCAGTGGTGACTCGCCTCCGTATCCTCCACAAGTGCTGTATCTTACCTTCCACACAGTGGTGACTCTCCCCTCCGTATCCTCCCCAAGTGCTGTATCTTAGCTTCCACACAGTGGTGACTCTCCCCTCCGTATGCTCCACAAGTGTAGTATCTTACCTTCCACGCAGTGGTGACTCTCCCCTCCGTATCCTCCCCAAGTGTTGTATCCTACCTTCCACACAGTCGTGACTCTCACCTCCGTATCCTCCACAAGTGTAGTATCTTACCTTCCACGTAGTGGTGACTCTCCCCTCCGTATCCTCCACAAGTGTTGTATCTTACCTTCCACGTAGTGGTGACTCTCCCCTCCGTATCCTCCACAAGTATTGTATCTTACCTTCCATGTAGTGGTGACTCTCGTCTCCGTATGCTACACAAGTGTTTTATCTTACCTTCCACGCAGTGGTGACTCTCCCCTCCGTATCCTCCCCAAGTGTTGTATCTTACCGTCCACACAGTGGTGACTCTAACCTCCGTATCCTCCACAAGTGTAGTATCTTACCTTCCACACAGTGGTGACTCTCACCCCCGTACCCTCCACAAGTGTAGTATCTTACCTTCCACACAGTGGTGACTCTCCCCTCCGTATCCTCCACAAGTGTAGTATCTTACCTTCCACACAGTGGTGACTCTCACCCCCGTACCCTCCACAAGTGTAGTATCATACCTTCCACACAGTGGTGACTCTCCCCTCCGTATCCTCCACAAGTGTTGTATCTTACCTTACACGCAGTGGTGACTCTCGCCTCCGTATCCTCCCCAAGTGTAGTATCTTACCTTCCACACAGTGGTGACCCTAGCCTCCGTATGCTCCACAAGTGTAGTATCTTACCTTCCACACAGTGGTGACTCTCCCCTCCGTATGCTCCACAAGTGTAGTATCTTACCTTCCACTCAGTGGTGACTCTCCCCTCCGTATCCTCCCCAAGTGTAGTATCTTACCTTCCACACAGTGGTGACTCTCACCTCCGTACCCTCCCCAAGTGTTGTATCTTACCATCCACACAGAGGTGACTCTCCCCTCCGTATCCACCCCAAGTGTAGTATCTCCTTCCACGCAGTGGTGACTCTCACCTCCGTATCCTCCCCAAGTGTAGTATCTTACCTTCCACGCAGTGGTGACTCTCACCTCCGTATCCTCCCCAAGTGTAGTATCTTACCTTCCACGCAGTGGTGACTCTCCCCTCCGTATCCTCCACAAGTGTTGTATCTTACCTTCCACGCAGTGGTGACTCTCCCCTCCGTATCCTCCCCAAGTGTTGTATCTTACCTTCCACGCAGTGGTGACTCTCACCTCCGTATCCTCCACAAGTGTTGTATCTTACCTTCCACGCAGTGGTGACTCTCACCTCCGTATCCTCCCCAAGTGTAGTATCTTACCTTCCACGCAGTGGTGACTCTCCCCTCCGTATCCTCCACAAGTGTAGTATCTTACCTTCCACACAGTGGTGACTCTCCCCTCCGTATCCTCCCCAAGTGTTGTATCTTACCTTCCACGCAGAGGTGACTCTCACGTCCGTATCCTCCCCAATTGTATTATCTTACCTTCCACGCAGTGGTGACTCGCCTCCGTATCCTCCACAAGTGCTGTATCTTACCTTCCACACAGTGGTGACTCTCCCCTCCGTATCCTCCCCAAGTGCTGTATCTTAGCTTCCACACAGTGGTGACTCTCCCCTCCGTATGCTCCACAAGTGTAGTATCTTACCTTCCACGCAGTGGTGACTCTCCCCTCCGTATCCTCCCCAAGTGTTGTATCCTACCTTCCACACAGTCGTGACTCTCACCTCCGTATCCTCCACAAGTGTAGTATCTTACCTTCCACGTAGTGGTGACTCTCCCCTCCGTATCCTCCACAAGTGTTGTATCTTACCTTCCACGTAGTGGTGACTCTCCCCTCCGTATCCTCCACAAGTATTGTATCTTACCTTCCATGTAGTGGTGACTCTCGTCTCCGTATGCTACACAAGTGTTTTATCTTACCTTCCACGCAGTGGTGACTCTCCCCTCCGTATCCTCCCCAAGTGTTGTATCTTACCGTCCACACAGTGGTGACTCTAACCTCCGTATCCTCCACAAGTGTAGTATCTTACCTTCCACACAGTGGTGACTCTCACCCCCGTACCCTCCACAAGTGTAGTATCTTACCTTCCACACAGTGGTGACTCTCCCCTCCGTATCCTCCACAAGTGTAGTATCTTACCTTCCACACAGTGGTGACTCTCACCTACGTACCCTCCACAAGTGTAGTATCTTACCTTCCACGTAGTGGTGACTCTCCCCTCCGTATCCTCCACAAGTGCTGTACCTTACCTTCCACGTAGTGGTGACTCTCGCCTCCGTATGCTCCACAAGTGTTTATCTTACCTTCCACGCAGTGGTGACTCTCCCCTCCGTATCCTCCCCAAGTTTTGTATCTTACCTTCCACACAGTCGTGACTCTCCCCTCCGTATCCTCCTCAAGTGTAGTATCTTACCTTCCACGAAGTGGTGACTCTCCCCTCCGTATCCTCCACAAGTGTTGTATCTTACCTTCCGCGTAGTGGTAACTCTCCCCTCCGTATCCTCCACAAGTCTTGTATCATACCTTCCACGTAGTGGTGACTCTCGCCTCCGTATGCTCCACAAGTGTTTTATCTTACCTTCCACGCAGTGGTGACTCTCCCCTCCGTATCCTCCCCAAGTGTTGTATCTTACCGTCCACACAGTGGTGACTCTCACCTCCGTATCCTCCACAAGTGTTGTATCTTACCTTCCACGCAGTGGTGACTCTCGCCTCCGTATCCTCCCCAAGTGTAGTATCTTACCTTCCACACAGTGGTGACCGCCGCCTCCGTATGCTTCACAAGTGTAGTATCTTACCTTCCACAATGTGGTGACTCTCCCCTCCGTATGCTCCACAAGTGTAGAATCTTACCTTCCACACAGTGGTGACTCTCACCTCCGTATCCTCCCCAAGTGTAGTATCTTACCTTCCACGCAGTGGTGACTCTCTCCTCCGTATCCTCCCCAAGTGTTGTATCTTACCTTCCACACAGTGGTGACTCTCGCCTCCGTATCCTCCACAATTGTAGTATCTTACCTTCCACACAGTGGTGACTCTCCCCTCCGTATGCTCCACAAGTGTAGTATCTTACCTTCCACACAGTGGTGACTCTCCCCTCCGTATGCTCCCCAAGTGTAGTATCTTACCTTCCACACAGTGGTGACTCTCCCCTCCGTATCCTCCACAAGTGTAGTATCTTACCTTCCACACAGTGGTGACTCTCGCCTCCGTATCCTCCACAAGTGTTGTATCTTACCTTACACGCAGTGGTGACTCTCGCCTCCGTATCCTCCCCAAGTGTAGTATCTTACCTTCCACACAGTGGTGACCCTAGCCTCCGTATGCTCCACAAGTGTAGTATCTTACCTTCCACACAGTGGTGACTCTCCCCTCCGTATGCTCCACACGTGTAGTATCTTACCTTCCACTCAGTGGTGACTCTCCCCTCCGTATCCTCCCCAAGTGTAGTATCTTACCTTCCACACAGTGGTGACTCTCACCTCCGTATGCTCCACAAGTGCTGTATCTTACCTTCCACACAGTGGTGACCCTCACCTCCGTATCCTCCACAAGTGTAGTATCTTACCTTCCACGCAGTGGTGACTCTCCCCTCCGTATCCTCCCCAAGTGAAGTATCTTACCTTCCACACAGTGGTGACTCTCACCTCCGTACCCTCCCCAAGTGTTGTATCTTACCATCCACACAGAGGTGACTATCCCCTCCGTATCCACCCCAAGTGTTGTATCTCCTTCCACGCAGTGGTGACTCTCACCTCCGTATCCTCCCCAAGTGTAGTATTTTACCTTCCACGCAGTGGTGACTCTCACCTCCGTATCCTCCCCAAGTGTAGTATCTTACCTTCCACGCAGTGGTGACTCTCCCCTCCGTATCCTCCACAAGTGTTGTATCTTACCTTCCACGCAGTGGTGACTCTCCCCTCCGTATCCTCCCCAAGTGTTGTACCTTACCTTCCACGCAGTGGTGACTCTCACCTCCGTATCCTCCACAAGTGTTGTATCATACCTTCCGCGCAGTGGTGACTCTCACCTCCGTATCCTCCCCAAGTGTAGTATCTTACCTTCCACGCAGTGGTGACCCTCCCCTCCGTATCCTCCACAAGTGTAGTATCTTACCTTCCACACAGTTGTGACTCTCCCCTCCGTATCCTCCCCAAGTGTTGTATCTTACCTTCCACGCAGAGGTGACTCTCACGTCCGTATCCTCCCCAAGTGTAGTATCTTACCTTCCACGCAGTGGTGACTCGCCTCCGTATCCTCCCCAAGTGCTGTACTTACCTTCCACACAGTGGTGACTCTCCCCTCCGTATCCTCCCCAAGTGCTGTATCTTAGCTTCCACACAGTGGTGACTCTCCCCTCCGTATGCTCCACAAGTGTAGTATCTTACCTTCCACGCAGTGGTGACTCTCCCCTCCGTATCCTCCCCAAGTGTTGTATCCTACCTTCCACACAGTCGTGACTCTCACCTCCGTATCCTCCACAAGTGTAGTATCTTACCTTCAAAGTAGTGGTGACTCTCCCCTCCGTATCCTCCACAAGTGTTGTATCTTACCTTCCACGTAGTGGTGACTCTCCCCTCCGTATCCTCCACAAGTATTGTACCTTACCTTCCACGTAGTGGTGACTCTCGTCTCCGTATGCTCCACAAGTGTTTTATCTTACCTTCCACGCAGTGGTGACTCTCCCCTCCGTATCCTCCCCAAGTGTTGTATCTTACCGTCCACACAGTGGTGACTCTCACCTCCGTATCCTCCACAAGTGTAGTATCTTACCTTCCACACAGTGGTGACTCTCCCCTCCGTATCCTCCACAAGTGTAGTATCTTACCTTCCACACAGTGGTGACTCTCACCTCCGTACCCTCCACAAGTGTAGTATCTTACCTCCCACGTAGTGGTGACTCTCCCCTCCGTATCCTCCACAAGTGCTGTACCTTACCCTCCACGTAGTGGTGACTCTCGCCTCCGTATGCTCCACAAGTGTTTATCTTACCTTCCACGCAGTGGTGACTCTCCCCTCCGTATCCTCCCCAAGTTTTGTATCTTACCTTCCACACAGTCGTGACTCTCACCCCCGTATCCTCCACAAGTGTAGTATCTTACCTTCCACGAAGTGGTGACTCTCCCCTCCGTATCCTCCACAAGTGTTGTATCTTACCTTCCGCGTAGTGGTGACTCTCCCCTCCGTATCCTCCACAAGTATTGTATCTTACCTTCCACGTAGTGGTGACTCTCGCCTCCGTATGCTCCACAAGTGTTTTATCTTACCTTCCACGCAGTGGTGACTCTCCCCTCCGTATCCTCCCCAAGTGTTGTATCTTACCGTCCACACAGTGGTGACTCTCACCTCCGTATCCTCCACAAGTGTAGTATCTTACCTTCCACGTAGTGGTGACCCTCCCCTCCGTATCCCCCACAAGTGTTGTATCTTACCTTCCACGTAGTGGTGACTCTCGCCTCCGTATGCTCCACAAGTGTTCTATCTTACCTTCCACGCAGTGGTGACTCTCCCCTCCGTATCCTCCCCAAGTGTTGTATCTTACCTTCCACACAGTGGTGACTCTCACCTCCGTATCCTCCACAAGTGTAGTATCTTACCTTCCACGTAGTGGTGACTCTCCCCTCCGTATCCTCCACAAGATTTGTATCTTACCTTCCACGCAGTGGTGACTCTCCCCTCCGTATCCTCCCCAAGTGTTGTATCTTACCGTCCACACAGTGGTGACTCTCACCTCCGTATCCTCCACAAGTGTAGTATCATACCTTCCACGTAGTGGTGACTCTCCCCTCCGTATCCTCCACAAGATTTGTATCTTACCTTCCACGTAGTGGTGACTCTCCCCTCCGTATCCTCCACAAGTGTTGTATCTTACCTTCCACATAGTGGTGACTCTCGCCTCCGTATGCTCCACAAGTGTTGTATCTTACCTTCCACGCAGTGGTGACTCTCCCCTCCGTATTATCCCCAAGTGTTGCATCTTACCTTCCACACAGTGGTGACTCTCACCTCCGTATCCTCCACAAGTGTAGTATCTTACCTTCCACGTAGTGGTGACTCTCCCCTCCGTATCCTCCACAAGTGTAGTATCTTACCTTCCACTTAGTGGTGACTCTCCCCTCCGTATCCTCCACAAGTGTTGTATCTTACCTTCCACGTAGTGGTGACTCTCCCCTTCGTATCCTCCACAAGTTTTGTATCTTACCTTCCACATAGTGGCGACTCTCGCCTCCGTATGCTCCACAAGTGTTGTATCTTACCTTCCACGCAGTGGTGACTCTCCCCTCCGTATTATCGCCAAGTGTTGCATCTTACCTTCCACACAGTGGTGACTCTCACCTCCGTATCCTCCACAAGTGTAGTATCTTACCTTCCACGCAGGGGTGACTCTCCCCTCCGTATCCTCCCCAAGTGTTGTATCTTACCTTCCACACAGTGGTGACTCTCACCTCCGTATGCTCCACAAGTGTAGTATCTTACCTTCCTCGCAGTGGTGACTCTCCCCTCCGTATGCTCCACAAGTGTAGTATCATACCTTCCACGCAGTGGTGACTCTCGCCTCCGTATGCTCCACACGTGCTGTATCTTACCTTCCACACAATGGTGACTCTGGCCTCCGTATGCTCCACAAGTGTAGTATCTTACCTTCCACAGAGTGGTGACTCTCCCCTCCGTGTCCTCCCCAAGTGTAGTATCTTACCTTCCACGCAGTGGTGACCGTCCCCTCCGTATCCTCCCCAAGTGCTGTATCTTACCTTCCACGCAGTGGTGACTCTCCCCTCCGTATCCTCCCCAAGTGTAGTATCCTACCTTCCACGCAGTGGTGACTCTCCCCTCCGTATCCTCCACAAGTGTAGTATCTTACCTTCCACACAGTGGTGACTCTCCCCTCCGTATCCTCCCCAAGTGTTGTATCTTACCTTCCACGCAGAGGTGACTCTCACGTCCGTATCCTCCCCAATTGTATTATCTTACCTTCCACGCAGTGGTGACTCGCCTCCGTATCCTCCACAAGTGCTGTATCTTACCTTCCACACAGTGGTGACTCTCCCCTCCGTATCCACCCCAAGTGCTGTATCTTAGCTTCCACACAGTGGTGACTCTCCCCTCCGTATGCTCCACAAGTGTAGTATCTTACCTTCCACGCAGTGGTGACTCTCCCCTCCGTATCCTCCCCAAGTGTTGTATCCTACCTTCCACACAGTCGTGACTCTCACCTCCGTATCCTCCACAAGTGTAGTATCTTACCTTCCACGTAGTGGTGACTCTCCCCTCCGTATCCTCCACAAGTGTTGTATCTTACCTTCCACGTAGTGGTGACTCTCCCCTCCGTATCCTCCACAAGTATTTTATCTTACCTTCCATGTAGTGGTGACTCTCGTCTCCGTATGCTACACAAGTGTTTTATCTTACCTTCCACGCAGTGGTGACTCTCCCCTCCGTATCCTCCCCAAGTGTTGTATCTTACCGTCCACACAGTGGTGACTCTAACCTCCGTATCCTCCACAAGTGTAGTATCTTACCTTCCACACAGTGGTGACTCTCACCCCCGTACCCTCCACAAGTGTAGTATCTTACCTTCCACACAGTGGTGACTCTCCCCTCCGTATCCTCCACAAGTGTAGTATCTTACCTTCCACACAGTGGTGACTCTCACCCCCGTACCCTCCACAAGTGTAGTATCTTACCTTCCACACAGTGGTGACTCTCCCCTCCGTATCCTCCACAAGTGTTGTATCTTACCTTACACGCAGTGGTGACTCTCGCCTCCGTATCCTCCCCAAGTGTAGTATCTTACCTTCCACACAGTGGTGACCCTAGCCTCCGTATGCTCCACAAGTGTAGTATCTTACCTTCCACACAGTGGTGACTCTCCCCTCCGTATGCTCCACAAGTGTAGTATCTTACCTTCCACTCAGTGGTGACTCTCCCCTCCGTATCCTCCCCAAGTGTAGTATCTTACCTTCCACACAGTGGTGACTCTCACCTCCGTACCCTCCCCAAGTGTTGTATCTTACCATCCACACAGAGGTGACTCTCCCCTCCGTATCCACCCCAAGTGTAGTATCTCCTTCCACGCAGTGGTGACTCTCACCTCCGTATCCTCCCCAAGTGTAGTATCTTACCTTCCACGCAGTGGTGACTCTCACCTCCGTATCCTCCCCAAGTGTAGTATCTTACCTTCCACGCAGTGGTGACTCTCCCCTCCGTATCCTCCACATGTGTTGTATCTTACCTTCCACGCAGTGGTGACTCTCCCCTCCGTATCCTCCCCAAGTGTTGTATCTTACCTTCCACGCAGTGGTGACTCTCACCTCCGTATCCTCCACAAGTGTTGTATCTTACCTTCCACGCAGTGGTGACTCTCACCTCCGTATCCTCCCCAAGTGTAGTATCTTACCTTCCACGCAGTGGTGACTCTCCCCTCCGTATCCTCCACAAGTGTAGTATCTTACCTTCCACACAGTGGTGACTCTCCCCTCCGTATCCTCCCCAAGTGTTGTATCTTACCTTCCACGCAGAGGTGACTCTCACGTCCGTATCCTCCCCAATTGTATTATCTTACCTTCCACGCAGTGGTGACTCGCCTCCGTATCCTCCACAAGTGCTGTATCTTACCTTCCACACAGTGGTGACTCTCCCCTCCGTATCCTCCCCAAGTGCTGTATCTTAGCTTCCACACAGTGGTGACTCTCCCCTCCGTATGCTCCACAAGTGTAGTATCTTACCTTCCACGCAGTGGTGACTCTCCCCTCCGTATCCTCCCCAAGTGTTGTATCCTACCTTCCACACAGTCGTGACTTTCACCTCCGTATCCTCCACAAGTGTAGTATCTTACCTTCCACGTAGTGGTGACTCTCCCCTCCGTATCCTCCACAAGTGTTGTATCTTACCTTCCACGTAGTGGTGACTCTCCCCTCCGTATCCTCCACAAGTATTGTATCTTACCTTCCATGTAGTGGTGACTCTCGTCTCCGTATGCTACACAAGTGTTTTATCTTACCTTCCACGCAGTGGTGACTCTCCCCTCCGTATCCTCCCCAAGTGTTGTATCTTACCGTCCACACAGTGGTGACTCTAACCTCCGTATCCTCCACAAGTGTAGTATCTTACCTTCCACACAGTGGTGACTCTCACCCCCGTACCCTCCACAAGTGTAGTATCTCACCTTCCACACAGTGGTGACTCTCCCCTCCGTATCCTCCACGAGTGCTGTACCTTACCTTCCACGTAGTGGTGACTCTCGCCTCCGTATGCTCCACAAGTGTTTATCTTACCTTCCACGCAGTGGTGACTCTCCCCTCCGTATCCTCCCCAAGTTTTGTATCTTACCTTCCACACAGTCGTGACTCTCCCCTCCGTATCCTCCTCAAGTGTAGTATCTTACCTTCCACGAAGTGGTGACTCTCCCCTCCGTATCCTCCACAAGTGTTGTATCTTACCTTCCGCGTAGTGGTGACTCTCCCCTCCGTATCCTCCACAAGTCTTGTATCATACCTTCCACGTAGTGGTGACTCTCGCCTCCGTATGCTCCACAAGTGTTTTATCTTACCTTCCACGCAGTGGTGACTCTCCCCTCCGTATCCTCCCCAAGTGTTGTATCTTACCGTCCACACAGTGGTGACTCTCACCTCCGTATCCTCCACAAGTGTTGTATCTTACCTTCCACGCAGTGGTGACTCTCGCCTCCGTATCCTCCCCAAGTGTAGTATCTTACCTTCCACACAGTGGTGACCGCCGCCTCCGTATGCTTCACAAGTGTAGTATCTTACCTTCCACAATGTGGTGACTCTCCCCTCCGTATGCTCCACAAGTGTAGAATCTTACCTTCCACACAGTGGTGACTCTCACCTCCGTATCCTCCCCAAGTGTAGTATCTTACCTTCCACGCAGCGGTGACTCTCTCCTCCGTATCTTCCCCAAGTGTTGTATCTTACCTTCCACACAGTGGTGACTCTCGCCTCCGTATCCTCCACAATTGTAGTATCTTACCTTCCACACAGTGGTGACTCTCCCCTCCGTATGCTGCACAAGTGTAGTATCTTACCTTCCACACAGTGGTGACTCTCCCCTCCGTATGCTCCCCAAGTGTAGTATCTTACCTTCCACACAGTGGTGACTCTCCCCTCCGTATCCTCCACAAGTGTAGTATCTTACCTTCCACACAGTGGTGACTCTCGCCTCCGTATCCTCCACAAGTGTTGTATCTTACCTTCCACACAGTGGTGACTCTCACCTACGTACCCTCCACAAGTGTAGTATCTTACCTTCCACGTAGTGGTGACTCTCCCCTCCGTATCCTCCACAAGTGCTGTACCTTACCTTCCACGTAGTGGTGACTCTCGCCTCCGTATGCTCCACAAGTGTTTATCTTACCTTCCACGCAGTGGTGACTCTCCCCTCCGTATCCTCCCCAAGTTTTGTATCTTACCTTCCACACAGTCGTGACTCTCCCCTCCGTATCCTCCTCAAGTGTAGTATCTTACCTTCCACGAAGTGGTGACTCTCCCCTCCGTATCCTCCACAAGTGTTGTATCTTACCTTCCGCGTAGTGGTAACTCTCCCCTCCGTATCCTCCACAAGTCTTGTATCATACCTTCCACGTAGTGGTGACTCTCGCCTCCGTATGCTCCACAAGTGTTTTATCTTACCTTCCACGCAGTGGTGACTCTCCCCTCCGTATCCTCCCCAAGTGTTGTATCTTACCGTCCACACAGTGGTGACTCTCACCTCCGTATCCTCCACAAGTGTTGTATCTTACCTTCCACGCAGTGGTGACTCTCGCCTCCGTATCCTCCCCAAGTGTAGTATCTTACCTTCCACACAGTGGTGACCGCCGCCTCCGTATGCTTCACAAGTGTAGTATCTTACCTTCCACAATGTGGTGACTCTCCCCTCCGTATGCTCCACAAGTGTAGAATCTTACCTTCCACACAGTGGTGACTCTCACCTCCGTATCCTCCCCAAGTGTAGTATCTTACCTTCCACGCAGTGGTGACTCTCTCCTCCGTATCCTCCCCAAGTGTTGTATCTTACCTTCCACACAGTGGTGACTCTCGCCTCCGTATCCTCCACAATTGTAGTATCTTACCTTCCACACAGTGGTGACTCTCCCCTCCGTATGCTCCACAAGTGTAGTATCTTACCTTCCACACAGTGGTGACTCTCCCCTCCGTATGCTCCCCAAGTGTAGTATCTTACCTTCCACACAGTGGTGACTCTCCCCTCCGTATCCTCCACAAGTGTAGTATCTTACCTTCCACACAGTGGTGACTCTCGCCTCCGTATCCTCCACAAGTGTTGTATCTTACCTTACACGCAGTGGTGACTCTCGCCTCCGTATCCTCCCCAAGTGTAGTATCTTACCTTCCACACAGTGGTGACCCTAGCCTCCGTATGCTCCACAAGTGTAGTATCTTACCTTCCACACAGTGGTGACTCTCCCCTCCGTATGCTCCACACGTGTAGTATCTTACCTTCCACTCAGTGGTGACTCTCCCCTCCGTATCCTCCCCAAGTGTAGTATCTTACCTTCCACACAGTGGTGACTCTCACCTCCGTATGCTCCACAAGTGCTGTATCTTACCTTCCACACAGTGGTGACCCTCACCTCCGTATCCTCCACAAGTGTAGTATCTTACCTTCCACGCAGTGGTGACTCTCCCCTCCGTATCCTCCCCAAGTGAAGTATCTTACCTTCCACACAGTGGTGACTCTCACCTCCGTACCCTCCCCAAGTGTTGTATCTTACCATCCACACAGAGGTGACTATCCCCTCCGTATCCACCCCAAGTGTTGTATCTCCTTCCACGCAGTGGTGACTCTCACCTCCGTATCCTCCCCAAGTGTAGTATTTTACCTTCCACGCAGTGGTGACTCTCACCTCCGTATCCTCCCCAAGTGTAGTATCTTACCTTCCACGCAGTGGTGACTCTCCCCTCCGTATCCTCCACAAGTGTTGTATCTTACCTTCCACGCAGTGGTGACTCTCCCCTCCGTATCCTCCCCAAGTGTTGTACCTTACCTTCCACGCAGTGGTGACTCTCACCTCCGTATCCTCCACAAGTGTTGTATCATACCTTCCGCGCAGTGGTGACTCTCACCTCCGTATCCTCCCCAAGTGTAGTATCTTACCTTCCACGCAGTGGTGACCCTCCCCTCCGTATCCTCCACAAGTGTAGTATCTTACCTTCCACACAGTTGTGACTCTCCCCTCCGTATCCTCCCCAAGTGTTGTATCTTACCTTCCACGCAGAGGTGACTCTCACGTCCGTATCCTCCCCAAGTGTAGTATCTTACCTTCCACGCAGTGGTGACTCGCCTCCGTATCCTCCCCAAGTGCTGTACTTACCTTCCACACAGTGGTGACTCTCCCCTCCGTATCCTCCCCAAGTGCTGTATCTTAGCTTCCACACAGTGGTGACTCTCCCCTCCGTATGCTCCACAAGTGTAGTATCTTACCTTCCACGCAGTGGTGACTCTCCCCTCCGTATCCTCCCCAAGTGTTGTATCCTACCTTCCACACAGTCGTGACTCTCACCTCCGTATCCTCCACAAGTGTAGTATCTTACCTTCAAAGTAGTGGTGACTCTCCCCTCCGTATCCTCCACAAGTGTTGTATCTTACCTTCCACGTAGTGGTGACTCTCCCCTCCGTATCCTCCACAAGTATTGTACCTTACCTTCCACGTAGTGGTGACTCTCGTCTCCGTATGCTCCACAAGTGTTTTATCTTACCTTCCACGCAGTGGTGACTCTCCCCTCCGTATCCTCCCCAAGTGTTGTATCTTACCGTCCACACAGTGGTGACTCTCACCTCCGTATCCTCCACAAGTGTAGTATCTTACCTTCCACACAGTGGTGACTCTCCCCTCCGTATCCTCCACAAGTGTAGTATCTTACCTTCCACACAGTGGTGACTCTCACCTCCGTACCCTCCACAAGTGTAGTATCTTACCTCCCACGTAGTGGTGACTCTCCCCTCCGTATCCTCCACAAGTGCTGTACCTTACCCTCCACGTAGTGGTGACTCTCGCCTCCGTATGCTCCACAAGTGTTTATCTTACCTTCCACGCAGTGGTGACTCTCCCCTCCGTATCCTCCCCAAGTTTTGTATCTTACCTTCCACACAGTCGTGACTCTCACCCCCGTATCCTCCACAAGTGTAGTATCTTACCTTCCACGAAGTGGTGACTCTCCCCTCCGTATCCTCCACAAGTGTTGTATCTTACCTTCCGCGTAGTGGTGACTCTCCCCTCCGTATCCTCCACAAGTATTGTATCTTACCTTCCACGTAGTGGTGACTCTCGCCTCCGTATGCTCCACAAGTGTTTTATCTTACCTTCCACGCAGTGGTGACTCTCCCCTCCGTATCCTCCCCAAGTGTTGTATCTTACCGTCCACACAGTGGTGACTCTCACCTCCGTATCCTCCACAAGTGTAGTATCTTACCTTCCACGTAGTGGTGACCCTCCCCTCCGTATCCCCCACAAGTGTTGTATCTTACCTTCCACGTAGTGGTGACTCTCGCCTCCGTATGCTCCACAAGTGTTCTATCTTACCTTCCACGCAGTGGTGACTCTCCCCTCCGTATCCTCCCCAAGTGTTGTATCTTACCTTCCACACAGTGGTGACTCTCACCTCCGTATCCTCCACAAGTGTAGTATCTTACCTTCCACGTAGTGGTGACTCTCCCCTCCGTATCCTCCACAAGATTTGTATCTTACCTTCCACGCAGTGGTGACTCTCCCCTCCGTATCCTCCCCAAGTGTTGTATCTTACCGTCCACACAGTGGTGACTCTCACCTCCGTATCCTCCACAAGTGTAGTATCATACCTTCCACGTAGTGGTGACTCTCCCCTCCGTATCCTCCACAAGATTTGTATCTTACCTTCCACGTAGTGGTGACTCTCCCCTCCGTATCCTCCACAAGTGTTGTATCTTACCTTCCACATAGTGGTGACTCTCGCCTCCGTATGCTCCACAAGTGTTGTATCTTACCTTCCACGCAGTGGTGACTCTCCCCTCCGTATTATCCCCAAGTGTTGCATCTTACCTTCCACACAGTGGTGACTCTCACCTCCGTATCCTCCACAAGTGTAGTATCTTACCTTCCACGTAGTGGTGACTCTCCCCTCCGTATCCTCCACAAGTGTAGTATCTTACCTTCCACTTAGTGGTGACTCTCCCCTCCGTATCCTCCACAAGTGTTGTATCTTACCTTCCACGTAGTGGTGACTCTCCCCTTCGTATCCTCCACAAGTTTTGTATCTTACCTTCCACATAGTGGCGACTCTCGCCTCCGTATGCTCCACAAGTGTTGTATCTTACCTTCCACGCAGTGGTGACTCTCCCCTCCGTATTATCGCCAAGTGTTGCATCTTACCTTCCACACAGTGGTGACTCTCACCTCCGTATCCTCCACAAGTGTAGTATCTTACCTTCCACGCAGGGGTGACTCTCCCCTCCGTATCCTCCCCAAGTGTTGTATCTTACCTTCCACACAGTGGTGACTCTCACCTCCGTATGCTCCACAAGTGTAGTATCTTACCTTCCTCGCAGTGGTGACTCTCCCCTCCGTATGCTCCACAAGTGTAGTATCATACCTTCCACGCAGTGGTGACTCTCGCCTCCGTATGCTCCACACGTGCTGTATCTTACCTTCCACACAATGGTGACTCTGGCCTCCGTATGCTCCACAAGTGTAGTATCTTACCTTCCACAGAGTGGTGACTCTCCCCTCCGTGTCCTCCCCAAGTGTAGTATCTTACCTTCCACGCAGTGGTGACCGTCCCCTCCGTATCCTCCCCAAGTGCTGTATCTTACCTTCCACGCAGTGGTGACTCTCCCCTCCGTATCCTCCCCAAGTGTAGTATCCTACCTTCCACGCAGTGGTGACTCTCCCCTCCGTATCCTCCACAAGTGTAGTATCTTACCTTCCACACAGTGGTGACTCTCCCCTCCGTATCCTCCCCAAGTGTTGTATCTTACCTTCCACGCAGAGGTGACTCTCACGTCCGTATCCTCCCCAATTGTATTATCTTACCTTCCACGCAGTGGTGACTCGCCTCCGTATCCTCCACAAGTGCTGTATCTTACCTTCCACACAGTGGTGACTCTCCCCTCCGTATCCACCCCAAGTGCTGTATCTTAGCTTCCACACAGTGGTGACTCTCCCCTCCGTATGCTCCACAAGTGTAGTATCTTACCTTCCACGCAGTGGTGACTCTCCCCTCCGTATCCTCCCCAAGTGTTGTATCCTACCTTCCACACAGTCGTGACTCTCACCTCCGTATCCTCCACAAGTGTAGTATCTTACCTTCCACGTAGTGGTGACTCTCCCCTCCGTATCCTCCACAAGTGTTGTATCTTACCTTCCACGTAGTGGTGACTCTCCCCTCCGTATCCTCCACAAGTATTTTATCTTACCTTCCATGTAGTGGTGACTCTCGTCTCCGTATGCTACACAAGTGTTTTATCTTACCTTCCACGCAGTGGTGACTCTCCCCTCCGTATCCTCCCCAAGTGTTGTATCTTACCGTCCACACAGTGGTGACTCTAACCTCCGTATCCTCCACAAGTGTAGTATCTTACCTTCCACACAGTGGTGACTCTCACCCCCGTACCCTCCACAAGTGTAGTATCTTACCTTCCACACAGTGGTGACTCTCCCCTCCGTATCCTCCACAAGTGTAGTATCTTACCTTCCACACAGTGGTGACTCTCACCCCCGTACCCTCCACAAGTGTAGTATCTTACCTTCCACACAGTGGTGACTCTCCCCTCCGTATCCTCCACAAGTGTTGTATCTTACCTTACACGCAGTGGTGACTCTCGCCTCCGTATCCTCCCCAAGTGTAGTATCTTACCTTCCACACAGTGGTGACCCTAGCCTCCGTATGCTCCACAAGTGTAGTATCTTACCTTCCACACAGTGGTGACTCTCCCCTCCGTATGCTCCACAAGTGTAGTATCTTACCTTCCACTCAGTGGTGACTCTCCCCTCCGTATCCTCCCCAAGTGTAGTATCTTACCTTCCACACAGTGGTGACTCTCACCTCCGTACCCTCCCCAAGTGTTGTATCTTACCATCCACACAGAGGTGACTCTCCCCTCCGTATCCACCCCAAGTGTAGTATCTCCTTCCACGCAGTGGTGACTCTCACCTCCGTATCCTCCCCAAGTGTAGTATCTTACCTTCCACGCAGTGGTGACTCTCACCTCCGTATCCTCCCCAAGTGTAGTATCTTACCTTCCACGCAGTGGTGACTCTCCCCTCCGTATCCTCCACATGTGTTGTATCTTACCTTCCACGCAGTGGTGACTCTCCCCTCCGTATCCTCCCCAAGTGTTGTATCTTACCTTCCACGCAGTGGTGACTCTCACCTCCGTATCCTCCACAAGTGTTGTATCTTACCTTCCACGCAGTGGTGACTCTCACCTCCGTATCCTCCCCAAGTGTAGTATCTTACCTTCCACGCAGTGGTGACTCTCCCCTCCGTATCCTCCACAAGTGTAGTATCTTACCTTCCACACAGTGGTGACTCTCCCCTCCGTATCCTCCCCAAGTGTTGTATCTTACCTTCCACGCAGAGGTGACTCTCACGTCCGTATCCTCCCCAATTGTATTATCTTACCTTCCACGCAGTGGTGACTCGCCTCCGTATCCTCCACAAGTGCTGTATCTTACCTTCCACACAGTGGTGACTCTCCCCTCCGTATCCTCCCCAAGTGCTGTATCTTAGCTTCCACACAGTGGTGACTCTCCCCTCCGTATGCTCCACAAGTGTAGTATCTTACCTTCCACGCAGTGGTGACTCTCCCCTCCGTATCCTCCCCAAGTGTTGTATCCTACCTTCCACACAGTCGTGACTTTCACCTCCGTATCCTCCACAAGTGTAGTATCTTACCTTCCACGTAGTGGTGACTCTCCCCTCCGTATCCTCCACAAGTGTTGTATCTTACCTTCCACGTAGTGGTGACTCTCCCCTCCGTATCCTCCACAAGTATTGTATCTTACCTTCCATGTAGTGGTGACTCTCGTCTCCGTATGCTACACAAGTGTTTTATCTTACCTTCCACGCAGTGGTGACTCTCCCCTCCGTATCCTCCCCAAGTGTTGTATCTTACCGTCCACACAGTGGTGACTCTAACCTCCTTATCCTCCACAAGTGTAGTATCTTACCTTCCACACAGTGGTGACTCTCACCCCCGTACCCTCCACAAGTGTAGTATCTCACCTTCCACACAGTGGTGACTCTCCCCTCCGTATCCTCCACGAGTGCTGTACCTTACCTTCCACGTAGTGGTGACTCTCGCCTCCGTATGCTCCACAAGTGTTTATCTTACCTTCCACGCAGTGGTGACTCTCCCCTCCGTATCCTCCCCAAGTTTTGTATCTTACCTTCCACACAGTCGTGACTCTCCCCTCCGTATCCTCCTCAAGTGTAGTATCTTACCTTCCACGAAGTGGTGACTCTCCCCTCCGTATCCTCCACAAGTGTTGTATCTTACCTTCCGCGTAGTGGTGACTCTCCCCTCCGTATCCTCCACAAGTCTTGTATCATACCTTCCACGTAGTGGTGACTCTCGCCTCCGTATGCTCCACAAGTGTTTTATCTTACCTTCCACGCAGTGGTGACTCTCCCCTCCGTATCCTCCCCAAGTGTTGTATCTTACCGTCCACACAGTGGTGACTCTCACCTCCGTATCCTCCACAAGTGTTGTATCTTACCTTCCACGCAGTGGTGACTCTCGCCTCCGTATCCTCCCCAAGTGTAGTATCTTACCTTCCACACAGTGGTGACCGCCGCCTCCGTATGCTTCACAAGTGTAGTATCTTACCTTCCACAATGTGGTGACTCTCCCCTCCGTATGCTCCACAAGTGTAGAATCTTACCTTCCACACAGTGGTGACTCTCACCTCCGTATCCTCCCCAAGTGTAGTATCTTACCTTCCACGCAGCGGTGACTCTCTCCTCCGTATCTTCCCCAAGTGTTGTATCTTACCTTCCACACAGTGGTGACTCTCGCCTCCGTATCCTCCACAATTGTAGTATCTTACCTTCCACACAGTGGTGACTCTCCCCTCCGTATGCTGCACAAGTGTAGTATCTTACCTTCCACACAGTGGTGACTCTCCCCTCCGTATGCTCCCCAAGTGTAGTATCTTACCTTCCACACAGTGGTGACTCTCCCCTCCGTATCCTCCACAAGTGTAGTATCTTACCTTCCACACAGTGGTGACTCTCGCCTCCGTATCCTCCACAAGTGTTGTATCTTACCTTACACGCAGTGGTGACTCTCGCCTCCGTATCCTCCCCAAGTGTAGTATCTTACCTTCCACACAGTGGTGACCCTAGCCTCCGTATGCTCCACAAGTGTAGTATCTTACCTTCCACACAGTGGTGACTCTCACCTCCGTATCCTCCACAAGTGTAGTATCTTACCTTCCACGCAGTGGTGACTCTCCCCTCCGTATCCTCCCCAAGTCTAGTATCTTACCTTCCACACAGTGGTGACTCTCACCTCCGTACCCTCCCCAAGTGTTGTATCTTACCATCCACACAGAGGTGACTATCCCCTCCGTATCCACCCCAAGTGTAGTATCTCCTTCCACGCAGTGGTGACTCTCACCTCCGTATCCTCCCCAAGTGTAGTATTTTACCTTCCACGCAGTGGTGACTCTCACCTCCGTATCCTCCCCAAGTGTAGTATCTTACCTTCCACGCAGTGGTGACTCTCCCCTCCGTATCCTCCACAAGTGTTGTATCTTACCTTCCACGCAGTGGTGACTCTCCCCTCCGTATCCTCCCCAAGTGTTGTACCTTACCTTCCACGCAGTGGTGACTCTCACCCCCGTATCCTCCACAAGTGTTGTATCATACCTTCCGCGCAGTGGTGACTCTCACCTCCGTATCCTCCCCAAGTGTAGTATCTTACCTTCCACGCAGTGGTGACTCTCCCCTCCGTATCCTCCACAAGTGTAGTATCTTACCTTCCACACAGTTGTGACTCTCCCCTCCGTATCCTCCCCAAGTGTTGTATCTTACCTTCCACGCAGAGGTGACTCTCACGTCCGTATCCTCCCCAAGTGTAGTATCTTACCTTCCACGCAGTGGTGGCTCGCCTCCGTATCCTCCCCAAGTGCTGTACTTACCTTCCACACAGTGGTGACTCTCCCCTCCGTATCCTCCCCAAGTGCTGTATCTTAGCTTCCACACAGTGGTGACTCTCCCCTCCGTATGCTCCACAAGTGTAGTATCTTACCTTCCACGCAGTGGTGACTCTCCCCTCCGTATCCTCCCCAAGTGTTGTATCCTACCTTCCACACAGTCGTGACTCTCACCTCCGTATCCTCCACAAGTGTAGTATCTTACCTTCAAAGTAGTGGTGACTCTCCCCTCCGTATCCTCCACAAGTGTTGTATCTTACCTTCCACGTAGTGGTGACTCTCCCCTCCGTATCCTCCACAAGTATTGTACCTTACCTTCCACGTAGTGGTGACTCTCGTCTCCGTATGCTCCACAAGTGTTTTATCTTACCTTCCACGCAGTGGTGACTCTCCCCTCCGTATCCTCCCCAAGTGTTGTATCTTACCGTCCACACAGTGGTGACTCTCACCTCCGTATCCTCCACAAGTGTAGTATCTTACCTTCCACACAGTGGTGACTCTCACCCCCGTACCCTCCACAAGTGTAGTATCTTACCTTCCACACAGTGGTGACTCTCCCCTCCGTATCCTCCACAAGTGTAGTATCTTACCTTCCACACAGTGGTGACTCTCACCTCCGTACCCTCCACAAGTGTAGTATCTTACCTCCCACGTAGTGGTGACTCTCCCCTCCGTATCCTCCACAAGTGCTGTACCTTACCTTCCACGTAGTGGTGACTCTCGCCTCCGTATGCTCCACAAGTGTTTATCTTACCTTCCACGCAGTGGTGACTCTCCCCTCCGTATCCTCCCCAAGTGTAGTATTTTACCTTCCACGCAGTGGTGACTCTCACCTCCGTATCTTCCACAAGTGTAGTATCTTACCGTCCACACAGTGGTGACTCTCACCTCCGTATCCTCCACAAGTGTAGTATCTTACCTTCCACGTAGTGGTGACCCTCCCCTCCGTATCCTCCACAAGTGTTGTATCTTACCTTCCACGTAGTGGTGACTCTCGCCTCCGTATGCTCCACAAGTGTTCTATCTTACCTTCCACGCAGTGGTGACTCTCCCCTCCGTATCCTCCCCAAGTGTTGTATCTTACCTTCCACACAGAGGTGACTCTCACCTCCGTATCCTCCACAAGTGTAGTATCTTACCTTCCACGTAGTGGTGACTCTCCCCTCCGTATCCTCCACAAGATTTGTATCTTACCTTCCACGCAGTGGTGACTCTCCCCTCCGTATCCTCCCCAAGTGTTGTATCTTACCGTCCACACAGTGGTGACTCTCACCTCCGTATCCTCCACAAGTGTAGTATCTTACCTTCCACGTAGTGGTGACTCTCCCCTCCGTATCCTCCACAAGATTTGTATCTTACCTTCCACGTAGTGGTGACTCTCCCCTCCGTATCCTCCACAAGTGTTGTATCTTACCTTCCACATAGTGGTGACTCTCGCCTCCGTATGCTCCACAAGTGTTGTATCTTACCTTCCACGCAGTTGTGACTCTCCCCTCCGTATTATCCCCAAGTGTTGAATCTTACCTTCCACACAGTGGTGACTCTCACCTCCGTATCCTCCACAAGTGTAGTATCTTACCTTCCACGTAGTGGTGACTCCCCCCTCCGTATCCTCCACAAGTGTAGTATCTTACCTTCCACTTAGTGGTGACTCTCCCCTCCGTATCTTCCACAAGTGTTGTATCTTACCTTCCACGTAGTGGTGACTCTCCCCTCCGTATCCTCCACAAGTTTTGTATCTTACCTTCCACATAGTGGCGACTCTCACCTCCGTATGCTCCACAAGTGTTGTATCTTACCTTCCACGCAGTGGTGACTCTCCCCTCCGTATTATCCCCAAGTGTTGCATCTTACCTTCCACACAGTGGTGACTCTCACCTCCGTATCCTCCACAAGTGTAGTATCTTACCTTCCACGCAGGGGTGACTCTCCCCTCCATATCCTCCCCAAGTGTTGTATCTTACCTTCCACACAGTGGTGACTCTCACCTCCGTATGCTCCACAAGTGTAGTATCTTACCTTCCTCGCAGTGGTGACTCTCCCCTCCGTATGCTCCACAAGTGTAGTATCATACCTTCCACGCAGTGGTGACTCTCGCCTCCGTATGCTCCACACGTGGTGTATCTTACCTTCCACACAATGGTGACTCTCGCCTCCGTATGCTCCACAAGTGTAGTATCTTACCTTCCACAGAGTGGTGACTCTCCCCTCCGTGTCCTCCCCAAGTGTAGTATCTTACCTTACACGCAGTGGTGACCGTCCCCTCCGTACCCTCCCCAAGTGCTGTATCTTACCTTCCACGCAGTGGTGACTCTCCCCTCCGTATCCTCCCCAAGTGTAGTATCCTACCTTCCACGCAGTGGTGACTCTCCCCTCCGTATCCTCCCTAAGTGTAGTATCTTACCTTCCTCGCAGTGGTGACTCACCCCTCCATATGCTCCACAAGTGTAGTATCTTACCTTCCACGCAGTGGTGACTCTCCCCTCTGTATCCTCCACAAGTGTAGTATCTTACCTTCCACGCAGTGGTGACTCTCGCCTCCGTATGCTCCCCAAGTGTAGTATCTTACCTTCCACACAGTGGTGACTCACCCCTCCGTATGCTCCCCAAGTGTAGTATCATACCTTCCACACAGTGGTGACTCTCACCTCCGTATCCTCCACAAGTGTAGTATCTTACCTTCCACGCAGTGGTGACTCTCCCCTCCGTATCCTCCCCAAGTGTAGTATCTTACCTTCCACACAGTGGTGACTCTCACCTCCGTACCCTCCCCAAGTGTTGTATCTTACCATCCACACAGAGGTGACTCTCCCCTCCGTATCCACCCCAAGTGTAGTATCTCCTTCCACGCAGTGGTGACTCTCACCTCCGTATCCTCCCCAAGTGTAGTATCTTACCTTCCACGCAGTGGTGACTCTCACCTCCGTATCCTCCCCAAGTGTAGTATCTTACCTTCCACGCAGTGGTGACTCTCCCCTCCGTATCCTCCACAAGTGTTGTATCTTACCTTCCACGCAGTGGTGACTCTCCCCTCCGTATCCTCCCCAAGTGTTGTATCTTACCTTCCACGCAGTGGTGACTCTCACCTCCGTATCCTCCACAAGTGTTGTATCTTACCTTCCACGCAGTGGTGACTCTCACCTCCGTATCCTCCCCAAGTGTAGTATCTTACCTTCCACGCAGTGGTGACTCTCCCCTCCGTATCCTCCACAAGTGTAGTATCTTACCTTCCACACAGTGGTGACTCTCCCCTCCGTATCCTCCCCAAGTGTTGTATCTTACCTTCCACGCAGAGGTGACTCTCACGTCCGTATCCTCCCCAAGTGTATTATCTTACCTTCCACGCAGTGGTGACTCGCCTCCGTATCCTCCACAAGTGCTGTATCTTACCTTCCACACAGTGGTGACTCTCCCCTCCGTATCCTCCCCAAGTGCTGTATCTTAGCTTCCACACAGTGGTGACTCTCCCCTCCGTATGCTCCACAAGTGTAGTATCTTACCTTCCACGCAGTGGTGACTCTCCCCTCCGTATCCTCCCCAAGTGTTGTATCCTACCTTCCACACAGTCGTGACTCTCACCTCCGTATCCTCCACAAGTGTAGTATCTTACCTTCCACGTAGTGGTGACTCTCCCCTCCGTATCCTCCACAAGTGTTGTATCTTACCTTCCACGTAGTGGTGACTCTCCCCTCCGTATCCTCCACAAGTATTGTATCTTACCTTCCATGTAGTGGTGACTCTCGTCTCCGTATGCTACACAAGTGTTTTATCTTACCTTCCACGCAGTGGTGACTCTCCCCTCCGTATCCTCCCCAAGTGTGGTATCTTACCGTCCACACAGTGGTGACTCTAACCTCCGTATCCTCCACAAGTGTAGTATCTTACCTTCCACACAGTGGTGACTCTCACCCCCGTACCCTCCACAAGTGTAGTATCTTACCTTCCACACAGTGGTGACTCTCCCCTCCGTATCCTCCACAAGTGTAGTATCTTACCTTCCACACAGTGGTGACTCTCACCTACGTACCCTCCACAAGTGTAGTATCTTACCTTCCACGTAGTGGTGACTCTCCCCTCCGTATCCTCCACAAGTGCTGTACCTTACCTTCCACGTAGTGGTGACTCTCGCCTCCGTATGCTCCACAAGTGTTTATCTTACCTTCCACGCAGTGGTGACTCTCCCCTCCGTATCCTCCCCAAGTTTTGTATCTTACCTTCCACACAGTCGTGACTCTCACCTCCGTATCCTCCACAAGTGTAGTATCTTACCTTCCACGAAGTGGTGACTCTCCCCTCCGTATCCTCCACAAGTGTTGTATCTTACCTTCCGCGTAGTGGTGACTCTCCCCTCCGTATCCTCCACAAGTATTGTATCATACCTTCCACGTAATGGTGACTCTCGCCTCCGTATGCTCCACAAGTGTTTTATCTTACCTTCCACACAGTGGTGACTCTCCCCTCCGTATCCTCCCCAAGTGTTGTATCTTACCGTCCACACAGTGGTGACTCTCACCTCCGTATCCTCCACAAGTGTAGTATCTTACCTTCCACGTAGTGGTGACTCTTCCCCTCCGTATCCTCCACAAGTGTTGTATCTTACCTTCCACGTAGTGGTGACCCTCCCCTCCGTATCCTCCACAAGTGTTGTATCTTACCTTCCACGTAGTGGTGACTCTCGCCTCCGTATGCTCCACAAGTGTTCTATCTTACCTTCCACGCAGTGGTGACTCTCCCCTCCGTATCCTCCCCAAGTGTTGTATCTTACATTCCACACAGTGGTGACTCTCACCTCCGTATCCTCCACAAGTGTAGTATCTTACCTTCCACGTAGTGGTGACTCTCCCCTCCGTATCCTCCACAAGATTTGTATCTTACCTTCCACGTAGTGGTGACTCTCCCCTCCGTATCCTCCACAAGTGTTGTATCTTACCTTCCACATAGTGGTGACTCTCGCCTCCGTATGCTCCACAAGTGTTGTATCTTACCTTCCACGCAGTGGTGACTCTCACCTCCGTATTATCCCCAAGTGTTGCATCTTACCTTCCACACAGTGGTGACTCTCACCTCCGTATCCTCCACAAGTGTAGTATCTTACCTTCCACGTAGTGGTGACTCTCCCCTCCGTATCCTCCACAAGTGTAGTATCTTACCTTCCACGTAGTGGTGACTCTCCCCTCCGTATCCTCCACAAGTGTTGTATCTTACCTTCCACGTAGTGGTGACTCTCCCCCTCCGTATCCTCCACAAGTGTTGTATCTTACCTTCCACATAGTGGTGACTCTCGCCTCCGTATGCTCCACAAGTGTTGTATCTTACCTTCCACGTAGTGGTGACTCTCCCCCTCCGTATCCTCCACAAGTGTTGTATCTTACCTTCCACGTAGTGGTGACTCTCCCCCTCCGTATCCTCCACAAGTGTTGTATCTTACCTTCCACGCAGTGGTGACTCTCCCCTCCGTATCCTCCCCAAGTGTTGTATCTTACCTTCCACATAGTGGTGACTCTCGCCTCCGTATGCTCCACAAGTGTAGTATCTTACCTTCCACGTAGTGGTGACTCTCCCCCTCCGTATCCTCCACAAGTGTTGTATCTTACCTTCCACGTAGTGGTGACTCTCCCCTCCGTATCCTCCACAAGTGTTGTATCTTACCTTCCACGTAGTGGTGACTCTCGCCTCCGTATGCTACACAAGTGTTGTATCTTACCTTCCACGCAGTGGTGACTCTCCCCTCCGTATTATCCCCAAGTGTTGCATCTTACCTTCCACACAGTGGTGACTCTCACCTCCGTATCCTCCACAAGTGTAGTATCTTACCCTCCACGTAGTGGTGACTCTCCCCTTCGTATCCTCCACAAGTGTTGTATCTTACCTTCCACGCAGGGGTGACTCTCCCCTCCGTATCCTCCCCAAGTGTTGTATCTTACCTTCCACACAGTGGTGACTCTCACCTCCGTATGCTCCACAAATGTAGTATCTTACCTTCCTCGCAGTAATGACTCTCCCCTCCGTATGCTCCACAAGTGTAGTATCATACCTTCCACGCAGTGGTGACTCTCCCCTCCGTATGCTCCACAAGTGTAGTATCATACCTTCCACGCAGTGGTGACTCTCGCCTCCGTATGCTCCACACGTGCTGTATCTTACCTTCCACACAATGGTGACTCTCGCCTCCGTATGCTCCACAAGTGTAGTATCTTACCTTCCACAGAGTGGTGACTCTCCCCTCCGTGTCCTCCCCAAGTGTAGTATCTTACCTTCCACGCAGTGGTGACCGTCCCCTCCGTATCCTCCCCAAGTGCTGTATATTACCTTCCACGCAGTGGTGACTCTCCCCTCCGTATCCTCCCCAAGTGTAGTATCCTACCTTCCACGCAGTGGTGACTCTCCCCTCCGTATCCTCCACAAGTGTTGTATCTTACCTTCCACGCAGGGGTGACTCTCCCCTCCGTATCCTCCCCAAGTGTTGTATCTTACCTTCCACACAGTGGTGACTCTCACCTCCGTATGCTCCACAAATGTAGTATCTTACCTTCCTCGCAGTGGTGACTCTCCCCTCCGTATGCTCCACAAGTGTAGTATCTTACCTTCCACTCAGTGGTGACTCTCCCCTCCGCATGCTCCACAAGTGTAGTATCTTACCTTCAACGCAGTGGTGACTCTCCCCTCCGTATGCTCCACAAGTGTAGTATCTTACCTTCCACGCAGTGGTGACTCTCGCCTCCGTATGCTCCACAAGTGTAGTATCTTACCTTCCACGTAGTGGTGACTCTCCCCTCCGTATCCTCCACAAGTATTGTATCTTACCTTCCACGTAGTGGTGACTCTCGCCTCCGTATGCTCCACAAGTGTTTTATCTTACCTTCCACGCAGTGGTGACTCTCCCCTCCGTATCCTCCCCAAGTGTTGTATCTTACCGTCCACACAGTGGTGACTCTCACCTCCGTATCCTCCACAAGTGTAGTATCTTACCTTCCACGTAGTGGTGACTCTTCCCCTCCGTATCCTCCACAAGTGTTGTATCTTACCTTCCACGGAGTGGTGTCCCTCCCCTCCGTATCCTCCACAAGTGTTGTATCTTACCTTCCACGTAGTGGTGACTCTCGCCTCCGTATGCTCCACAAGTGTTGTATCTTACCTTCCACGCAGTGGTGACTCTCCCCTCAGTATCCTCCCCAAGTGGTGTATCTTACCTTCCACACAGTGGTGACTCTCACCTCCGTATCCTCCACAAGTGTAGTATCTTACCTTCCACACAGTGGTGACTCTCGCCTCCGTATGCTCCACAAGTGTAGTATCTTACCTTCAACAGAGTGGTGACTCTCCCCTCCGTGTCCTCCCCAAGTGTTGTATCCTACCTTCCACACAGTCGTGACTCTCACCTCCGTATCCTCCACAAGTGTAGTATCTTACCTTCCACGTAGTGGTGACTCTCCCCTCCGTATCCTCCACAATTGTTGTATCTTACCTTCCACGTAGTGGTGACTCTCCCCTCCGTATCCTCCACAAGTATTGTATCTTACCTTCCATGTAGTGGTGACTCTCGTCTCCGTATGCTACACAAGTGTTTTATCTTACCTTCCACGCAGTGGTGACTCTCCCCTCCGTATCCTCCCCAAGTGTTGTATCTTACCGTCCACACAGTGGTGACTCTAACCTCCGTATCCTCCACAAGTGTAGTATCTTACCTTCCACACAGTGGTGACTCTCACCCCCGTACCCTCCACAAGTGTAGTATCTTACCTTCCACACAGTGGTGACTCTCCCCTCCGTATCCTCCACAAGTGTAGTATCTTACCTTCCACACAGTGGTGACTCTCACCTACGTACCCTCCACAAGTGTAGTATCTTACCTTCCATGTAGTGGTGACTCTCCCCTCCGTATCCTCCACAAGTGCTGTACCTTACCTTCCACGTAGTGGTGACTCTCGCCTCCGTATGCTCCACAAGTGTTTATCTTACCTTCCACGCAGTGGTGACTCTCCCCTCCGTATCCTCCCCAAGTTTTGTATCTTACCTTCCACACAGTCGTGACTCTCACCTCCGTATCCTCCACAAGTGTAGTATCTTACCTTCCACGAAGTGGTGACTCTCCCCTCCGTATCCTCCACAAGTGTTGTATCTTACCTTCCGCGTAGTGGTGACTCTCCCCTCCTTATCCTCCACAAGTATTGTATCATACCTTCCACGTAGTGGTGACTCTCGCCTCCGTATGCTCCACAAGTGTTTTATCTTACCTTCCACGCAGTGGTGACTCTACCCTCCGTATCCTCCCAAAGTGTTGTATCTTACCGTCCACACAGTGGTGACTCTCACCTCCGTATCCTCCACAAGTGTAGTATCTTACCTTCCACGTAGTGGTGACTCTTCCCCTCCGTATCCTCCACAAGTGTTGTATCTTACCTTCCACGTAGTGGTGACCCTCCCCTCCGTATCCTCCACAAGTGTTGTATCTTACCTTCCACGTAGTGGTGACTCTCGCCTCCGTATGCTCCACAAGTGTTCTATCTTACCTTCCACGCAGTGGTGACTCTCCCCTCCGTATCCTCCCCAAGTGTTGTATCTTACCTTCCACACAGTGGTGACTCTCACCTTCGTATCCTCCACAAGTGTAGTATCTTACCTTCCACGTAGTGGTGACTCTCCCCTCCGTATCCTCCACAAGATTTGTATCTTACCTTCCACGTAGTGGTGACTCTCCCCTCCGTATCCTCCACAAGTGTTGTATCTTACCTTCCACAAAGTGGTGACTCTCGCCTCCGTATGCTCCACAAGTGTTGTATCTTACCTTCCACGCAGTGGTGACTCTCACCTCCGTATTATCCCCAAGTGTTGCATCTTACCTTCCACACAGTGGTGACTCTCACCTCCGTATCCTCCACAAGTGTAGTATCTTACCTTCCACGTAGTGGTGACTCTCCCCTCCGTATCCTCCACAAGTGTAGTATCTTACCTTCCACGTAGTGGTGACTCTCCCCTCCGTATCCTCCACAAGTGTTGTATCTTACCTTCCACGTAGTGGTGACTCTCCCCCTCCGTATCCTCCACAAGTGTTGTATCTTACCTTCCACATAGTGGTGACTCTCGCCTCCGTATGCTCCACAAGTGTTGTATCTTACCTTCCACGCAGTGGTGACTCTCCCCTCCGTATTATCCCCAAGTGTTGCATCTTACCTTCCACACAGTGGTGACTCTCACCTCCGTATCCTCCACAAGTGTAGTATCTTACCTTCCACGTAGTGGTGACTCTGCCCCCCGTATCCTCCACAAGTGTTGTATCTTACCTTCCACGCAGGGGTGACTCTCCCCTCCGTATCCTCCCCAAGTGTTGTATCTTACCTTCCACACAGTGGTGACTCTCACCTCCGTATGCTCCACAAATGTAGTATCTTACCTTCCTCGCAGTGGTGACTCTCCCCTCCGTATGCTCCACAAGTGTAGTATCATACCTTCCACGCAGTGGTGACTCTCGCCTCCGTATGCTCCACACGTGCTGTATCTTACCTTCCACACAATGGTGACTCTCGCCTCCGTATGCTCCACAAGTGTAGTATCTTACCTTCCACAGAGTGGTGACTCTCCCCTCCGTGTCCTCCCCAGGTGTAGTATCTTACCTTCCACGCAGTGGTGACCGTCCCCTCCGTATCCTCCCCAAGTGCTGTATCTTACCTTCCACGCAGTGGTGACTCTCCCCTCCGTATCCTCCCCAAGTGTAGTATCCTACCTTCCACGCAGTGGTGACTCTCCCCTCCGTATCCTCCCTAAGTGTAGTATCTTACCTTCCTCGCAGTGGTGACTCTCCCCTCCGTATGCTCCACAAGTGTAGTATCTTACCTTCCACGCAGTGGTGACTCTCCCCTCTGTATCCTCCACAAGTGTAGTATCTTACCTTCCACGCAGTGGTGACTCTCGCCTCCGTATGCTCCCCAAGTGTAGTATATTACCTTCCACGCAGTGGTGACTCTCCCCTCCGTATGCTCCACAAGTGTAGTATCTTACCTTCCACTCAGTGGTGACTCTCCCCTCCGTATGCTCCACAAGTGTAGTATCTTACCTTCAACGCAGTGGTGACTCTCCCCTCCGTATGCTCCGCAAGTGTAGTATCTTACCTTCCACGCAGTGGTGACTCTCGCCTCCGTATGCTCCACAAGTGTAGTATCTTACCTTCCACGTAGTGGTGACTCTCCCCTCCGTATCCTCCACAAGTATTGTATCTTACCTTCCACGTAGTGGTGACTCTCGCCTCCGTATGCTCCACAAGTGTTTTATGTTACCTTCCACGCAGTGGTGACTCTCCCCTCCGTATCCTCCCCAAGTGTTGTATCTTACCGTCCACACAGTGGTGACTCTCACCTCCGTATCCTCCACAAGTGTAGTATCTTACCTTCCACGTAGTGGTGACTCTTCCCCTCCGTATCCTCCACAAGTGTTGTATCTTACCTTCCACGGAGTGGTGTCCCTCCCCTCCGTATCCTCCACAAGTGTTGTATCTTACCTTCCACGTAGTGGTGACTCTCGCCTCCGTATGCTCCACAAGTGTTGTATCTTACCTTCCACGCAGTGGTGACTCTCCCCTCCGTATCCTCCCCAAGTGTAGTATCTTACCTTCCACACAGTGGTGACTCTCACCTCCGTATCCTCCACAAGTGTAGTATCTTACCTTCCACACAGTGGTGACTCTCGCCTCCGTATGCTCCACAAGTGTAGTATCTTACCTTCAACGCAGTGGTGACTCTCCCCTCCGTATGCTCCACAAGTGTAGTATCTTACCTTCCACGCAGTGGTGACTCTCGCCTCCGTATGCTCCACAAGTGTAGTATCTTACCTTCCACGTAGTGGTGACTCTCCCCTCCGTATCCTCCTCAAGTATTGTATCTTACCTTCCACGTAGTGGTGACTCTCGCCTCCGTATGCTCCACAAGTGTTTTATCTTACCTTCCACGCTGTGGTGACTCTCCCCTCCGTATCCTCCCCAAGTGTTGTATCTTACCGTCCACACAGTGGTGACTCTCACCTCCGTATCCTCCACAAGTCTAGTATCTTACCTTCCACGTAGTGGTGACTCTTCCCCTCCGTATCCTCCACAAGTGTTGTATCTTACCTTCCACGGAGTGGTGTCCCTCCCCTCCGTATCCTCCACAAGTGTTGTATCTTACCTTCCACGTAGTGGTGACTCTTGCCTCCGTATGCTCCACAAGTGTTGTATCTTACCTTCCACGCAGTGGTGACTCTCCCCTCCGTATCCTCCCCAAGTGTTGTATCTTACCTTCCACACAGTGGTGACTCTCCCCTCCGTATCCTCCCCAAGTGTTGTATATTACCTTCCACGCAGTGGTGACTCTCACCCCCGTATCCTCCACAAGTGTTGTAATTTACCTTCCACGTAGTGGTGACTCTCCCCTCCGTATCCTCCACAAGTGTTGTATCTTAGCGGTAAAAGATGGAGGACGTATATATTCGTCATGCCCATTAAATTATAACATTTAACATACGAACATATACGTCATAAGGTTAACCACGGTGGGATTGACGCCAGCTTCTCAGCGCGGGACTGTGCAGCCAGTGAGTCTCCTTTGAAACAGGCTCAAGTCTCTGTGGGTAGAGAAGGCAATTGCGCATGCGCCAAGCGGAAGGTCGATAGCTGAATGAGTCAGCAGAGAGCCTAGGCTCCAAGCAGTGCATTCGTGAGGCGAGCGGTATTTCAGCGTGCGCATGCTTTTTGTAAGTTTTAAAATATGGATCAGTGTAGTGATTTAAAATCAAGACCATTTTCTTCCTTGTCCTATGAAGAGAATATTTTTTAAACAGCGGCCTAGGAAAAATATAACAAGAAACGGTACGCCTCATAAGACTGATTGTTACCTTTCCTGTATCTACTGCTTCGAGGGAACGAAGTATGGGGGCGTGGTGGCGCAGCGGTCAAGCTGTATGCCTCTCACCAAGGCGGACCGGGTTCGATTCCCGGTCAATGCATGTGAGATTTTCGATGTGAAATGCCATGTCCTGTGGTTCGGATTCCACGTAAAACGGAGGTCCCGTGGATTATGATCACGAGATTAACGGTCACGTTAAACTACAAGCTTCCTTTTTGGAACGAAGTATGAGTGCATTGGAGAGAGTTAAAGACATTTTTAAGGAACTCCATGTGAGATTCTAGACTGAGTAATTTGAGTACTCTGGGTATTGAGAAGAGTTTGATGAACTATCTTTCGAGGGAAGATATCTTCAAAGAACGCATCATTGATATCTTTGCTGAGCGGAAAACACGACGACTGGGGGTCCAGGCACGGACACCAAGAGCCCGCTGATGAGCCAGCTTGGTGTTCCTAAGCGAAACCCCACACAAGACACGGAGAAAACTAGAAAAACTGCTGAGTTTTATAAGGTACTAGCTAAAGTACTCGTGCTTCACTACGCGTCATAAATAAATTAAAATGTGAAGGTGACAGTTAAAACAGGGGATAGGCGAGGTGCTGCGCAGAGGGAGATTAAGGATGGAACATTTTGTCCAACTACACCGCTCTGCCTTGACCGTGTTTTATAGCACAAATTTAGGTTTTACTCGCTAACCGTTGGAGATACCTTTCGGATAGAAAATGTAATTTTAAACCTCGTATATGCCATCAAAAGTTTGCTATTTCTTAGCGTTCTCTTTTTATTTGAAATGGAAATATGAAAGTTTGAAACCAAAGGGTGTAGTGACGTCACTAAAATGGTCGCCATCTTTAAATAGTGCAAAGTATTGAAATCAAAAGTAACCTATATGTTAACCAGGTAAATCAGATACTTCCATGTAAAATTCATGTAAATCGGACCAGTGGTACTTGCGTCATTGAGTAATACACAGACACACACCATCTCAGTTTTAGCCTCGCTTCGCTCGCGTCATAGTCGTGTCATATTGTTATGCAATGAAATGCAGGTTTAACCCCGTTAACACCCCTTTAGAACCTGAATATCCAAAAATCCCTCCTTAGTAGACGTTTTCGACACACAACAAACATATCCCCAAAATATCATTCTTCTAACTTTAGTAGTTTTGGTTGGTCGATGAGAGTGAACATCCAAAAATCATTCCTTAGTGGACGTTTTTCTTCCAGAATTTCACCCCTCCCCATAGGCCCCTTAAATTGCATTTATGAAAAAACGGTCGAACACCTATTTATTTTATTTATTTATTTATTTATTTATTTATTTATTTATTTATTTATTTATTTATTTATTTATTTATTTATGTATTTATTTATTTATTTATTTATTTATTTATTTATTTATTTATTTATTTTTAAGCTGATTGATTTCCTCCGAGTTTCAAACTCCTCGCCTATGTCGTTTAAGAGATACACGCTCCGTTAAGAATCCCTCAACCCCCAATTTTCATCCCTTTCACCTCATAATATACACCACATCGATAAACCCTTAGACATATGTCTGATTATTTTTAATGATTAGTTTATATACCGAATATCACATCCCCAAAGAAACAACTCATGAGATATCGTTATTCAATGAAATGCACGTTTACCCCCCTTAACACCTCTTTAAAACCCGAATAATCAAAAATCATTCCTTAGTTGACGTTTTCGACATACAGCGAACATATTCCCAAAATTTCATGTTTCCAACTTTAATAGTTTTCGCTGGGCGTGATGAGTGAGTGAGTCAGACAGGACATTTTCTTTCAATTATTTTTACCAGAATTTCACCCCTCCCCATGGGCCCCGTAATTGGATTGATGAAAAAACGTTTAACACCTATTAACTTATTTTTTTAAGCTGTCTTTTTCCCCTGAGTTTGAAGAGTGAGTCATCAGTCAGTCAATCAGTTAGGACACTTTCTTTCCTGACCCCCCCCCCCCCCAGAATTTCACCCCTCACATGGGCCCCTTAAATTGGATTTATGAAAAAACAGTCAAACACATATTTACTTATTTTTTATGCTGATTATTTTCCGCTGAGTTTCAAACTCCTCGCCTATGTCGTTTAAGAGATACACGCTCCGTTAGGAATCCTTCAACCACCACTTTTCACCCCATAATATACACCACATCGGAAAACCCTCAGACACGTGTCTTCTTACTTTTTAATGATGAGTTTATATGCCGAGTATCACATCCCCCAATGAAACCAATCGGGAGATATTGCTATTCAATGAAATGCAGGTTTAACCCCCTTAAGACCCCTTTAGAACCTGAATATCTGAAAATCCTCCCTTAGTAGACGGTTTTGATATACAATGAACATATCCCCACACTGTCATGTTTCTAACTTCAATAATTTTGGCTGGGCGATGATGAGTGAGTGAGTGAGTGAGTGAGTCAGGACATTTTCTTTCAATTTTCTTTTTTCAGAATTTCACCCCACCCCATGGACCCCTTAATTTTGATTTATGAAAAAAAAAACTGTCGAACAGCTATTTACTTACTTTAAAGCAGTTTTTTTCCCTGAGGTTGATGAGTGAGTCAGTCAGTCAATCAGTTAGGACACTTTCTTTCCTGTTCCCCCCTCCCCCGCCCAGAATTTCACCCATCCCCATGGGCCACTTAAATTGGATTTATGAAAAAACGGTCAAACACATATTTACTTCTTTTTATGTTGATTTTTTTTTTCGCAGAGTTTCAAACTCCTCGCCAATGTCGTTTAAGAGATACACGCTCCGTTAGGAATTTTTCAATCCCCACTTTTCACCCCTTTCACCTCATAATATACACCACATCGAAAAACCCTCAGACACATGTCTTCTTATTTTTAATGAAGAGTTTATATGCCGAGTATCACATCCTTCAATGAAACCAATCGGGAGATATTGCTATTCAATGAAATGCAGGTCTACCCCCTTAACTCCCCTTTAGAACCTGAATATCCAAAAATCCTCTCTTAGTAGGCATTTGCGGCCCTTGAGGAAGCTGCATACCAAATTTCATTCCAATCCGTTCGGTGGTTTCTGAGATTTCGTGATGAATGAATGAGTGAGTGAGTGAGTGAGTGGTATTTGACAAATATATAGTAGATAGTGTCAAGTCTTTGTTATGCTAAACTCGGTTGACAGTGCTGTGTGAGCAGTTGAGTAACTAACGGGATTTCAAGTAAAGATCCTCATTTTCTATACCGGTAGTGCAGAGCGCAACTGGCATCCAGTCGGCCGTGTCTCGACTTGAGCTATGTTGCCATGGAAACTATCTGCCTTGCCATTCCTTCATGAGTATATTTTATGATTTGATTAGCCTATGCTTGAGTACAAAAGGGCCGAAATCAGAAGAATGAGAAAGACTATCGAAAATTCATGTAGCCAGCGGTTCCTTCTGGGTCCTAAACTATGTGTATGCAAAATTTGGTTGAGATTGGTGGAACGGTGTAGATTTGTATACGGAACAGACAAACCCACCCACCCACATACATACATACAGACTTTCACTTTTATTATATAAGAAGATAAACTGTAGAATACCCAGTTGCATGAATGTAGCTTAGTCACGTACTGTAAATATTTTTTTTTTATTTATTGTTCATTTCGCAAGGGCAGCCATGTTCGATAGCGTAGTGTGTTAAACTGCCGACAAAGCGCTCACAACAAGGTACACACATTATCGTGACTAGTTGGCAACATGACCAATACAAAATACACCACACAATATTATTGGATTAGGCAAAAACCATTGGTCGGGATTGAACACATTTTAGTAACATAACGCCATTCGGCGCTATTTTGTTTAACGGCGTATATACATAGTACATACCCTCATTAAAAAGTCGCAATCTTAGATCATAAATCCAATAGATGGCTGATGACGTCACGTTGTTGAAACCAACATCTCGAGCAGCTGACTAAAGGGAGCTGCGGGTAGTTTGGAAAACTGAAATACTACACGTGATGATAGAATTGGGCTATTTAAAGTGAGTTCTGTCAAAGCCAGAATGGTGTATTACTGTATCGCGTATGGATGTAAGGAGACGTTTAAAAAAAGGATCGGGCATTTCTTTCCATACGTATGTTAATTCATTGCTAAATAACCCTAAAATTCTTGACTTAATTACTTGCATTTCTTTAACCTACGTTTCCTCTTAACTCCGAAACATAAAAGAAAAATAATTAAACCTGGAAATTATTATCCCTTACCGATACTTCACTGAACAGGCCTGTATTTATGCTCGAAGGTATCAAGTATTTACATGTCCATAGGCTAGACGTTTTTCTTGGTGTTTTGTTGCGACTGCTAGTAAATGCATCTCTGATCATAAAAGAAATACTTTATGACCCTATGCTGGATTAAATGTAGTGTGGACTACACAATGCAGTCGTCAATCATGTTCAGTGTCAAATTGCAGGTTATTCTACAGATGTGACGGTGTAGTCTTCGATAATAAATATTAAACGTAAGTTGTGGACAGTGCGTTTGGTTGAGGAAATTTTGAGATTCTTCTAGGATAGGCTACATTGCACCCCTAAATTAGTCAATTCTTTGTAGAATTTCAAAAAACTGGGTTATTTTTGCGAAGGTTTCTATGATTAATGGAAAATGGAATTTAAAAGGAAACAGCTCATTGATTAAAATATTTTCCTATGTAGCAAATGTAATGCATAGTTGTTAAAAAGCAACGCTTACTAAATCGATAGACTTCCTTATTTCCATTTGCCCATGTTGTTATGTTCACTTTCTTAAAATACTGAAAAGCAAGGGTAAGGCTGAATGAGAGCTCATCGTACGATAAAATGCTCTTACGTAACGGTACTGAAATTAGCCGAAATACATTTTCTAATGATGAAAAATAATTTGGGAAATGATGTAGTAAGTTAACAGATTGAACTTGTTTGGAGCTTTCGGGCGTACAATCAAAAATGACCAGCTAGACAAATACAATTCTGTTCAAAAATCAGTAGGCCTAATTCAGAGTTGGATTTTTTATTAAGTATTTACAAGAGGGGATCCGGGATGTATGAGTATTACGGAACACGACAGCCACTTTTAACACCAAATATGTTACATTCTTAAGCTTTGCTACCTTTCGGTACGTAAAGAAACATGTGATGCGTTTCCCAATGCCGTATAAATTTCGAAAATGTGCGTTTAAACCCTCATTAAAATCATTTCCCCACCTACTCCTATCACCTTCCATTACGAGGTCCTCTGTTTACCCTTTAATCAGCTGATCGAGATGTTGGTTTCACGTCACAGTACAGGCGCAGTGTGGCAATGCGCACTCTATTGTATTTATGCTCGAAGGTCGCAATAACCTAGTAGGTTAGCTGGAACATCATGGGGCGCTGACGCCAGCACACTCAGGACTACCGCTCTGGCTGTCGTATATTCTCCAGCCGAATATTGTGCAGGCGTGTGGTTGAACAACTCTCACTGCCAACTCGTAGATATACAACTCCACCAGGCAATGCGTATCATCTCTGGTACTCTACGTTGCACCCCTACCCAGTGGCTACCTGTACTTTGTAATATCGCTCCACCCCATATAAGGAGACAGCAAGCTCTTGTTCGCTTGTGGTACAGGATCAAAGGAAAATGCTGAGCTTCCTATTCATCAGGATGCCATACGGCTCTCTACAAAGAGGTTGAAATCCCAAAAGCCAGCATGCAAAACAGCTATTGATCTTTCGTCCAATGAGTTCAACCTCCGAAATGCCTGGAGAGATGGATGGCGAAACTCCTCACCTCGCGGCCTACTTTAAATCAGTGACCCCACCACAAGACTTGCTGGTTTTAATCTTCCTCGGGCAGTTTGGTCAAGGCTCAACAGAATCCGATGTGGTACTGATCGAACAGGTGCAGCCCTACACCAGTGGGGTTGGATAGATTCCCCCCGATGTGACTGTGGTTTTGAAATGCAGACTATCGAGCATATTGTGCAGGAGTGCCCTCTGCATTCATATCCCGGCGCCTTGGATGATCTCTACTCAGCAACTCCTGATGCAATTGCGTGGAATACAGACCTTCCTGTCCAAATTTGAAGAGATGGTCCTGATGCTGTGAATAGTGTTTATTGTAAATAGTGTATATAACTGTCTTGTAAGCATCATACGCTAAATAATAAAATAGCCTCATTAAAAGCATAGTATCTAAAAATTACGTCAGCGTATGTGTTAATTTATCAGAATCGAAACCTATATTGCAAACCTTGGGAGTGCTACAAGGTTTAATATAGGAACACATGATGTAGTCCAGGCCATTTGCTCAAACCATGTAATGATATTAATATATACAGACGACATGGTTTTATTGTCACAATATCAAGATAAACTACAAGAATCCTTGAATGGTCTAGCTAATTGGGCTAATGAAAATCAGCTAAACATCAACAAAGAAAATACTATAGCTATGGTATTCAGAAAGGGAGGCAGATGTTCAAACAGAGACATTTTCATGTGTGAGACCGCAGAAATTAACATACCGGTAGTGAATAAATATAAATACTTGGAGGTGACCTTGCACACTCGGGGCTTGATGTTCACAGCACATATTAAAGAGATAGCCATAGCTGGAATCATAGCGATGAATGACATGAGGCATATAAATCAGATTTCTTTAGAAACCGCAAAAATATTATTCAATGTGAAAATAACACCAGTGGTAACCTACGGTTTACCGCTTATTTGGAACTATCTTCGAAAACAAAACTTGGAGGAATTAGAGAGGATCAAAGCAATATATTTTAAACGATTTTTAGGCGTATCCAAATTCGCTCCATCTCGTTTGATATATGAAATGACAAGAGAAACCTTCTATATAGATGATTTACAGTTTGAGATGTTACTGCGAAATACAACAAGCTATCAGGAACTCTTGGAGGAAATGAAGAGAAAGAAGGACGAAATATGGGAAGATTTCTATTCAACAGATGCAATGACTAGGGCTCGGATTTTTAGGTAAATAAATATTTTTTTATGTAAATACATATTTTAAGCATTTTTTTCTATAAATACATAAATTCCTGTTTTTCACTTATTAGCACATACAAATACATAATATTTACATTTTTAAAATCAGTATGCTAGATCTTTCAGTTTATTGCATTTTACTTATACGTTACTTCAACCTGTGAGCTATCTACCTTCATGCAGAGCGTATGTCAGCTTGTAACTGTGTTATTCTTAACTTGTCGCCCCGTGCCACTCACTGTGGTAGCCGGTGATTTCCTTGTCCATAGCCATATTGCACCACGTGCTAGACCTCCCCCACCCCATTCCTCAGCTACCTGGAAACAGTGTCACTCACATGCAGTTCAATTCTGGCACAGTGAATCAAGGATCATGTAAGTATAAGAGATTCGTCACTTTTGGTTATAGAATTTCTGAGAGAGAACACCGCCTGAGGCTATGGATTGTACTGGCAAGTCTGGCAACATAAAAAGTAAAAAGCCATATGAAAGTAGCCTTTATTACACGGAAATGAACAGTATGTTCTGCGATGAGTTATTGATTATTGATGAAAATAACACAAACATAACTGCGCCTTTCGCTAGGCGCTGAAATATACGTCCAGATAGGAAATAATTTTGATATATACCAATGTTGGCAATAGATTTGTCACGAAGGACACAGTTATGCCGTTCTAGAGCTTAATTCACGTCTAGGCTAATTAAAAATGCTCTCATATTCTACAGAATTGTTGGGATATTCGATGAATATAAAGAAAACTGTCCAAATGCACACTATATTGCCATAACCTCACTTTTTGTCTAGCATGCCCGCTGCCACCCACCCCTCCCCGTAGCCCTAAACCACAAATTTTATTGCAATGCAAAGGACTTATCAGTTGGCAGTCAAAGTGAAAGGACGTGTTTTTCCCGAGCTCTCAGGTGTGCTGAAATGGGTTGTTCTCTGGAGTGTTATCGGGCGAGGATCGGACTGTGGTATGCGAAGGGTAGTCGGGATTTCCGGTGTTTGTGTGCGCGTACGGGACCTAGCAACTTGTGGTTCATAGCCCTAGTGATAGCTGCATTGCTAGTTATTGGTGGAGTGGAAGTGAATCCAGGGCCTGTTACTCCAAATGTGAATCAGGCAAATGATCCAGTGGCAGCTTTAAAGTGTTCGACGTGAGTAAAACATTGAAGAATGGAGTTCAGTGTGGACTATGTGAGAAATGGTTTCACTTCGCCTGTATTATGGTCAAGAAGGAGGATTGTGATGTCGGAAATTGGTTTTGTAAAGTATGTGATACGCCGGACTGTTTGAGGGTGCAAATCAAAGCAAGGGATCAAATAATACAGGAACTTAGAGCAAAGCTTCGTGAATCGGAAGAAACGGTGAAGGATGTGACTGAACGGCTTTCTACTGGGATCAGTGTGGAAGAGAGCGTGCAGGAGCAAACTGAGGATGACGTTATCATAATGGGTGATTCTATGATACGATGGAGTGCGAATATCTCGAGGAAATCAGGTGCGAAAGTGCGGTGTTATCCGGGCATTAAAATTGACCAGCTTGCCCAAAAAGTGGAAGAAGCAAATGTAGAAGACTGTGACAAAGTTAAAGTGTTGTTGCTCCATGTTGGGACGAACGATTTGAAGAAGAGGGCTACAGCTGATTACATCATGGGGGAGCTCTACGAATTAGGCAGAAAAGCTAAAAGCAAGTTTAGAAATGCAAAAATTATAATGAGTGGCATTGTTCGGCGGGGAGATGTTCCGTTAAGGCGAGTTAAGACTGTAAATGATCGCATGGACTGGGTATGTGCACAACTGGGATTAGTGTACGTAGAAGCTGACTGCTGGATTGGTGGCCGTGACTTCGCCCGAGACGGGCTGCATCTAAATCGACGGGGCGCTTTCAACTTAGGGAGCCTACATGACAGGGTCATCGGTTCGAGCCGGCTTTTGTGAGGAGGAGCAGGTCCAGAGGTTGCCAGCCGATGGGAACAGAAGGAGCTATTTCAAGATATTTGCTGCGGAGGTAAGACTCAAAGATTACTGCAGGTTAATTGTCACAGTTTAGGAAATAAATTAATTGAATTTTGGAATCTTGTAGAGACATATTCTCCGGACATTGTCATTGCAACTGAATCTTGGTTATATGAGGACATAAATAGTAGCGAAATTATTCAAGGGACCTACGAAATGTACAGAAGGGATCGGGGGAAGCGAGGTGGTGGGCTATTTATTTGTGTGCGCAAAAGTATAGCTAGTTTCTTAAAGTGGGCTGATATGGATCATGAAATGTTATGTGTACAAATTTCGGATAAAGGAAATAAATTCCCTCTTCAGGTGATAGGGGCGTATAGAGCACCGAAAGATAACTTTTCTCTCCTCGAAATACTGTATGATAAAACTTGTACGGGTAATGCTATGAAAAAGAGCATACTAATTGCTGGAGATTTAAACCTCCCCAAAGTAGACTGGTCTGGTGCGTCAACTAGCTGTGGTCAAGCTCAGAGCGCTGCAAATAAATTCTTAAGGGAGGGGGGGATTTTCCCAAGTAGTTGACTTCCCAACTAGAGACAATAATACCTTAGATGTTTATCTCGTAAGACCTGTAGAGCTGTATATTAACTGTCTGAAAGTACCAGGATTTAGTGACCATTCTGGGGTTGAATTAAATATTAGATATGGTGACATTACAAAATTAGAGTCTGATGTAGCAAAAAAGATCATATTCCAGTATCGCAGGGCGGATCAGGGCAAGTTTCAGGGGTATTTGAATGAGCTATTTGTAGGATGGGCATCGGAAGGAAATCACATTAATATCCTGTGGACTAACTTTTTGAAAATTTTAAATATCGCTGTTGATAAATTTGTCCCATTTAAATTGCTGAAACAAAACCCAGATCCTGAGTATTGCACACGAGAAATTAGGAGTCTAAAACGGAAAATTAGGAAATTATACAATAAAAGACATGATAGTGACAAGTATATGTTGAAATTTAAGTCCTTATCAAGAGAGCTTGTCTTAAAAAAGAGGGCTGCTCATGACAGTTATATGCAAGGTTTACTTGGTTCGGGAGGTGATGGGTGGAAAAAAATTACAGTTATGTTAGGAGAAGAAAGGGAAATTCAAATAATTTGTCGATGATAATGTCCGGTGACGGTAAACTAATTACTGAGAAACAGGCCATTGCTAATGAATTAAATGTCTTTTACGGTAGTGTGTTCAATAAATCCAATAGCTGTGTGTTGGACCTTAACGACGAATCAGGGGCTCCCCTGTTCCAAATAAACCAGTCAGCAATTGTAAAGCTATTACAAAAATTACGTTTCAATGTATCAAAGGGTCCTGATAATATTGTTAGTGAAGTACTTAAACTAGGAGGTAGGGCCGTGGCACGATACTTGGAGGTGATGTTTAATGTGTCCATAAACAATGCGCAAATCCCAGATGACTGGAAGAGAGCTACGGTAGTCCCAATATTTAAGGGAGGGAGCAGACTTGAATTGGGCAACTACAGGCCGGTTAGCCTTACGTCCATCGTTTGTAAACAGATGGAGCTTCTCATTTGCGACTACTTGAGGGAACAGTGGGAAACATTATCATGGTTTAATGATAGGCAACATGGATTTCGGAAAGGTTACTCATGCGAGAGTCAGATGCTATCACTTTTTCAAGACATTAGCGAATCGTTAGACCATGGAGTTTCAGTCGACGCCGTGGTTATAGATTTTGCGAAGGCATTTGATGTCGTGCCGCATGACATGCTACTCCATAAATTAGCTTCGACGAAGATTGATAGAAGAGTAATTTTATGGATCCAAGAATTTTTGACGGGTCGTTCCCAGAAAGTGAAAGTCGAAGGCATATTCTCGGATGAAATCACCGTAACGTCGGGTGTCCCTCAGGGCAGCGTAATCGGAACTTTGTTATTTTTGGCGTTTATAAATGACTTACCACATGGGATTCGCAGTGACTGTCGATTGTTTGCGGATGATTGTGTAATATATCGAAAGATACATGACTCACAAGACAATGCAGTGCTTCAAGAAAACCTGAACCAGGTCTATAAGTGGGCGATTGTAAATAAAATGAAAATAAACACAAGAAAATGTAGTCTCTTAAAAATAGGGAAAATGCGAAGGCAGGATTTTCAATATAACATTGGCTCGGAAATACTTGTAGAAGAAGATTCTTGCAAATATTTCGGCGTTCACGTAAGGAATGATATGAAATGGAGTAGTCATGTAGGATGTGTAGTTTCAAAAGCTTACAAATCTCTGCACTTTGTAATGAGGGTATTAAAAGGAAGTAGTACCTCTGCTAAAGAATTAGGCTATTTGTCACTTGTAAGACCTATTCTGGAATATGCCTCGGCGGTTTGGGATCCATATCAAGTAGGGCTCATCAATGAGTTGGAAATGGTACAAAGAAAGGCCGCTAGATTTGTGCTCAGTGACTTTAATCCCAGGAGCAGTGTGAGCCGTATGTTAAAGAAACTTGGGTGGGAATCACTGGAGGCTAGGAGGATGAAATCTAGACTCTGCACTATGTACAACACGTATACAAATCAACCAGCATGGGGTGAGCTTAGCAAACGATTGGGAAAGCCCACTTACATGGGTAGGAGCGATCATCCTTTCAAAGGTAAGGGCCGACCACAGCGAACAAATTATGGTAAATATTCTTTTGTAAACCGTGCCATTGATAACTGGAACTCTCTACCTGCCGCAGTCTTAGAGCCTTTTCCCAAACATATAGGTGTGTTTAAGAAAAGACTGACTATTTGTGTAAATACTCCAGTTTAATTGTTGTATAATTGTTATTGAATTGTTATGTATAATTATTTATTTGTTATGTATATCCAATTTGCCACCGGGGGACACACCCTCCATTGCAAATAAATGAATGAATGAATGAATGAATGAGAATGGATAGGAAAACAAACAAGAGATGAAATGCACACACGTATTCTCTATATATTTTTATTCGAGAGTAGTCCATATTGCCCACTAGTTTTACACATGGTCAACACTAGGAAGATGAAAATTGCCGTATTCTTCTTACTATCGTTATAATTCTTACAGCCCGTTGCTTGGCAATTTTTCCTCCCTTGCAGTGGCATGGTCGACTCTCAATTCAATTCAAATAAACAATCAAAATACTGAACAAATCAAAACAACCAACAACACCACGAGGAAAATCAATCAAAACAGAATATTCCCGCTTCCGCCAGTCGGTTTGATGTGAACGTTCATGAGTGCCAACTACGGAACCTTAGTGCTAAAATTAATTCTTCATTGGTTGGCAGAACATCCAGTACAGAGCCTTACCCCGACCCACGCGCTCCGTATGATCTGTCAGCCCCCTGCTGAGAAGTGTAAGGCAGCTCGACGATGCCTAAAGTAAAAGCAACTACTAGTTACCGTCTGCAGCAGTATGTTGCAGAATTTAAAGTTAATTTTACTTCTGATGGGGACGTTCTGTTCTGCCAACCATGTGGCAAAGCAATCATGGCAGAACAGCGATCTCAAGTTACACAACACCTCAAGGGCAAGAAACACATTGCCGCAGTTTCGCGCCTTCAGAAGAGGTGTTTCGCGATAATTGTCGGTTATTTGTGATGGACAACCTGAATATATATCTCGTTGTGTAGTGTAACTCTTCAGTAGTCAGTGAGGCATAGCATTCGTGAGTACTGCATATATTCACAATAATAAACTAAATTATAATTAAATATTTTTACTTTTCCCCCCACATATTTCAGTTTTTTTAATACATAAAAAATAAATATTTCCCCGATTTTTAGCACCTAAAAACCCGAGCCCTAGTAATGACAACAGCGGAGTGGATACAAACTGAGACAATCGATGACTCATTTCACCGTGCATGGGTTTTATCATAAGATTTGTAAAAATAGGGGGTACCATGAACCGAACTTAGATTGCGTGCGCGGATGGTGTGATGATCTATGTGACAGTACCATGCTATTCGGTGCAAGAAAAGGAAGTTTTCTTTAACTGAACTCCCAGAATAACGTATTATGTAATTTTTATTTATAGCCGTTGGCTGCAATAATAGCCTACTAATAAATAAACAGACATGGTGCCGTTAACGCAGGATTGGCAATGCAACAATTGACGGTAACTCACGCGCAAAATGGCGGACTCCTGGAATTTCATCCATATAAGCTATAAGTCTTGATCATATTTGGGGTGCTTGGGCGGGTTACAGACAGCGAACGAGTAAACATCTATTTCTACATCATCTCCATGTGATTCCCAGAGCACTATTACAGGTATTTTGGCTAATTTCTGTACTTTAAAAACGTTATCAAGGAATGATCGTTCATTCATTTTTATCCAAGCTGCATTTGGCGGGGCTACACTTACAATATTACTGGAAATTAAAGGAGGATAAGAATACCTGAGTTTATTCGTCCTACGCACTATAATTTTGTGGTCCATAGTGTTTTAAGTTTCACATGAAATTTCCAGTCCTTCCAGTCCATGGTGTTTTAAGTTTCACATGAAATTTCCAGTCCATAATGTTTTAAGTTTCACATGAAATTTCCATGGCTGAACAGCGTTCAACTTGTGAAAGCAGGAACTGAAGTAGTCTTGGCAACTTATCGGGATTTGTGTAGTTAATTGTTTGTACCCTGATTATTGTACCGCGACTCTACACCGCTGTGCTGTGCGATGTCCCTTCCTTCAGACAGCAGTAATGTTGTTTGGATCTCTCGTGATGTTGGCTGGGCAAATTTGTAATTCTGCATGTAACTTATCAGTCGGAAAGTTGTTTCTACTACTGTACGCTAATTGTATTTAATTATTTGAAGAAACGCGCACAAACTCTGCAAAATCACTATACATTTACATATTTGACTGAATAAATATCAGTTCTGGCAATATCACATGTCACAACATGATAACGGCAACGGGCACAGTATTGATCACAGAGTTTACACACGCAGTGGGTCGTGGGGATTAGTCAGAGTGTGCACTTTTTCCGTACACTGCCATGGAATTCACAAAAGCTTCTCCGGTGGCGTAGTTCGTAGCATGCTGAGCTTCTATGCCCAAGATCGCGGGTCCAAACCCGGCCGAAGTCGTCGGATTTTTTACGAGCGTTATAATCCTTCAGTAGCCTATGCCTTCCTTCGGAGGGAAAGTAAAGCCGTCGCTGCCATGTCATAGATTTATGGCACGTAAAGGAACCTTCCACTAATTAAACTTGTGTGAAGCTAAATTTGCAGGTTAGATTTCGTTGGAACGCTCTATCAAAGTTCCAACTTTCACCACTAGGTGTCAGCGAAAGTAGGAACTACTTGAAATTGAACAGAACTTGTAGCTCACCCCATGGGTGTCCGTATTGAAGCAGCTACAGCCTTTGGCGAGTCGAACATGTCCTCGGACACTCCCGGCACTAAAAGCCATACGCTAAATTAATAAAATTACATCATCTACAGATTACAGGTATTTTGGCTAATTTTTGTACCTTAGGAAAGTTATCAGTCGCCTCCGTAGCGTAGCGGTCAGCATGGTTAGCTGCCGCCCCGGAGGTCCTGGGTTCGATTCCTGGCTCTGCCACGAAATTTGAAAAGTGGTATGAGGACTGGAACGGGGTCTACTCAGCCTTGGGTGGTCCAAATGAGTAGAGGGGGTTCGATTCCCACCTCAGCCATCCTCGAAGTGGTTTTCCGTGGTTTCCCACTTCGTCTTCGGGCAAATGCCGGGATGGTACCTATTGTAAGGCCACGGCCGCCTCCTTCCCTCTTCCTTGCCTATCCATCCTAACCATCCATTACCTTCCTTCATGAGGCCCCTGTTCGCTTTGCAGGTGAGGCCGCCTGGGCGAGGTGCCAATCCCACCTCACCAGTTGTATCCCTTCCGATTCGATATTCCCAGCTCTAGGACACTGCCCGTAGAGGCGGTAGTGGTGAGTTCCCTCGCTGAGTCCGTGGCTTCCACCAACCTGGAGGGTAAACGACTAAGAAAAGAGAAGAAAAAGGAAAGTTATCAAGTAGTGGTCGATCATTCATTTTTACGGTGGGTGAATGGTTAACGTGTCGGTCTACTAACCACAAGCTTGCAGGTTCGCTCGTGGCCGTGGTAAGTGATTTTTGAAAGGCGGCAAAACTTACGACACGCATACGCGTGCCTGTATCAAGGGAAGTGTGCTCCGTGTGATTTTAGTATTTTTAATGGTAAAATGTGCAGTGACTGTGGCAAGACGTGTTCATTCTGTGACCGTTAATGGTGAACAGGATCTGAAGAATCAACCCCTTATGGAAAAACTTCTGGTGAGTGACAAATGCACAATACATTCCTGGACATGGTGTGGCAGTGAAGGTCTGGGGCTGGCCACCATTAGCCGGCCACGCCGAGCGGGAGGGGAAGGTGTCGCAAGGCTACCTGCTACCGGGTTCTCGCTCTGCTGTCTAGCGCTTGCTCTAAGCGGCGACATAGAACTCAACCCTGGACCTTTGCAATGCGCAATATGTGAAAAAAATCGGCCGAAAAAATCAATTATATATTCAGTGCAGTAATTGTAACATGTCGAGTCACAGGACGTGTGCTAAAATCAGTACCTCTGAGTTCCGGTGCATTAAAAAAGGCACGCGAACGTGGACATGTTGGCAATGTGCTATGCCGCCGTTTACCGACTCGTTGTGCAACAATACCAGTGATATTCCCAGTGACTCTGTAAATAGTGTAAATAACCTGAATAGTTCACTTGTAAATAAACACTTATCACTGTTCGCCTTCAATGCCCGCAGCATCACGCGGCCGGGACGGAAACAAAACATTCATGCTACAGTGACCGCCCTAGATCCAAGTGTTGTGTGTTGCAGTGAAACGTGGCTCTCTGGGGTGGTAGGTGATCGGGAGGTGTTACCAGACACATACCAGCTGTTCCGGAAGGACCGACCACGGACTTCAGGGGGCGGGGTTCTCATTGCTGTGAAACCTGAGTACAAAGCAAATCGCGTCCATCAGCTGGAAACTGACGCTGAGGCCGTGTGGGTTGAGGTTCAATGCAGTAACGGTAAATATCTGATCGGATCAGTCTATCGCTCTCCGAAATCGTCCCAGCTGATGAATGATGAACTGATTCTCTCCCTCAAACGGGTGCAAAACCTTCAACAAAATTATGACGCTGTCTACATTGTTGGTGATTTCAACCTACAAATCACATGGAATAGAAATGCCGCTCCTATCCCAAATAATCCTATATCCAACAACTTCCTTACAGCATTCTATGATCTATTCCTCCATCAACTCATATTTGAAGCTACCCGTATCACTGAGACCTCCCGTTCAACCCTCGATCTCTTCCTAACAAACTCTCCATCCTCAATTCAGTCTCTACAAGTCATCCCTGGATTTTGTGATCACCAAGCCCTCCTAGCTATATTTACCCACAAAAAGAACAGTCCAAAATTACAAACCAGAACAGTTTACAATTACTCCCGTACCAACTGGAAGCTCCTTTCTGACATCTTACTTGACAGATTACCGGTCATTACACCTTCAGTCACCAACAGTGTAGATATAGATGGTACCTGGCATACTTGGAAGGAAATCTTTTTTCAGTGCGTCGATGAAGTGATCCCTAAGGTTACAATTAAAAATAAGAAAAAACACCTTGGATCTCAAAGGACATAATATCCAAAATAAGAAAGAGAAATCAGCTCTATAACAAGTGGAAACAGTGCCCAAGTGACAGCAGGTGGGAAAAGTATAGGCTGGCTAGAAATAGTACCAAATCTGCTATTCGTGAAGCCTACAGTATGTATATGGACAAATTAAGCTTTAATCCCAAGGCAATGTGGACATTCATTCGGAGCAAAAGTGGCAACACCGCACCCCAGAGCTTTAAACATAACGGACTTTCTATTTCCAACCCACTAGACATTGCCAACTCATTCAACTGTAAATTCCAAAGTAACTTCTCTCCACCTGACACCAGTGAAGGAATGTTCCTACCAAGGACATCACCCCCTCTCTTTCCCCTAGCCAGTCTATATTTCACACAACAGGAAGTTCGAGACAGCTTACGGAGAACTAGACCCCATGCCGCGACAGGACCAGACTTAATCCCTGCTCGGATCCTTCATTAGGCTACTGTGCAGATGCCCTAGCACCCTCATTGTGCGCACTTTTCAACCAGTCCATTAACACCGGGACTCTACCACAAGAGTGGAAACATGCTAATGTGGTCCCTGTGTTCAAAGATGGTGACAAGGAAGACATGGACAACTACCACCCGATTTCTCTGACGTCTGGTATCTGTAAATGTATGGAGCGCCTGGTTGCTAAGAACATACTGGAATTCCTGAGTGAGCGAGGCCTGTTAAATCCAAGCCAACGTGGCTTCGTTCCGGGGAGATCTTGTACAACTCTTTTGACAAAAGTGATTGATGACTGGCAGAACTCTTTGGATCAGACCAACGTCTCCCAAGTGGACTGTGTGGCCCTGGACTTAAGCAAAGCTTTTGATCAGGTGCCTCATCAAAGACTCTTGTTAAAGCTTGGCAAATATGGCATCGGAGGCAAACTGATTACATGGCTGACATCATTCCTGGTAGGTCGAACGCAGTGTGTCGTGTTTGGCGGGGCCAAGTCACCGAACATAGTGGTAACTTCGGGAGTATCACAGGGGTCGGTGATTGGGCCTTTGTTGTACATGGTTTTTACCCTCGACCTTCCAAGCTGTGTGACGTCCACGATGGCGCAGTATGCAGACGACTCAATAATTTACAGAGCCATAAAAAATAATGATGACGTCAAAGCACTACAGGAAGATCTGGACAGTGTGGCACTGTGGTGTGATGTAAATAAGATGACCCTGAATGTAAACAAGTGTAAATATATTCGGCTAAGTAGGGCCAGACAGCCTATTGCACATAGCCTTTCACTGAGCGGCAAAGTTCTTCCCATGTGCAATTCACTGCGAATGCTGGGAATACACATTTCCAGCAATTTGAAGTGGAATGTACACGTTGAAGAATCTAGGTGTAAGGCATTTAGAATTCTAGGATTTGCAAGACGTAATCTTCTGGGATTCAGAAGCCGTGCACTCCGGGCGGTGTATCTTTCCACGATACGGCCCATTCTTCTGTACGGACTTCCTGCCTGGCATCCCACTACCGAGGAAAACATGAGGAAGTTAAGTGCAGTCCAACGTCGAGCAGAGAGACTCATTTACAATCAGGGTAACAAAGTTTTGACAAAACCATTAACATCCATCAATGACATATGTAGCCAAATAGATCTCACCTTTCTCCGAAAATCTCTAGCTGGCACCATTATACTGTACCCATTTCACCGCCTTCAGCTGTCATATCGTTCAGTCCGTAGAGCACAGGGTGTCACACTTGTTCCTCCATTCGCTAGGACAACAGATTATCAATCTGGATTCTACAATCGCTCTGCTCGACTTTGGAATGACCTGCCTCGTGAAATAAAAGACCTTCCTCCACGACAATTTTGCCGCAAAGTGAATGCTCTAAAGGGACTAAAACCCCATGTAAATTGAATTATATACTGTATAATGTAACATTGTGAGTGATTGGGAGTGGGCGCGTGCGTGTATATATGTATGTATGTATGCGTGTGTGAGCGTGTATATGTGTGTGTGCATGCCTGTGTCTTCCCTTTTATTTATGAAACGTATGATATAGACGTCATGTACAGCAGATTATGTGTATATAGCTAATGTAAAGGTGTAAATTGTACAATGTAACATTTGAGATTTGTTTAGATTTAATGAACGGAGATGGAGACACTGATGTGTATGTGGGGCTTGCCCTTTCTCTATCTGCCGTCCATAAATTGTAGGCACAATTTTTGGTAAATAAATAATAATAATAATACGATGTTGGCATATAAAATAACTCATTTGAATTCAGTAGGCCGTGTTCATAATGGCAAAATTAATCGCGGGAGTTTCCGCCAACACAAAGTTCCTCATTTCTCTACTAGAAAGCGCTATAGTGTTCAAGGAGCTTGGATATCTAACCTCCTTGACTTTCATAGTGCTTCATGGAACAACGAAATTCGACATGCAAGCTACCCTCTGGGTGTCAAATAACAAAGCTTGCACCCGGAGCCATACGATATTATTATTATTCATTTTTTTTTTGTCCCGTGTACGTTTATATATTTTAAAAAAAATCTGATAACCCGTGTAATTGTAATTGTGCAAGTAGCCCTAACTAGAATATTCTGGGTTTAGGATTTGGGTAGTAACTCCAGGGATTGAAATAAGGTACAATCCTGGCATTTGTCTGGCGAAGTGTAAAGGAAACTACATTCAGGGTAGCCGCTATCGTTGGTTGGTTGGTTGGTTGGTTCCTCAGTTTAGGGGCTGCGACAACGCGGTCATGTAGCCCCGTGTACTTTGGGTGTGGGTGGAATCTGTCTGATAACCGGTGTTAATTGTGATGACTGTATTAGTGTGTGTTATCTGTTTTTAATTCAAGTAAGGACTGCAGACATTGAATTTTCAAGTAGTTCCTACGTTTGCTACCAAACGTCACCGTCGACAACTAGATGTTAACTTGGTTACTATATGCCACCGCAGTTGGCTCCTGGTGACGAACGTTGGAACCTAAGAGCGTCAGTCAAATCTAGTCAAATTTAGCTTCATACAAGTGTAATTAGTGGAAGGTTCTTTTACATGCCATAAATCTATGACATGGGACCGCCGGCTTTACTTCCCCTCCGAAGGAAGGCATACTGAGGGATTTTAACGCTCTTAAAAAATCCGACGACTTCGCCCGGGTTTGAACCCGCAATTTTGAGCACAGCAGTTTGGTTTCCCCATTTACAATTCCAGGTAAATGCTGGGATGTACCTTCTAATAGGCCACGGCCACTTCCTTCCACATCCTTACCCAGTTTCTCTCATTAACCCCTCTCATGAGGTTGGCGTCAGGAAGGGCATCCGGCCGTATAAACCATCCACGACAAATAATTTCATCTCATCTACTGTCGACCAAAGTATTATGTGTGCTCGAGTTTGAAGGTTGTTTGTGAAGTAACCAATAGACCTACATAAAATCCAATACCATCAACATTTTCGTCGTTCTATTTTACGTTATTTCATGTAGGTTTGGATTTTTTAATTTATATTTTTATATTTTTAGCAGAGGTACTATTTCCTTTTAATACCCTCATTACAAAGTGCAGGGATTTGTAAGCTTTAGAAACTACACATCCTACATGACTACTCCATTTCATATAATTTCTTACATGAACGCCCAAATATTTGCAAGAATCTTCTTCTTTTTTTTTTTTATTAGATTAATTTATAGTCGCTTTAACTTGGAAAGTCTTATCGCGACTTTCACTGTAGATTTACATTATACAATACAATACATACAATACATTGAATTGAATACACTATAAAATCATAAAATGAACACTAGAAATAAAGAAAAGTCCCACTACTATGAGTTGATCAATCAGATTTTGAAATAAAGTTCCGAGTCTTTGAAGAACTTGATGAGTTTCTTGAGCTGTGAAAGAGATGAGAAGGCCTCACATATCTTCTTGGGAATGCTGTTGTGCTGGCGCCAGTGGTTGTAGAGAGCACAGTCTGAGATTATGTGCTGCACAGTCAGTACGCTGTTACATGTTGAGCAGATAGGGGGTTGTTTCTTCTCGAGGAGATAGCTGTGGGTGATGTTGGTATGACCTATTCTTATTCGTGATATTAGAACTTGATCTTGCCTGGAAAGTTTATGATGGAGATATTGTTCTGTGGTTCCTGATGTTATTTCATGGAGTTTACTGGTAGAAGTTCTAAGCCAATGATTCTTCCACTGTTGGAATACTTTTCTTTTGACGTAGGAAATGATGTCAGTATGAGGTGTAGCTATTGTAGGATCACATAAAGGTACAAGTGTGGCTTCTTTAGCTGCTTGATCGGCAGATTCATTGCCATGAATGCCTCTGTGAGAGGGTACCCACACAAATATGACTTGTTTACCTTGCTTCACCACTTTATGGAATATCAGTTGAATTTCTTGTACAAGGACGTTTGTCGAAGATAGATTTTCTATTGCGTTTAATGCACTTCGTGAATCGGAGTAAATAATAAATGAGTTGTTGCAGCTGGCTGTATTCAAAATGTATTTCATGGCCTGTCTAAGAGCAAAGAGTTCATTACAATAGACTGTGAAAGATTCAGGAAGTCGAAAAAGCATGGTATGGTCAGGATAAATTATCCCACAACCGTTTCTTTCGTCATATTTCGAACCATCAGTATAAATAGCACTGTGCATTGGGTATCTATTGGAGATTTCAAGAAATAATCGATGGTACTGTGATCTGTCAGTTTGGTTTTTAACCAGGTTGTTCAGTTCGAAGTTGACTGTTGGTAAGGTAATTGTCCATGGTGGGATATCAAGAGAATGGTCTGAGAGTAGTATGGGAGGAATATTTAGGTTTAATTCTTCAAGGAACTTGGATATTCTGACATTGAAGGGCGAAGGTTGTCGTCTTGATTCAGTGTTTGTTCTTGTGTGGCTGTTAGTAGGGAAAACATACGACTTAATGCGTGATTTAGTCATAGTTGATACTTTGAGTGCATATGATAAACTTAGTTGTTGACGTCTAATTGCAAGAGGTGGTTCATTGGCTTCTATTTGCATACTGGTTACTGGACTGGTGCGGAGAGTTCCCAGAGCAATTCGAAGAGCAGCTGACTGGATAGAATCAAGGATCTTGAGGGAAGACGCTGTTGCAGAGTTGTATACTATACTGCCATAATCTAATTTGGCCCTAATAATTGATCTATAAGTATTCATGAGCACTTGATAGTCTGCTCCCCAGTTTTTTGCTGCGAGAATCTTCATTAAATTAATCCGTCGTAGACACTCATCCTTGAGATTTTTCAGGTATGGAATCCAACTTAATTTACTATCAAACAGAATTCCCAGGATTTTAAGAGTAGATACTGTCTCAATTTTATGACTGTTTATGTTGAGCTCGGGATCTGTTACAGAGTGTTTGTTTTTAGAGAATACTATGCATTTGGACTTTGTTTTGGAGAACTTGAATCCAGTAATCTTGGCCCATTGTTGAATATTTTCAAGTGATTCTTGAAGTAGTTGTTGAGTAGTTGAACTATTTCTTCCAGCACAGAATATGGTCAAATCGTCGGCAAAAAGACAAGCCTTTACTGGCAAGTGGATGTTGGATACAATTCCGTTTATTGCGACCAGGAATAAAGTAACACTGATAACTGATCCTTGAGGGACTCCATTGTCGATTGTAACTTCCTGTGACAAAATGCCATTTGTCTTAACTTGAATTCTACGATCTTTGAGGAAGTTGTAGATGAAATAGAGCATATTTCCTGAAATGTTATATTCCATCAATGATTTAAGTACATGGTCTTTGAACACCATGTCATATGCCTTTTCAATATCTAGACTAACTGCTATGAGGTGATGGTTGTTTAGGAAAGCTTCCCTAATTTCAGATTCCAAACTTATGAGAGTATCGACAGTTGAACGTCCTTTACGAAATCCACTTTGTACATCACTAAAAAAGTTTATATGTTCAAGATACCATCGTAATCTCCTGTTAACAATTTTCTCCATTAATTTGCACATTGCATTTGTTAAAGCGATTGGACGGTAATTTTCTGCAATTGAGTTATCCTTCCCTGGCTTGAGTATTGGAACAACAATGGCTCTGCGCCATTGATCAGGGAACGTCTGAGAGGTCCATATGTAGTTGAAAATAGCCAGAAGATAATTTAATGCGTTTAGTGGGAGCTGTCTTAGGAACTCATAAGGGACCGTATCTGGGCCAGGGCTGGATTTGCCACATTTGTCAAGTTCAATAATCATGTCCTGTAATTGAAAAGGTTCATTTAAATTAGAATTGGAGTCGGAGGAGGTTCTTTTTAGATCAAGAGGTTCGCTGGTTTTCTTTATATGGAGAAAATGTTGGTCATAATTGTGGTCACTAGAAATCTCGGAGAATGTGTCAGCTAATTTATCAGCAATGTTTTGAGGGTTGGTTATGAAGGATCCATCATTCGGGTTTCTGAGAGAAGTAATGTGGAACTGGTTATATTTGCCATTTACACGTTTGAGTTTATTCCATACTTCTTTTTGTGGAGTTTGAGAATTTAGTGAGGAAACAAATGTCAGCCACGAGTTCTTTTTGCTATCTTTAATTTCTTTTCGGGCGATTGCTCTACATTTCTGAAATTGGGCTTTATTTTCAGGAGTTGGTTTTCTCTTAAAGACATAGAAAGCATGGTTTTTATTCTTTAGAGCTTCCCTGCATGCGTCGTTCCACCAAGGTACTGTCTTCTTACACGGGTTTATCTTTATTTTCGGAACACTAAGGTTTGCAGATTTAACTATTGCTTCTGTAAAATCTTGAACAATATCATTGATGTGTTTGGAAGGGAAGTCATGTGGATGGGTTAGGCCAATTAAATGGTTGTTGACTATATGATTGAACTGCGTCCAATTTGCTTTATTTAAGTTCCATTTAAGGGTTTGGGGTATCGGGGCGTTGATTGAAGCGTTGTCGTTATTGATCAGTATGGGGAAGTGGTCACTATTTCCTTGGAGCGTCGAATAGACAGACCAGTCAAATCCAGTTGCTATCTCCGGAGTGCAGATAGTTAGGTCTATGCTACTATAGGTTCCATGAGCAATATCGAAACGAGTTGGAGCAGTTGAATTCATTAGAATTAGGTCAAATTCATCTAGTATCTTTTCTATCTCCTTCCCGCTTGCATCGGAGTGATGACTGCCCCATAACGTGTTATGGCTGTTGAAGTCGCCTACTAGAATGAATGGTTTAGGTAGCTGACGGATAAGATTTCGTAGATCATCTCCGTGAAATAGATAACTGTTTGGTGTATAAATATTGCAGATACACAGAGAGGGAGGTAGATGCAATGAGACGGCTACAGCTTCCAAATTGGAGTTTAAAGAAATTTCTTTAAGGTATATATTGTTTTTGACATAGGTAGCTACTCCTCCACTTGCATGACTTGCATTAGTTCTGTTTTTATGATACACATTGTAAAGTCTTAGATTAGCAGCGAAATCGTTCCGAAAGTTGGTCTCTTGGAGACAGATAATGGGTGGTTGGTGTTTATTTATTAGGAGTTGTAGGAATTCTAACTGGGATCGATAGCTGTTGATATTCCATTGGAGTAGTGTTGTTGCCATAAGTATGATAAAGAATAGCAAAAGATCCATTTCCATTCTTATAGAGGGAGAGATTAGTCATCGCTAGAATAGTCTAGAGAAACATTGTTATCCATTTGGTCTTCGCTTAGGTTGACGAACTTCAGTAATTTCTTCACTATCCGAGAGCTTCTGTTTTTAATGCTTTTATCGGTGTAGTAGGGGTATAGTTTCTGTAGGGCTTTAGCGAGTCCTTCTATGTCTTGGGTGTAATTGAAAGCAATTGCCACCACGTCCTTGACACCTTGGGAATTTTCGAGAAAAGATTGGAGTTGTGTGTAACTGAGAGGAGCTAGTGATGGATCAGCTTCCAAAACCTGTTTCACAGGAAGGAGCATATCGCTGATTGTTGGTTTTTGTGGTTCTTTCTTGGGTTTCTTAGAAGTATGATTTACCTTGTGATTCTCAATTTGTTCAGAAGAGTCGATTTTGGGTCTGTTGCTATTAGAAATATTTTGGTCAGTTCTTTCACTGCTGGCGTGTGACATTGGTCTTTTAAATCCAGGGAAATGTCCAGTTGTTGAGGCAGGACATGTTTCACTATGTCCAGGCACTGTTCTTTCTATTGGAGTTTCGGAGAGAGAAATACCATTACAATCTTGGGTTAGAGTTAAGTTTAGGATAGCTGATGAAGTTTCATCATGTGAATTTGTTGGAGGAAGGTCGGAAGTACTGGTTGCATTTTTGGGGTTTATCTCTGTTTGTGGTTTCTCTTGTAGTTTAGGAAATTTGGAGAGGTTAGGTTTGTCAATTTCATGAATGTCGTGCTGAGAGGTTGGTTGATCATTTGGAACTGAGTTGTTATTAGGACAGTCTTTGGCCAAATGTCCCTCAGTTTTACAAATAAAGCAGGTGGGTGAGTCAGATGATAGGTAAATCCAGTAGTTAGTGCCATCGTATTCAATTTGGAGAGATGCAGGGAGTTTATCGAAGTCTTCATTTTGGATGTACATTTGTCTTCGAAAGCTCAAAATATGAGAAAAACCTGGGATGGATAAGCCTGCTCTGATAGGGGTAATTTTAGACATGATTTTCACACCAATGTTTAACAATTCCTCTTCAATTACATAGTTGGGTATTACAGGACAAACGTTTGATAATATAATACGCTTGTTTTTTGTTAAGAGTGGTCGTATTTCCAAAGATACATTGTTTATTAAGATCTTGGGGTTTGCTAATATTAACTCTTCAACAACTTTCTTGCTAGAAAGAAAAATGCATATTCGTCCATTCGATATTCGTGAAACAAAACGAATGTTGCTAGGGCTAGTGAGTTTTCCTACAGCTAGCACATAATCTTTGATACTGATTCCATCTTGGGATTCAATTACGATAGCTTGTTCTTTGGAGGGGAGAGATTGAGCTATAGCAGAATAGCTTGACCTTGGATTTGTTTCTATGGTGCCGGTAGTTATTGTAGTTGTCATTTGGGTGCCAGATGTACTGTTGTTAAAATCAGGGTTATTTACAGTATTATAATAATTCATTGGTTGGTTTGGTACTTGATGGGTTGATACGTCAGAAGTTTTATCATTCGTTGTGTTCGTTAAGAGACGCCGACCTCTATCAACAGAGGCGGCGGCCATGTTGGGTTGATCAGAACAGAGTTTTAGGTTGTGTTTCTTCCACTTCACGTAACTTACGGTAAGGTTCACAAATATTAGGAGTAATACTTACAAAAGTGTTGTAGGTATCTAGAATACTTTCATATACGATTCGCACTCCAATGTGATATCCAAAAACCTCTCCAAATGAGATGTAACTACGGCAGCACGAACCTCGTGAACATTGTCTAGTCACAGCCTTCGATTCTTGTCTGTATTTTTGTTTGGTCGATGGTTGCTAATTTTACACTAAATCGAATCTTCTTCTACAAGTATTTCCAAGCCAATGTTATATTGAAAATCTTACCTTGGCCCTTTCCCTATTTTTATGAGACTACATTTTCTTGTGTTTATTTTCATTTTATTTTCAATTGCCCACTTATAGACCAGGTTCAGGTCATCTTGAAGTACTGCATTGTCTTGTGAGTCATGTATATTTCGATATATTACACAATCATCCGCGAACAATCGACAGTCACTGCGAATCCCATTTGGTAAGCCATTTATAAATGCCAAAAATAACAAAGTTCCGATTACGCTGCCTTGAGGGATACCCGACGTTACGGTAATTTCATTCGAGAATAGGCCTTCGACTTTCACATTCTGGGAACGACCCGTCAAAAATTCTTGGTCTCCTTCCTGTGGGGATGAAATCCAGTAGCTTCCGTGGCCATCTACGGTCTTCCATCCAGCCAACTGCAGTCTTCTGGTTTCGATGGTTCCAGCTATGCTGACATCATGGTATAGGTCTTCTACTTCATGACTGTGTCTAATCCTCAAGATTAATTGGAGGATTATCCATTTAAAGAACTCAAATTAAAACTATCCACAACCATCAAAGACATTTATTTTATCAAAGAATGCAGGAATCACAATCTAATTCCTATTCACATAAAGTTCATGCAGAAGAAAAACATTAGAAACAAATTCGAGGAGAGAACTCAAGAAATCATTAACAATAGGATACTCCAAAGAGAACTTTTATACTTGAAGCTGCTAACTTATCAGACGTAAAAGAATGGGACGAGTTCCTCGTTCACACGCACAATATCGTCACGAACGTGGTTACCAGGAAGTTAAACAACCTAAACAACAAACTTTCTCGCCTTAAAAATATGAAACCCGGAACAAAGTTACAAAGTTCAGTAATCCCTACACAGAAATTCCAAGATCCTGTTGTAAACATTTCGCAAACCAACTTTTCCGATGTGGAACTCGACATCTTAGGAAAAGGTCCCCAATTCAATTGGGATGCAGGGTATAATAGGAAAAACACCACCGTACTCATTGCTGAATCAGAGGTTGCAATTTAAAAAACTACCCGCCGAGGAACAAGACGGTGCACGCCATGAAATGAACAAAAGATTAAACAAAGTGTTAGAATGCAATAAAACCAAGAATTGTGGTGTTTGAAGCCATATTTTCAGTGTTGCCTTAGTAAACAAGAGTTTAGTGCTTTTCAGTCGGTCAACACGTGTTGACCGACTGAAAAGCACTAAACTCTTGAAAACCAAGAATGTCAGGAACAGTAATGCTGAAATAGCGAAACTTAATAAAAAGATTAAACGCGACAACATAATTATTACAAAAGCAGACAAAGATAATACTACTGTTATCTTAAGCAAAGAAGATTACATCACAAAAACGGAACAATTTCTCAGCAACAAAAACTTTTCCAAAACCAACAAAGACTCAACCGCATGCACCCAAAGAAAACTTATACAAATACTCAAAAACATCGTCTTCATCATGAACGATAAGCAAAACTATAACCTTATTAATATGAACCCGAAAATACCTACTCTCAGATCTCTTCCTAAAATCCATAAAGACAACATCCCCATAAGACCGATTGTCAACTACAGGAGCAGCCCCACATATAGAACAGTCCAGTTTATACAGAAATTCCTCCAGAATAATTACACATTTAAAGCAAATAAATCTTTCAAAAATTCATTACAGTTCTGCGAAAAAAACAAAAATCTGAAAATTAAACCTACACATTCATGTCATACAATTGACATAAAGGATATGTATACGAATATACCAATACAAAAAACTATAGAAATTATCAAAAGCAATTTAAAAGATAATGACAAACTTTCAGAAATAGAAATCGAGGAATTTATCGAGATCCTCAGCTTCACTCTCAACAATAATTACTTTAAATTCAATAATAGCATTTATAAACAGAAACAAGGTCTAGCAATGGGATCCCCAGCCTCCGGAATTCTTGCCAACATCTATATTGACCACTTAGAAGCGAGTGAAATCTTAAACAAAATAAAAGGCATAGAATTCTGGGGAAGATATGTGGATGACATATTTGTCATTATTGACGGAAATATCACCAACTTGACCAGCTTCTCGTTAAGCTGAACAACCTAGATCCTTACCTTACATTCACAGGCGAAACCAACAACAACAATATGATTAATTACCTTGATCTCAATTTGTCCATCAAAAACGAGGTATTCCAATATAGCATTTATAGGAAACCCACGCAAACCAGCACGGTCATAAAGAACGATTCTAACCATCCACAAAGTCATAAAAGAGCAGCTTTCGTAAGCTTTGTCAACAGGGCCATCAGCACCCCCATGACCGAACAAGACTACCAGCACGAAATAAATGTCATTTTTCAAATAGCAGAAGCCAAAGGGTACTCCAGAACAGAAATAGAAAAAATCATCAATAAAATTAAAAACAAACCTATTTCCCGGCTCACCCCCATAAGAAAAGAAAATCTCACTTTGCTGTCTTTACATATATTAATCGGCACACCTATGACATAGCAAACACTCTAAAGAAATACAACACCAAAATCGCGTTCAAGACTAACAACAATAACCATAAAATAATCTACAATTCTAATAAAATAAACGAATCCGATAAATACAATTCTTCAGGCATATATAAACTCAAATGCCAGCAATGCAACTCAGATTATCTAGGACAGATCGGACGTAGCTTCACTACGAGATACCTTGAACATGTAAATGCGATCAAGCATAAAAAAAATTCGGCCATGGGGAACCAAATGAAAGACACTAACCACACCTTCACAAACATTAAGAAAGATTTAGAAATTATCCACTACGTTAGGAAAGGGCCTATTATGAATATATTGGAACAAATAGAAATAGATAACGCACAGCGCACCAATCCGACGCATAATTTAAACGAAATCAATTTCGATGCTAACATACTTTTTGAAAATATTCAAAAAAAAAATCCTTCGCCACAACAATCATAGAAGTCAAAACACATACATAATTATTGTATCTCAGATCCGTCGCCAGCTCCTTGTTTATCTCTCCCCCCCCCCATGTTAAGGTCCACCCGCCCCACATAGGCCACAAACCTAAGACAAACTCCTCTTTGCACCAGTCATTCATTACCCCCACACAAATCTCCTCCCTCCCCCTCCGCTCCTTCAAGTTCCTGACCTGCTACAAGGTCGGGCCAGCTCAGTTCACACAGCAACGTGACGTCAGACACAACATACTCTGAACCTCAAACTATTAATTAAAGGTAAGCTTTCCGGCGCATGAGTCACCCTCTCACATGTTTCATATGTGCAGGCGACTATAATGTTACTTCTTTCTCTTCCCATTACAGCCTCCAGGTAGAAAGCTGACTGTCGGTTACTCTTTCAATTCGAACTTAGTAAGGTATCAAAATACATTTTCGTTTCTTTTCCCAGTCTTTTTGACGCATTCATTTTTCTAAGACCTATTATTATCTTTATAGTTGGGACAGCAGGCATACCCCTTTGGCTGGTTCACTTCTTCACAGGCTCCGAATGACGTATCTTCTCAAGTGTAATGTCTCTACCCAATCCAGCATTAAAGAAAAAGACAACGGCCCAGCGTTGATCAAAACATATTCTCAAGCCAAAATCATGAAGATTGGATGTAAAATAGGACGCCGAATTACAAATGGAGGACCTATAAGCCCACTAGTCACATTCTAACTACCTCAATATTTTTTAACATTCTAAACTAACATTTTAATAGCAATTTGAACAGGACATCTACTAGATCAAAATATTAAGAAGGTCACCACGACCACATGTGTCACTTTTAGCCGTATTTTCTTCTTTTATAATTTAGATAAGATACATTTTAGAATTAGCTTTTAGAGTGTTACTTTAGTTTTCTTAAAATAAGGATAAGATATTTTAGAATACATTTTTGGAGTGTTAATTTTAATGTTTTTCTTATAATATGCATGATCTGTGTATAAGTAACACGATGAAAGTGAATATGTACATAATTTATGTGGCTGAAGAAGGGCCCATGAGGCCCGAAACATGTCCCCAGAGGCAATAAATTGTTAATTGCCAATAATTTTTTGTATTGATTGGGCGGAGACCCCCCAACCCATTAGAATTGTCATTGTGTCTAATCCTCTATTCATCCGTGTGTACATCCCTCACCAGTCCGAAGATCTCCGAAGAACTTTTCTCTCAAATACAAGTAATTTATGAAAGTCCTGTTTTCGGATACTCCATGTCTCACATCCATATAGTACAACGGGTTGGATCAGAGTTTTATACAGACGAATTTTGAACTGTCTGGAGAGACATCTGGACCGAAGAAGCTGTGTTAGGCTGTAGAGAGTTCGGTTTCCTGCTTGGATCCTGCGTTGATCTCTGCCTCACATGATGAGTTCTCCGTGAAAAGCGCTCCTAGGTATTTAAATTCATGGACTCTCTTGTAGGACTGGTCCCCCACCCACAGCGACTGTAGTTGCCCAAAAACTTGTCCTTGCCAGCGAGTCATAGTGAAGTACTCCGTCTTGGTTTCATTTACAATTAGCCCGAATTTGTTGCCAGCTGCCTTGAGTGCTCTGGTCATTTGCCTCAACTCTTCCTGAGAGCTGGAGAGTAAACTGATATCATCTGCGTAGGCAGAAAGATCTCACATATGATCTTCTCCAAGGCAAAATTGAACAGTGTAGGAGATAAACCGTCGTCTCCTTGCCCAAGACCCGTCAAAATTTCAAAATCCTCCATCACACGATTTTGCATCTTTACCTTACTGCGTGATTGGCAGGAGGGTACAGCAGAGCAATGCATTCTATCAAAGTGTAAGAAAACTTGTTTGGGATAAGGAAGTGCCAAGGAAAAGCAAGGAGGTAATGTATAAAGTGTACTATGTTCCCATATTAACTTATGCAGCTGAGACTTGGACCCTGACAAGCAGGCAAGAGAGTAGAATCCAAGCCAGTGAAATGAAATTCTTAACAAGTATAATAGGAAAGACAGAGTAAGAAATGAAGATGTTAGGAAGGAAGTTGGGATGGGAGAACTAAATGAGAGAATTGAGAAGAATAAACTAAGGTGATTTCGATATGTAAAGAGGATGGAGGAAAATAGAATACCAAGACAGATGCTGGAGGCAAAGTGCAAGGGTAAGACCTAGAACAAGGTGGATCGATTCAGTGAAGAACAGCGTGAGAAAAAGAAATCTGGACTGGGACAAGATCGTGGAAGAAGAATTGTGGAGGGAAAGAGGAAAGTGGAGAAGTGCCATAAATACCCCGACCCGGCAGGAGCTGGATAAGGGGGAATGAGGATGATGATGACCTTACTGCGTGTTTCGCTCAGACAGATCGCTACCAAGTTGATGAGTTTCTTGGCCATTCCAAACTCTCTTAGGCAGCTGAGTAGGCTCTTGCAGTGTATGCAATCATAGGCCTTCTTGAAATCTACGAATAAAACGAAGTTCTTTGCCATATTCACCCAGTTTTTCAGTGAGCTGTCGGAGAACGAAGTTATTCCAATAGTACAAGAAAATCAAACGCACGAGATCAAAATGGAGGAAAGTGACCAAAGTCGGACCCCCATTTTGTTTTTTACCTGTATTGTTATTAATTTCATCTTTTTTACATTTGAATTTTAGCTAGATGAGTTCTTTGATATGTTTTATAACATTGTATCTGGTTCAGATTAACTTATAACGGCCCAGTTTTTCCTATTGTGCCCTTGCAGCAAGAAATATGCAAATCACAGTATGCCAGCATTGCTCAATTCGGGATTTTTCGGGGCTGCGGTAAGTTCTCCCACTCTGTGACTTACATATTTTGGATTAAATAGAGGATACACTTGCAAAAATAACAACAAAATCAACTCCTATTTTAACACATTTAATTAATCAAAAATTATGGCGCTACAAACAAATAAACACTTAAACTACTGACCAATATCATTCTACTTGTCCAAAGTGAACAAGGAATAGCATAAAAATAAAACAAATATTAGATTAAAACACATGGTTTTCTTTAAAACCAACAATTCACGATTATTTTCACTTCCATAAAGTACTTATCTTAAAGTTCCAAATAACTACGAGCTTCTTTGGCTCGATACTTTCCCATAATAATGGTGTCATATTTTTGTACACCTCAAGAATTATTTTTATCTTTTCTTATCATCAAAACAAATATATAATTACATTTAAAATTACATGTTAATTATTCACTTCAATATTTGGGCATATCACATGTTCTCCGTATTTACTATCTCTCTCAAGTTTTGCAAATTCACTACGGTGATCGGGAAAACTATTTGTGTACTCCAGAGTTATAAAGATTACTTGACAAAGTCAAAAACTATGATCACTCCCGAAACCTAGTTATCTTCACAAAACTCGTGGATTCCTTCTTTTCCATACAATATTACAATAGGGATTTTATTTAATTCATTTGTCTTATAAGACCATTATCACATAAGAAAACTACGATCTGAATTGGCAAGCGATAATATCAATCTACAAGGACCTCGGTTCAACGCCCGGGTCATTAACAACTTTAAACACTCACGGTGTATTTAACACATCTTACAAGACGGTTTTTACCCACCCTCGCTCTATGAGGGTCAGGCCATTATACTCGGGCGTGATTTATGACAAGGAAAGCGACTCTCTGCCTAACCTACGGTGGCAGCTCTCTTCAATGCTTTAAAACAAACCTTCACATTATTCTCAGTTCTGTGGAGAGACCTGGCTTTTACTTCACTTATTTCCATTCAACAATATTCTTTGGCTCATAAACCACTTTCGTAACCTTGGCATTTATTAATTATGAGAGGGTCCTCATTGATTGGGAAGATTAATACACATTCTACTACGAATAATTAGGGGCTTTAACAACAAAAGGATTCTAGGTTCGAATCTCTTAACATGCCTCGGGAACATTTCCACATCAGAGGACTTATACAAAACGCGATTTAGGGTCAAGCCGTAGCTTACAGGACCTACGCTCAATAATACCATACATTAGCTCCCTTTTAAATAATACACACATGGCCTCGTGATCTACGTCACAATTTAGAGGACTTACAACATATCTCAATTCACTGCAATCAACTACCCTCCATAAGTAATTTACCAAGTACTTTAACTTTTACGCGTTCCTAGCGTGACGTTTTATTTAATTGCGTTCCATTACGCTACACATTCACTTACGGCCGAATGTCTTCCAAAGAACTGATAAATTTCATAGTAACAATTGATACATATCTTAATTCTTATATTAATCTTTTCCGTTGACAATAAATCGCTCCCTTTTTAAGAACATGCATTTACATCATGTCTTATACATTTGTTAAGGCTTCAACGCTCTATATTTTTATATCATTCAATTTAATCTTTATTTAGATTTCTTTACCTTGTTATTCACATCAATGTTTTCATTCCTTACAAAAGCTCAAAAGCTATTTCTTTCATGTAATTCAAATTTACCTTTATGTAAATATCTTTGTTATAATTATTATTATCACGCTTGCTTTTATAACATTCATTAAATACTGACATTTTATTCCATGTATTTCCTCTACAGGATTTATTATTTCACATAATTATTTATTATTTCTTAAAACTTTATTTTCGTTCAGATCGCGTTCTTATTTAGTTATTATTCATTTAAAAACATCCCTTCTACTCAAAACTCCGGTGGAATTGTACACAAAAATTTTCCCGACACCAAAACATAATGAAAATCTTTACTTACATGTTTAAGGTCGCTTTCTCACCTTTATTCTCGTTTGATGTGACATTTTGGCCCACCTTCTTGACCTACTCCATATTGTACAATCTCATCTTATGTACAGAAATTTCTTGACACATATTCACTATATTTAACACTGACAACATTTTTTTTAATACACTGGTGTATCCGTTTTGAACACACATTGAAACACTAAAAAATATTACTCTGGTACATATTATAACACATATCACTGTGCATAAAACGCTTTCACTTTACCTAAAACACTTAAAATGATACTCTTATTTCTTTTCTTACAATATTTACACTTCACTCCTATCACACGGGTGTATCTCAACGATTTTTACAATTTCTGTCGGCTGTTGATGATCCCTGATGTGAATCTTATCGACCTGCATTGGACGTGTGATTTTACTCGTTCAAAGTTGCTCTCTCCTACAAAGGAAACTACTGGTTTCAGTCTCTCAAAACCGCTTCTATTGTCTATTACTCCGCTTTACTTTATCTGCTTTAACTAGGCGATAAATGTCTTTACTTTGCCGTCACCTCTATTTATATATGGTGGTATATCGCCCCCTATAGTTTCTATATCTTGGCCTCCCTTCGAGGACCGTATACTGTCTATCGTACCGTTTAGTTTCTATATCTAGGCCTCCCTTCGAGGACCGTATACTGTCTATCGTATATTTTTGACGTTTTCTCACTAGAGTACGTTTCCCTCTGGTTTCGAAGCTAAGTTCCTTTCGCTTGAACTTCTATCTTTCGCGATCGTAATTATTGTTTAGTTCCTTTACAGGACTTAATGTCTTTAACAATGTCTTTACTAGACGTAACGCCGTTTATTTGTTGGAGTTCTTATACTTCGTAACTGTATTGAACTAGTGTTCTTCTGGAACTCGAAGTTCCCTACTGATCGCTGTGTCTTACTTTGGCGATATTGCTTTAAAGTCCGTATATTTAATGTTCTTTATATTTTAGGACTCTTCAAAGTCTCGAACTGCTAACCCTCAGCGTAGCGTACTTATATCGTAACTGGTTTACACTCGGTGAACTTGTAGCATAGCCTCCCACAGGCTCTGGATCAATGTCTGATACAGCTTAACGTCCCCCTCACGGGCTCTTGAATACTGCGTATACGATGTGGTGCAGCACTTCCGCTCACGGAATGCTCGTAGACTGAATGATTATGATGCTCCAGCGTAACGCCCCCCTGGACGGACTAATACTGCATGTACTGATACAGCGTGACGTTCCCCTCACGGGCTCTCGTAGACTGCATGATTGGCTTGGTGAGGCCAGGAGTTTATACCTTTCAGTCACAAAAAGATAAAATCCTAGTCCTTTTCGTGACCAACTTTTGAACTAATTGTCGCACAGTTATAAAAATCGTATCTCCAGAAAGCTCGTCTTCCAAACGTAAAATAATCTTCCTGTCCATAGAAATCGATCGTGCATTTCCGAGATATTAATTAATTTCTCGTCCTCAACTGTGTGGGTGGTGCTGTTCTTTTTTTATTCTCCCACTCCTTGGGTCTCGGTGAACCCCCAATGACGTCTACTTGCGTTTGCAGTTTTTTCCTGTGCAATTTTTACAAGGTTTATCTTTACACAAAAATCTCTAATCCAAAATGATTCACCGTACTGTATCTGTTTACTTATTTTTATACTCGTAAACGGGTTAAATTTAATTATTCCTGTTCTGACTCAGCAGCGAGGTTGCCATATTCCTGCAACGTAAGAGCAATTTCCGAGTCCAGCTTCTTCGTCTTACAGTCAAAACTTTCCACTCGTTCTAATAATATCCATGACTGGCTCCTTATAAATGTCAAGAGGCATGAGCTCATCTAAGGAACACCTGGCCCTAGCGCTTGCACAATGTTAGGCTATAATCCTGGCTTGAAATCTCTCTCCGTTCCTTTAGAAACTGTATGATTCTTTCATTCTTTTCTCAAAGTACATGGATTCGACTCTCTTTTGAGGCCATGGTACATGGGTTCATCTCTCCCCTCCTTAGGTAAATAAATTTTCGAAAAATTTTGAGGAAATTTATTTCAATTATTTATAAAAATCTTATTTTTCCTTTAATAGTCGAAGCCATTATAACGTTCTCCGTCCTTTTTGTTTCTTTATTCCTAAAAAATCCCACGATAATTTGATTTCTTTCATCTTTTTAAGTCATATCCGGTAATTGTGTCGGTTGGGTACGCTCTGTCCCTACCCTTTCTTTCTCCTTTTTATTTGTCTGGATATCAGGTTTCCAGAACCTCATTCTTCTTTACGGGTGTGGTCTATCCCTACCCGTTCCCTTATTTCATCATTCTCCTTCCTTAAATTGAAATTTTCTTCTTCAATAAAATCAATTATTTCTTTTATTTCCCAATATAATTTCTCCAATTCGCATTCGCACTCGAATGTTTGAGCTCTGTTTCCTTTTTCTATCTCATTCTCGTTTCTATCAAAATTGGATTCTTCATCTCTAAATGTTTCCATAACCAGGGCTTGTTCATTGGCTTCATCGAAGTCTTCGGGAGGGTAATACACTTTTAAATTTGCTGAATTCATGGTCACTTCATGATTCGTTTCACAGTGCCGAATTCTATAGGCGTTATTTCTCAAATCCCTTATTATTTGATATGGTCCGTGGTACATTTTCTGGAACTTTTTGTACACGCGGTTCCCTGGATCTGAAATGGCGGGTCTTTTTACTAACACCATTTCCCCTTCTAATAGTGGCCGATGATACCTCTTGTGCCTATTTCTTCTTTGTCTCCTGTCGGCTTGAGCTTTTAGATGCTCAAAGGCTCTTCTTATACGTACATCTCTTCCAGGCTGAGCGTCTGCTGGCCTAGGAATTACCAGACTCCAAGGTCTCTCTGGTTGCTCATTCCGATGTAACGTTATTGGTATCTCTCCCGTAGATTCATGGATTGTGTTTTTATACAAAATTCGATAATATCCAAGATATCTATCCACTTCCAATTTTCTTCGGCACAGTATATTCTACAATACTTGGCCGTCTCCCTCATCACTCTTTCTACAGGATTTGCCTCAGGATGGCGAATACTTGACAAAATCTGACGTATTCCAAGTCTTTCTAATTCTTGTCTGAACTCTACACTGGTGAAACAACTACCGTGATCCGACAACAAATTCTCAGGTTTTCCCAGAATCGGTATCACCTTTTTCTTTGAGTCGTTTTAACACCTGTTTGGTACTAGTCTTCTGTATGGGAGCAAGGACAACCATTTTAGTGAAGACATCCATAGCCACCATTATGTGTCGATTTCCTCTTCTTGCCTTTGGCAAAGGTCCGAAGTTATCAATAGATATGATTTGACCTGGCCTTTCGGGCAACAATGGTATAGGCTTTTGTCTCATCAGAAATGCATTTGGTTTGATCCTTTGACATAAATCACATGTCTTTAGCGTGTCCCTTACAGTTTCTCTCAGTCTCGGCCATACAAATGCTTCTTTCAGCATCGAGACTGTTTTGTCGACTCCCATATGTCCGAACGATCTATGGGCTAGCCATACTATTTTCCTCTGCAAAATTGCAGGTACAACAATCCTTAATCGTGTATGGTCAGAGTCCACAAACTTATATAATAATCCATTATAAAATGTGTAATCTTGAGCTATCTTATAGCTTCTGTGTACGCTGGTGTTCCCCTTATCAAACTTCCCTCAAGGAAGGATATGAGCATTTTCATCCATGGATCCTCACGTTGCCGTTGACTAATGCTCCTTAACTCATTTAGAGTACGCTGATCCCTGTCTTCCAAATCAATAGCCATTACTTCCTCTTCTGTGGACTCTGGCTGTCTACTTAAGTAGTCTGGAACTATATTTTCTTTCCCTGGGCAGTATTCTATCTTTACATCAAACTGTTGAATGTATAAAGCCCAACGCATCAACCTTTGACTGGATAAATCAGTCTTCATCAAAAAGTTTAAGGCTTTGTGATCCGTTCTTAGAATGACCTGAAACCCATATACGATCTTTCGCCAATATTGCAACGCGTGCAATATCGCTAACAGCTCGATTTCGCTGATCGTATAATTTTTCTCGTGTGGTTTCAGTCTCCGACTTGTGAAAGCTAGATAATTTTTCTTATCAGGGTTATCCGGGTTTTCCTGATATAGCATTGCCCCTATTCCAATCTGGGATGCATCTGTTTGAATTATAAATTTCTGATTAAAATCAGGATATCCTAGCTTCACATAGTTTAAGAGCATTTCCTTGGCCTCCACGAATGCGTTTTCTGTTTCCTCCGTCCATTTCCACTTGCCCCCCTTCTTCAGAAGGTCCTGTAGTGGTGCAACAGTTTTTTTGTATGATGGACAATGTCCTGAGAAGAAACCAATCAATCCCAAAAACTGGCGAACGTTCTTCACCTTCAAAGGCCTTGGAAAATCCCTTATCGATTCCAATTTGCATGGATTTGGTTTAACACCATCCTTATCAATCACATGCCCTAAAAATGTTACTTGTCTTTGACAAAAATTTGACTTCTTTAAATTGATTTTAAAATTTGCCCTTCTTAAGTCTTCCAATAATTTCTTCAATTTTTCTAAATGTTCCTCAATATTCTCCGAGGTAAGCAAAATATCATCCACATAACGGATAGTGCACTCTTTCACTTCCTCTGACAGGTTTCGATCAAGCGCTCTTATTAAGGCAGATCCCGCGGTCTTCAATCCAAACGGACATCTCCTAAAACAATAGTTGTGAAAATCTTCTTGCCTTTGAACTTCCTCAGTATTTCTTTTATGGGTGGTGCCGAATCATTTTCTGGTATGATTTTTGCATTTAAATTTCTGGCATCTAGACATACCCTTACTGAGCCATCCGGTTTGCTCACAATCACTAATGGACTAACATATGGTGTCGCCATCTTTTCTTTAACACCTGCATTCATCATCTCCTGCAGTGTTTTCTTAGTTTGTGGGTAATGTTTTTCCGCAACCGGGTATGGCTTTTGTCTGAACGGTGCCCAATCATTGACTTGGAACGCGTATTTAAAATTTTCAATCTTCCCTGGCTTGGAATCAAATACGTCCCTAAAATTCAATAATAATTCCTTTAATTGTTCCTTGTTTTCGAGGTTAACTTTGGCTTCCTCTACTTTTCCTGACAGGTTGGTCTCGAACTCGGTTTCCAAATCATCTTCGAGTTCTATGTTGAGGACCTCAAATATCCTTTCTATGTCCTTACAACCTTCTTCCGTTACTTCTTCCACATGCCATACCTGTCCTCCTATTTTCACATCCTGTTCCTGTAGGTTAATGTTTTGTTCATCCACATCCTCTCTTTGGATTCTAATGCAGTTTTGCGCTAGGTCTATGATGACCTTGTTCTCACGGATAAAATCAATACCTAATGTGACATTATACGGTAATTGATTTACCAGCAAAAAGCATTGCGAAATTTCAGCGTTACCCATGATCAGATCAATGTATACCTGAAATTTGCAAGTTAAAGATTTTTCAGGGATAATTCCCTTAATCTTTACACTTGATGTGGGGATTTTTAATACGCGGCCTCTTGTTTCCAATTCATTCAGAAGGGTTTGCGTAATTAAACTTATTGTTGATCCTGTATCAATCAATGCCCTGACCAGTAATCCTTCTATTCTTAGCTTAATTATGGGTAATTCTCTTTTGATAGGTGGGATTCCTTCCACATCCTCATTAATTAGCTCATCTGGTCTTGCTATCCAATTCACAATTTCTACCTCCTCCCAGCTCCTGGTATGTTTCCACTTTTGACGATTTAAATTTGGAGTTTTTTTTTATCCTGAGGGCTCCCTTTTCCCTCATTCTTTAACTGAGCTTGTAGTTCCAAGCTTTGAGCTCCATCTAGTCGGTCGGGTGATTTCCGGTTCTTGATTGCCTCACTCCAACGGACTTTTTGCCTTTCAGGTTCGTCTGGTCGTTCGTTCATGTAACGAAGACTTTCCTGATATCTTTCTTCTATTTCGGCCCGATATTCATCATCCCTATCCTCTGGCCTTACGTTCCTTCGGGGATAATTCTCCCATTTCTTTCTGTTTTCTTGCCTCTGATGGTTATTGTTATAGGGTCGGCTCTCTTGTTGCCTATAACCCGTATTCCTAGGATTTCTTCCTCGATATCCTCCTCTGTGGTATGGCTGTATTCCTCTAGGCTCTTGGTGCCCATACTCTCGACCTAGTCCTTGAGTATCAGTGCTGGTGGACTGATTCCTGGTCGATGGTTTTTCGCTGGTTTCCTGACTGCTGGCCATGTGTACCTGTTCAGCCTGTCTTTGGTGCCTAGGAGTTACGTGTGACGTCGTCATGTCTAATTGACGTAATACACTCTCCACTTCCACAGCACTTCTGGCTTTGGATGAGATTAACAGCCTCTGAATCTCATATGGAAGTTGTCTTGCAATGGCGGCACACAGGTCGTTCTCAGCTGGAGCAATGTCAAGTTCGCGGAATTTACACAGCTGAGCGGTAAAAAATTCCGAGTACTTAGTTGGTGCATTTGTGCTGTACTTCCTAGAGTACAGATCTAGCCTCAAATTCTCCTGGACGTCTGCTGCCCAATATCGTTTTAAAAAGGCTTCTCTAAAGCCTTCCACCGTATCAAAGGTGTACCTGAAACTTCTGAACCAGGTGAGACAATCACCTGCCAACAACTTCTCAATAGCTCTCAGTCTCCGATCCTGAGGAACCTTCATTTCGTTTAAGTACTCTGCGACTTCCTTTAGCCAGTATTTTGGAGTAATTGACATGTTATTACCCGTAAATTTTACCGGTCTGTCCTCATTCGATTTGATAATGTTTATTATCTGACCATTTGTCTGGTTCATATATGGGGTTGACATCGCCATCGGATATCCTGGGTTCTTGTAAGGGCTCTCCCCTCCTAAGTCCCTATCGGTATCTGTGCCTTGTTCACGGGAATCTACCCATCCTGTCTTTGGAAACTCCTCCTGATTCTCAAATTCTAATTTCCTTTCCCTTCGGGCACTTTCTTCATTAGCCATGAGTTGGATTTCCATTTGACTGTTCTTATGTTCAGTCCTCTCCAACCGGGATCCTAATTCATTTTGAATTCTTTCCTGATTTTTCTTACTGGTTTCCAGTTCTTGTTTGAGTTGGTTTTTGTCGTTCCTGAAGCTATTCCTGATTTCATTTAAGTGTTCTTCTACCTCTTTCTTGATGACCATGACCTGTTCTGTTATAATTTCTGGTTTAACGTCACCTCTGGTATCTAGGTCTTCTCGTATTTCCTTTATCTTTTTCTCCATCTCTCTTTGTCCTTTGACCATATTTACTTTAATTCCTTCCAGTTTTTCCTCAGTTTTCCCTTGACTCTTATATAATATCATCAAGTCATTTTGGATCTGGCCTACTTCCATATGAGTTTTTCCTACTTCGACCTTTAATGTTCCGATGGTTCCCTGAACATCATTAATACCCTGACTTATTTCATCTATCTTATGGGTACTTTCCTTATTTTCGTCCTCTCGTTGTTTTCTTTCACTCTGGAGATGCCCCTCGTATATACCTAATCTTCGATTTATTTCACCCTCATACTTCTTTAAGTTATCATCTACCTGCCCGGTAAACAGCTCAAATTGACTTTTCATATCCCGCGCATCCTTTTGATTTTGATTTTTCATCTCAGTTACTTCGGTCTGAACTACACCGATTCTATTCTCGAGGGTCCCTACTTTCTCCTCAACCTTTCCAAATCGGGTTCCTAGCTCATTCACACTTTGTTTTATTTCATCCCGGGATGTTTTACAGATATCGCTGTTAGATTTTATCTGAGCTTCTAATTTATCCTGCACACCTTGGATCTGGGTTACAAGTTTCTTTTCACATGCCTCTACATTTTGTTTACAGGTTTGTTCCATGCTATTTAATTTAATTTCTATAGTACCAAAATTATCCTCTAAAATTTTAAAATTTTCTCGGCATTCATTTTGTGATTCTCCCATATTTTTGTTCATAGTATTTATTTGTGCTTGCAATCCTGAATGAAATCCTTTATTTTCCTCTTTTAACTCAGTTAACTTACTCTCAAACTTAGTGTCAAACCCTTGAAATTTATTATTCATTGTTTCCTCCAAAACCTTGGATTGTGCTAAAAAATGGTTTGAATTTTCTGTTTTTATACTATTGAATTTGCTTTCTATCTCAGCCGTCAGTTCCTTATTCATTTTTATGCCGTCGGCCTCGATAGCTTCTAATTTAGTTCCCATGGTATCACTTTTAGCTTCGATATCTACTAATTTAGTTCCCATGTTATCACTTTTAGCTTCGATATCTACTAATTTTGTTCCCATGTTATCACTTTTAGCTTCGATATCTACTAATTTAGTTCCCATGTTATCACTTTTAGCTTCGATATCTACTAATTTAGTTCCCATATTAGCACTATCAGTTTTTAGTGACTCTAGACTCTCATTTATGGATTCGAACACTTTGTTATTTTCATCCTTTTGGAGGCCCAATGTATTGTTTATAGCCTCCAACTTCTCATTGTTATCGGCTTTTATAGCCTCCAAAAGCCGTTGCATCTCTTCACTCAATGCCATCTTATTAGAATATAGTGGGCTACTAATGCCACATCGCTAGAACATGCTTGAGAGATAGTAATCTGAACCATTGTGTCCCAATTTCTTTAAAAATTTACTTTGGTACGGGTGTTTACTACACCGTACCCTTTTGATATTCTTATTCAAACTCAAAGACCTTTATGGAAGTATTTAAAATTCAAAATTTCGAAAAACCATTTTTTTTTCAAAAAATGAAAATTTTGATTTTTCGAGAAAACTCGGGTTTTTCCTAGGAAACCTCAGCCCTGCGTACTGGGCGCCATGAAAGGTGATAGTTTGCTAGGTGTATGATAAAATCATACAGGCCCCACGTTGAAGCCACTAGACAAATTAAAACTACTCCGTTTCCAAATGAACTCGGAGTCCATGAGCTAACACAAATGTTATATTAAATAGGTGGGTTTCATTAAAACCAACAATTCACGATTATTTTCACTTCCATAAAGTACTTATCTTAAAGTTCCAAATAACTACGAGCTTCTTTGGCTCGATACTTTCCCATAATAATGGTGTCATATTTTTGTACACCTCAAGAATTATTTTTATCTTTTCTTATCATCAAAACAAATATATAATTACATTTAAAATTACATGTTAATTATTCACTTCAATATTTGGGCATATCACATGTTCTCCGTATTTACTATCTCTCTCAAGTTTTGCAAATTCACTACGGTGATCGGGAAAACTATTTGTGTACTCCAGAGTTATAAAGATTACTTGACAAAGTCAAAAACTATGATCACTCCCGAAACCTAGTTATCTTCACAAAACTCGTGGATTCCTTCTTTTCCATACAATATTACAATAGGGATTTTATTTAATTCATTTGTCTTATAAGACCATTATCACATAAGAAAACTACGATCTGAATTGGCAAGCGATAATATCAATCTACAAGGACCTCGGTTCTACGCCCGGGTCATTAACAACTTTAAACACTCACGGTGTATTTAACACATCTTACAAGACGGTTTTTACCCACCCTCGCTCTATGAGGGTCAGGCCATTATACTCGGGCGTGATTTATGACAAGGAAAGCGACTCTCTGCCTAACCTACGGTGGCAGCTCTCTTCAATGCTTTAAAACAAACCTTCACATTATTCTCAGTTCTGTGGAGAGACCTGGCTTTTACTTCACTTATTTCCATTCAACAATATTCTTTGGCTCATAAACCACTTTCGTAACCTTGGCATTTATTAATTATGAGAGGGTCCTCATTGATTGGGAAGATTAATACACATTCTACTACGAATAATTAGGGGCTTTAACAACAAAAGGATTCTAGGTTCGAATCTCTTAACATGCCTCGGGAACATTTCCACATCAGAGAACTTATACAAAACGCGATTTAGGGTCAAGCCGTAGCTTACAGGACCTACGCTCAATAATACCATACATTAGCTCCCTTTTAAATAATACACACATGGCCTCGTGATCTACGTCGCAATTTAGAGGACTCACAACATATCTCAATTCACTGCAATCAACTACCCTCCATAAGTAATTTACCAAGTACTTTAACTTTTACGCGTTCCTAGCGTGACTTTTTATTTAATTGCGTTCCATTACGCTACACATTCACTTACGGCCGAATGTCTTCCAAAGAACTGATAAATTTCATAGTAACAATTGATACATATCTTAATTCTTATATTAATCTTTTCCGTTGACAATAAATCGCTCCCTATTTAAGAACATGCATTTACATCATGTCTTATACATTTGTTAAGGCTTCAACGCTCTATATTTTTATATCATTCAATTTAATCATTATTTAGATTTCTTTACCTTGTTATTCACATTAATGTTTTCATTCCTTACAAAAGCTCAAAAGCTATTTCTTTCATATAATTCAAATTTACCTTTATGTAAATATCTTTGTTATAATTATTATTATCACGCTTGCTTTTATAACATTCATTAAATACTGACATTTTATTCCATGCATTTCCTCTACAGGATTTATTATTTCACATAATTATTTATTATTTATTAAAACTTTATTTTCGTTCAGATCGCGTTCTTATTTAGTTATTATTCATTTAAAAACATCCCTTCTACTCAAAACTCCGGTGGAATTGTACACAAAAATTTTCCCGACACCAAAATATAATGAAAATCTTTACTTACATGTTTAAGGTCGCTTTCTCACCTTTATTCTCGTTTGATGTGACATTTTGGCCCACCTTCTTGACCTACTCCATATTGTACAATCTCATCTTATGTACAGAAATTTCTTGACACATATTCACTATATTTAACACTGAACATTTTTTTTAATTCACTGGTGTATCCGTTTTGAACACACATTGAAACACTAAAAAATATTACTCTGGTACATATTATAACACATATCACTATGCATAAAACGCTTTCACTTTACCTAAAACACTTAAAATGATACTCTTATTTCTTTTCTTACAATATTTACACTTCACTCCTATCACACGGGTGTATCTCAACGATTTTTACAATTTCTGTCGGCTGTTGATGATCCCTGATGTGAATCCTATCGACCTGCATTGGACGTGTGATTTTACTCGTTCAAAGTTGCTCTCTCCTACAAAGGAAACTACTGGTTTCAGTCTCTCAAAACCGCTTCTATTGTCTATTACTCGGCTTTACTTTATCTGCTTTAACTAGGCGATAAATGTCTTTACTTTGCCGTCACCTCTATTTATATATGGTGGTCTATCACCCCCTATAGTTTCTATATCTTGGCCTCCCTTCGAGGACCGTATACTGTCTATCGTACCGTTTAGTTTCTATATCTTGGCCTCCCTTCGAGGACCGTATACTGTCTATCGTATATTTTTGACGTTTTCTCACTAGAGTACGTTTCCCTCTGGTTTCGAAGCTAAGTTCCTTTCGCTTGAACTTCTATCTTTCGCGATCGTAATTACTGTTTAGTTCCTTTACAGGACTTAATGTCTTTAACAATGTCTTTACTAGACGTAACGCCGTTTATTTGTTGGAGTTCTTATACTTCGTAACTGTATTGAACTAGTGTTCTTCTGGAACTCGAAGTTCCCTACTGATCGCTGTGTCTTACTTTGGCGATATTGCTTTAAAGTCCGTATATTTAATGTTCTTTATATTTTAGGACTCTTCAAAGTCTCGAACTGCTAACCCTCAGCGTAGCGTACTTATATCGTAACTGGTTTACACTCGGTGAACTTGTAGCATAGCCTCCCACAGGCTCTGGATCAATGTCTGATACAGCTTAACGTCCCCCTCACGGGCTCTTGAATACTGCGTATACGATGTGGTGCAGCACTTCCGCTCACGGAATGCTCGTAGACTGAATGATTATGATGCTCCAGCGTAACGCCCCCCTGGACGGACTAATACTGCATGTACTGATACAGCGTGACGTTCCCCTCACGGGCTCTCGTAGACTGCATGATTGGCTTGGTGAGGCCAGGAGTTTATACCTTTCAGTCACAAAAAGATAAAATCCTAGTCCTTTTCGTGACCAACTTTTGAACTAATTGTCGCACAATTATAAAAATCGTATCTCCAGAAAGCTCGTCTTCCAAACGTAAAATAATCTTCCTGTCCATAGAAATCGATCGTGCATTTCCGAGATATTAATTAATTTCTCGTCCTCAACTGTGTGGGTGGTGCTGTTCTTTTTTTATTCTCCCACTCCTTGGGTCTCGGTGAACCCCCAATGACGTCTACTTGCGTTTGCAGTTTTTTCCTGTGCAATTTTTACAAGGTTTATCTTTACACAAAAATCTCTAATCCAAAATGATTCACCGTACTGTATCTGTTTACTTATTTTTATACTCGTAAACGGGTTAAATTTAATTATTCCTGTTCTGACTCAGCAGCGAGGTTGCCATATTCCTGCAACGTAAGAGCAATTTCCGAGTCCAGCTTCTTCGTCTTACAGTCAAAACTTTCCACTCGTTCTAATAATATCCATGACTGGCTCCTTATAAATGTCAAGAGGCATGAGCTCATCTAAGGAACACCTGGCCCTAGCGCTTGCACAATGTTAGGCTATAATCCTGGCTTGAAATCTCTCTCCGTTCCTTGAGAAACTGTATGATTATTTCATTCTTTTCTCAAAGTACATGGATTCGACTCTCTTTTGAGGCCATGGTACATGGGTTCACTATGAAATGTTTTCATTAGAAGTAACAAAAGTGACGTCTTGGAAAGGGTATGCCAATGTCGGACCCCTCTTAAGAATGAACATAAAATCACATAAAACCACTAGAAAAGTAATGAAGAACAAGAAAATACTTTATTTTACATTATATAATGTCTTGTTAGGAACATAACTTATTGTTATGACTACAAAATAGAGAAACCGACCACTTTGAGAGTTTCCCATTTTCTCACGCAAGGACTGATATTTTTTGGGTCATCTGAAACAATATTTTGAATGGCTTAAATAAAACCCAAGAAATTTTAATTTGAATTTCAGGAGTCCAACTCAGGGTTATTAGGGGTCCGACTTAGGAAAGCCGCGGGGATCTTGTACTTGATATTTTCGAGGCTATGAAAAAAAAATGAATAGGTAATTCGACAAGCAAATAAAACATTTATCAAGTGTATCGCTTACTAAAGACAGTACTGTAAACACAATGTGACTTATCCTCTTTGAAATATAAAACAATCACTATTCCATGAGCACGTGTAAAAACATCCACTCACATGAAAACCAGTAATGGCAGAACTGACGGGATACTCCCCACAGTCCAGTGCTGCCACTTCCACAACATAACATTTCCTTTCATATTTTCACATTCATTATTGTGCCACCATGCGGCAGCACTGTCCAGGCAAAATAATGCAGGGGTCCGACTTTGGTAACTTTCCTCTATAAACAAGTGGAGAAAAACCTCAGTGAGTTAGGATCACCGAACCTTCAGTATAGACGTAATAAGGAAAATTGTCCACACAAGGGGATTTGAGGAAGAGGGGAAGAGACCAACACGTTGTATGTGAACGGAGGAATAGAGGTTACAACAATCAGTGAAAATGAAGAACTAAAGGGCAAGGAAGAAAGCTCGCAAAATGTTGACCATTCGCGAAGAAGAAGTACAGGAAAAATCTTGCGTTCAAAAGAAAGAGAATTATCCCCAAGCAGTGGCGAATCGCAATCTGATGTCATAACTACCAACAACTAGTTTATAAAGTGCGATTCAACAACTAAACAAGACTGTGTCGCATGGAGCCCACTTAACCGTAAAGCTGGGCGGGTGGTTTGTGCACATGTGAGAGTTCTTGCGCAGGTCCTCTAGTTCTACTGACAGACAAGCAACAATCACAATACCACAATTCGTTTTTAAACAAGAATAAGAGAATAAGTCCTGAAGATTAAAAAGTGACATTTTATATGCTACAAATGCTGAAAAATGCTAGAAGCCAAAGACTCTTGACATGTTAGAAAATTATCTGCATAATACTTATCTTGCGTTATAATACTTTACCTTGTTTCAAATTACTCGCGAACGGCAAGTGCAAACCAAGGGCAAAGCAAGGTCAAGCGCGCGGGATGCCGCACGCTCACCAGACCGCACGGGGAAAGGAGGGAGATGGCTGGATGACGTGCCCCTTCCATCCAGTCTAAAAACACTTATAGTGGGCGATGTATTGAAGATAGACATATGCTCTCCCAGACTTCTTCGTAGAACTTTTCATGCTGACCAATTCTTACGCTCATAGTATATTGATATTTTTAACGGTTCGCCCAGCGTAAGCTTAAGAAGCGCACGGACGCCAAGTTTGTTTTCGACTTTTTCACTGAAATCGTTACTGCTTGGCTTCCTTTGATCATACATAAATTATTTTCTACAGAATCTTTCCTCGAGATATCCTTTACAGAATGGTGAAAACCGCATCAAAATCCATCCAGTGGTTCTCGAGATTACACGTAACATCCAAGAATCGGGGATTTTTGTCTTATACTAACGAAGTAGAGATTGTCGGGGAACACATGCACCAAGCGGTACTATGACGTCACACACCTCAGTGCCGTGGCCGACGAGAAAGACAGGCCATGGCGCGGATCTGTGACGTCAGAGGAGTGGTGTCGCTCGCTCGCCTCATTGATTGCACCAAGGTATTCTCATCTATAGAAACCTACCAATAGCCGAGTAAATTTGTTAGTGTGAATTTAAGGATACTCAAAAATAAAGTTAAAAGCTGTGGAAGAAATCCACCCCTATCACTAGCTCAAAACCTTAGAGCAGTAGAATATTAAGCAGTGTAATACAAACGTTGAATGGATGTTCCAGTTTATGCAGATATACAAAACTGTACATATTATCCTCTTATCTTCGTTCATCAATAAGTTGTTTCCATATATACCAGTTTACATGTAAGTTTAACTTTAAAAGCAGCTGGAATAAAATAAAAAAAAGAAGAAACAACCAAGCATTGCATTAGGAGAAAGTATCCAGTGCTTCATTTATTGCAAGGGAAGGGTCATTCATGCCCCAAAATAAAAACGAATATAAGAAATTTGAGCCTACACTCGTGGTTTTTAGCATTTTGCTTTTTTGAGTAGGCCTACCATAAGACAATCTTTTTCAACAACAAAAATTTAATGCATAGGACTACTTCAGATACATATATGAATTGCTGAGATTATACTTACCTCCTTTAGCAGAGAGCCTTTTATCTGACACCAATCCCCTACAGTGGCAGGTTTACTTCTTGTGGCAACTACCTTCATGTTGGACATGCTTAACGGTTCTCTCCCGTTCCCAGTTAGGCTTAGGTCAAATTTATGGTTTTATGGGCTCAAGATTTTTATAACGAAGTATATTACTACAAATGAAGGACCTTGGAAACTTATTCATTGTGAGTTAATTCAGTGGATTGAAATGTCGTGGATTGTACTGTACTTGTAATAGAAAAGGATGTGGTAGTGGTTTTCAGTTAGCTTTTATTTACAGTTGAGTTGGGAAGACACTTCCAGGATGCAAGGAGTGGGATTCAAATCATTCTATCAAGAGCCTTTGTGCGAAGCTTTGAAGAATAAATCCTATATCAGGTTTCAAATACTCCTTCGCAAAGCAGGTCACCTGGACAAGAAGCCACTTTACTTACCCCTACTCCATGTAGGTGGAACTGTTCCATTTATTAAAATTAAAGAAAGACCATACTTGCCATTGTAATTTGGATCTATGCTGGCTACACGGACATGGTATCTCCCTCCCAATAAGATGTCCAAGATCTCCACCAAATGTCAAACGAGACCCTTCAAATTATTCAAATGAAAGCATTCCTCAACTTTTAATTATTTTTTCTTATTTTTTTTTCACCCTGGTGGTCTGGGGATGAAGAATTTTATAACATACCCAGTCCCCCCCTACCCCTTCCTCCCAGAAAATATCGTATACTCCTCACCACATCCATTCCTCCTGAAAAAGAACATGGGCATCCTTGCAGGCCACATGGAAAATAAGCAGTTAACAGTACTACACACTGGGTAAATCGGTTTGAAATGGGTAAATCTAGAGCTTTAACAGAGAATTCTGGATGTGGTGATTGGTAGGGCCCTGGAGTACAAAACTATGCCCGTATCTTCAAGAACACTAGCAAGTTGCAAGTAATCTTCATCCAATGACACAGTAATGTTTACACTTAATTATAATAAGCACACACAAAATGTATTACAGACATTATTTTATTTAGGACATTGGTTATAAATATAAGCATCTCAAGCACATTAACACATTGTCTGGAAGAATCTTAGAATGTAGAAAATGAAGTTCGCAGGTTTCACCAAGTAGGCTATAAAGGTGATATCTTGCTGATCTTGGATATATTACTGGCGATTATTAGGATCTAATATCCTCCAGCTATTAATATTCTCAAAAAATCCTGCACTGCACATAGGGCCTACAGCCATTATACCCTGCTGATGATTCATGATCTCTTCTGGATTTTAAATTTTTCTGACACCATTTCTCAATCTCACTGGAGCTTAGTGGGTTACAAATTCATCGTTACAAAGATGCATGAACACAATTTGAGGACTGGACATGTCTAACTTGCTTCCAGCTGCCTGGTTACTGTTTCCTTATGCAGTACAAAATCACTATCAATTACATTGGTATCTTGCAGCCTTGGCAACGATAGAGTCATGTATTAACTCTTGTACTATTTTCATCTCTAATTTATCTCAACAAAACAAGCCTGCCAACTTGTGTCAATAGCTTTAATGTGGACATGGAATGGAATTTACACTTACAAAATTCCCCTAGACACAAAATGGCATCATCCATGACAACGTGGACAACACTTAGGGTTTAAACGCTGCATACATGTTAAATTCTATGTGTTATACTCTGATTTACAAAAGATGAACGGTGCAAGCTGCCATCCGCTTGAATGGTGAGGTGAGGAGTGCAGACAAGAGGGGTAACGGTGTCCATAGCAACAGCGAGCAGTGTTGCAATGAATGCCGACACAGCAGTGAGCACATGGTTTGACGCAGTGTTCTACTGTGAACTAACTCGTCACTGCCATTAGTAATATCCCGTGTATATATTGAAGTGCATTTGCTTATTCTTTCATAGGCTACAGTAAGCGTTATCATTCTGTTATTGTTGGAAGCGTGTGTATATACAGATTTTGAGTTTATTTCTTTTATTTGCATCATCGTGTCTATTTTCATTGTGTAAAAATGGCATCGGTACATGCTCGCGGAAGGCCCAGGATCCATTCTCTGCGACAGAACAACTTCAGGCCGTGGTGTGACTCTCCATAGCCAAGTAAAGGAGATGGTATGTGCGGTGAGGAATTTTATGGAGGAAGAAGAGGAAAGTATGCGCTTACGGGAGGAACCTCTGATTCCATTTGTTCAGGTGAGGAAAAGAACTGCCAAGACTCTTGGTGTGAGTGAAATCACTGCATACCGAGTGACGGAAGGGAAGTTCCTGTCTGAAACTATCAACTCCAGGGAAGAAGAGGCATAGAGAAGGGGTGGTCACTAATTTAGATGGCTTTCAACAAGATGCTGTTAGACGGCATATTTATACCTATTATTTTAGGAAAGAAATTCCAACATGTCGCAAACTTCTTGTTTTTGCTCAGAGAGGCACAATTATTTCAAGGAAGCCTTTCTTCACTGAAAGTGTTGCACGATCTGGGATTTAAATATGAGAAAATTAATGGGGGGAAGGTGATCATGGAGAGGCCAGATATTGTGGCTTTGAGGTGTCAGTTCCTACATGAAATGGGGAGACCCTACTGAGTTGTAGGCCAAAAATTACAAACAAAAAACCAAAATCTGGTTTCATGCCCTAGAAGTTACCTTATCACTTGGGGCACTTAAATATACATTTGTTTTTTATGTACGGCCATTTTTAAATACCTTACGGGGGCTTTTAAAGAACACGTGCTTAGGTCTTGAAATGGGCAACGCCTACTTCCTAGAACCAAAAACCCCTCAATTTTGTTGTAATTTCATACTCTTGGCCAAGATTATCATGCCAATCATCTGAATACAAGCTTATGGTGCCATCTGTTGGTAAATTTATCAGTTATGAGTAGCCTAGGCAATGTTTGTCAAGTGTGAAACTTTTCTTACCGTACATGTTATTTTCTTATCCCATATAATTTTTAGCTGTATGGCATTCACTAAAAGAATATCATTACTATACACATGCACATATTTAACATCGAACAGAAGTATTTTGGTTTGTAGTAAAGTATAGGCCATTTTGGATACATGGTGGAACCATGCGTCTTTGTTTATTTTGATGGTCAGTGGTTTTAGTGAAGTTTATTCGCAAGAATTATATTTTTATTGGTTTACTGTGAGTGGTGGAACTTGTGTAAGTTAATGGTATTTTAGAGATTTGTGTGCAGTTTATTAGATGTATTCTGTATATAGTCGATGGCGTAAACCGAAAGTCCGTGAAACAAAGAAATGGAATAGTGCTATTTTGAATGTTGACAAACAGTGGGGTGATATTACATGTGAAGTTAAGTAATGCAAGTTCAACAGCTGCAACTACTTCTTCTGCCAGTGTCAGAAAACTGGAATAGGCCTATTTTAGTGAGGAGAATACTGTTAGACCTAGTGTTAATGACAAGCACATTCTCATTCATATATGGGTGCCCTCCAAAATTTGTTTACAGACCTGTGTGGTGAATGTGGCAGTAAATCTTTGTGTCAACATCAGGGAGAAAGATGGGTTTAGTAATAAGTTACCTCTGAAGTGTGGGAAAAGTGATTTGTAAACTCAGGGAAGTCTTGATGCAGGAAATTCCACTAAAATACTGTATTTTTTAATAAAGTTAGCTTTTTCTCAATACTGTATTTTTCAGCATTTTAAATGTTCCAGTTGCCTGCGTTTTGATCCCATTACCTTCAAACTTGGTTTGCACATACAACTTTGTGTCTTAATAATGTGTGGAATCCATTTTGAAAAATATTAATACCTTTCAGAAATATTTAGGTTCAAATTTGAAAAGAATGGCATATTTTAACAGAACAACAGGTCATTCTAAGAAAAAAACATTTTAATAATAAACCATTTGCACTGATTTTAAAAGTAATACCAATTTTTATTTGTAGACCATTGATGATCATTCCATAGAAGTTTTAGATTGATAACTTTAAATTTGATGTACCTGGGACATTTTCAAAATTTGCATATTTATTACATAAAATGTTATAATTTCTAAATGACTGAACCAAATAACTCCAAAGTTTAGAATTCCCTTAATTATGCTCACTTTAAAGAACCTACAAAATTTGGTGAAAATTGGGTGAAAATAGGCTACTGGAAAATTCAAAACTTAAGTTAATAGGGCAAAAATGTTATGGATATTGTGTGGTTAGGTGAAATGTGGGTCAATGCTGGTCACACAGTGTCTAAGGGTTGGAGTGACAACTCAGTTCAGGGGACAAGGAAGGGCCGTCAGGCAGAGGGGGTCGATTTATTATTCTACATGCCGGGCTATCAAGCGGCTTTGTTAATAATACACTTTTGCTCTTTAGGTCGAAAAGAACTGGTGATTACCATGAAGACATGGACTATAACTAGTTTTTAAAATGGTTCCAGGAACAATTGTTACCCAACATCCCTGAACACAGTGTCATTGTAATGGACAATGCTTCGTACCACATAGTACAGATAGAATAAGCTCCAACAACTTCAAGTACGAAGCCGCGAATGTTGGAATGGCTCGACCGCCATCGTGTAGCCTACCATTGCACAGCTCTCGGACAAAAGGAATCCTTCTCGGTAGAGCTGAATGAACATAGAACGAGCGATAACATTCTATATAATACATGAATTAGCCAAAATACCTTATAAAAGGATGAGAAATAAATCAGGAAGCAATGTTTTAATAGATGTTTCCTCCTCCGCCGTCTGTGACCCACCCAGCCATTCCAAATATAGCGAAAATTACAGCAGTGAGTGGCATTGTTCAAATCAATCTTCAAAAAAGTACCATAACAGTACTGCCAACCTCGCCCTTACGGTACTATGTGAAACAAAAAAGTGCCCAATTCAGTCTCTAGTGGGCATCATTCGTTCGCAGCACTCAGTTCACGACTCTAATTATGCTAGTGTGTGCGATATTTTGCATCTCTGTACGGCTCAAATGAGTGTTTTTTGTTATCTGCTCAGTAATAACTATGCAGTATATCGCTCTCCTGTAATAAGTATGTGTATTTTTTTCCACACAACTGTGGTTTTGACAAAGGTTACAGCCTAACGCGCCCAGATCAATGGTTTTGTGTCAACCATGCCCCGCTAACAGCGCGCGGCCAAGGCTGCACCTACACCCGACCATTCTTACCTTCACTTTGTCCAATCCAATGGTTTTTGACAATGGTTACAGCCTAACGCGCCCAGATCAATGAGTTTTGGCAATGGTTACTGCCTAACGTGTCCCGATGATTCTTTTTTTATCAATAGTGATTTTGCATCCCACTTCTTTTTATCAACAGTGATTTTGTATCTCACATGTGTGCCTCGGTGCGTTCTGCTAGAGTGAGCCTTGATGACGGTTAAACGAGATCAAGTGCTATCGAAGCATGGCAGCTGTTTTTAAAATAGCAAAAATTAAAAACACATATTTACGTACTTTAGCACATATATGAGGTTCAGTAGTAAGTTTTAATTAGGGTTCCTAATTTCAATACGTAATATCGCCCAAAAAATGAAACAAGGACACAAGGTATGTAAAAGTACATTCATGTCTGCTACAAGTGTATAAGCCGTGTTCCACTTTCATTCAGAATTAATATCCTTCTCAACCTTATACAGCAGCGCATGCCTAAACCCATGTAGGCTACCACGTGGATGAACTGGCGAGAAAGCATGGCCATGAGATCATCACGCTGCCCCATATCATTGCCACTTCAATCCTATAGAAATGATATGGGGTCCAGTGAAGGGTTATCTAGCACGGCATAATAAGAATTTCACACTCCGTGAGGTTGAGAAGCTTACCGTTTAGGCTATTAGGGAAGTGACTTCATAAAACTGGAAGCGTTTTGTGTTAATAGTGCAACGAGAACTGGATGAGGCTACGAAACGTGAATGTATACTCCATGATGGGGTAGATTGGTTCATCGTTTCCCTGGAAAGCAATTCCAGATCCAATTCAGACACAAGTGACGAAGAGGGGGCTATGAAAGGAATAGACCCATAATTAAGTTAGTAGCAGCTAGAGCGATTAGGCAACTAAAAATTCCCCTAAACTCACGTGCATCGCAATGTTTAATTGACCCTTCACACGAATACGGCTGACACACCACAGATCCCAGTATTTGTGTCTTCCTGGAAGCTTCTTGGAATGTTATGAGTCATGATCTGCCTCAGTGGCAACGCAGCATTTCCTCACGTGTTAGCTTTGACAGCTGCCAGCGCTCATTATTGGTACCGGCAATACAGAGTATTCTATGCGTACAAACACAAACCTAACCCCAGACCTCCTTGCTTGTACTACTAACAATAATTTTGGTCCAGATAGTCGCCTAACCAAGTAGCGACCAATGGCTTTGTCTCGCCATGGCTTTAGAAGAGTACAGTTCAACTTTTCCATTAAAATGAACTACGGTAAAAGTAATTTATGAACATTCATGATCTTTCAAGAAATTATTCTTCTTTAGACTGAGATAGGCTACTCAATACTCCCAATAATGTCAAAAGTACTCAAATCAAACTTACCAAGCAACTTTTGAAGATTTGATGGTTGAGGCAGATATAATATGACCACTCCGATGTAACTTTTTGTACACTGATGACAAGTGAACATATTATATGGAAGCTGCCAAGAGTAACGTGTCTCCACTGTACCTACGATTGTTTGCCTAACATCTAAAAAATTAATTTGCTCTATTCAAGACTATAATGGTGTGCAATCATCACTCGAAAAACTTCTCTGTAGGATGTTCACAGGAGCATTCACTGCTGACAACTTTCTTCCATTTTCATCGCACTCAGAATTTTCAATGAACTGAAGTAGGCTAATTCATCAAATGAATTTTTATCAGTAATGCAAAGAAAGTTTTGTGGAACTTAATGTTTGGGAATCTGCAACCCATTGACAGCCAGCTCAATGCTGAGGTTATTTAGAATACACACAGAACCTGTAATTATGGGCACTGCAACACTCAAATTCTTCAAGCACTTCACCAACTTGTCTTCTGTCTTGATATGTGTCCATTCCTGCTTAAATTTATTCCTGTTGGAGGAGAAGTGTTCAGATATATCCGATAGACTGTGCACAGAATTCTCTTCTTCGTAGTGTCTGAAGTCTTCCAAGCTCGCTTCTATGGCTTTATCCGAGATTTTCTACCTCTGCATCACACAGTCTTCTAGAAGAAGGCCCAGGAGTGGATAGCTATTCTGGCAAATTCGAAAATATTGAAGATACTGCATCAGGTTTCAACTTCAGATAACTCCTAGCAAATGTCTTTATTTCCCCATCAACTTGCTCTGTCCTGATAACAGAGATATCAGGAAAATGTTTTATACAAATTATAGGCTTGCTCACTTTAGAGAAGTCAGTGGGAATTTTTCTAAGCCATATATTTCTTAATTTTTCGTCCTTTGGGAGAGAAAATGTAGAAATATTTTCATGCCGAGATCTGTAATTGTTCTTACAGCCAGCCACATTACAGCATCTCGGCATTTTGATTTCCTGTAAAGAGACACATTCATTAAATATCTAACTTTAACTCAGATAATTAACTTAGCATGCATTGTAATAGTCCTTAACATCCACAATATTAGGCCAACGTAAGTTCGTACATAACCTGCACCACACGTGCGTTTGATTAACCTGTATCATTAATGAGAAATAAAGTGTTAACACTTACCCTGTAGGCTACGTGATTATTGCAGCTACATGATGCACCACAACACAAGTTGGATGTAAAGTTGGACATTACACTTTATAAAACACTAACTATTCTCACACTGCTATTCACAAGAAATTCACAAACAAGTCTTCTCAACCGGAGTCACTACTTCGCCTACGTTACAGACAAGATGGCTGCTCGCACTGGGGCCAGTATCTTTCGTGGGCCACGCCTCAGTGCATCTGTCCGTCCGTCACCGTAACGTAACGCCAGACCCCAGCGTAACGACGAAGTCGACAAGATCATTTAAAATGATAAAATCTTAAGTCAATATTAATTTTTATTGTATTTATTTAAGAACTATGATTCAGAAGACAAGGAGGGACAAAATAAAAAAATTATGAGATACGCCATCTTGTTCAAGTAGAACAATCTCTTAATGAGATCTGTGTTGAAGCCAGGCTGAAATGGTTCGGTAACTCAAAAGAATGGACACACAAAGAACAGCTGAGGTGTGGTTTGGGAAAGAATTGAAAGGCAAGAGACCAAGAGGTCGACCGAGGAAGAGATGGATCGACCAGGTTAGAAATGATCTGCTGGGAGAGGTCTGGATTTACAGCAAATTATGGAAAAGGAAACATTCGTGGAGATCGCTCATTCACCGCACCCGGGAAACTGGAGCCGGTTCATGATGATGGTACCAGTTTCTGCAACATTGTGGCCATTCCTCAGCGCAAATAATATGAATAGAACTTACAGTATCTTACATGAAAAATTTTACCATTAAAGAAGGTTGTTCTCAAAACTCATCATCATCATTTCCCCTTATCCAGCTCCTGCCGGGTCGGGGTATTTATGGCACTTCTCCACTTTCCTCTTTCCTTCCACGATCTTGTCCCAGTCCAGATTTCTTTTTCTTACGCTGTTCTTCACTGAGTCGATCCACCTTGTTCTAGGTCTTCCTCTTGCTCTCTTACCTTTGCACTTTACCTCCAGCATCTGTCTTGGTATTCTATTTTCCTCCATCCTCTTTACATGGCCAAACCACCTTAGTTTATTCTTCTCAATTCTCTCATTTAGTTTTCCCATCCCAACTTCCTTCCTAACATCTTCATTCCTCACTCTGTCTTTCCTATCATACTTGTTAGGAATTTCCTTCACTGGCTTGGATTCTACTCTGTTGCCTGGTTGTCAGGGTCCAAGTCTCAATATGGGTACATAGTACACTTTGCTTTTCCTTGGTACTTCCTTATCCCAAACAAGTTTTCTTACAATTTGCTCTGCTGTACCCTCCTGCCAATCTCCATGTCCAACCTAACAGTTTGCATCAATTCACTTCCTAGGTATTTGAATGTGTCCACAATTTCCAAACTCTGACTTCCAATTTTCACAGTGCCCTTTCCTTGTCTTTCCCCTCTTGTCATCACCATGGTCTTGCTTTTCTCTATACTGATTTTCAGGCCGTACTTCTGAATATTTCCGTTCAGTGCATCTAGTTGTTTTTGCACTTCTTCGTTGTTCCTTCCCCAGACCACAATATCATCTGCAAATAACAGTAACTTCATTTCTTTATGTCCATATGCTTCCTTTGTTTCCTTTACAATTTCATCCATCACCATTATGAACAAGAGAGGTGACAGCACACTCCCCTGTCTTAGTCCAGTCTTGTTCCTAAACCAATCTGTCTTTCCAACTGGGGTCAGTACCCTGCTAACACAGTTGTTGTACATTGCTTGCACCATTTCCAACATTTCTCTTCCCAGTCTCTTCTTAACCATGGTTTCCCATACCTTCCCTCTGGGGACACTATCATATGCCTTTTCTAGATCTATGAAAGTCATGATCAAATCCTCTCCATATTCCCACTTCTTTTCCATCACCTGCCTCAAGCTAAAGATTGGGTCCACTGTGGATCTTCCACTCCTGAAGCCATACTGTTCCTCTTGCAACTCTCCTTCCACCTTTCTTCTCATTCTTCTTTCTAATATCCTTTTCCAGTAGTTTTACTATCTGTGATATGAGGGTGATCCCTCTATAGTTATCACACACCTTCTTGTCCCCCTCAAAACTATTTCTAAAAAAGTAATTGTCTAAAGTTAAAAAACACATACACTATAATTTAAAATAAAAACGAAATAAAACAGATCTGTTACAAAAATATGTTAAATGCGAAAGAAAGAAATCTTGATATAGGTTGGTTGGTTGGTTCCTTAGTTTAGGGGCTGCGACAACGCGGTCATGTAGCCCCGTGTACTTTGGGTGTGTGTAGAATCTGTCTGATAACCGGTGTTAATTGTGATGACTGTATTAGTGTGTGTATCTGTTTTTTTAATTCAAGTAGGGACTGCAACTTTGAATTTTCAAATAGTTCCTACTTTTGCCGCCAAACGCCACCGTCAACGACTACTAGGCCTAGTTCAGAACTAGCTACTAGACGCCACCGCAGTCGGCTCTTGGCAACGAACGTAGCAACCTAAGAGCGTTGTTTACATTCTTAACCTATCCAATTTAGTTTCACACAGGTGTAATTAGTAGAAAGATCTTTAACATGCCATAAATCTATGACATGGGACCGCCGGCTTTACTTCCCCTCCGAAGGAAGGCATACTGAGGGATTTTAACGCTCTTAAAAAATCCGACGGCTTCGGCCGGGTTTGAACCCGCTATCTTGGGCATAGAAGCTCAGCATGCTACCAACTACGCCACCGAAGCAGCAAAATCTTGATATAAAACCAGCTTCATCAAGCTGCTTTTTTTTTTTTTTAAATTTTAGTGTATGTGTTTTTTTAAACTTTTAGATGATTAATTTTTTTTAGAAATAGTTTTGGGAACCACCTTCTTTCATGGTAATTATTATTATTATTATTATTTTTTTTTTATGTAAGATACTTTAAGTTCTATTCATATTAATATTTGCGCTGAGGAATCCGATACAACCTCTCTCTAGTTATCAGCAGCTCTCCATTCTTCTCTGCTTTCCTTTTCGGTTGGTAGTAGGAAGTACACCTCATGTCTTCTATTATCTGTGTCATGTATTTTTGTCCTGGTCCTCCTATATTGTCTTTAATAACCCATCATGCCGCAGTATTTGTCCAATGAGATGATGGTCTTATTCATGTCATGAAACATCTCCCTTCTCTTGCTCTGCAAAAGACCTCATCATTGGTGACCATTTCTCTCCAACTTATCTTCAGTAACCTTCTATAGCACCAAACTTCAAATACAAGCAGTCGCTTCCAATCCCTTTTGCTGATGGTTCACGTCTCGCTTCCATACATAAGTCTACAACGGTTGTTTCCTCACATTAAGATTGATGGTATTTGATGTAAACAGATTCTTCTTCTTGTGAAAGGCATTCTTCGCTTGACCAATCCTGCTTATTATCTCTCGAGAACTTCTACCATCGTTTGTAATTTTACTTCCCAAGAAGGTAAATTCAGACATTTACTGTAATGTTCCACCCCTCAATTTTAATTGAGTACAGGGTCGGTATCTATGTGCGCCCCGATTAAACACGGCAAGCTAAGTCGGCTGTGACTAGCACAGATCGCGGACGCGCGTACCCAGTCCAGCCAGTGATTGGCGCGCTCCACTGACTCATATCGTTAGTTCACATGTGTTTTGTCATTCATATGGACGTGTATCTGTAAAGCTTAGACGTTAGTGTTGCAAGTTTAGTGAGTATTGTGATTACTGTGATTGTTGCTCATGTTATGTTAGTTAGTTATTGTTGTTTTAAGGGGTGGAACTACGAGGTCATCTGCCCCACTTAACACAGATTAAAGAATACAAATTTTGAATTGAATTTAAAATTTTGAAGTGGACATTTAAATTTAAAAAGACCAAAATTTAATAAAACAAAAACAAAAACTTAAATAAAAATAAAACTTATCAATATAAACAAAATTTACGGAAAAACAAAAACATTATCATTCAAAAACGAACAAGTCGTTGAGTCAATGTTCACTGGAAAATTTAGATTGCTGGCCCTAACCCACTCTCACTTAGAAAGCGGATAACGCGATCAGCAGCCACCGCGTCATCGGCTAATATAAGTTTGAGTGTCATCTGCAAACCAAGGTTTCTTCGTAAGTCTGCAAGATCCACACACTCGGTGAAAATGTGGGCCACGGTGAAAACGGCTCCACAGGTACAAAGTGGGGGGTCTTCCCTTCTCATTAGGTACGAGTGGGTGGATCTTGTATGACCTATCCTTAGCCTACACAAAATGACGGACTCTCTCCGGGCCCGGAAGGAGCTCCGCCAAACGCGAGTAGTTCCCTTGATCGCTCTCAGTTTACTGGGCAGTGGGTCAGCTAGCCACTGACTCTCCCAAAAAGCCAGAACTTGTAGGCGTAACTGAGAGCGAATATCTCTAGCGGGTACCTCCATTGGTCGAGGTGGTAGTGATACCGCCTCTTTTGCAGCTTGATCAGCTAACTCATTTCCCGTAATTCCCATGTGGCTTGGAAGCCACAGAAAGGAGATTCGAGTGTCAGCGTGGCACAGCCCGGCTAGTAGGTCGTGGATTCGCTGCACTAGGGGGTGTTGCGGGAAACATGTAGCAATTGACTGCAACGAACTCATAGAGTCGGTACACACGAGAAAGTGGATTCGTGCATCCTGCAGAGCTTCATAGATGGCAACGAGCTCCGCAGGAAACACACTACAGGCCTCAGGCAAAGAGATCTTGGTATTTGCACCATCAATAACATAAGCACAACCCACCTTCTCGTCCACCTTCGAACCATCCATGTAGAGAATGCCAGCGTCAGGAAATTGGTGAACTATGCTGTGGAACTGCCTCCGGTAAACGGAGGCATCCATGTTCACCTTAGGACCTCGGTGCAGATCTAACCGAATTTCCGGACGCGGGACTTGCCATGGAGGCACCTCGCTAGGTGTCCGGATCATATAGGGACCTACAGCCACTCCTATTTCAGTACACGAGCTATCAAGTCTAATACCAACCGGCCGAGTGGCACGAGGCCGGTTGGCGTACCCCTGGTGGTTTTGGGTACCGAAGAGAGCTTGATAGGTCGGGTGTTGCGGCAGTTGACGCACATTGGCAGCATATGTTAAAAGCATATGTTGGCGTCTATAATTTAAAGGTGGAACACCCGATTCGGCGAGTAGGCTGGGTATCGGGCTGGTCCGGAAGGCACCGGTAGCCAGCCTAACGCCACTATGGTGGATACTGTCCAGCATTTTCAAGGTTGCCGGCCTTGCTGAACCGTATGCCGCAGAACCATAGTCTAGCCGGGACAGAACGAGGGCTTGGTAGAACCGTAGCAGCAACGCACGGTCAGCCCCCCACGTAGTGCCACTAAGAAACTTGAGCATGTTCAGTTTCCTCAGACACGTCATTTTTAATTGCCGTATATGGGGCTGCCACGTTAATTTGCTATCAAAATGGAGCCCCAGGAAGCGATAAGTGTCAACCAACGGCAACGTAGCATCCCTGAGATGTAGTTCAGGGTGTAAATGTAGCCTCCGGAGTCGACAAAAAAGGACGACGGAGGTTTTCACTGCTGAAAAACGAAAACCCCGGTCGTGAGCCCACCTGTCGACCCGGTTGATAGCTAGCTGCAATTGCCGTTCCACGACTGCCATACTTCCAGAGCTGTAATGCAGAGCTAAATCGTCTACATACAGCGATGGAACTACCGCGGACCCTGTGGAGGCAACAATGCTATTTATGGCAATCGCGAACAAGGTGACACTCAGCACAGAACCCTGAGGAACTCCATTTTCCTGAGTATAGTATTGCGATAATGTCCTACCGACCCTTACACGGAAGAGTCGGACGGACATGAAATTCGCAATGAAAGTCGGTAGGTTACCACGGAGTCCCCACTTGTGAAGGGTGGAAAGGATCCCGTAGCGCCATGTGGTGTCGTTGGCTTTCTCGAGGTCAAAGAAGACCGTGACTAGGTGCTGCTTTCGGAAAAATGCCCCCTGTATGGCGCTCTCAAGTCACACCAGATGGTTAGTGGTGGACCTATGAGAGCGAAATCCACACTGGTACTCAGACAGGAGACCTTTCTCCTCCAAGAACCACACCAGTCGACGGTTCACCATCTTTTCGAGCAGCTTACATAGGCCATTTGTCAAACAAATGGGCCTATAGCTGCTTACAAACTTGGGATCCTTTTCAGCCTTAGGAATCGGTATCACGATCCCCTCTCGCCATTGAGATGGAAACTCCCCTTCAATCCATATACGATTGAAGAGGATCAACAGTTTTTTAATACTGGATTCGCACAGATGTTTTAACATTTGATTATGTATGTTATCCGGTCCAGGAGCCATATCCCTGCACAATGCAAGCGCACTGCGCAGTTCCCATTCAGAGAATGGTACATTATAGGACTCCGAAGCAGCAGTGGCAAAGGACAAGGGGTGAGTCTCTACCTCCCGCTTCAGAGTCAGAAATGTAGGATCGTAACTCCCGGAGCAGGATACATCGGAGAAGTGCGAGCCAATGCTGTTGGCAATGGCGAGATGGTCCGTGATGATGACTCCATTGATGGACACTCCGGGCATCGACAATGATGTCCGGAGATCCAACGAAGCTTAGTCCACACTTGAGATGGAGGAGTATGCGCCGTCATAGACGACACATACTTTTCCCACGTCGTTTTCTTACTTTCCCGAATCAGATATCGGGCTCTAGCACGCATCCTTCTGAAGGTGATAAGGTTGGCCATAGTGTTTTGCCTCTGATAGCATTTGAAAGCACGTCGACGATCTTTAATGGCTGCTGCAATCTCGGCTGTCCACCAAGGGACAAGCTTCCGGCGTGAGTTGCCGGATGAGGAAGGTATTGTTTCCTCAGCCGCAGCCAAAATACCATTCGTTATGTGAATGGTATGATCGTCGACACTCCCAAAAGTATCTTCGGCAAACATCGCACGTGCCGTGAAAGTTGGCCAATCAGCCCGACGGAGAAGCCATCGACTTGGTAACTCGATGGCTCTCTGGTTCAGAAGAGTAATGATAATTGGAAAATGGTCACTATTACAAAGGTCATCGTGTACACCCCACTGTAGCAGGGGAACCAACGCACGACTGAACAAGGTAATATCGATACTTGAATAAGTACCGTGTGCAATAGAGAAGTGCGTAGGTTCCCCTGTGTTCAACAGACACAGGTCCAGCCGCCTGATCAGCCTTTCAAAATCTCTCCCTTTACCGCTAGTGGTAGCGGAGCCCCAGATGGTGTTGTGGGCATTAACATCTCCCAGAAGGAGAAAAGGAGGGGGGAGCTGAGAGACTAGATCCACCAGCTGGTCGTAATCCGGCTGAGAATCAGGCGGGATGTACACGTTACATGCTGTTGCCATTACTGGCAAGTAAGTACGAACTGCAACTGCCTCTAGCTGAGTACGCAACGGCACCTCTTCACTAAAGAGGCTAGAGTGGACGAGAGTGCAGACGCCACCAGCGGCCACAGCTCCGTCCACCCGGTCTTTAGAGAAGAGTTCGAAGTGACGCATTGTTGTCTCATGTCCAGGACGAAACCTGGATTCCTGAAGACAGACAATGGTTGCCGAAAAAGAAGATATTAATTGTCGTAACTCAGCGAGATGAACAGAATAGCTATTACAGTTCCATTGTAATAGTGGCATGGTGTCGACTTCTACTTATGCTTGACCGTTTGCCACCCTTCCCCATCTCTAGTTGGAGATGATGGGGCAGGAGAGCACACTTCAATCTCCACATCTCCTTCCGAAGACGAAGAAAATGGAGCGGGCGCTCTCTAGGGTTGCGCGCGGTCGTCGTCGGACCTCACGAGTCTCGCTCTTGGGGAAGAGTGAGAGCGGTGTCAAGGGACTTTCTCCTGGTCCGAAGACTGGGTGTCTGTCCCCGACACGCCCCGAAGAGATTTCTTCCTGGATCGGCACCGACGTGTGTTTGGGGAAGTAGATGGTCCCTTCCCCTCAGACGCCGGGTCCTTATAAAACAAGGTCACTCCTGCTGGCACCGCTCCACTGGTAGTGGTGGGAGCAGGATGGCCAGCAGATAAGTGAGCAGCCCTGCCTTTAGCAGAGGAAGAGAAACGGCGCTGAACCGTTCCCCTCTCCTCCACCGATCTATTTTCTTTTCTATAGGGGAGTTCCTCCATATGGACGGGCTTGGCTTCAGCAGGCTTCGCTCCCTTGATGGTCGTGGGAGCGGAAAGGCCAGCAGAGACAGTAGCCACCCCGTCAGCAGGAGGGCGAGAGAGACGGCGACGAACAGTCTCCCTCATCTCCCCTATATTTTTCGTATTAGGTGGGCTGGAAGAAGGACCAGCCCTGGTCGGCAAAGTCTTCCTTCCCCCTTTAGCTGGGGAAGGCTTGTTCGCCGACCGTTTCGGAGAAGAAGGGGACTTCTTCTCCGAATTCGCCGGTTTAGGTGTTAAAACCGGCGCCTTCTTAACCGTGGCCGAAGAAGGTTTTGGGACCTCCTTCGGGCTGACATTGCTCGCTGGTACAGCGAGGGGAGATTTCAAACTCGTACTAAAAGAGGACATCGAGGGTACTGCACTGGAAACTTTAACGGCAGGGGTGATTGAGGGCGTCGCTGCAGCTGCAAACGATACCCAAAATTCGGGAGCATTCATATCACGGTACCTCTTGCGAGCGTCGTGATATGAAAGCCTGTCAAGGGTCCTGATTTCCTGGATCTTGGCTTCCATAATTAATTCAGGGCACTGTTTTGACCGTGGAGAGTGACTTCCTTGGCAGTTGGGACATATCGGGGGAGGCGTACACCTCTCGTCACCCTCATGTGTCCCCTTGCCACACTCTCTACATATGGCCTTCGCAGTACACCTGGCGGAAACATGCCCGAATCTCTGGCACTGGTGGCAGCGCATAGGTGGAGGGATGTACGGTCGCACATCGCAGTGGTACGATGTGACCTTCACCTGCTTAGGTACAACATCACCCTCAAAATGGAGAATAAAAGCGCCAGTGTCGACGCTCCTTTCCCCAATCTTGCGGGTGATGCGCCTAATCTTTGTGACGCCTCTCTTCCCCAGATCCTGCAACAGTTCAGCATCGCTATTCAAAATGAGGTCACGATGGAAAATAACTCCACGGACCTCATTCAGCATTTCGTGCTTTGTGATCTTAACGGGGATTTCGCCGAATTGCGTGCATTCCAACAACGCTTCGGTTTGCTGCCGGCTAACGGTATGCAGCAAGAGCTGCCCGTTCCGGAGCTTGGAAATCCCGTTAAGATCACCAAATTTCCCCTCGATTTCCTCAGCAAAAATGATCGATTTTACGAGCTTAAAATCATCCCCATCTGTCCTGGTAGCTACCAGGTAGCGAGGTGATTTATCTGTCGCAAATCGTTTATTAAAGGCTTCATCCCAAGGCGTATACACCTTGGGATTAGCTCGACACTCCAGAGACGGATTTTTAAGGGTGCCACCCTGTACAGGTGTCCGTGATCGCTTTGATGGCATCCCGGACTAAATCCTCCCCGAACACTGCCCACTCCGAACGGGGGCTATCACTGTGGGCGCCACCCAGCCAAGGCAATACCTACCTGGCATAGCAGATATTGCCCGGGGTCCCAGTGCCTCGAACAGGCACTTCCCCCTCGGCATGCACAGGATTTATGCAGCTCCAATATTCGGCCATGCAGGGACCTTCGTTGTAAGGCGGATACTACTGTAGGGTACATGACGCACCCACCTGACGGGATGGGGCATACCGTCTAGGCTTTCTGGCCAGATGAATTCTGCCCTCCCCATCCACAGGGGGTCTGAACAAATCAAAAACTGGCAAGTTATTCGGCCATGTCGGCCCTATTAGTCGCCTCCTACGACAGGCAGGGCATACCGTGGGTGTATTCTATCCCGCACCCACACGGGGCATTTGTTGCTCATGCCTAGACACCAATTCACATTGCGCGAACGTGTGTATATCCATAATTCGTATATGAAGGGCAGAAAATCTTGTTCTGAAACGAGACGAAAATTTCGAATCAAGTTTCCAGGAAGACGTGTGCCTAATGCCAGTACAATTAGGAGGCTCGCTAAACGATTCAAGGTAACAGGCTCCGTAAATAATAAAAGAGTTGACAGACATTCTTTCATCAGAAGATGTCACGTGTGTGTTACAAGAGAGGGAGGACATTTTTAGCATCGCCTATGAGCTCTGTAAGTACACATTATTGAACATGTTTGGTGAAAGTGTGAAAGTGGGCGCCGACCCCCGGCAGGACTGGGTGCACGTGGCCGCGATCTGCGTGTTACAGCCGGCTTAGCATTCCGTGTTCATCGGCGCCCACACACACATTATGACCCTGTACATTGAATATTTTGTCTACTGCATACTAAAATTTTAGTTTTGTTCAAATTTATTCTCATACAGTGCACTCCCGATAATTTGCGTGCGGATAATTCGCTTTGCGGTTAATTCGCGGGTCTCCAAATATATTTTAAATAGAAATTCTCACGGCAACTAATCATCATGCTAAGTAAAGCAATCTCTCAAGTCATTTAAAAGAATTTTCGTGAGACGCAATGCGTAAAGACGAAATCATTGACATTCGAGAAGACTGAACTGCATTTCTCTGTGATGGAACAGTAGGCCTACTTGCGCATTCAAAACATACGAGCAGGTTGTCGAGAGTGGTACCATAGCATAGATTTCCTTTATCTTCGAAGCCCAAACAATACAAGAGGAATGCGCTTTCACTGGGAACCTACCCTCCCTTTCCCAACAGCCACACTCAAAGGTCGCTGACCTGTGAGTTGTGAAGAGTGGATGCGCGGACAGCGTATTGTAATCAGCGATTATTGCGTAATGACGTAAACAGTCGCGAGACCGAGAGCGTGTTTGTTGGATGCTCTTCATGCAGTCAACCAGTCACGAGAGAAAAATACCGCTACAAAAAAAGCTCTTGCCGACATCTGTAACGACGATATTTCGAACGGGCAAGTTCGACGCCGATAAAGACGATTATGATTTAAGACATGAAAGCAAAGATGAAATAGCACGGAATTTGACTGTTGGTGAGGAAAACTGAGATCCAGTTGATATCGAGTGCGGGAGTGATGCAACGGAAATCCCGAAAGTTTCCCAGAGAATCTAGTCACACTTATATCTTATATAGAAAAACGAAATGAATTTTCGTTCTCTTATAACGTTTTCTTCGGAAATGTGCACTCGAAAATTAGAATAAACGATCTAAGAAACAAAACGGGATGACTTTAAAAAATATATATATATATATTGTAGGCATAATCCACATAGGCCTGCCTCTAGCCTAGCATGTCTAATAAAACACTACAATCAAGTGTTATAATTATTATTTTGCGTTTCAAGCATATTTCAATATTTTAATCAATAGTTTTGTTTTTACTAGGCTTAACAAAAATAACTGCGGTTAATTCGCGGTTTTCAATAATTCGCGGAATTTTGTGCATTAATTACCGCGAATTACCGAGAGTGCACTGTAATAAATTCCAGGACAATAAAAAGTACGAGGAAAACAGAAACAGACCAGGACCTAACATAATTCACACCATGCGCAAACGACGAATGTCATTTTTTGGTTTATTTAAATAAAATGAATAATGACAGGCTAACAAAACAAATTTTCAATGATATTTTAGAACTTAAAAGTTCTATCCACGTGGTTTATACAGACATTAAAGGATCTCAAGGAAGCCGGCATTGACATTACACATACATATAATAGGAATTTATTTTGGGACAAAATTCAACAAGTGATCTTCAGGAAGGAACAAGAAAGACGATGAAAGCAGCCATGGAACATTGAACAGCTACGAAAGCAGAGACCAGAGAGGATGAAGCGAATGTGGGCAGAGAGAAGAAAGACTTGTGGCAAGATTTGAAGTATTGGTTTTACTTGCTCTGTAATAGTGCTATTCGATTAAATAAATAATAAAATAATCATCATCTTCCTAGCGTTTGTCCCGCTTTGGAGCAGGGTCCGCTACTTTACATGCCAATCTCCATTTCTGTCGGTCAAGGGCATCATGCGGACACAGATTAACTTGTCGCATGTCTTCTCTAACATGGTGTCCACAGAATTTTCAATGTCAATTTTCCTGACTTTTCCTGATCATTTTTCAACAAAATTCCTGACTCGTGAAGTCATCGTAAAATCGGAAAAAAGGTTTATCGAGCAAATATACAGGGTGGTGCACGAAAAGGGTCACCATTTGTTTCGTACATAATTTTAAAGTCGCTCTAGATATCCCGCTGACCATCTCAACAGTAGTAGCAGTGGAGCTTGGAGAAACAAATGAGTTATGAAATGACGCGTAATTCATGATACCGTCGCCAGGAGACCAGCGTTTCCAACATTGCCTCTTTGTTCGCCGGAGAAAATTGAAGTGGAACGAGTTGCTGTACAGAGAAGCCCCGGCAAATCGCGTAGGAAGGCAGCAGTACAACTGGGCATATCCAGACGCTCCGTTCAACGGATTCTTAAAAGTGACCTCCAGATGTACAGGTACAAGATGACCTCTGCTCAGAAGCTCATGGCAGAACACAAGCGGCAGAGACTACTGTTTGCTCGCTGGGCGGAAGATAGGGAACAAACTCTCAACAATGTTTTGTTTTCAGACGAGCTTATTTTCATTTGAACGGTGATTAACAAACAAAATGTACATTGCTGGGCGCAAGTGCTTCATGAACGACAACATTATGCTCCGAAAATTACAGTGTGGGCCGCAATTTCCAGCCACGGACTTATTGGACCTTTGTTCTTCGATACAGTGAACGGCATTCGAGCATGCTCCGCAATAACTTTGCTCCACTGCTTCTTGCTTCTGCGTTGCCCTTCAACACGCAGTGGTTCATGCAAGATGGAGCAAAGCCACACACTGCAAGCATTATGTTGGATTTCTTGCACGAGTGTTTCGACATGCGGGTCATTTCACTCAGATTTCCGGATCGTTTCAATGACAGACATTTTTGGCCCCCCAAAAGGCCAGATCTCAAACCATTTGCCTTCTTTCTCTGGGGGTTCCTAAAGGAAACAATTTTCCGAAACGTCCATATGATTTAATGGAGCTCAGACGCCTTATTCTTCAAGCTTGGAGTGAATTCACGGAAGAGATGTGCCGTAGGGTTTTCGGTAAAACGAGTGTTCGTTTGAAGGAAATTAGGAATCTAAATGGTGGACATATTGAGCACGTGCTGCATTAGAATAAATCACCACAGAGTGTACTCCATGGAAGTATATGTTCCTTTGAGTTTGTCTCGACAGTCAAGTTTTTATTCAGAAACAAAATGGTGACACATTTCGTGCGCCACCCTGTATGTATCTTTTATATTTGCAGCCTCCACCATCTCCATAGCTCCCCAACGTTTGCCTCTTTATTCATTTAAAATACAGTAAATTATAATGCAATAATACATAAATCAAAGTACTTAATAACCTAAACTAGAGTGATGGGGTTGCCACATCCTTACGCCAATGCCAAAAAGCATACAAAAAATAGGTAAAAGGTTTTTACTATGATGTACTGTAAAAATGGAAACTTACCACAATGTCCAGTGAGTTATTGCTTTTTATCTTCAGAGATTAGTTGAACTAGTAACATCAAAATATGGCTGTAAAACACAAAATACTGTATGGTTAATATAAAATTCCTGACTTTCTAATACTTTTCGCCATTTTTTCCTGACTCACTCTATTTTTTCACACTTTTTCCTGACTTTTCCTGACCAAAAACAAAATTCTTGACTTTTCCTGCCTGCGGACAGCATGTCTAAGGCGATCAAGCCACCTCTTCTTAGGTCACCCACGAGGACGTTTGCCATTCGGGTTGAGGCACAAGGCAGTTTTAGCCACTGATTGTTCGTGACTGTGTATGATGTGGCCGTACCAGCGTAGACGAGCCTCCCGCATTTTATCCTGTATGGGATATCAGACGTCGCAATTCTTGATATGGTCAATTCGCGTCAGACCAAGCACCGAACGAAGCATGCGCATCTCCATAACATGCAGGGCTTGCTCGTGTTTAACAGAGGCAGGCCAGCTATCAGAACCGTAGAGGGCCACTGGGCGCACGACGGTCTTATAAATCTTGGCCTTAAGATAGGTGGGTATCCTGCGGTCAAAGAGGACTCCCGTTACCTCCCTCCATTTGAACCAACTGGCACTCACACGACCTCGGGCATCAGGGAGGGTGTCACAATCTGAACGAGTCAAGGAGCCAAGATACCTGAATTGGTTGACTCTTTGAAGATCTTGACTACCTACAAGGATAGTGCCAGGCGTCGGTGACCCACACTCCATATACACGGTTTTCCGGACATTCAGCTTCAGTCCATTCTCAGCCAGCCTCGTATTCCACTCCTGCAACTTCTCTTCAAGAACGTTGCGTTCTTCTGCAGCCAATAAGACATCAACATACAGAAGCGTCCATGGATGTTGCGATTGGATATCTGATGTTATTGTATCCATGCATAGAATAAACAGAAGAGGTGACAGGGCTGATCCTTGATGGACACCGACTTGAATGGGGAAAGGAGATGTGATTCCCGTGGGACATCGCACTAGACTACTGCACTTACGATACAGAAGTTGTGTCCAGCGGACGTATTCTTCAGGAACACAATATGAATAAATAACAAATTAATTATTATTGACTTAAGGGTTTTGATCTTCAGGACTTATTATACTTGGTCAATAAGGAACAGGGGTAACTTGTCACATAATATTCATGCTAAAGAATAAGAGAGGTTTTTATTTTACAAATAACACAACTGAGCACTACAACTGTCTACACGCTGCACTGATTCAAGCTATCCTGTCCGCAACATACGAGCTTCCTTCTTCTCCTGGAGTTCTCTCTTCTGCTCTTCAATGACAAGTTTCCTGTCTTCCAAAAACTGTCCGTAATCCTGAGGATCTAGCTCCTTCACTATCTCGATGCCACAAGAGTGCGCTATCCCCACCAACATTTTACAGATTTCTTCCAGAGACTTGCACTCTAACGGCGAATCTTCAGACTTTATTTTAGAAATCTCATATAAATGTTTCAAGGTGATTTTTCCAGCTACTTCTTTACCTGGAACAAAAACAAAATGATAAATCCAGTCACAAACAAAAATGCACGTAAAGCAAAAGGGAGGGAGAGGAAGAGAGGTTGGTTGGTTCCTCAGTTTAGGGGCTGCGACAACGCGGTCATGTAGCCCCGTGTACTTTGGGTGTGTGTAGAATCTGTCTGACAACCGGTGTTAATTATGATGACTGTATTAGTGTGTGTTATCTGTTTAATTCAATTAAGGACTGTGCATTGAATTTTTTTCAAGTAGTTCCTACTTTTGCCGCCAAACTCAACCGTCAACGACCAACTAGTTCAGAAATTAGTTACCAGATGCCACCGCAATCGACTCTTGACGACGAATGTAGGAACCTAAGAACGTTAGTCAAATGTTTAACCTATATTAATTTAGCTTCACACAGGTGAAATTAGGAAGGTTCTTTAACATGCCATAAATCTATGACATGGGACCGACGGCTTTACTTCCCCTCCGAAGGAAGGCATACTGAGGGATTTTTAATGTTCTTAAAAAATCCGACGACTTTGGCCGGGTTTGAACCCGCGTTCTTGGGCATAGAAGCTCAGCATGCTACCAACTACGCCACCGTAGCCGCTGAGAGGAAGAGAGAGAGATTGTTGTTGTTGCAATACATTTATTAAAACTCAGCAATTTTTGTAGGTTTATGATGTGTCTTGTGTGGGGTTTTGCCTAGGAAGACCAAGCTGGCTCATCAGCGGGCTCTTGGTGCTCCCCGCCCGGACCCCCACGGCAGTAGCGAACTGTGCACTACCTCCCTTCTTGTGAGCGTTTAGCTCTCGCAGATAGAGGCGTAGGTGCACTTCATAAGAAGGGAGATAGTGCACAGTTCGCTACTCCTGTGGGGGTCCGGGCGGGGAGCACCAAGAGCCCTCTGATGAGCCAGCTTGGTGTTCCTAGGCAAAACCCCACACAAGACACATCATAAACCTACAAAAATTGCTGAGTTGTAATTCACGGGCCATAAAAGACAATATACCAATAAACTTATTATTTATAATAATTTTATTAATGCAGCCAATGGCCATGTATTTTTCTTTTCAGGACGGGATTACGAAAGGAAATTGGCCGTAGACCTATTGAAAGGAACCATCCCGGGATTTGCCTGGTAGTGAAAATGGGAAACCACGAAAATCATTTTCAGGGCAGCCGAGGTGGGATTTGAACCCACGCTCTCCCGATGCCAGCGAGGCACGAGGTAGCACGTCAGCGCTCTCGGCCGCCGTGGCCGGTTAAATTTATTATTTAAAAACATACATCCAAGTTGGCTACAGAATTGTATTCTAACATGAACAACATGTCCTGTGTTCCCAAAGCAGCAGGCCACTCTCGTGAATCCTTGGTAGCAATGAATGAGATACAGGGTGTCTACCAAAACCAACTAACAGATTTCCCTGACAATTCCCCGATTTCTACAGGATAAATCAGAAAATTCCCTGAGTAACAGTAGCGGCCATTCATCACTAGAGACGGGAATTTGCCTATTTTATTCCCGTGTTTAGAAACGTAGGCTTTCGAGATATAAATCCTTTTTAGGTTCTTTTAGGCTAGATTTTGTTGGTTTTATTGTGCCTATAAATGCCTATTTCAAGGGGTTGTGCCTATTTGGAGTATAATTGCCTATTTAATGCCTTTTAAATTGCATTATATTGCAGCTGGTGTGCTCGACAGAATTATAATCTCGTTTCTCAATATGTCTTTACCCCACGAACAAGAATGGGAATTTTCGGAAGTCACCAGAAATAGCACTTGGGAAATTTCCATCAGAAGAAACAAGGAACAATTTGACCTCGAAGCCTTCAACCCCTCCAACCTCACAAGACACATGCGAGAACCAATCAACATCGAATTATGTTGCACAACCAGCATCCCCTACCTCCCTCTCGATGCGAACTGGGTAAGCGTACGCCTTATCTTCACTTCAGATTCAGAACTTTGTGTGATTTATTGCGAAGAAGAAGTATGTCCGTTGCAATGCCGAAAGTTAAATTATCGAAGTCTTACTGGCTGAAGCAGTGGATCACAGGGGACACCAATGGAAGAGTAGTCTTCTGCCAAGCTTGCTGTAAAGAGTTAATTCGTTTGTTTCTTTTATGTTTTTGTGATTGAGAAGTACGATTGCATTTCATTGTAGCATTTATAGGCCTATTAATTCATGTATTGTGGCAAGTTGTTTTGTTGCAATGCTGTATTAGACATGAACTCTCAATAATTTATATATAAAATGTAAATCATTTAATTACTGAACGAGAAGTTGAAACGCTGGTGGTCTCTTGTCCCAGAGTGGATGAAAATTAAAAATCGGTATTTTGAACTCTGACTCATTTCCTGCGAAAATAGAGATTTACAACTTAAATGCAATTTTTTTGAAAAAGTCGCGAGTAACTTTCACCAGCGCTATGTGTGGCTCTAGTCTGGGGGAGTGTTAAGCTCCCAGGTTAGGGCCGCGAAGCATCCAACAAGCCTCTAGCATCCCCTCTAGAGCCTTGCTAAATTGTGGCAAAAAGTAAGGTTATGGTCGAATGCCACAATTTCAAATTACGCGGTTTTCTAATTTTCAACGAGGATTGCAGGCTTGTGGGTACATATCATGCAGGATCTATTGCAGGCAACAGAAAATAGAGAAGAGTGGAATACCCCTGGTGGAGTCATGTAGGATTGTTGAAGTAGTCAGGGGAAGGTTGGAAGGAACCTCTGGGAAGATAGCCGCTGTCAGGGAAAAGTTTGATAGGGTCCTGCAGAGGAATCCAGGATGGGAAGCAGTGGTAAAGGTAGCCAGTGTGCTACGAGGTGAAGTAGATGAAGCAATTGGCCTAAAACCAGATGCAGTGGCTTCGTTCAAGTTTTGCCCAATCACTTCATGTGATGCTGAGAGATCTTTCTCTTATTGTTAATTCTTATTATAGTAATTAAATATCTTATTAAATTATAAGAAATTTTTCATGCCTATTTTGTTGTCTATTTTACACGTTAGTGCCTATATTGGCGATTTTAAAAGCCTATATGCCTGCCTATTTTAACTGTTTTTAGTGCCTATAATTCTCGTCTCTATTCATCATCATCGGCTTTAACTCGAATCCGAGTATAAATCTTCTTCCTTCAGTCCAGTTTGTGGATGTGTTTACGGTGACTAAAGCGACCACACAAGTCGCATAGTATTGCTGGAGGAGGACGTGGTTGGGCTGCTCGAAGTTTCCAAGCTTGACGCTTGGCCTCTTCATGTGTGCGTCGATCCCTTTCAAACGTCTTTACAGTATCCGAGATGGTACGGCGCCAAGTTGAGCGGTCTTCAGCCAGCATGTCCCAGGTTTGTGAATCAAGACCTGTCAATTTCAGGGTCTGCTTCAATTGGTCCTTGTAGCGCCTGTTAGGACCACCATGAGGTCTGGTGCCATAGCATAACTCACCATATAGCATCTGACGAGGTAATCTCACATCATCCATCCGATGGACATGACCAATCCATCTAAATTGGTGACCTATTATAGATGATTCTATGCTGTTAATTTGAGCCTTTTCCAGAACAGCATTGTTGGTAATGCGGACTTCCCATTTAATCCTAAGAATTGATTGAAGTTTTTGTAGGGGGAAACGCTCAAGCTTCCAAAGATCACGTCGGTAAAGGGTCCACGTTTCACAGCCATACAACGATGTAGAAATGACTACTGCTTTGTACTCATGGACAGATCTTTATTCATGAAGACCCGGTGCGCTAATCGTCCATATGCTGCATGGGCTGCGCCAATTCTCTTATCCACATCCTCCTCACAGAAATGGTACTGCCCAGGTACGAGAAGTGGTCTACCTGTTCTAATGGCAAATTTGAGATGGAGATATTGAACTGAGGAAGAGGTGTGCCTGGTGAAGGTTGTGCCAAGACTTTAGTCTTATTGACATTTATGGTAAGACCAAAGCGATCACATGCACTTTTGTAACAATTAACTGACGCCTGCAGCTCTTCTGGTGTGAGAGTTGGTGATGCAGCATCATCTGCATACAACATGTTAGTAACCTTAGTAACCTGAGTTTTCCTCAAGGAGCGGAGACGAGTTAGGTTGAAAAGCCCTCCATCAAAACGATACTTGACCTCCACACCTGGGATGTTTGTGGGTGAATCATAAAGCATTGCCGCCAAGTACAGCGTGAAAAGCGTTGGAGCCAGTACACATCCTTGTTTCAATCCATGGGTAATAGGAAATTCATCGGACATCTTATTCTGATGGCAAACCTGACCTGTCATGCCATCATGGAGAGCCTTGATTAGATCTACAAATCGCTGAGGGCAATCAAACCGCTTCAGCACCGCCCACATGGCTGGTCTTGGAACCGAATCAAATGCCTTTTCCAAGTCATAAAATACTAAGAAGAGTGGATTCTGTTGTTCTCTACATTTTTCTTGTAGCTGTCTCACACAGAAAATCAAGTCAATTGTGCTTCTGGAAGCTCTAAATCCGCATTGTGACTCTGGGAGGATCCTCTCAGAGATAACCTTGAGGCGGTTAAGTAGAATTCTTGCAAGAATCTTCCCCACAATTGATAGCAGTGATATACCACGGTAGTTGCCACAAACACTGCGATCACCCTTTTTAAAGATAGTGACGATAGTGGCATTCTTTAGGTCTCCAGGTACCTTTCTTGATTCCCATATTCTGAGGATAAGGGTGAAAATCCTTGTTTTGAGGGAATGACCTCCGGCTTGAATTAGTTCCAGAGGGATGGTATCTGGGCCAGGTGCTTTTCTGGGTTTCAATTGGGTGAGAGCTGCACTGAAATCATGATAAGTAGGAGGTACTGCCAACCACAGCTGTTCAGGTTGTTGCGGCACATCACAGAGGAAGTCTTCAGCAGCTTCTGATGGACGATTTAGGAGATTGGAGAAGTGCTCCTTCCAGCGTTCCAAGATTTCTTGACTATCAGTAAAGGTAGTAGAATTATCAGCGCTTTTCAGTGTACCTGATGATGAGCGAGATGGTCCATATATTTCCTTGAGTACTGCATAGAAGTTCCTCAAGTCTCGAGCATCCGATAGTCTCTGCAGTTCCTGAGCCTTCTGCTGCCACCAAGTATTTTTAATCTGCCTTATCTGCGTCTGGCATTTACCCTTGAGTTCCAGTAGTTTATCTCTCTTTGTGTTGGAAGTTGGGTCTTGAAGATGGGCCATTATAAATATATAAAACTGAGTTTGTACTTAGAGAGCATTTCAAAAAGTGCTTGAACAATAAAGGGTAGCATGACAAAGTTGAAAAGACAAAAAAAGTAAGTTACAGATAAATACACACATCAAAAAAAGTTTTGCATCACCTCGGTTCCCAGATCTCCGGCATATAGACGTTGACTGTGTATATTGTATCCAAGATACAGTCCCTTTGACTGTTCATAGATGTCACTAAAACTGCTCAAAGATGTAAACAACCATGCATGAGCAGGGCCTATTAGACGGAGGGGGTACGACAGCCGATCAGTTCCAGTCATTCCACCAGGACGAAGGTACGCTGCTCATGTTGTCTGTAGTTCTACCATGCCTAGAAGGTCAATACCGGAGTTCGATCGCGTCCGCATTGTTACTTTGTGTCAAGAAGGGCTCTCAACAAGGGAAGTTTCCAGGCGTCTCAGAGTGAACCAAAGCGATGTTGTTCGGACATGGAGAAGGTACAGAGATACAGGAACTGTCGATGACAGGCCTCACTCAGGCCGCCCAAGGGCTACTACTGTAGTGGATGACCGCTACTTACGGATTGCCGCTCGGAGGAACCCTGACAGCAATGCCACCATGTTGAATAATGCGTTTCGTTCAGCCACAGGACGTCGTGTTTCAACTCAAACTGTGCGCAATAGGCTGCATGATGCGCAACTTCACTCCCGACGTCCATGGCGAGGTCCAGCTTTGCAACCCCGACACCATGCAGCGCGGTACAGATGGACCCAACAACATGCTGAATGGACCCCACGGAATTGGCATCACGTTCTCTTCACCGATGAGTGTCGCATTTGCCTTCAACCAGACAATCGTCGGAGACGTGTTTGGAGGCACCCTGGTCAGGCTGAACGTCTTAGACACACTGTCCAGCGAGTGCAGCAAGGTGGTGGTTCCCTGATGTTTTGGGGTGGCATTATGTGGGGCCGACGTACGCCACTGGTGGTCATGGAAGGCTCCGAAACGGCTTTACGATACCTGAATGACATCCTCCGACCCATAGTGCAACCATATCGGCAGAATATTGGAGAGGCATTTGTCTTCATGGACGACAATTCTCGACCTCATCGTGCACATCTTGTGAATGCGTTCCTTCAAGATAACGACATCGCTCGACTACAGTGGCCAGCATGTTCGCCAGACATGAACCCTATCGAACATGCCTGGGATATGTTGAAAAGGGCTGTTTATGGACGTCTTGACCCACCAACCACTCTGAGAGATTTACGCCGAATTGTCGTTGAGGAGTGGGACAATTTGGACCAACAGTGTCTTGATGAACTTGTGGATAGTATGCCACGGCGAATACAGGCATGCATCAATGCAAGAGGACGTGCTACTGGGTATTAGAGGTAGTGGTGTGTACTGCAATCTGGACCACAAATGCTGAAAGTCTAGCTGTATGATGGTACAACATGCAATGTGTGGGTCTCATGAGCAATAAAACGAGCTGAAATGTTGTTTGTGTTGATCTCTATTCCCTTTGTATTTAACGGTTCCGGAACTCTTGGAACCGAGGTGATGCAAAACTTTTTTTGATGTGTGTATATGTTTCTATATTTTGCCAACTTCTAAATTTTTCATCCAGAAAAGCTATAGTACTTGTGAGTATTGAAAGTAGCTCGTCTATAGTAATGCTCTCATAAAGTTACACATTTATATACAAATACAAATGTAATTTGTGTGCCGTGTCTTGCAAGAAATGAGAGCTTACTGATTTAACGTCAGTACATCTACAACAATCATCACCAGAATATACTTTTCCCCTGTCAAAATATAAATGCTCAATTTCCAATTATTCAAGGTTCGACCTTGTAAAACCAAAATTCCCCGCGTATCATTAAATTAACCTACCTGCCACGGTGGGTGAGTGGATATCGTGTCGGTCTACTAACGCCAAGATTGCAGGTTCGGTCCTGGCCGTGGTAAGTGATTTTTTGAAAGGCGGCAAAAATACGATAAGCATATCATACGATGTTGGCATGTTAAAGAACCCATTTGAATTCAGTAGGCCGTGTTCATAATGGCAAAATTAATCTCGGGAGTTTCCGCCAACACAAAGTTCCTCATTTCTCTACTAGAAAGCGCTATAGTGTTCAAGGAGCTTATATATCTAACCTGCTTGACTTTCATAGTCAAGGAATAATGGAATTCGACATGCAAGCTACCCTCTGGGTGTCAAATAACAAAGCTTGCACCCGGCACCAGAGGCCATACGATATTATTATTATTATTACCCTGTTAATTCACCGAGTTTTCCAGAAATTTAAAAATATTTGAGTATTCCATGTTTTCCTAACAGGGGGAGGATACGATGCATGGGTCACCGATTCAAACCATCTTTAGTACACGTGTAGGACATGACCAGGCGTATATCAGGTGCAAGAAGTAAGGTGCGCTTCTCAGCCGTCTCCGAGTAATTAATTAATTGCAATTACAGTGCGGCATCTATCTGCATTGTACGCTAGAAAGAAGTCAACGAGCACATGGTGCAGAGGTAAGAGCCCTGCTTCGTACGCGCGGGGTCGCTGGGTCGAATTCCGCCGGTGAGCCTTTGAAGAGTGTTGTTGTTTTTTTTTACCATTGGCAATAGCATGAGTCACTGCTTGCGGGGTGGTCTGATGGTTGACAGACATGCAATGAACGGAACAGACTGGGCCTTCAATGTATAGATGTATACATATAATTGAATACACTAGACAGTGTATAATACCAATGTATTTGCAATGCCGATACTATAGGCTATATTATGTAATATGACGAATGGTTGACCCCCATATGATGATTTCAGAATCTCTTTTCCCGCTCACATAACACGTTATTACAATTGACTGCAAAATAAACATTATTCACAACACCTACAGTTGTGCGAATTGCCAATGATTATAAAAAGAAAGAAAAAGAACACACTGCAAAAGCTCACCGGTGGGATTCGATCCAGCGATCCCGCGCTTACGAAACAGGGCTCTTACCTCTGCACCACGTGTTCTTTGACTATTTGCTAGCGTGCTACGCAGATAGACGCCGCACTGTAATTGCAATTAATTAATTACTCGGAGACGGCTGAGAAGCGCACCTTACTACTTGCACCTGATATACGCCTGGTCATGCCCTACACATGTACTAAAGATGGTTCAAATCAGTGACCCATGCATCATATCCTCCCCTTGTAAGTAGTCGACACCCTGAGATACAAACGAACGATAAATTTTCTATAGTACATAAATTATCTAAAATACCTTATGAAATGATTAAAAATAAATCAGAAAATGGTGTAGTAATAGATCCACCTACTATAACCAGCCCACCATCCTCTTTTTAGATCACGACTTACACAAGTCCAGCTGTGTCTGCCATTATGCGCGTGAATCATCGTCAATGACAGTATTGCCAACACCGCTTTCGGTACTATTCAATGGTATTTTGTCAACAGCTTTCCGCGGCTGAGGCCGCACCTCAACCCAACCCGGCCATTCTAACCCTCGTTTTGTCCAATCCAATGGGTTTTGACAATGGTTTTAGCCTGCAGGCCACGTTAGCTAAATACAGTACATCCCTGGTTTTTGTCTCGTACCACGCACCAATAATGGTGTATTTTGTATCCCACATGTTGGCAACTATGTGTGCACCTCGGTGTGCCTCATTGACAGTTGAATGAGATTCAAGCGGTCGGAACATGGCTGCCATTGTTCAAAGAGCAATAAATAAAAACACACATGTACCTAATTTAGCACATATTTCAGGTGCAGTAGTGACCAGGGTTACTAATTTGAATTGGTAATGTCCCTCAGAAGATGAAACAAGGAAACAAGGTATGTAAAAGCCACGATGACGTCTGATGCAAGAGTTCTGGTCTCATTCAGAATTATTGATCCCTTCTCTTGTTGTCAACATCTCAGGGACGAATCGAGCCCACTACTTCTCCTCTCTTCTCAGTTTTGCCTCACGAGGCTGAGTGAACTCTGTTCCAAACCTCAGATCGGAATTACATTTGTAGGTACGGCCAAGGAATCAAACCCAGTCCTTTGAGGTGGCAGCCAAGAATGCTAGCCACTGTGCCATCAGGTGGTTGGAGAGAGATTGAGGCAGAACATTGGGTTAGTGTGCATCTCCTGACGTCAGAATTTATCTTCAGGCACTATGCATACGTACATGGCCTATATTTCCAAATGCATATTGTTTAGCTTTTAAGGGCTGAAACTGTGTACAAGGGGGTGTAGTGTGTTGGAGTGTCTGGGGGCTGCTTGTGCGGAGTGTCGTCTACAAGGGTGTTAGAGGACTGGTTACTTAAATTAAAGGTGACACGGGGGAGGCTTCCAGATGCCCAGGAGGTCTGGTAAGCACAGGCTTGGGGGTGCTCGTAATTAGTCAAAGAGGAGCAGACCGCTTGCCTGAGTGCGAACGTGCACACAATCGCAGAGTAGAATGTAACTGCTGAGTAACGCTTTGCTTCAAGTTGGAAAGCGAACTGCTTACCGAGCGTTTACGAGTATGCAATTAAATAATGCTAGCGACTCAACAAGGTAGGGATTTGGGGGGTAGGAGGTTAGCGTGCAAATGAAGTAAACTATGAGACCAATGATGGTAAGATTGAGTAGTTTAATAACTACTGGACGTGAAGTACCACGACTTCACTAATCAGTTCTAGTGCTTATTGATTCCAATACTTGAGAAAGACGATAAATTATAATTAGGGGTGAAGGTGGGAATTAGTGTAAGGAGTAACTCGGGAGCACACTATAACTGTGTATGGCAACCGTCGAAGGTGATGACCGTCAGGGCTCCTGCAGGACAAGATCCTGATGACTGGGATGCTTGCCCATTTATAGCGTCGACTCTCGTGTCGGCACATACCTGACCCAGTTACTGTTTATTGCTAGTGTTGGGCCATGATGGTGTGATGAGTATGGCGTGTTGCTGTTGATTCCTCTATGGTGGTTTGATCGTGTATTATGTTGTATTAGAAATAGGGTCTGAAGGGTGTATTGATAGGGGTCAGATGGTGTTAGTTTGTTGGGGGTGCAACCCTATGAGATCCTTATAGGATCTTACGAGTGCAACAATATCGTAGATATTCAGTGTTGTCTCCTGTTCCCGAGAAAAAAAATAGTTGCCATGACTTATGACTCGATCCTCGTATTATATGATGTATAATAAGTAAATAATCAAGAGTTACAACTCACAGTTTGTATTGGCAACACTGGAAAATGGCTTCAAAACTTTACAATGATGATTTATTGTTTTTGTTTAGCACAAGAGTCCAATATTTGGGAAAATATTTCTTTAGAACAAAAGTTTGGGAAAGCTTAACAAATAGGGGGATAGGCATGATAAAAGGAATGTGATGGAGTGCTACAGTAGTGTGAAGACTAGAGTCGGGACTACGGAATGGTTTAAAACTGACACTGGACTAAAGCAACGAAGTGTGTTGTCACCATTATTGTTCGTAATGGTGATGGATGACATCATGAAGGCAGCAATGAAAGACTATAGTAGGGAAAAGATGAAGGTATTGTTGTTTGCAGACGACGTTGTGATCTGGGGCGAGGATGAGATGGAGGTACAAGAACAGTTAGACGTAATGAATGTAAAGATTGAGCAATGGGGATTGAAGATAAATGTGGAGAAGAGTAAAACAGTGGTGATGAGTAGAGGTAAGAAAGAAGGAAAAGGAGTAATCAAAGTAGGAGATAAGGAATTGGAAGTAGTGAAACACTTCAAATACTTGGGAAGTGAACTGACTGAAGATGGACGACTATATTTGGAAATTAGCAGAAGAATAAAACTTGGGAGTGCTTTCTACCAACAGATACGGGGACTAGTATGGAACAAGGATATACCAATGTACAAAGCATATTATGTTCCTATAATGACATATGCAGCAGCAACTTGGACAATGACTAAGAGGGATGAGAGCAGAGTACAGGCAGCTGAGATGAGATTCCTGAGAAGTATGCTCGAGAAAACGAGGAGGGACAGAGTGAGAAATGAAGATATACGGAAAGAACTGGGAGTACAGAAACTCAATGACAAACTGGAGCAAAACAGATTGAGATGGTTTGGACATGTCAAACGGATGAATGAAGTAAGGCTACCAAGACGAGCACTGGAACGACGGATGACAGGGAAGAGAGGACGAGGAATGTGTTGGATGGACTGGGTGGAGAATAGTATTAGAAAATGGAACACCGTGTCGGAAGAGGAATGGTGGAACGACAGAACCAAGTGGAGAGGAACCATATTTGCCCCCACCCAGTGTCAACTGGAAAAGGGGAAATGAAGATGATGATGATGACACAAATAAAATTACTGGCATTCAAGTAACCCAAGTTGGGCTGATATGTCACCTGGTTCCATTGCACCTCTCTGGATCCCAGCAGCTTGCTTGAAGAAGAAGGTAGCAGGGGGCTTGAGAATCTCCAATTCGTAGCTGCGGTCTGCATTTACGGTGATTCGACAGGGCAGAGGAACTCCCTCTATCATATCCTTAGTTCTCTCGTTGAAGTCTTTACAGAAAGCCGCGATGTTTATCCCCCGCTGAAACAAAACATCACAGAATTGGAGGGGGGGTAGCTGCTTCTTCTTTTGTGAATCCAGAACAATTCTTCTTTCACTTATCGAGGGGCAGATAACCTCAGTACCACAACACTTGCCAGCCAAACAACAGCTCTACATAATTATTATAATAATAATATCGTATGGCCTCGGGTGCTGGGTGCAAGCTTTGTTAATTGACGCCCAGAGGGCAGTTTGCATGTCGAATTTTGTTGTCACTTGAAGCACTATGAAAGTCAAGGAGGTTACATATCTAAGCTCCTTGACACTATAGCGCTTTCTAGTAGAGAAATGAGGAACTTTGTGTTGGCGGCAAATCCCGAGATTTATTTTGCCATTATGAACACAGCCTACTGAATTCAAATGGGTTCTTTGACATGCCAACATCGTTTGACATGTGTGTGGTAAATTTTGCCGCCTTTCAAAAAACACTTACCACGGCCAGGAGCAAACCTGCAAGCTTGGGGTTAGTTATTTATCGTATGACTTTTAGTGTCGGGAGTGTCCGAGGACATGTTCGGCTCGCCTGAGTCTGTAGCTGCTTCTAGCGGACACCCTTTTTAGGGTGAGCTACAAGTTCCGTTCAATTTCAAGTAGTTCCAACTTTCGCCACCAGATATCAATGATACCTAGTGGTGAACGTTGGAACTTTGATAGAGCATTTCGACGAAATCTAACCAAACAATTTAGCTTCACACAAGTTTAGTCCGTGGAAGGATCTTTTACATGCCGTAAATCTATGACATGGGACCGCCGGCTTTACTTCCCCTCCAAAGGAAGGCATACTGAAGGATTATAACGCTCTTAAAAAATCCGACGACTTCGGCCGGGTTTGAACCTGCTATCTTGGGCACAGCAGTTCAGCATGCTACCAACTACGCCACCGAAGCGGCTTTTGAGGTTAGTAATCAGACACGATAACCACTCACCCACCGTGGCAAGCTATTTATAATAATTAACAATTAGGCTACAATTAAAAGGACCCCAAAGAAGTAGAGAGCTTCTGAAAATTGCTAGAAGAAATCACAGCCAATATTCCAAAACATAAAAGTCAAAATTTTACTGGGCAATTTCAACATGCAAGTTGGAAATGAAAGTAAATTCAGAAGCCTTTACTCTGCTCACAAATAAACCAATAGGAATGGAGAAAGGTTGAAAAGCTTCTGTGAAACCTTTAGCCTAATTTCTTGGCAGTTCCGCGCAAATCACCGAACAGACATTTAGTTTGGTTGAAATTTAACTTTGGATACAGATAGTTAGTGATCGGGCTAGTGAAGTAAAATGTCTAGGCATTTATAAGTCGGGGCAAATGTCCAGGATAAATGCCCAGGCATTTTGGGCATTTACCTCTTTTAAAAACATATTCATAATGCAATGCTTATATAAATATTGTTTTAGCCATATATGTATTTACATATTATGTATTCTATATATTTATCCATAAAAACAGGAGTTGAGGCCAAAATAGGCTGCGGAAGTTGTTGTAGGAATTCACTGAAAGAACTTTGGTTCTGAGGCTGAGCTTGTGCTTGGTACTGCAGATTTGTTGTTGAAATGATCCACTTCAATTAGTAAAGGTTCATAAGGGGGTTTTCTTTCGAAAAGGTTTTTTAACTACTGTAATTGTACCTAACTGAAGCACATTTTTTTAAGATCCTGAGGGCACTTAAAACACTTCTTTATGTGCTTTTCCATTTTGTTACGATGTGACTGTTAATAGTCCGTATTACAATATTTACAAGATACTCCTTTCCCTTTCAAATTAAAAAAGTTCAAAATAGGTCCTTTTTTCCAAAGCATTTTGTAATGATTTAATCTAAGACTTAAAAATATAAATAGCCTAAGAAAGAATTAAGGTTATCTCAGACTCAACCACTCAACAGACAGCTCTACTTCACAACTAACTGGGCTGGGCTGCTGGTGGTTGAATGCCTCGCCAACCTCAAGGCCACAACCACCCTATCCCCATTCCAAGATCATAGCACAATGGCTGCCCAGGGCCTAGCCCATCCACCCTCCTCCCAAAGCCACTATTCACACCATAATCAAACTCCTACCTAATTTTCCTAAATATAAATGAGTACCATAGACCTGCAGCCCTAACTCAGTAATACAATGTTTTATTCAAACCAGATATACATAATTCCCATTTAGATGTTATTGACAACATTGCAGGATAATTAAATTATTATTAGCAATATTCAGGCATTACTAGTTTATCCATGAAATGTACATTTGATTAATGGTTTTTATTATGTTTTAGAAGCTCTAGTAGCAATCAAGAAGTTTTCTTAAATGCCCAGATTTTGGGCACTTAAAACTGCTTTGGGCAAATGCCTGGGCAAATGTCCATTTATAGATGTCCTGCCCACTGGGCATTTGCCCGGCCTACATCTCTAACTTCGAAAAATAATGCCAACATTTCAAAAAATTATAGCACCGAAACTCTTTATGTTAAACGTGTAATTCTTTCACTGAACGCCAGCTGGTTAAAGTAAGTTTTGTTTTGGAGGGGACGTGACCTTGTTATGCGCACACTAGATGCGCAGTAGCCAAGGTCAGCCGGGGACGCGCGCACCAATCAAGTCCTGACCTCACCCACCTTTGGATTTTTTTTCTGGGGGTACATTAAAAACATTGTGTATGCAGAAAAAATTCGGAATTTGGAGCACCTGCGGGAGCGAATTTCTGCCGCCATCTTGACAGTTACTCCTGAAATGAATGCACGTACCAATCCAGCCATTGGGAAAGCATGCATTCAATGCTGATGTTGGTGGTCGGCCTGGCCTAGATTTTTTCTCTTCAGTCCCTGTTTCCTTAAACGGATTAAACCATCGAATGACAGCATTGTAATCAGGTGCAGTTTGACGGGCGGTGCAGTCATTGGCGCGCAGGCCCCCGGCCGACCTTGGCTACTGCGCATTTGGTGTGCGCATAGCAAGGGCACGTCCCCTCCAAAACAAAAATTACTTTAACCAGCTAGCGTTCAGTGAAAGAATTACACGTTTAACATAAAGGGTTTCGGTGCACCGACCGCGGTGGCCGAGAGCGCTAACGCGCTACCTCGTGTCTCGCTGGCATCGGGAGAGGGTAGGTTCGAATCCCACCTCGGCCGTCCTGAAAATGATTTTTGTGGTTTCCCATTTTCACTACCAGGCAAATGCCGGGACGGTTCCTTCAATAGGTCCACGGCCGATTTCCTTTCAATATCCCTTCCCTGACCCGTCCCGAAAAGAAAAATACTGTACATGGCCATTGGCTGCATTAATAAAATTATATAATTTTTTGAAACGTTGGCATTATTTTTTGATGACCCTGTATTGACCAGGCGGAATATTTGTCAATTAGAACGCCTATAATTAGTGTACCGATTAGTGATTAGTGGACCGAACTGGTGTAGTGGTGTGGTTTTTAATCTTCTTTTTCTCTTTCAGACTTCAATTTGTACGGCCTGAAAATCAGTATAGAGAAAAGCAAGACCATGGTGATGACAAGAGGGGAAAGACAAGGAAAGGGCACTGTGAAAATTGGAAGTCAGAGTTTGGAAATTGTGGACACGTTCAAATACCTAGGAAGTGAATTGATGCAAACTGGTGGGTTGGACATGGAGATTGGCAGGAGGGTACAGCAGAGCAATGCATTCTATCAAAGTGTAAGAAAACTTGTTTGGGATAAGGAAGTACCAAGGAAAAGCAAGGAGGTAATGTATAAAGTGTACTATGTTCCCATATTAACTTATGCAGCTGAGACTTGGACCCTGACGAGCAGGCAAGAGAGTAGAATCCAAGCCAGTGAAATGAAATTCCTAACAAGTATGATAGGAAAGACAAGGAAAGACAGAGTGAGGAATGAAGATGTTAGGAAGGAAGTTGGGATGGGAAAACTAAATGAGAGAATTGAGAAGAATAAACTAAGGTGGTTTGCACATGTAAAGAGGATGGAGGAAAATAGAATACCAAGACAGATGCTGGAGGCAAAGTGCAAGGGGAAGACCTAGAACAAGGTGGATCGATTCAGTGAAGAACAGCGTGAGAAAAAGAAATCTGCACTGGGACAAGATTGTGGAAGAAGAATTGTGGAGGGAAAGAGGAAAGTGAAGAAGTGCCATAAATACCCCGACCCGGCAGGAGCTGGATAAGGAGGAATGACGATGATGACATTGGCAACAGTGAAATTACGTTTCGATAACAATTGAACACACCTAATGCGTATCTTTTATTACCAGTTGAGCAATGACAATTCCCATTGTTAAATGAACAATATATAACGACTAAAGTCACATAAAAAGTACGTAATTTCCTGTACAGTAGAGATAATGGACAGTAATTTCAATTGGTAATGACTCCCAAAATATCAAATACGGTATGAAAATCATATACGGTATATTAGGTAAGTGAAAGTATAGGTTCTTGCTTCATCCCTCCCGAAGAATTACCCCACCCATGATTTCCTTTTCGATTCTACTATTATTTGCTTGGTTCTATTCCTTTCCACTACACAAAGCTCTCTGTCTGCTGGATTCCTTGTTTGGAGCCATTTTTGTAAGCCTTCTTTTTACTTTCGCAAGCCAACTTCACTATGTCATTCCACCACGGTGTGTGCTCATTACTACAGGGTCTTTCATATAAAATAAGAGCGCCAAGCGGCGGCTTTGTTAACCGCAGCTGCGGTCACCTTGGCCGAGCTTGTGGCGCGCCATGGCCCCCTGCTGTAGTATTGAAAGCGCGCGCATAGTACATACGAGGACTGTTTTTTTTTCAAGTTCCAATGAACTGTATAAAAATAACAGATCGACATTACCAAACTTGACCTTGCAATAAGCGTGCAGGTGCTCAGTCGCCAGTCTAAACCTCAAGACAGGGGCCGATAACCTAGATGTTAGGCCCCTTAAAACAACAATTATCATCATCATCTAAACCTCAAGTGCCAACATGGTGAGACAGTTATCATTGCAACATGTAAAACTTATTTTAAGTACGAGTCGGCTCGGCGGGTACGTGATGCATTTGTTCAGCAATTTCCTGATGAAGTGCCACCTTCACTAGCACATAATAATAATATCGTATGGCCTCGGGTGACTGTTGCAAGCTTTGTTAATTGACACCCAGAGGGTAGCTTGCATGTCGAATTTCGTCGTTCCTTTGAACGCTATGAAAGTCAAGGAGGTTAGATATCTAAACTCCTTGACACTACAGCGCTTTCAAGTAGAGAATGGAGGAACTTTGTGTTTGGCGGAAAATCCCGAGATTAATTTTGCCATTGAACACGGCCTACTGAATTCAAATGGGTTCTTTAACATGCCAACAACGTATGACATGAGTGTCGTGATTTTTGTCGCCTTCAAAAATCACTTACCATGGCCAGGGGCGAACCTGCAATCTTGGGGTTGGTAGTCCGACACTATAACCACTCACCCACCGTGGCACAGATTCACGTAATTGCAAATAAGTTTGACACTACTGGCTCGGTGCTCAATAAAAAACATGCCCGCACACAAACAGTTTTAACAGAGGATGAGCTAGATGACATTGGCGAGAATCTTGAACGGTCTCCGAATACTTCACTCACAAAATTAGCACAAGTAGGGGTTTCGGTTTCATCAACAATAACTAACTAACAAAAGTAAGATTTCAGCATTGTACACATGCTAACAAGGCCGCTGCATCATATAGGATTGTACACACGCTTAAAGCAGGGGGCCTTGGCGCGCCACAAGCTCGGCCAAGGTGACCGCAGCTGCGGTTAACAAAGCCGCCGCTTGGCGCTCTTATTTTATATGAAAGACCCTGTAGTGCATGAGACAGGAGCCTGACCTTCACAGTTTCACTTACATGATAAGTGATAATATTTGATTTTCATACCTTTTCAGGGGTTCCACGGGACAATACCTATTGAAATTGTCCTTCATTATCACTAATATACTGGAAATATGTGCTCAATTACATAATTATGTGCGTTTCTTTCTTGATGAATTTGAACTACGGGGGCCATATTGCTCACTCCAGCTGGGTGAGACATAACGAGACATTGATGCCACGGCAGTGTGCCCAACATGTAAGATATAAAATACACCACCGCTAAGAAATCTGGACGCGTTAGGCTGTAACCATTGTCAAAACCATTGATCTGGATGCGTTAGGCTGTAACCATTGTCAAAACCATTTGATCTGGACGCGTTAGGCTGTAACCATTGTCAAAACCATTGATCTGGATGCATTAGGCTGTAACCATTGTCAAAACTATTTATCTGGACACGTTAAGCTGTAGCCATTGTCAAAATTATTGGTCTAGGCAAATATAAATTTTACCAAAACAAATTTTATATAGCAGAAAAAAACAATATAACTTATAACAAAAAATAAAAATATTTACTCCGAAAGAGTGCGTATTCTTCACACACACAAAAAAAATCACTAACAGTGCGTAATCTTCACACAAAAAATTATGAATTGAGATTGGCGTTCTTTTGTTTTAGAAAACCGCCTAAATTAGTACCGTATGCGTGGGGTTGGCACTACTGTTCCAACACCGAAACTGGAAGCCAGAGCTGGAATTTTTGCTATATAAGTCGTGTTATAATTTGGGTGGGCTGGTGGGTTGTAGACAGCCGAGGAGTGAACTACATCATTCCCAGATGAATTTTGAATCATTAGAAAAGGTATTTATTGCAAATTTCACAAGTTATTTTTTTCCCCCTGGGTTCATGTCTCCTGCACGGTTACCGTGTGCTCTTTCCTGTTTTTACACACTGTTGCCCCAAGACATGCCTTTGCTACTTCCAGTACTGTGGATCACTAGGAAACATTTAGAAAAACAAGAAAGGAAAATCCTTAGCGCAGTGTGCAAAGAGGGAGTGTTGTTGGAGGTCTCAAAGTTATACCAACATTGCAACAAAATATCACACACTGTTCTAAAAAGACAATTTAAATTTTATGGACATCCCAGTAATGCTTTTAACCCTCTCAGTGCCACGCGCCGATCAGATCGGCTCTCGCTGCTCGCGCCAAAGTCAATTCAAACGGCACGTTGTTTATCTTATATTTGTAGATTTCTGTAGGCATGTGTCCGTGATTATTTCATACTATTGGAAAGGTGAGGTTTCAAGCTTGCCTGTGCGGTGTTTACTTATCTCCCTCGAAGTGCGTTACGCGATAGGTTTGAGTTTATATTCATGCACTCCCCCAATCGCGCGCATTCCCGCCAAAATTGCGGAGCAGTTGTTTTCTTCTTGTTGAAGTTTTCTGCCTACAGATGTATCTATGAGCATTATACAGCTGGAAACGTAGTGTTTCTTCAAATATGACTCTAAGGTGTCCTTATTGGGCTCAAACCTAATGTTTTACACACACATAAAAAAGAAAAATTTAACAATTATCAGAATAACCTCAAAAAGGTTTAGATGCCGTATTTACTGTTATGAACATAATGTATGAAAGAATGAGGTATTGGTTATAATGCAAAGCAAAAATAATGATTCTATCGTTGGAAATGTGGTATTTATGATCTTTTTTCGAAAGTCTGCATGGCCATTGGAAATGGCTTGGCAAGTATTTCAGGAAATGGCTTGGCACTCAGAGGGTTAATATGAAACAAAAATGGAATGAAGAAAGGTCCACTAAAACACCTACATAATGGCTCGCTGTCAAAGAGCTGAATTCTGGACTTCCGAACAGTGGTAGTTCTAGGTACCGATAATTTGGAGGAAAGCCAGTGGCGATTCCTCCATGTAGAGATGTGAGGATCATCCTAAAGTGAGCTCTCAGCTGTAACTGTTTAGATTTTTTAAAATAGTCTTTGGGGCTACCTTGCGTGCCCTCTCGATAAGCTCTGTCTCACTGTCAGTACCCGTAACCAGTTCTATATCTCACCCCTAGATGGGTAGAAAGCTGAGGAAGGAAGCCTTGCGTCTTCAAAGCACGTGTTTATAGCATTAGAAATGTATAGGAGCCCTTCAGGGGGAAGGGGCATGCTTGGTCTGTTTAATGGCGCTTTGAGGAAATCTACTGAGATCCTCAAGTCTCACTATTGGTTGAATTTAAATCAACACTACAGGCTTATTGGTTACGATTTCGCACGGTCAGAATGGTTAGTCTGTTTTCAGCGTATGCACATCTTTGGAGTGGTATTCGATTGTATTGTGGAATGTGTTTGTAATAGTTCTGCGCGACTGAATAATATTAGAGCGAGTCCAATATCTCAATTTAGCCCAGGTATAATAATTATCTTAGGTTAATAAGCAGCCTTATTACGTCTTACACATTATAAAAACCAGGAGTCGCCAATGAGGAAAGCACAATAATGAACGGTTCTAACACAGCAAATATCCGTGCCACAGTATATAAATATACGCAAACTAACCTCAAAAATATTCAAATACCGGTATTTATTTATGCATGGAAGTCGTTAAGTTTACCTGGCCTAACATAGGACCTAGAGGTGGACCAGCAGCAGCCATCCCTGCAGGAATATTTGTCCTCATTTTATTTCCATGCTGTACTTTTTCGGCAACTTTCTTCAAATTTTTCAACCTACTCACAGCTTTCGACATGTTTACCAAAGAAATACGATGGCAAGGAATATAACAAAAGAATACGGAAGAGAAATACGACACTAGCGCTGAAAGAGAACTACCAATTTCACGGCAAAAATAAGTATGATTTAGGGATTTGTGTGTTAAACAGTGGTCAACGCGCAAATATTATTATGTGTTAATTCTGTGCTGCCAATACAACCAACAACGTTTGTGAAAGTCATCGTTCAAGTTATAAAATAGTACAGTACATTCATAAGACAACTCGTTGTTTACAGTCACTGTACTTCCCCTACGAAACGTCAGATATAAACAAAAGCCACACGAAAATATTAAACAGTGACGCTACTTCCGGATAATTGAGTAAAGGGGCAACTGAACAGTCAAGTAAATCGAAAACGTACAAAACCGATCAGCTGATCATGTCTGACAAGGGATAAGAAATAAGTTGTTAGTGAAGCTAAAGTGCATCCGTTTAAACAACGCTGTTAAAACCCTGTTGAACAAAGCAGAACAATGCCGTTTTCTGAGTTGCTTACATGTAGCCGTGGTGATTAGAATGAAGCAAACATAGATCTTTGAAGAAAGTCCAATAGGAGAAGACTTCGGGCGATGTGTGTTTGCATTATATTTTAGTTGAAATCTCTCTAAACCAGTGATATCCTGGACGCTCCCAAGTAGGCCTATTTCATAGCCCTTCATTGACAATAGATAACGACGTAGTCTCATGTGGGTGGATAAATGCCTGCTACCGACAGTAATTTCGGGTTGACCTGTCACTGGTACCGTAGTGATTTTGAAAAAGTAGCTGTAAATTAGTTATCCCGTACATTGCTATCGTTATTACATCATTTAGGGGTGGTCCTCATTTCCGTGTATGTTATTTATTGCATAGCTCTTGTAAATCCTATCCGATTACCTGTCTTATTGTGGTCTCTATATCTGCAATAAGAAGCCTATTGGGGGGTTGGAATTAAGAAAGATAACCTGGGACTTGAAACAAGGTACCAGAATTTTTACTCAAGTAACTGGGGGAAAACCACAATCATGATGACAGTTGAAAGTTGTCTTGGTCTGGAATCGAACCCCTCAACTTTGGGTTCCTAGTCCTCTCACGGTACATGTCCTAACACGCAAGTGTATGGAGGTAGGCATTATCCCTAGCAATAAGTAGTTGTTTAGTGTGTAAAAGCTGAAGTACAGAAGAAGAGGGAGTGCTTATGTCCTTACTTGCATGCATTTTGCTCAAGTTGTGGGTTTTCCATAGCAACGGAAGAAAACTGTAAATAAGTTCCCCAACCATTTTTCAGCCATGTTTGTTCTGTTTTGCTGCATGATGATGATGATATTATTATTGATTATGATTATCATTGCTTTTGTTTTCTTTCTTTAGTCGTAAGGACTTAGAATTTGCTTATAAGTACGGTAGATATTATTAGTTGTAGGTCCACTGCTAGATGTACGGTATCGAGCTTTCCCCACCTAGGAGTATTCCCTGATCATCGTCCCTAACTTGAGTTGTTCCTCAATAATGTCAGCTAGAATGCTAAGGTTGAGAGAAATGAGTGTGGGTGCTGAAATCCTTGGTCATTGCAATTATTGTTTGCACCAGATTTCCATAGAAGCTTCTTCATTAGGCCCATCTCTCCAGATCGGCAGTGGTGGTGCGTGATGTGGTGCCTAGACATGAACTCTGATATTGACCTACAGGTTATGGAAGACATGTTCCAACCGTGGTTTAGGATTTGTATCACAACGGCGATACACTCACTAACAAACAGTTGTAGGTCAATATTTTGAAAAATTGCCTGTTTTCTTGGTCACTTCTGCGGTGGAGTTACGGTAATTTTTTGTGTTGCACTAACAACCAAGATGAGACCAAAGTTTCTTTCGAGGTAAAAAATCTAAACAAGAATCAGGGGCTCACATCTTGTGAGACGTGGTTGGCGACCATGGTGCCCCGAGCTGAGCCTGGTATTGCTTCAACTTACTACTTATGCCAGGCTCCTCTCTTCTATCTTTCCTGTCTGACCTCCCTTGGTCAACTCTTCTCTTCTTACCCTGAGTGCTGTTAGACTATCCATGGACTTGGGTGTTGTTCTTCGCTCTCCAGGGCTCTTCTCTCTCTATCTCTCTGTTACCCTCTTTCTTCGAGGGGTTGGAACACTTCAATCTTCAATAACGATGATATAACCTATGCTTTGTTGTAAATTCCCTTAAAACATCACCATCAACATAAATAATAAACGTAAATAAATAAAAATGAATCATTCATAAGATAAATAAGATGCATGTTTTTATACTAATTCAAACTTTGTTTAAAACAGTAGATTGATTGAAAGACAAGGTCAGTGAAAGAACTGACTGCATGAGCAGATTAATCAAGTGGGATTAAAACCTCTAGTTTTAAATCTATCCTTGTGTAGTTAAAAAATAAAAGTTCTATGATTGTGCCTACCTTCATTAACAATTCTTCCCTAATCCGCCAGGGTTGGCATGTTCGAAACTTCTTGATTTGCTTAAAAAAAAATTAAACTTAGAAAATTATATTTTAACCTTCCACTTCCCGTGTTTCTAAACATGACATCATAATCGTGATACTGAAATTGCTGCACCTCTAAGCAGCTCCTTAAACCTTTAAATTATGTTTTACAAACTTGGTCAACAATTGATTTTACTGTTGTGCAGAAGTATCTGAGAGATATGTTGCTAGTTGATGACCTTGCCATTGCGAGTAGACTGAAGAAATGTATTACAATCTTAACAATTCTAAAGATGTATAAATAGAGGCCATATTTTGCCTTTTATAATAAATGTCTTCATTGGTATTGTTACACCAATTAAAATAAAATCGATTTAATGAGATTTAGCCTATATGTTCTTTATCTTATAAACTTAGCTTAACGTAATATTCTTAAATCACAATACTGCATTGTTAGTCTTTCTGAGGCGAGACTATTTATATCAGTAGAATAATATAAAGTTTATATTAATGTTACCTAAATGGAGTATTAATAATAATAATAGCAACAGAATCGTACAAAAATGAACCTTTGTCTTTCACTTTCCTCAATACTCTTTCAAAGAGCATGCTGTGATCGGTATTGTTAGCCCATATTTGCTGTTGTAAATTCAAAAATTCTATTTAGAAAAATGCTCATTCATTTTAAGCATTGGATTGTACATTGAAACACTAGATAAATTAAAATTAACTAGCCTATTCTAAAGTATAAAGGAGATTCTAAAGTTAATGATTGTTCAGGTATCTGTCAGATACATTGCGTTTGAGTTTATAATAATATGACGGAGGGTTAAAGTAATAAACAAAGTTCTATTACTTTAGATTTCTTGTTCTTTTAAGGCTTTACTGTGTAAACATATTTCTTTACATTTAAAGCATAAAAGTAATTGTCAATAATTAAAAAACGGTTTTAAAACATAATAACATGTAAAAGAATTATACAAATGTTGCCAACCCTGCTTTCCACTTCAGCTCATCTGGTGAAGGGGTGTTAAAATAAAATAACATTACTAAATATATCGGTGTCCATCTTGCTTGGGTGTGTCGGGGTAGGCTAGGGTGTGCGGGAGTTGTCACACTAGGCTTCTCACAATCCTGCACCACAGCAAACGGCTAACGTCTAACATGCACTAACTGCACATGAATAAGGAAGGTATGATAAGAAGCACTGATTTTGCATGACTAAATCAAATATAACCTGATTACTAGAATGAATATCCATTATGTGTTGTGTCTGTCTGGCCACCACAAAAACAATTAATTCCTTGAACTAACCGTTTGAGTTGATGTCTGTTTCAGGTGTAATATGTTGATGAAACACAGGCCAAGTATGCCGGCAGGGTGCACTCTGTTAGTCATCTCTGGTAGACGGTGAGTGCAAACTCTTTTTATTGATTCTTATTTTTATTATTCGCACGAAACTCGTGGTATATCAGGCAGTGGTCATCGCAACTTTACTTTACGGATGTGAAACATGGACCTTATATCGTCGCGACATCAGAAAACTGGAGTGTTTTCACCAGCAAAAGCTCCGTTCGATCATGAATATTAAGTGGGATGACTATGTATCCAATCTTGCTGTCCTCGAGAAAGCATGTACCAAGAGTGTAGAAGCGATCATCTTTGGTCATCGACTAAGATGGACAGGACATGTCCGCCGCATGAATGACACCATGTTGCCACGTCAATTCCTCTACGGTGAACTTTGCTCTGGTAAAAGGCCACAGGGTGCACCTTTAAGGCGCTTCAAAGACCAGCTGAAACAAACCTTCAAGTAGACAGAAATTAACCCTTTTAACTTAAGAGGGGCGGCTTCGGTGGCGTAGTCGGTAGCATGCAGAGCTTCTATGCCCAAGATAGCGGGTTCAAACCCGGCCGAAGACGTCGGATTTTTTAAGAGCGTTAAAAATCCCTCTGTATTCCTTCCTTCTAAGGGGAAGTAAAGCCAGCGGTCCCATGTCATAGATTTATGGCATGTTAAAGAACCTTCCACTAATTGCACCTGTGTGAAGCTAAATTGGATAGGTTTCTACGTTCATTGCCAAGAGCCGACTGCAGTGGCGTCTAGTAGCTAAGTTCTGAACTTGGCCTAGTAGTCGTTGACGGTGGCGCTTGGCGACAATAGTAGGAGCTATTTGAAAAATTCTAAGTTGCAGTACTTAAATTAAAAAACAGATAACACACACTAATACAGTCTTCACAATTAACACCGGTTATCAGACAGATTCTACACACACCCAAAGTACACGGGGCTACATTACCGCGTTGTCGCAGCCCCTAAACTTAAGAACCAACCAACCTAACTTGGGAGGCACTGGCTGAAGATCGTGTACTTTGGAGGCAAACTATATCTGCTTCAGTGAATCATTGTGAACAGGAACGTCGCAGACTAGCAGAAATGAAGCGACTCCAACGCAATCTTTGTCAAACCCGTCCACGCTCTCCTCCAACTATAAGATGCTCAGTATGTGGCCGCATGTTCCATGCAAGAATCGGCCTGTTTAGTCACCAGGAATTCACTCATAAAATGCCTTGATTTTGGAAATGTACTGTCAGAATATTGTATACTTGGAAACGAGCTGCAGCCGACGATGAAACCTCACTCATTTGTTTTTCCCTTTCATTTCGATAATATATGATTTTCATACCTTATTTCATCTTCTGGGGGACATTACTACCCCTGCATTTGATATAGGGGATTGTGCTAAATTACGTAAATATGTGTTTTTATTCATTGCTCATTTAACAACGGCAGCCATGTTCGACAGCGCAATGAGGTCTCTTCAGCTGTCACCAAAGTGCGCACATCGTTGCCAACATGGATACAAAATACACCACACTAATTCAAGATTATTGGTGCGTGAATACCCCACTGTGGGTGACAAGAACCAGGGGTGTATATATGACTAACACGCCGCACTACCTTACAATTGTTGGTCTAGACAAATTCAACAAATTTTGCAGTGGTTCCGTAAGCATTGCGACTTGTCGGCGGCACGGCATTTGGAAGCCCCGTTCCTTAGGGATTGCCCTCGCTGTAGAAAGAGAACGAGATGGTCACAGGATAAAGTTAGGTTTATGCGGGGAGTGGAGGAGAATCCGCATAAGTTGAAACCAGAAATAGCGTTGAAGCTTTGTCTAGACCTACAATCCGCAATATACTCAGCTGTTCTGGGTCTGCCTGTTAGGTCACTGTGGGGAAGGGTTAGACTGTGTAGGCTTGCTGTACATGTATTCATACCTGCCAACTCTCCCGATTTAGGCGGGAGACTCCCCATTTCAGACCATTTCTCCCGCCCTCCCGTTTAACGTCTTAAATCTCCCGATTTTTTCAAAAATCCCACGCGTAATTTCGGATTGAATGTGCGAGATGACACTCCAGTCGTCTATCGAACGGATCGACTTTACATGTTTTGAAGTTATATCTCGATACCGCAGTTTCGCTATGTATCGATAATCGACAACTGCGTACTAACTCACGCGTCGCGTCCTGCTGTTATAATAAAAAAGTTTGCTTCGAATACGTCTTTGTTTGAAATCGTCGATGGTTAATTCAGCGCTTGTTCCTAGATGTTTTGCATAATGACCTGTGGGTGATAGGTAGTTGTGCGCTGCGGAATATTGTATCTGTTTCACACGTAAAATTATATGATTTATGTATAACTTTGTTAGATGTTGGAGTTAATATGCCCATAGGCTATTGTGATTTTTCGATCTGAGTGATTGCGTCCGTTCCTCGGTAATATGGCGAAGAAATATGATGTGACATTTAAAAGTGTGTTCACAGATAACTTTCCGCATATAACTGAGTCAAGAAGAGGCGTAACATTTGCATTTTGTAGCGTCTGTAAGTGTGATTTCAGTATCTCACATGGTGGAAAGGGAGACATTTCAAAACATGTGCTCTCAAAGAATGTGTTGGAAAAATCAAGAAACTTGATTATTTCAAGTGTAAGGTGGAAGACACTGACAGTATAACACATGCAGAAGTATTGTTCACATCGTTTATTATTGAACATAACCTCCCTGTCAATTGTTCCGATCACGCTGGTCCTTTATTTAGGATGATGTTCCCAGACTCAATAATTGCCAGGAGATATGGCTCAGCCAGAACTCAAGTATGTCAAATTGTCTAAAGTTATGCTTTCCATTCTGACCATTCCGCATAGTAATGCAGAGTGTGAGAGGATGTTCAGTCTTGTCAGAAAACCAAGAACGCAGTTCAGGTCATCTCTCTCCGACAAGACTTTGGACAAACTTATAACTCTGAACTCGATTCAGAAAGGGAAGTGTTTTGAGCAAGAATATAGCAAGACCATTTTGAAGAGGGCAAAATCAGCCACAGTCACCTGCAACAACGACCAATAATATGATCTTCGATACGTCACTAGTTTTGTATGCCTGAGTGTGGTCGAAAGACTAGTTGATAGACTAGTTAGAATTTAAAATTACTCAGTCTTAAGTATATTTGTAAACTGGGATGTCATATCATGTTAGTCATGTACAGTTTAATAGTGTAACTTATATATTTGCTGAAATGTCTTAGCCTGTGAATGTATTATGTTGCATCGTGGCCACCCCCCACTCCTCCCAATCGCTGCCGCGTCGAATCTCCCGATTTTTCATTTTGAGAGGTTGGCAGGTATGTGTATTGTATGTGCCTTCATCGGAAAGAAGGAGACCATTTAGCAGGAACTTCATAAACTGGGCTCCTAATCTTCAAAAAATAATTTACTGGCATGAAAAGACACATTGCAAGTGGTTTCAACAAAAGTGTGCCCTCAGCCTACCTATTAACGGCAACATGCTACAGAGAGTTTAGTTTGTATGTAACGGAGAGCCTCGTTAGCCCGCTTGCCTGCGTTGCGCGCCTGTCTCCCGCCAGGCACTTTGCCGTTATGCGGCGCCCGCATGGCACTGAGTCATTGAGTATAGGAATTTGTACTTCAATGTGATCCTTGACCAATTTTTTGACGAACTGACTTACGGAGAGCGATTGTCGAATTACTTTGAACAAGATTCTGCCACTGCTCACACTGCCGAAGCATCCATGACAGAATTGAGTCGCATTTTCGGTACGAGGATTATAAGTCGGAACGTGTGGCCCCTGCGAAGCCCAGACTTATCACCATGTGACTTTTATTTGTGGGGGGCGCTTAAAATAGAGTGTATGCGAGAAACCCTCACACTATAAATGAGCTTAAAGACTATATTACAGCTGAAATACAGTCAATCGGTGCTGAGGAACTTCAGCGTGTACATGCCAGTTTCATAAAAAGGTGCCAGCGATTTGTAGCATTGAATGGCGAACATTTTCAGCACCAGCTGTGAACTAGGTAAGTACAAATTCCTATACTCAATGACTCAGTGCCGCGCCGGCACCGCATAACGGCAAAGTGCTTGGCGGGAGACAGGCTCGCAACGCAGGCGAGCGGGCAGGCGAGGGTCTCCGTAACATACAAAATAAACTCTCTGTATAATCAAAGACAATAGAATTTGCTAAGAAATGATTTCAAGCCATATTGTTTAGGTCGCCACCCTTCTGGTAGTTCACCCACTTGGCTGAGGGGTAGTTGTGTAGTCAGGCCCCGGGCTAAGGTTATAGACGCCCTGGACAAATGATCCACTGGCGCCCTTTTTCTCATTTATGTGTTAGAAAGATAGCATAATAGTTTTCATTTTTACTAACAACTATGTTACTAATATTGTGTCACAGGAAATAATAAGAAAAGTAAGTCGTTCATAGAATGTTGTAGCCGTTTATTGATACATTAATCACACTAAAAACCAAGATTACAAATTCAAAAGTACAATATACAGGAACATTTCAAATCAAAGGTTTTTTTCTGGCTTTTGACTTTGCAAATTTATTTATGATGTTAGAAAAGTCTGTATTTAGGGTTACGTCTTTTTCACAACACAATAACAATAGAGAATTTAGTTTGCTGTCTGATAGAGTTGATCTTTTCACATTCTTTAGCCGAGTCAAAGCAGAAATTCCTCTTGTAAATCTAGGAGTATTGCCAACAGCGTCAACCGCGCAACTGCCTACATTTTTGCCAACACTAGTATTCTTTACAGATAATACTGATTATATTATAATACTGTGTTATAATATAATCATGATTAAACATAAATACTACGAATTACTTTTATTTTATATTCATGTAAATTATAGCTACTTGATCCTACTTTTTAAAGATTTCCATGCCATACTTATTTTTAATGTTGGGATTGTTGGGTCAACCTTTTTCTGCGTTGAGCGTCACCTAAATTTCGGCTCCCCCTAAAATTTGGCGCCCTGGGCAAATGCCCAGTATGCCCGTTTATAGCCCGGGGCCTGTGTGTAGTGGAGTGCTCGGGGAAGGGGACTTCCTCAAACACTAGGTGTTTGCAAGTGCGGAAGAGAGGATTTCCAGGATAAACGCCGGGAGCTAGTGCACTGGGAGATGCGCTGAGTCTAGCAATACAGGACTTAGCGAGTGGCATGACTTAAGGTGACGGTTGGTAGCAAAGGGTTTCTAGGTGCACTCGGAACAAGATCGCCGAGTGCGGGTTAGGAAATAAACTAAGTTGCAGAAAGAGTTGCGGGCTTGTAATAATGAAGGATGTGCTTTATGAAATGTGACAGTTTTAATGTAAGTTTTGCCGGCCCCGTGGTGTTGGGGTAGCGAGCTTGCCTCGCACCCGGAGGCCCGGGTTCGATCCCCGGCTCCGTCAGGGATTTTAAAACTGACGTGAGGGTTGGAACGGGGTGCACTCAGCCTCGTGAGGACAATTGAGTAGCTGTCTGACAGTGAGACAGCGCCCCGATCATGAAAACCAAGATTACCGGCCGAGGGGACCCGACGCGCTGATCACGCGTCACCCCAATATCTGCAGGCCGAATGGCTGGGCAGCGGTCGCTTGGTCGGCCTTAGCCCGTCATGGGCTGGATAGTGCCAGGGGGGGGGGGTGTTTAATGTAAGTTTAGGGTTATGGTGGGGGGGAATGTGTAGGATGTAAGGAAGCTAGTCACCCATGAGCTTGGTCGAATGAACATAGATATCACTGCATTAAGTGAAACCAGATTGTCCAGCGAAGGTTCAGTTCAGGTTACACCATATTCTGGAAGGGAAAAGATGAGGGAAAGCCCTGTATTCATGGTGTTGGCTTCGCTATAAAGACCACACTGGTGAATGATCACCAGCTAACTCCAACTGCTGTCAGCAAAAGAATTATGACTCTCCGAATCCCACTCTCCGGGGGTCACTTTATGACTCTTATCTCTGGATATGCTCCCTCCTTGGATGCTGATATAGAAGTTGAAGACCAATTCTACAACCTGCTGAGCACAATCATCACCAAAGTACCATCTAGAGACAAACTCTTAATGCTTGGCGATTTCAACACCCGAGTTGGTAAAGATTATCAATTATGGAACAATGTGATGGGAAAACAAGGACTTGGCAACTGCAATGCCAATGGTCTCTTACTCCTTGGTCTATGTGCTGAACATGAACTCTTTATTACCAACAATCAGTTCCGCCTGCCGAATCACTACAAAACTACTTGGATGCATCCTCGCTCGAAGCACTGGCACATCCTTGACTATATCATCACCCGGCAATGTGATAAAAAGGACATCCTTGTCACCAGGACCGCAAGAAATGTCTATGACTGTTGGACAGATCATAAGCTCCTTTTTTGCCGGTTGAGGATCTCAATCTGCCGCACACCGAAACAATCCTTCCACAACCTGTCCAGACGGAAATTCGACACTTCTAAACTCCAAGTTAAATTAATTGCTACAGATTACAGAAATAAAATCTCAAATAACCTGGCTAGTCATCCAGTTAGCCCAAATATTGTTGTACAGGAATGGGCCACGCTTCAGAACGTCATCACTGAGTCAGCTGAGAAAACAATTGGTTTTGTGAAGAACAAAAGACAAGATTGGTTTGATGAAAATAATGATGAAATTATGTGTCTGATCAATGCCAAACGGGAAGTCTATCTATCCGTTCTTCAAGATCCGTCTTCCAGTGTGAAAAAATCACATTTTGTGCAACTTGTCAGGCACAAATCAGGGAAATTGAAAATAACTGGTGGCAGTAAAAAGCTGAAGAACTGCAAAGACTATCTGATGCCCGTGACCTGCAAAGCTTCTATGCAGGCATAAAGAAGGTATATGGTACAATCCGACCATCATCAGGGACATTGAAATCTGCTGACAATTCTGCCACTTGAACTGATCAAGGACAAATTTTGGAACGTTGGAAGTAACATTTCTCTGACCCCAATGTTGCCGAGGACTTTCTTCGCAACGTCGCTCAATGGATGTTTTCTTTTTTGTTTCTTTTGCCACTTGTTGGTATAGGAACAGATCAATACAGCCACATCCTCAGTTGTTGTTGTGCAATTCAGAAACGAATATGCGCTTGAGGCCTGAAGATGTTGCCAGGGCAGAGGCTCTGATCGAAAATGGTGGCGCGCACATCTTTCCGCGGGAAACAGCATCATGTCAATGAATCGCTATTGTTAAGTGAAACAATGACATGAACAATGATAATACATCCAGGAGAACCTTACTTCCATGCTATAAACAGTAACTTATGTACGAGGCCTAGAGCGTTCATATTTATGATTTAAATGAAAGTAATGCTGGAGTTTTCAAGTGATCCGTTTTTTATTTTTATATTATTTGCCGGCCCGTGTGTATGAGCGCATTCTGGCCTTCCCCTGCAAACTGCTGCTACTTAGCCTGTAAATACTGAAGGCTGGACTGCACTACCTAGAAATCCTAGACCCCTTGTAATGTGTGAATCTGTTGGCAGGTGGGAGAGCAAACCCTCGTAGGAGAAGTCAACCAAGGCTGTAATGGAACTTGGCGAAGTCTAAGCGTTGTGGACAGGAGGACACGGTAAGTTGCTTTGACATTCGGAAAGAATACGAGCCACTGAAAAATTAAGCATTCCTATGTTTGTCATGTCGGTTATGTATCAGCCCACTGAGAATTTGGTAATTTTCAGTTTCACTGCAATTATGTAGCACAGTATCATTTGTTAGTTACTCAAATTATTCATGCCGTGTGAAAATAAAATTAAATACCAGACAGAGTAAGGGAAAATATTGAGACTCTTCCCCTCCTGCCTTTTCTCCTTATTTCAACATCCTCATTCTTTGAGAAGTGTCAATATTTTTCCCCCCGCCTCCTTTTCCTTCCCCTTCCTTACTACTCTGTCCACCGCTCTAATTAATATGGCACAGTTCTCTACCAAGGTCCAAACAGTACTTTCTGGCGGCTGCTCTCTGGTGACGAACAGAGGAATTTATCTAGAATTTTGTAATCTCATTGATATACTTTGTTTTAATTCCATTGAAAAAGGAGGCAAAGTTCCTACGAAACGTCTGGTGGCATTTAATGTTATTTTCACACGGCCAGTAACACAATGTGATCCCATGCGGAAATCTCCAGGAATAATCGACTCCATGTTGTTGTTTGAGTCTTCAATCTTTTGACTGGTTTGATGCAGCTCTCCATGCCTCACTGTTGTGAGCTGATTGTTTCATCTCTACATAGCTACCACACCCTACATCCGAGACAATCTGTTTAACATATTCTAACCTTGGTCTACCCCTACAGTTCTTGTCCTCGACTGGCGTAGTTGGTACATGCACTCAGCGAATTCAAACCCAGCCAAAGTTGTTGGATTTTTTAAGAGCGTTAAAAATCCCTCGGTATGCCTTCCTTCGGAGGGGAAGTAAAGCCGGCAGTCCCATGTCATAGATTTATGGCATGTTGAAGAACCTTCCACTAATTACACCTGTGTGAAGCTAAATTAGGTTAAAAATGTAAGCAACGCTCAGGTTCCTAAGTTCGTCGCCAGGAGCTGACTGCAGTGGCGTCTAGTAGCCAAGTTCTGAAGTAGTAGTTGTTTGGCGGCAAAAATAGGAATTACTTGAAAAATTCAAAGTATGCAGTCCTTACTTGAATTAAGAAACATACACTAATACAGTCATCATAATTAACACCGGTTATCAGACAGATTCTACACACACCCAAAGTACACGGAGCTACATGACCGCATTGTCGCAGCTCCTAAACTGAGGAACCAACTTGTCCTCGACCCTTCCTTCCATAACTAGCTTGCTATTCCTGGGTGCCTTAGTTGTGTCCTACCAACCTATCTCTTCTCCTCATTAGCAGTCGCCATAAACATCTCTCCTCTCCCACTTGTCTTAATACCTCTTCGTTTGTAACCCTATCTACCCATCTGATCTTCATCATTCAGTCATTTCCCGTAAACATTTATTATGTAACACCACTTTTCAAATGCTTCTATTCTCGTCTTTCTGCTGCACCACTAGTCCAAGTTTCACTTCCATAGAGCGCCACGCTCCAGACAAAGACTTTCAAAAATGACTTCTTAATACCTAAATCTATAGTCGATGTCAACAGATGGAATATGACTTAAGGAAATTAGCAGAAATATGACCAATATCTTTGAAATGTCCAAAATATTACTTTTCAAGCACCAATATTTGTCACTTAGAAATCAAAATAAATATGACATGTCATTAAAATCCACCCCTATTTATAATGTAAGCTCTTTTCCCAGTAATCTCCATGGGTTGGAGGGGGTAGGCACTGCTCCCCCTCCGTTAGAAAAATGCCTGGAAGAAACACTGGTTATATTTTGTTGCATTCTTCTTCTGCTTTTATAGCCTCATTGGACCATTTCAGTCAATCATTTCTTGGTCCTCGTCAGGAAGTTTCCTTTCCGCGCCCTCAGGCGTTCCTCATCTGTAAATACCCTTTTTACTGTATTACGTTTGTCTATTTTTATGTCTTTCAGATTTTTTTGTTTTTGTTTTGCAAGTCATCCAAGGTTATTTCTAATTCTTTCATATCTTCTTTAATTTCCTTGTACTAACGCAACCCTACCCTGCCACGACGTATAGGGCTGAGTAGTGCCCTTATTCCAGGATTTCAGACACTACAAGAGAACATCGAGGAATACAACGGGTCTTCAGGTTCAACCTGTTGAGTGGAGTCTGGAGCGTACCCTAGAGGTCCACAATTACACTGACTGCATGAAATGAAAGAACAAGGGGAAACTTGACAAAATATAATAAAATACCCCAAAAAAAAACATTACATTCCAGTGCACAAGAACAAAAGGCATCTAAAATAAAATTGGCACGCAAATACATAAATACACAAAGACAAACTGAACCAAAACTTATCACACGCAGTAAGTGAATGCAGTGTTCAATAATAAGTTAGTTTTTCTCGAAAAATCGGGAGAATCACACACGCTGTTCTTTCATGATTTGTGCCCTTTCCAAAATGTTATCTTCAAAGCTTTACCTTATTTTCTTGGGACTCCGGGAAGAACACCAGGCGTCTTCCCGGAGCCCATCACAACATGACTCGATTGTGTAACAGCCCTTGCTGTAATCACCTGGGTAGAGCTTCTTTCTGCTTCAGTCTAGCGCCAAACGCGTCACTTGCACACAGTTCAGCCAACCTAATAGGGGGACGAAACAACTCGTGCCTCTGAGCGCACAATGGAGTGCAATTTGTTCCAAGTTGGCATCATTGGTTGCTGATCAACTGAGCGTTGCCAAGCGTAGTGGTTTACTGCGCGTCGGCCCAATGTGATGCTGCCGGTTGGTTGACGACTCTGTAAGTTTAGCGTGAGTGTCCTGTAACACCCGAAGGGATTACGGGGCAGTCCCTCTTAATTGCCCAGAGTCTAGATTTTTTAACGCTACCTGGAAGGCTCCGGGAAAATGGGGACTTGGGTAGAATACCCATGGAGTGGAAAGCTGGACGTACCCAAAGGGTGGTTTAGGGACGTGCTGGATTTCAGGAGAATCATGTTCTCAACTTCAAAAACAAATAACAAATGTATTGATCCAAAAAGGGTTTACAAAAGGGTTGGGGCGAAACAAGAGAAACGCACTAAGGGACCAAGAAAGAAAGCGTGGGAGGTTCTCCTTAATTTGGCCTTACCGCGGGCATGGCAAGCCCGGAATAAACAACTTTAGAATTTAATTTAAAAAACGGCTCGGGAGAGCGGGAACCAAACAACCTGCCTAACCGAGGCAGCAGGGGTGGAGAAGCGTGGTATGAGGAACCACGGAAAACTACTTTACACACGAGCACCTGTTTGCAAATCAAATGGCAGAATTAATATACATTCACCCAGGAGGGCTTACTAGATAGCAGCAGCCATCAAAAAGGAAAATACTTGCATGGCAAACAAGCAATTAAAAGAGCAGAAGGCTCGCGGCCTGGGGAGCCGAGTGCCGCGAGGCACCAATACAAACGGCGTGGCCAAGGGACGACAATGCAAGGGTTATGTCGCCAATAATACCTTAAAAAGAATCCCCATCTAAAATTACATAATTGTATTTCAGTAATACCAAATATTAGTATAGGTTCAGGTCCTTTTATCAACACAATTTAACTATTCCCAAAATTAGGTTGGCGTCTTTATAATGACCGTTGGCAAATTGCTTTCAGCACGTGATTAAATTGTGGAGCCTTAGCTAGGCGAGAAATGTAGTTTCAAATTCAGAATAATGACGAGAAGAAATTAGCGTAATGATAAGATGCAGCAATATGAAATAGAGGTTTTCAAAGTCATGTGTGGCCAACACAAAGACAAGTTCAAGTTCGTCAGACGCAACGTTTCTACCGCACAGAAACAACAAGATTAAAAAGAACTCCATCGGGAGTGAAGAGATGTAAATAACTCAAACAGTAATTAGAAGGTTTTTCAGAGTAATACACAGTACCTTAAATCAGGCCTCATGGCCTATATCAGCCACAAAACGCTGGCCGATCCGAGCGGCCAGCTCACAGCATTTTTCCACTACATCGTAGCGAGTTCACTAACAGAGCAGCTTACAGTTCAAAAGCCCCAAGCAGAGTGTTCGCGTCAGTTAGGACGCACAGTTCATCTTAGCGCTTGGCGCATGCGCGCCACTGTTAGCAACACAACATTTGTTCCAGACCATTCGGGAACAATCTCGGTGTTTCTCGGCGCCTCCAAGGCCGGAAATACGTAGCCAGGCAGAGGGGGTATGCGGCGGGAGATTGATAATATTTGAAAGACAGAGTCTGAGGCCCAGCTCCCGGGTGAAGGTAGCCCGGCGAGAGGGGGAGGTGTGGGGGCAAAATTATTGTGGCAGTCATTTGACTGGCACAGTGAGAATTGAAGCTTTTCACATTTCCCACAGGGCTGTCCACTGTTAGTAGGGGTACACAAAGTTCAGTTGATGGTCCAATTCCAGATTTGGAAATAAATGGTAGGGGGAACACAGGTTTTCTTAATTTCCTTAGGGTTACACAATCTGCAGAGATGCACAACCACAAGTCCAGGGTTTTGAAAGGTTCAGGTCCAAGGTTGGAAGAATAAATCCTCCCGGGTTTGAATGTCAATTTGTCCCTTGTGACAATGCAATTGGCACACTACTTGTTGTTTCGTATTCCAAAGTTTCTCAAAAAATTTTCTAGATAATCTGGTTTCCGGTGTCCTCATAATGGGACAAAAAAAAATCTGTTTCTTCCGAATAGTATCAGTGATGGGCTCCAGTTCTCTGTATACCACTTTATATGGTACAGTGCGTCAGGGAATGTTCTTTGCACTGCTACGTTAGGTGAGAGCCGGAGTTAAGTTGGCAGACCTTTCGCTCACTCGCCGACAGCCAGGTACTAGCTTGTCTTCTCCAAGGTCGACAGGATATCAGAACACACGTGTGAGCTGTGCTGTGGAAAGCGTCAGTGTGAATGCAGTAAGGAGCGTTTAGATATATTATTGGAAGAGTGCAACAGGATACAGTCGGTTATGTTTACTACTGAAAAGAGAGCGTTTTTGGTGGAATACGTTTTTCGTGAAGGCGATCGGTTTATAGAAAATGTAAAACTAAAATTTCAGGCGCGGTTTCCTAATTCAAAGTGTCCAAACCGGGATACCGTTCGGGATTTGATAAGTAAATTTCGTGTGACCGGCTCAGTTCACGATGTACCGGGAACAGGCAGGCCTACGCTGTTAACAGACTAAAACCTTGATGAAATTTCCGATATAATGCTGCGAAGTCCAAGTAAATCATTACGCAAATTAGCTCAAGAAACAGGAATCTCTAAGGGGACTATTTGTTGTTTGTTTTGACACAAGCGGCAGCAGCAACTGTGCTGCCGACTTAACTCCGGCTCTCACCTAACGTAGCAGTGCGGAGAACATTCCCTGACACCCTGTACTAGCCGCCATTGTCCATCTTTTGTGTGCATATATATACAGTATATTTATTTTCAATTTACACGTAGCTTAATTGCTGTTGTATACTTCCTTCAAATGAAGGAAGTCAATTTAAAATGTTGATGAATTATTGGTCTCTCACGTTTCCTGACAGGATGTTCCTGACGAAGAAGATGGGGTCCTCCCTGTAAAGACTGAGCTGAATGAAGATGGGTTATCCCGGGTGAACACTAGGCCCAGGGGGTCTTGACCCCATGGCCTGTCGGGAGCCAATCCCGAACTTGGACCCAGTTTGGAGGATTCTGCAGGTATCCATCACACCACCCGTCAAACATGACTCGAGGCTTTCTTTCCAGTAGAAATAGTACTGTAATAGTAGGCTGGCATAGATATTAGTGCTACAAAATATTTGCAGAAGCAACAATTGGGATGGTATGGGCATGTTTGTACCGGTCCTAAGGAGAAAGTACCTTTACGGTGCACTTCCCCACCCAACTACGTTTGTTTTAGACGAGTGAAAAATCTTAATTGAAGCCTGTGTTATTGTTACCTGTCCCATGTGGTCAGATGAGTGACAAAGCTATCTCACACTACTGCTGAAGTACAGTCATTGGCAAATATAATGGCGTCCTGTTCGTAACTATGTAACGTGTACTTCTGCGTCACACAGTACTTCGACGTGGACTGTGGTGTCGTCACGTGCTCAAGTCTGGTGACAACTGTGAAGCGATAGAGAGAGTGACAGTGTACAGGCTCACCCGCAAACTTCAAGGTCAAGGGCAATCGTCTAGAACAAACGTCCGACTTGTACTACTGCTACCCAAGGAGGCAACCGGGACAATAGCCTGTGGATGGAAGAGAACCTGTGCCCAGTGATCTGAATTATCTAATTTATCAACCTGGTAAATAAGAACATCTATTATTATTATTAATAATAATAATCTTGATTGGTCACATTGGACCACTTCGAGTCGTTCCACAATCACTTCTTCTTTGAAGGTAGTACTGCTTGGTTCTTGCGCTCTTTCCAGTACTTTTTCATTCTTTCAGATCGGGATTTTCTCAACTCATCTGAAATCTCCATAGGTTTTCTGTGTGTCATTTCTGCAGAAAATTTGTGAGTTTTAAGATTGGTGTCAATTGTATTTTTCTCCTTGGCATTTTTTATCTTGAGTCCAACTGCTTTGAGATCTTGTTGGATTTCTTGGATCCATTTTCCTCCAGTTTTCTTTCCTAGATTTCTCATCACTAGTTGACGTACAATTCTGTTTTCTGGAAGCCGTAAGATGTCCTGACTGACTCATCATCGCCCAACCAAAACTATCGAAGTTAGAAACATGAAATTTTGGGGATATGTTTGTCGTACAGTACAGCCCCTGTAATCCGTCACCTTTGGGATTGAGGGTTTGGTCGGAACGCAAAAAAAAGGTCGGATTGTCAGAAAGTTATAGATTTACATTAAAATAAACAACCTCTGACCTCAAGATATTGGGGTTCCTTTCCTTCTTCCTTGGTAGAACCACATCCACTATGCGTAGTCAAGCAGTTCAAGATTAGTTGCAGGTTCGTATCCTCGCGCAGTCAGCTGGGTGCACAAATGCGAGGGAGCCGTGTCAGTCGATTTACTGGCACATTAAAGATCTCCTTCTGTGCAAAATTTTGGCACTCCGGCGTCTCTAAAAGCCAGAGTAGTTGAAAGGGACGTAAAACCAATAACATTATTATTATTATTAAATAGTTCAAGATTAGGCTACAGTTTTGCGATTCTTAAGAGCATTTCCACCATCAATCGTTACTGTACGTGATTCTTTCAGATTTCTCCTCCAATCTTTTATTGCATAATGCCTACATTGAGTTCCTTGGCAATTCCTTGGGGTGATTCCCCTTTGTCCAGTCTTCGTAGCACTGCTAATTTTTCATTTAATGAAAGAGTGACTTGTTTAAGTTTCACTCTTGTCATGTTGAAATAAAACACACAAAATTTTGCCTTCAAAAATTACCTGGAGGAGAGTGTCATGTCTGAGTATGTGTCCCATGAATTTTGCAGTTCGTACTGTACAAAACACGGATAATGACAGAAACAATACAAGAGATGACGGAGCACTAAAACGGCCAAGCGATAACAACAAGTACTTGTAAACAACATGGCGCGACGGGCAGTGAGTCACCGCTACGAGTCAGCGCAAGTTCAGCTCGAGCACGGTTGGATCAGCCGAAAGGGCGGACGAGAGGGGTTCTATTGTATGTCGAAAACATTCACTAAGGAAGGATTTTTGGAGATTCATGTTCTAAAGGGGTATTAAAAGGGTTGAACCTGCATTTCATTGAATAACAATATCTCACGAGTGGTTTCATTTGGGGATGTGATACACGGGCATTTAAACTAATCACTAAAAATAAGCAGACACGTGTATAAGGTTTTTTCGATGTGGTGAAAGGGGGAAAATGTGGGCGTAGAGCATTTTGATTTGTGTAATTTTATGTTGTGTACTTTTTTTTTTTTTCATAGGTATTTAGGTAAATGGATTTTGTGTTTAGTCATTGTGTTAAATATATCTCATTTATTTTATATTCATGTTTGTGGTCGGAAACAGTGTTGTGATTTTGAGTCGAATTTTATACATGACGGATCGTGAAATTTTCGAGATTTATGTGCCATTGTTGAATATAGCAATGTCATCATCATCATCAAATTCCAGCTCCAGTCGCCCGGGTGCTGTTAACGAGCCCTCGCCACCTTTTCCTGTCCATGAATAGTTGGTCTTCATGGGTCCTTCTCCAGTCTAGCCCTTTGTCTTCAAGATCATCCTTGATTTGGTCCAACCATTTCTTCTTTGGTCTTCCTACTGGTCTTTTTTCCTGGGATAATCTTGTTGAAATAAGCTTTTGGTGTCCTCTCATCTCCCATTCTTTGAAGATGCCCATACCATCCTAATCGTTGCTTCTGGAAATATTTTGTAGCACTGATATCTATGCCAGCCTCTGTCCTGTTTGTTTCGTTTCTCTCCTTGTCCTTTGAAGCATTGTTCTTATAAACTTCATTTCGGATGCCTGAATCCTACTTTCTTCTCTTCTGGACAGGGTGCATGTTTCTACTCCGTAAGTTAGAATTGGGATGTAGTATGTCTTAAACAGTACATGTTTACACTTCCTGGGCACTTTATTATCCCACAGTAGTGTTCTAACTTGTGCATAGAAGGAGGCTGCATTACTAGTTCTATTTGTTACTTCACTGTTGTTGTTGTTATCCTTACACACTGTGCTACCAAGATATTTAAATTGATCAACAATTTGTAGAGGCTGATTATTCAGGTAAATGGTTGCATTAGACAGTCCTGTTGTCATCACTACTGTCTTACTTTGGCTTATTTTCAACTTGGACACTTAGAAAAGAAGACTAGAGAAGAATAGAGGCTATTGAAATGTGACTATAGCTGAGAGTAAGTTGGAAGTATTAAAGAAAGTAGGAGAAGAAAGAATGATGCTAAAGAAAGTAAGGAAAAGTAAAATGAATTGGATTGGGCACTGCCTAAGAGTAGATGGTTTGGTGAAAAGTGTATTAGAAGGGACAGTTCAAGGGAAAATCCGAAGAGGAAGAAGGTTTCAGGTGCTGGATTTCACCAATATTGATAAATCTTATGAGCTGATGAAACATGCTCCTGAAGACCGGATAAGGTGGAGACGAAACCTGCCATCAGGCAGATAAGCTGATGATGATGATGAGTTATATTGTTTTTAATGTCTGATTTTTTACGGTCTTTGCCTAGTTACTATCATTATTATTCAATATTAAATGATAAATAAGTCATAGCATTCGTGATTGAGACGTTGCTAAGTGTACTCTTTACAATTAGAATATTTGTGGGCGAAGCCGCGACAGGTGATGATAGTACAGTATTATTATTATTAATCTTGATTGGTCACATTGGACCACTTGAGTCGTTCCACAATCACTTCTTCTTTGAAGGTAGTACTGCTTGGTTCTTGCGCTCTTTCCAGTACGTTTTCATTCTTTCAGATCGGGATTTTCTCAACTCATCTGAAATCTCCACAGGCTTTCTGTGTGTCATTTCTGCAGAAAATTTGTGAGTTTTAAAAATGGTGTTAATTTTATTTTTCTCCTCGGCATCTATTATCTTGAGTCCAACTGCTTTGAGATCTTGTTGGATTTCTTGGATCCATTTTCCTCCAGTTTTCTTTCCTAGATTTCTCATCACCAGTTGGCGTACAATTCTGTTTTCTGGAAGCCGTAAGATGTGAAAAAAATATGAAATTCTTTTCTTCTTCATTGTGCTGGTGATTGGATCAATCTCACGATAGACAGTTTCATTTGGGAGAATCCTCCAGACTCCCTCAACCTGATACTTTTTATTTATGCACGTTCTAATGATTCTTCTTTCCGTTTTGAGGAGCTGATCAGTTCTTTGTTCATTTTTAATTTGGAACAGTGTTTCACAAGCATAAGTGGCTTCAGGGAGAGTTACAGTTTTATAATATTGGATCTTAGTAGCTATTGATAGGCATTTTTTATTATATGTTGACCAGGTTAGAGATTGTGCCTTTTTCATTTTATTTGTTTTATTTATCCAAGTTACTTTTTCGTTTAAGTTATGTGTTATAATTTCTCCAAGATACTTAAATTGAGGAACTAGGTTAATTTTATGATCATTTATATAGATTTCATTTATATCTAAGGGTTTCATAGGCATGATCTCAGTTTTTTCAAAGGATATCTGTAATCCTATCCCTTGAGCAATTTCTTGGAGACTAGTGATCTGAGTACAAACCTCTTCCTTGTCTAGTGCTAAAAGAGCCAAGTCATCTGCAAATCCTAAGCAGTTTATTTTTATTGATGGTTTTGTTCCAATTTTGATCTTAGGAGGGTTTTCCTTTTGCCAAACCTTCATGATATAATCAAGAGCCACATTGAAAAGCAGAGGGGATAATCCATCACCTTGTCTGAGACCAGTTTTTACTGTGAAAGCTGTTGATATTTCTCCCCTAAATTTACAGTAGAATATAATGTCCTAGAAATAATTTAATCTGAGCGAGAGGGAATACTCCAAGATCAGGATTCTCTGGCTCTAGAGACTTAAAATGTGTTTTTGGGGTTCCTGGGTTCCTGCTGAGTTTTGTTTCTCACATTTATGGGTTCAAAATGAGCTTTGTCTACGATATTTTGCCTATATTAGCATGTGTTTTTAGAGGGTTTCCCCTGTTAGCCCCTCTTTTGTGAGAGGTATGGTGAAATGATTGGTGTCATACATGTGATGGATACCCACACCAAATTTGACATTGATCCACCCGGCCGTTCTCGAGTTATAAGTGTTTAAACAAACGGAGAAATATGTTATTTTCATATGCATTCATCATAAAAAAATTCAATAAAATGTGCAAAAAGCCTAAATTCCATAGGCATTCAGATAAAACAGACAAACTTTCATTTTTACATATAGGGATTTACTATATTTGCATTTTGTTACCGCCATTGGACTACTTGAGTCAACAAAGGATTCTTTATTTCCCTATCAGCCCAGTACTTGTTTCATGGTGTCGGATCGCAGTCTACTTTCTTCGTCTGAAATCATCCTTCCTGTCCTTCATTTGTTGTGTGCTTTGTTTATCTTGGAATTTCTTGATTTTGTCTGTTTTGATTTTTTTTATAATTTGTAATGTACTCATGTCTTCCTCATCATCATCATCATCTTGTACAGTTTCCAGCCCCAGGCTGGGTCTGTTTGGAACATAAGCCCCGCCACTTAGTTCTTTCTTCCCACCACCTCTCCGCTGTCACTCTGGTCCAGTCCTCGCCTCTCTTCTTGACACATTCCTCCACTCCTTTCAGCCATCTATCTCTTGGTCTTCCCCTTGGTCGTTCCTTCTGCATCTGCATCTCATGTATCCTCTTGGGAATCTTCTTCTCATCCATTCTCTTTAAATGTCCATACCACCTCTGTCTTGATGTGTCAATCCTACCTTGCAAGGGCTCCTCTTTCACCATTTCCCTGACCTTTTCATTCCTCACCCTGTCTCTTCTTGTTACTCCGATCCTACTTCGCAGGAACTTCATTTCACCTGCCTGTATTCTGCTTATGTCTCTTTTCTTCATTATCCACGTTTCTGAAGCATAGGTCAGTATCGGGATATAGTAGCTTCTGTATAACACTTCCTTGCTTTTTGTGGGACATCTTTATTCCACACTAAGCTCCTAATGCTTCTGCCTGTCTGCCACGTTCCGTAATCTCTTTGTCATTTCTCCCATTTTCCTCCACTATACTTCCCTAGTACTTGAGACTTTCCACCTTCTTCAGCTGTCCACCTCCAAGTGTTATCCCACTCATTTGTCTGTCCTTTTTCCTGGTCGTTAACAGGATCTCACATTTACTGATGTTGAACTTCCATCCGTACTCTCCCACTGTTTCTTCCCAAGCCTTCAGTTGCTCCTGAATTTCCTCCTCCTTGTTTCCCCAGACCATGAGATCATCTGCAAACACCATTGCTTTCATCTTATCTTCTCCTATCTTTCCTGCTATCCGTGTCATTACCTCGTCCATAACCACAATAAAGAGAAGGGGTGACATTGCACTACCCTGTTTCAGGCCACTCATTTGTCTGAACCAGTCTGTTCTTTCCCCTCCAACTTTCACACAACTCACACTTCCACAATACATCTCCTTCACTCTGTCTACAGTCCCTTTTTCCACTCCCATGTTTTCCATTGCTTCCCAAACCTTCTCCCTACACACACTATCATAGGCCATCAACAGATCCTCTCCAAATTCGTAGTGGTGTTCCTGGAGCTGTCTCACTGAGAATATGAGATCCACTGTTGATCTCCCAGGTCTGAATCCATACTGTTCCTCTCTCAATTTTCTCTCCACTTTGGCTCGTATTCTACTTTCTAATATCTTTTCATACATCTTGGCACAGTGAGGTATGAGTGTGACTCCCCTGCACTCCTTTCTGCTTCCTTTCTTAAATATTGGGACAATTAATCCTTTCTTCCAATCTTCTGGGGTCTTTTTCTCCTTCCATATCACCCTCATCACACGGTACAGCCACTGTTTGCCAACCTCCCCTGCTGCCTTCACCATTTCAACACTCACTTCATCCACACCCGGTGCCCTTCCTCCTTTCATCTTGTCTATAGCCATTTCCAGTTCTCTCCAAGTCAGGTCCTTTTCCATTCCTGTGTTGTCTTCTCCATCTTCCAATACATTGTCTTCCTCCCTGTGACTATTTGGATTCAGCAAATCCTCAAAGTACTCTTTCCACACTGTCTTCAGTGTGTCTTTGTTGTGTACCTCATTTCCGTTTTTGTCCATCATTACCACATCCTCTCGCAGACCTCTTCTCTGACTTTTGACCATCCCATAAAGAACTTTCTTATTTCCTCTGCTGTCTTCCTCCATCATCTCTGTCCACTTTACCATCCACTTCTTCCTCTCCTCTGCGACAATCTTGTTTGCTTCTTTCTTCCTTATCTTATAGGCTAATCTTCCCTTGCCAGATCAGTTCTTTCCTGGAACCACACTCTGAAAGCCTTGTTCTTCCTTCCCACAGCTTCTTTTACTCTCTGATTCCACCAGGGTGTCTCTTTACACCGCTTTCTGTTGCTTGTTCTTCCACATACTGCCACTGCAGCTTCCACCATTGTGTTTTTGAATTGCTTCCATTCCTCTTCCTCTGTTTTAGGATTGTCTGTTGGCATCCTTTCCCTTATCTTCTGGAATTCTTCCTTGACTTCCTTTTCCTTGAGTTTCCATACTTTGATTCTCCTTTCCTGGTACTCTGTCCTCTTGCTATCCTTAACAACTCCCAGGTTCATAACAAGTATTCTGTGGTCGCTATCTAAGGCCTCTGATGGTATTACCTTTATATCTCTGACACTTCTCTTCATTTCCCAGTCGTACAGCATGTAATCTACCAAAGATTTCTTTGTTAAATTACTGCTGTACCACGTTACCTTGTGGGTTTCTTTCTTCCGGAACCAGGAGTTGCCTACCACTAAACCGTTTCTCTTGCAAAAATCCAGCAACTTTCTCCCTTCTTCATTCCTGCTGCCCCATCCTTCTGCTCCCAATACATTTTCATATCCTTGCCTTTCACTTCCTACATGTGCATTCAAATCTCCCATGACAATGATGCTCTGACCATTCAACTGCTGTTGTAGCTCCTCCTCCAAGTCTTCCTTCTCTTGAGCTGTACATCCAACTTGAGGGGCATATACCTGGGCTATCTCCAGGCTTCTTCCTTTTACAGTTATTCTGATCTTCATGATCCTGTCACTTATTCCCTTTACCTCTTCCTACATTCCATCTCTCACAACTACTCCTACTCCACTGCTCCTTCCTTCACTGTTCCCACTCCAGTACAACCGGTAGCCTTTCATCAGTTCTCTGCGACCTTCTCCTTTCCATCTTGTTTCTGCCAAGCCCAGTACATCCAGTTTTCTTCTCTCCATCACATCTACAATCTCCTCCATTTTTCCTGTCAGTGTCTGTATGTTTAATGTCCCAACTCGTAGTCCATTAGCATATCCGGGTTTGCATCCGTCCTTTCCGAGGCCTGTTCCTGTTTTGAAAGCAAATATGATATCCACTACTGGCTTGCTAGGCCTATCGTAGCTTCACCAGAGCCCCGTCAGCCGTCACTTTTCAGGGTTCCCATAGAGCCTTCACAGCTACCGTAGCGGTCCCGGGGCACACAAAGTCCCCACCATACTTCACCCCTACAGGCAATCCCCTACTTCATGCCGTTGCCCGTCTCCCACCACGTGGAGGAGGAGTTGGACTTGTGGGAGACACTCATGTCTTCCTAAATTTCCATAATCCATCTAATATTACTCTTACTGTTCCACAACGTTTCTCCTAACCATTTACCTTTCCTTCGTGACCTTCGTATGTTCCCAGCTGCCCAGTACACCTTGTTAATGAGCAGCTTTGTTTGTTTGTATGTTACAGGAAGATGTAAAAATTTTCCACTTTAATTTAACAGTAATTGAATTGAAATTGATTTAGCTTTTCCTTTCTTTTCTTTTTGGACAGACGCCTGTGTTTGTACGAATAACGTCAAAAAATACAAAGGATGAAATTTCAGTTTAATTGAGCCGAGGATCTTCGTCATCTCTTAAAAACCAGCCCCTTTCAATTCAAAGAATGAAACAGCTCAACATTCTAAGCTGTATTACAATTTCAAGCTCACTGCAATATGAAACAAATTTTTTTTGGGAAGTGTATTTTTAAGAACATTTCGACTCGTCAAACATTATGCCACTGAACTCATAGATGTTTTATAACGTTATTTTAAAGTGTTTTTAACATGTGTTTGTTTAGTTTTAATGTTATTTATGATGAAATGAGTGTTGATATGTTGGGTGATCTTTCATTAATATTTTGACGTGATAGGGCTAAAGCAGGGGTTTTAAGCTCGAAACATGTACCTTCATTTGTAAAAATTTTATAATTATATAGTATTGATTGACGGAGTTCCTTAATACTTGTCATAGGAAGATGGAGTGCGCAAAGTAGAGGAGTCTGATGACGCAACCAGCTACCACGACGTCTCTAAGGGGACATGCAGGAGCAACACCTCGACTAGAATCAATGATCTTCTGACGGGTGCGATGTATGTCTACGAGAAACCTTTTCAGCATGTTGACTCATCTGTAGTCTCACACGCAAACGGCTGTGTTGTAAAGTGTAAAGAATAGGGTATTTGTGGACACATCAGATGTGCCTCCCTATAGTTGCACATTGTGCGGGAAATGAATACTAGCTTTTGTAATCGTGACGGGTGGACACGGGATACAGGAGTGAAAGGGCGTTCGCTCGTGGCAGCGACCTAACTACGGCAAGGAGCGGCAAGACGTTCTCACTCGCTGACGAACGGACAAGACGCTCCGGGCCATGTGTGGGTCTGAAACATTTCTGGTGCGATGGCTGACGGCCAAACCTGCCTTCTTGTGTAAGAATAGTGTGTCTGATACGTGAAACCGAAATAAAGACGTCTTTCATTGTTGCATTGATAGAAACTTGGGTTCATACTTGGTAGTGGCTTTATACTCCATAGGGCGCATGTTGTACCAGTGAGAAGCTCTAGGATGAAGTTGTCTGTTGTTGTTTTAAGGGGCCAAACATGTAAGTTATCGGCCCCTGTAGAGTTGTATTTTTCATTGCAAAAAAAAAAACTATTTCATAACCTAATTGGATGATTCAGTTAAAATTTTAGGGGGATCCTATACATGTATATATTATCGAAGATGAATCTCGATGGACCCTGCGGCGTTGCTGTGAGCGTCAAATAGCTCACCACGACCGCGACGGGGATCTGCAGGAAGATCGGAGGTTCAAATCCCGGCTCTGACAGTGGCTATTCCCATTCTCCTCCAGGCAAACACCGGGTTAGTACCGTATTTCAAGTACCCCAACCCTGTCTCTAATACTGCTTAAGTCACCACAGAAACACAGATTATCATACAAATTCAACACACACCCAAGTACACAGGGCTAATGTTCCAAGCCACCAGTGGCATATAGCAGACTGTTAGATGCAGGGAAGTTTCAAGGCATAGACACTGAATGTGTGTGATGTTGTACAACACTGGATTTATTTAATTAGGTGAGCTGGTTTCTGCTGTTCGACCATCATTAGCTTAACCCAAGAACCGGCAAGCGTCAATGGATCGACAGTTTCCCCATTTCTGTAGCGGCAGAGTCGATTTTTCGATGCTTTTTTATTTCTTTATTTAGTAGCTCTGTTCCGCTGAGAGATGGCGTGACATGCCTTGTCGTGTGTTTCTAGAAGTTTGCAGAGGCTTCTTACTCGTTTTCATCCATAGAAATAATCTCCTTGTATAAGTTTCCTTGGAACAACTGAGGGACTCGCTGCCGTGCGAACCCAATTATATCATGTAATGGCGCTGTATATGTAATTATTATATGTATTAGGGAGTTAAAAAGTGCTTCTTTGTTGTTATACCGGTAATTTCTGTCTACAATATGTTTGTTTCAGTTGGCTTCTATGTAGCATGGCAGCTGTAATAACATTTACAATAACGTAAGTTCGTTGACACACTTGGGTCATAGGGCTAAAATGGCTCATGGGAGATATATTTTTTGTTATCAATCAAACAATTATTATTGCATGGACTTGAAACTTTTACACATATATGTTCATCATTTTGAATATCGTGGATTTAGTGTTTCATGTTTCATCTCGTAGTTTAGGTTGTTAGAATTTTGATATTGCTCATGAAATAATAATTCCACCATTTTCATTTCATTATTATTATTGTTATTTTTATCAAGCTTCTCAGAAAAGTTAACATTACCATCTGAATCCATGGTTTATTAGCTTTTCAACGATATGCAACAGTGCCATGAAACATTGTTCACAATAGGTTGAAAATAAGAATCCACTAGGTAGGAAGATATTACACAAATTGGCTGCCGGTACAGAATTTCACATTGCTGGTTCTTGGGTTAAACAACCCAATTACATGGACAATAAATTACTTCCAAATTCAGCACATTAAAACATCTAAGAGATTATTACTTCATCAGGAAATCATCTTGTTTTTATGATTCCATGTTAACAAAGTTAAAGAAAATTCAATTCATATGATTTATCTGCATTGTCAATACTTTCTACTTGGGTGGGTTATTTACATTTACAACCCTTGCCTCTTGTTCCTGTTTAGAATATCAAGATTTTGTGCTAGTAAATGTAAATAGTCTCTCTCAGATGTTTTGAAGTGTTGAATTTTGTTAGTCAATTGTTTGTTATTATCTCTGTCCTAGTTTTCTGTAATGTTCTGTAAATAATATCCATTATTATTGTTATATGTAATTGCTGCAAAAGGCCAAATTTGGATTTCAAAACAAAAAACTGTAATTTTAAATGCTTTAAACCACAAACTCTAACGTAGTATGAGCAGGAAATGGAGAAAAGAAGTTTGGATTTTATGTTGGATCTTGGAGCATCTAGGTCTCCTACCTACTGATAGGCATATGAATGATATGATTATCCCCATCAAAACATTTTACTTCTTGTGCATAAATGTAAACTAAATATGGTCTAAAACTCTTCCATCTTCTAAGCACCAAAATAGCTTATCACGGTGGGTGAGTGGTTATCGTGTCAGACTACCAACCCCAAGCTTGCAGTTTCGCTACTGGTCATGATAAGTGATTCTTGAAAGGCGACAAAAATCACGACGCGTGTCATACGATGTTGGCATGTTAAAGAACCCATTTGAATTCAGTAGGCCGTGTTCATAATGGCAAAATTAATCTCTGGATTTTCCGCCATCACAAAGTCCCTCCTTTCTCTACTAGAAAGCGCTATACTCTCAAGGAGCTTAGATATCTAACCTACTTGACTTTTATAGCGCTTCAAGGAACAACAAAATTCGCCCTCTGGGTGTCGATAAACAAAGCTTCCACCCGGCACCCAAGGCCATATGATGTTATTATAGCACCAAAATATTTATAGCAAACCTTACTGCATGTCACCGAGATTGCTCATATCCATTTTAGGTCCGGATTGACAAATTAACTGAACGTCAAAAATGACAAAATCGGACGGAAATCTTATTGGCATTTATGTCAGTTTGTTTTTACTACATGTTTTCAACAATGTCAACCCTTCCTCAGCCATGACAAATCGTCCTGAAAAGAAAAGTACATGGCCATTGGCTGCATTACTAAATTTAAAAAAAGGAGTCGATAATAACATTCTTTTAAAAGTTGTGTGGCGAAGGACTTCAGATTGTTGGAAACATGTCCTGAAAGGTGGAAGATAGTTATATTATATTTAGTTGTGAAAGTCAGCAGGGATCTGCAACATATTCAACATGAACCAATGTTGGTGAATATTTGTGTGTGTTAAGAAAGAACGAACTAAAACATATATTCCGTTTTACCTTTACAAATACTCAAGGAGAAAAAATAATCAGGAGCAGCGTTATAGAAAATTGAGAGAAGATTCTTCTTCTAAAGGATCATCCAAAAATTACTTATCAGTTTCTGGTGTTTTTCTTTTGTTTCCAGCTATTTTTGTATGTACACAGTGTAAGTGCCAGGTAGCCAAGTATGAACCCTAGTCAATATATTGTTCTTTAGTGTAGTTATCTTCCTGGGTGGACCACATCCTTAGGAACTCTTCTATCTTGGATCTGTAAATCTTCTTCCATTACTGCACTTTTGGGTCATATCCATTGTTTCTTTCAGAGGGATGACTGATGGGGTATTACACCCCAGACACTTGTTACTATCAAAATACCCCCTCGGAAAACTTCTCCTGAAGGAAGCATTGGTGGCATCCTCTTCCCTTCACTTTTATCTGTCTGTCATTTCTTTTCTTCAAATACTGTACTGTGGCTTTCATTACTTGAGGGTCTGGGGCAATTGAATCCCTTAAATCCAACAATGTTAGTTCTGATGATTTAAAAAGAAAAAAAACTTTCCAATACATGCGCCATAAAAATTAAGAGATTTCGAAATAATTGTTTGGAAATAATGTGTTAACAATTTTCAAAACAGCTTTTCAGGTTGTTAGGTCATTTTCTCCAGTATTCTAGAACATTCCAACAGCCTACATAACCCTTAGAACAAGTCTTTGTTGGTGAAACGTCAGATGTCGAGGAACATTTTACGCAGCCTAACAACCTGAAGAGCTGTTCTGAAGATTCTTCACCCAGCGTTCACCAGTAAAGTAAACTACTGTAGTTTTGATCAGTTTCACGTCTTTTTCAAATCCTGTTGATGTGTTGATTGTACTTAAAAATTATTTTTTTAAATATCATTGTAGAACCGAAATAAACAAAGTTCAGGACAAAACCACTTTATAATAACTCAAGTTACCATATTCTAAACCTATAAGGATAAACAAAACACATTTGGGATATTGAAATTTATTCAATACGGTAGTAAATTAAAATGAAGTACTGCAACTCGGAATTGGACTTTGAAAAATAACTCGATAAATCCTACTTACCTTCATTAAAAGAAAGAGTAATTGCCCCCACCTGAGGACGTTTGTTTTAAAAAGGGAATGGGGGATACCAGATATGTGGAAGAAGGAAATTAAATATGACAATATGTAAATCATAATAATTGTTACGTGTTCTCTATAATGTTAAAAATTTTTAAAATGTTCAGGTTTATATAATAGTCAAATATGTAATCTAATAATATAATTATAACGAGTAAAATACAATTAATGCATTGTGTAGATGTTATCTTCAATAAAAGTTGTTTCAATTCGCCCCTCAGTGCCCTTCCTCTATCTTTCTTCAGAGTAGTTTGATGGTTTCATTTTCTGCTGTCTTCTTTAGCAATACTCTCCCCTATCATTTCATTTCATCTGTCATTGGTGCTGATGCTACTTCACTACGCACGACTGCCCTCTCCATGGTTTATTCTGTAGCAGAGTATTGTGCCCCAGTGTGGCACCGTAGTGCTCATACTAAAAAGATCGATGTTCATCTGAATGAAAGTATGAGGGTCATAACAGGTACACTGAGATCCACCCCAACTCCCTGGTTACACACTATCAGTAACATATCACCTCCAGAACTAAGACGACAGGAAGCAACAGTATGTGAGTGGAGAAAGCTACATCAACAAAATTACCCACAGGATCTCCCAATTCATGAAGTTCTTAATGATCTTCCCTCCACTCGTCTTAGATCAAGGAACCCAATATGGCGTTACATACCTGACATTAATTCCACGGAACAACGGCTCCAAAACTGGAAGTCTGCTCCTGTGCAAGGTATTCTAGATCCTACTATAAGACTTCCGGGATTTAACCTGAAGAGAAACCAGTGGGTAAAGTTAAATCGCCTCAGAACTGGTCACGCCAGATGTAACGCCATGCAACATAAATAGGGACTTCACGATTGTCCTGCCTGTGACTGCGGAGCCCCTCTTCAAACCGTAGAGCATATTATTCAAGAATGTCGGCTGAGGAAGTTTGCTGGATCATCACAAGATGTTGTTTCTGCTGCACCTCCCTTTCTGGACTGGCTTCAACAATTGGATATCACTTTGTGAATGCGAACGCAACCAATGTTCTAGTGATATATATATTGTACATATGATTTACAAAATCTGTCATTCATTTAATCAAAGCCCCAGGGGAATGCGATAGGTTTTGGCAGCCGGCACTGTTCATATCCTCGCCGCTAGATGAGGGCTTCATCCAGCCCCTTCCCTGACTCGGTCGGCCGACTGGAAGCAGGCTGCGATTTTTTTTTTCTTTAGAAATGTGTTTATATCTTTATTGCACTTATAAGACTGTGATAAGCTCACTGGACAAAAAGATTAGCCACCCCTGGAGACATAGATTTATTTGCAAATGTTGGCAAAATTACAATTAAACTACAACTTATTTATTTAACGTATGGCCTTCAGTGCCGGGAGTGTCCGAAGACATGTTCGGCTCGCCTGAGTCTGTAGCTGTTTTCAGCGGACACCCATAGGGTGAGCTACAAGTTCCGTTCAATTTCAAGTAGTTCCAACTTTCGCTACCAGATATCAATGATACCTAGTGGTGAACGTTGGAACTTTGATAGAGCGTTTCGGTGAAACCTAACCTAACAATTTAGCTTCACTCAAGTTTAGTCTGGGGTGCAAGGCATTTGGATGCGTCTCAAATAGCCTCTCCAATTGCAAATGTCAACCTCACCTTCTTTCGGTGCACCCTGTTACCACAGAAGAGGCCCTGGCGACCGAGTATATGGTGGGATAACCACATAATGATGCAGTAAATGGCATAATTTCCACCCACAACATCTTGGGGGGGGGGGGGGGGGAGCAAGTGCCAAGGCTTAAAGGTGGCAGCCCCACCATGGCACTCGGCAAATGTGGGTTAATAACTCGCAGTTGCTTAAAAAAAAACACATATTAAAGAAACTAAGAAAAGCAGCCGGACGGATCCTACGATGACGACCTTTGGCTTGAAAAAGGACATGAATATTGGGTTTTGGAATGTTGGAACATTGTACCAGACTGGAAAACTAAAGCAGCTTGCTACCGAGGCAGAACGGTACAGATTGGATATCCTAGGAGTTAGTGAAGTAAGGTGGAACAAATTTGGAGAGATGAGAACTTTGAGCGGACAAACTTTCCTCTACTCGGGTAAGCCAAATCACGAGGGAGTGGGATTGCTCCTAAACAAGAGAACAAAGAGCAGTTTGCTGGACTGGAAGCCCATTTCATCAAGAATTATCACTGCAAGGTTCAAGGGGAAGGTCAGAAATGTTTCGGTGGTCCAATGCTATGCACCTACAGAAGAAGCCGAAGCAGAGGACAAGGCAAAATATTATTCAGAACTCCAGACTACTATGCAGACCATAAACAAGAGGGATATTGTGATAGTCATGGGAGACTTCAACGCCAAAGTGCGAGCTGAAAACCTGGGTCTTGAACAAGTAATGGGCCAACATGGATTGGATGCCATGAATGAGAATGGAGAACTGCTGGTTGACTTTTCTGCAAGAAATGAACTCGTTATCGGTGGAACCCTCTTCCCTCATAAAGAATGCCACAAAGTGACATGGGTATCTCCAGATCTGCGAACCGAAAACCAGATTGACCACCTGACAATTAGCAGAAGCTGGAGTAGGTCACTTCTGGATGTCTGAAATCGACGAGGAGCAGATATAGGCAGTGACCACCATCTAGTAGCTGCCCGCATCCGAGTTAAGATTGTAGCTGCAAAGAAACGGTTTGAGCAACAAATGAAAAGGTTTGATGTTGGAAAACTACAGAATGAGAGAAACAAGGAACATTTTAAGTTCAACCTCAGTAACAGGTTTACAGCCCTGCAGGTGGATGGAGATGATGTTGAAGAACACTGGGAGAAAGTTAAGACTACGTTAACAAACACAGCAGAGGAGGTACTTGGCTTCAAGAACACCAGGAGGAAAGAATGGATGACAACAAACACTTGGGAGTGTATAGAACAACGTAGAGAACTGAAACTCAAGCTGAATAATTGCAGGACACGAACCCAGAAAGTTGAACTCCAAGCAGCATATCGTGCTAAAGACCGGGAAGTAAAAAAGAATGCAAAAGCAGACTGGAAAAAGTGGGTATCAAACCTTGCTGAATTAGCAGAGACTGCCGCAAGAGAGAGAAATATGAAAGGCTTGTATGACATTACGAGGAAACTCGCCAAGAAGAAATTTAAACAAAGTAGACCCATTAAGAATAAACAAGGAGACATGCTCACTAATGACGAAGCAAAATTGAACAGATGGCAGGAACACTTCATGGAGGTGTTGAACAGAGACGACGTAGAGGAAGATAGGCAGATGCCATATGTAAATGAAGATCGTGAAACGGACGGCATCAACACAGAACCACCCTCAAGAAGTGAGATCAAAGAAGCAATCGGACAAATAAAAAATGGAAAGGCCCCAGGAGTGGATAACATAGCGCCTGAGCTTCTAACCGTTGATCCTGATATGACGGCCGATATGTTGCATCCACTGTTTACAAAAATCTGGAACGAGGAAAAATTGCCAAAGGAATGGAGAGAGGGACTCCTTGTCAAATTACCGAAGAAAGGTGACCTGACCAACTGTCACAATTGAAGAGGTATCACTTTACTTTCAATTCCCAGTAAAGTGATGACTCGCGTGATACTCAACAGAGTAAAAACAAGGATAGAAAAACGACTTCGCAAAGAACAAGCAGGTTTCAGGAGTAACCGCTCATGCATCGACCAAATTAACACTCTACGGATCATTATTGAACAGTTTAATGAGTACAATGCTAGCTTATTTCTTCTGTTCATGGACTTTGAGAAGGCTTTTGATTCATTGGAAAGGAATGCCATGTGGAGAACACTACAAAAGTATGGCATAGCAACGAAAATAGGCAAGATCATCAAGCAGACCTACGATGACTTCACATATAGAGTAATCCACGAAGGGAAGCTCTCGGAGCCCTTCTCCGTAAATTCTGGTGTGCGACAAGGGTGTGTCCTATCTCCGACTATCTTCCTCCTTGTCCTTGATGATGTCTTGAGAAAAGTTGTTGAGGGAAGGCAGAGAGGCATCCAGTGGGGACTGGTCGAGAGATTGGAGAGTCTAGAGTTTGCCGATGACATATGTCTATTGACTCAGAAACATACTGATATGGAGGGAAAGCTGCAGGACCTGGAGAGAGACGCTGGAGCAGTGGGCCTAAGGATAAATGCTCAGAAAACAAAGGTGATGAAGGTCAATGCGAAGAGCAAGCAGAAACTCAGAGTCAATGACGAAGATGTTCAGGAAGTCGAAGAGTTCACATATCTTGGCAGTGTGACTACGCAGGATGGAGGAGCAACAGCTGATGTCAAAATGAGGATCCAGAAAGCCAATGCGACATTCATACAGCTCTATCCGATTTAGAGGGCCAGAGAAATATCGATTAAAACGAAACTGCGCATTTTTCAAACAAATGTGAAAACAGTACTGCTGTATGGCTGTGAAACGTGGAAAGTTACCTCAGAGATCACCCACAAGCTGCAAGTATTCATAAACAGATGCTTACGAAGAATAAAGCGCATCTTCTGGCCAAGAGTCATTTCAAATGAAGACCTTTGGAAGCAAACCAAAGAAGAACCTATTGCTATACAAATAAAACGGAGGAAATGGATTGGCCAAACCTTACGTAAAGAACAAAATGCAGTGGAGAGACAGGCTTTGTTCTGGAACCCCCAAGGACATCGGAAGAGAGGAAGACCGCGGAAGTCATGGAGACGCAGTGTGATGGATGAAGCAAAACGAGAAGGAAAGACCTTTGGCGAACTCAAGACCTTGGGTGATATGAATAAAACTGAGTATAAACTTCGCAGTATGTACTTCGAGCATGAGCATCAGTTTTGAGTATATACTCTGTTTGTTATGAATAAAAGATCTTGAGTATCTACTACAATTTCCAATCCTTTTGGAGTATATACTCCACTTGTGCCACGATGTTACTCTCGTTTCATTGACGCACGTCAGTCAACTGTTTTACATGCCATTTGTTAATGCAAACCAGTCGTCTGCTGTAGACGGTCTTGTTGATTAATTGAAAGTTCCTGGTTAATTGAAATGTCTGTTAGTGGGGATGAATATGAGTCATCCAGTTGCAAAACTCCAGTTGTGAATAAGGATCATGTCGTATATTTATTTATTTAATTATTTTATTTTATTATTTTTTTCATTATTTGATTTTGTTTTATTTGTTTTATTTCGTTTTATTTTGTTTTAAATTGTTATTTTTTGTTTTTGGTTTGGCTTGTTTTGTTTTATTTCTGTTTATATTTTCTTTTGTTTATTTTGTTTGATTTTGATTTTGTTTATTTTGTTTTACTTTAATTTGTTTTGTTTTATTTTGATTTTCCAGGTAACAAACACAAAAACAAAAAACACGAAGCAAAAAGCAAAAGCAGAAACCAAAAAACTCAATGCAAAAAGCAAAATTGAGAAACAAAAGCAAAAGCAGAAACCAAAAATCAAGAAACACAAAACAAAAAGCAAAATTCAAAAAAAAAAGCATAAGCATAAAGCAAACACAAAACAAAAAGAAAAAAGTAGAAAACAACAAACACAAAAGATACGCGAGGCAAAGTCCAGAGAAACGTTTCTCATGAAAATCATTCTTATTCACAAGTGGATTAAACGAGTTTTGTAACTGGACGACTCATATGATCATATAGGCTATCAAATGTTTCCGATTTGGCATTTGTAAGGATTGTCTGTGACTATCCTTCAGTATTTGACAAGTCTCAAACACCTAACTCGTGGAAGGAAAAAAGCGAATGTTTAAAAGCTAGAAAGATTCGCTACGCTGGAAACTTTGGCAAATGTATCACAAAAAGTCAAATACTGAAGAAAATAAGTTGATTTTTACAGCTTTTCCTCTTGTTTCCGTGTATTTGCCCCAAAAGTAATCAGAAAGCCATAGAATATTATCTACCTTAAACCGGTATAATGATCTACAGTCCCTCTCTGAAACTGTTCTTCGTAATTCATACACTTTCCAAGCCCGCAAGTTATTTACATCTACAAACATAACCTCAACCATCTTGAGATTAGACAGCTGAGCATGGTAGTGGCCAGACTTCAGAAATTGTGAGTATACACTTCAGATGTGTAGCATATACTTATTGTATTCATACCACATTGGAGTATATACTCACTAACTGAGTATTTACTCCCACCCTTGAATATGTACTTCTCAGTGAGTTTAAACTTCAATTTTTTATTCGTACCATTCTGAGTATATACTACAAAATTGTTGAGCATGAGCATATACTCCGTTTTATTCATATCACCCCTTGGCTCAAAATAGGATACGCTGGCGCTGCTGTGTCGAAGCCCTATGCTCTGCAAAAGAGTAAAAGGACATGTCAAGTTTAGTCTGTGGAAGGATCTTTTGCATGCCATAAATGTATGACATGGGACCGCCGGCTTTACTTCCCCTCCGAAGGAAGGCATACTGAGGGATTTTTAATGCTCTTAAAAAATCCGACAACTTCGGCCAGGTTTGAACCCGTGACCTTGGGCACAGCAGTTCCGCATGCTAATATGGGGTCATCAAAGAAGGTTGCAGCAATTTCAAAAAATCATATCCCAGGAACTATTTGAGATATTAAAACAAGTATTTTTTTGTTAAATTCACCAACTCAGAAAGTGTTTTTTTCCATACATGATAATGTTTCTATGCGCGCTCCCTTGGTGGCTCTGCAAACAGCCAGTCGATAGTGCGCTGGATCATCTCAGGCATGATTGTAACAACAGCAGCGGTGATGTGCTGTCTTAAATGTTGCCCATCTCTGACCGGTTCACTGAATAAGTTTTTTACATATCCCCATAAAAATGGTCTAGGGGTGTCAACTTGGGGCTTCTAGGTGGCCATTGAATACGACCGGCGTGGCAGCTTCCTGTCACGCACTCATTCTGCAGATCGGCTGAAGGTCATGGGAGGAGTACAGTCACAACTAAAACTCGATGAGTTCCTGATTAGTTTTCAGGTGGAATTATTAATTCATCTCGCTTACAACGGGAGCTATGAGTTTTGGAAATTGCGGCAACCTTTTTCAATGACCCTGTATATACCTACAATGAGGAGAAACGGATGATTTTCTGCAGAAAGAAAGATAGAAAGACATTTTTTAGATGATAAAACACTAATCCAAACCCTTTCCTCCAACACACACAAACTAATCTAATCTCAACTTCTTGTCTACAGTAGTTCTTAACCCTCTTAGTGCCAAACCATTTTCAATGGTCATGCAGACTATTCGAAAAAAATACAGTGGAACGGATAATTCGAACCTCAAGGGACCAGTACAAAAATTCTAACTATCCAAACATTCGAATTAAGAAAGTTCTTTGAAAAGGGTAGAGAAAAGATATTGTATTAAGTTTACATAAATATTTACGATCAACAAAGCAAATTAACAGACAACGGTACTTTATAAAGACTGTATCGTGATTAACCTCAAAAGTTTCAAATGGAAAATAAAACAAAAATGTACTATTCGCCTATTTAACGACAGTAGTAATCCAGCAATCTAGTTATGTCTCAGAGAAATCTCCTTGAGATTTTTAACAGTTTCCTACAATTAAGTCTCTCAGCCATCACAAAAGAATCTAACAAATTTAAGAAATGGAAAACCGAACCATTTACGTCGTTTCTACTTTCAAAAAAAAGTTTGTTGCTTCGGCTGCACTCGGAACAGTTTTTTCGGGAACTGCCCCAACTGTTTGGCTTCTGATCGGCTTTTTACACTAAAAACTTTGAATTATCCAAAATATAATTCGAATTAACCCCGATTGCATTGATTGTATATAAAATGCTAGGGACCAAGAGAAAAATTCGAATTAAAGATGATTTCGAATTATAGAAGTTCGAATTAGCCAAGTTCCACTGTACCACATTTCCAACAATAGAATCATTATTTTTGCTTTGCAATATAACCAATACCTCATTCTTTCATACATTATGTTCCTAACAGTAAATACGGCATCTAAAACTTTTTTTATTGAGGTTATTCTGAGTTTGTTGTTGTTGTAAAAAATCAGTTTTGAGCCTAAATTAAGGACACCTAAAAGGCATTCAAAGAAACACTACGTTTCCAGCTGTAGAAAGTTCTTAGATACATCTGTAGGCAGAAAACTTCGACAAGAAGGAAACAACTGCACCGCAATTTTGGTGGGAACGCGCGTGATGGGGGGAGTGCAAAGGGAGGGCGTGAATACAAATTCAAACCTGTCGCGTAATGGACTTAGAAGGAAAAAGTAAACACCACACAGGCAAGCTTGAAACCTTACCTTTCCAACAGTATGAAATAATCACGGACATATGCCTACAGAAATCTACAAATATAAGATAAACAGCGCACCGATTGAATCGGCTTTGGCACGAGCTGATCTGATCGGTGCGTGGCACTGAGAAGGTTAATAATCTGAACATTTGGAGATATACGGCGGAAAATGTCCTCTGGCTCCATTCTATTTCCCGTCTCCCCACAAAGGAATATTTGCTCCAGTTATTATTCCACTGACTTAGAGAATGATTAAATTGCCTCCTATATACCATTCCCAGCCTCTTGCATTCTCTCCTTTATAGGCTAAACAAACACACCCCACCCTTTCTCGCTCATGAACAGGCATTTTCAACCTGTGAGCACCACCCTCGTGCAATACCAAGTACTCAAACACCATTAAATCTAATATAGCGGGTCATCATTTTATTTCCCGCATGTACGCGCCGCTAGGCTGGTGAAGGTGGCCTTGGCGTTTTCCCTGCAATGAACACGTGCGCTGCGATCGGCAATGTTGCAATAAGCTGTCAGTATCTCCGGCGTATTCGAGCTTGTGAAGTGCTAGTTGATTTGACCTAACATACAGTGCAGTCTCGGGGCAATTTTACGGTTTATGTGTTGCCTTAAAGTGATGTTTTCTATACAACAACGTGTATTCATTGTGCTTTGTTATGCGAAGTGATGTTTTCTATACAACAACGTGTATTCATTGTGCTTTGTTATGCGAAGTGATGTTTTCTATACAACAACGTGTATTCATTGTGCTTTCTTATGTGAAGTATTCTTCTTCTGTTAGAGAACATTTCTTGTAAAACCAGGTAAGTTTGTAGATAATTATTTTCACTAGAAATTGCTATTAAATGACTGTATGTTGACCCGAAGTAGTGGGGAGAAGTCGCGCACTTTTTACCGGCCAGCGAGCGGGTGTCAGCGCGAGAGCTTGCCGCGCCGTGATCGGTATCGGATGCGAGACTTAAATTGATGACCCCGTATAATTACTAGCGGACCCGTGCAAGAACCCTCGCATGTGTATAAACCACCCGCCCAGCTATAGTGCTATGCGCTGTACGCGACACAGTTCTCCCAGGGGCTATCGTATTGTTTATTTGTTTAAAAGCACTTTATAAACAAATACATATATTATCGTTTACTTATCAAGAAATGCAAGATTTTTCCTGTACTATTGAGACAATTTGTATGATTTTGGTACAAACCACACCTTCTAACTCCCCCTGGTTTAGGAGCTTGAGTTTTGTGAAACATACACCTTAGCGTATTATATAATAAGATAGAGATTATGATGCGACAAGCATGCACCTCTCTTTTCTTTTCCTATCTCTCTCTCCCTCAGAAGTGCTAGGGAATCACCTCTCACCAGGCATGCTGTAACTGCTTGCATGACTCATGCAGGTAAGGTATAGTTCTGAGTGGAATCTCCATAATTCGTGTTATTCATAAAACAGGGATGTACAGATTATTTTTACTGTAGATTTAATAAGACTATTTCACAAAATGATAACATTTCTGACGGTCAATACCTGTAATTAAAACACTGATTGGTTCCTTAGTTTAGGGTCTGCGACAACGCGGTCATGTAGCCCCGTGTACTTTGGGTGTGTGTAGAATCTGTCTGATAACCGGTGTTAATTGTGATGACTGTATTAGTGTGTGTATCTGTGATTCAGTTAGGAGGACTGCAGATAATTAATTTCAAGTAGTTCCTACTTTTGCTATCAAATGCTACGGTCCACGACACCTAGCTCCGGACACGGCTACTAAATGATATCGCAGTCAGCACCTGGTGGCGAATGTTGGAACTAATGTAGCGTTATCAAACTAACCTACAAATTTTAGCTTCCACAAGTGTAGTTAGTGAAAGGTTCTTTTTCATGCCATAAATCTATGACAAGGGACTGCCGGCTTTACTTCCCCTCTGAAGGAAGGCATACTGAAGGATTTTAACGCTCTTAAAAAATCCGAAGACTTCGGCCGGGTTTGAACCCGCGATCTTGGGCATAGAAGCTCAGCATGCTTGAAGGATGGAGCTTGTGCTCGCGAGCACTTTTTGGCTCGTCTCATGAGGGCACCAGGTTGAGAATCTAGAACGTCTTATCAGCCAAACTTTCCTAACCCAAATTCTGAATCGTTTCACTCACACTACTTGTTCACCTGAGGTACCCCAGCCTTCCTTCGTACACCTTCCAACTCGGTTATCAGGCACAGTACACTCCCCATAATTTGCGGTAATTAATGCTCAAACTTGTGCGATTATCCGCATTAATTTTGTTATGCCTAATAAAAACATAACTATTGTCTGTAGTTCATTCTTCTAAAATCTCAATGATATAGTCTACGCATCATATCGCATAAAGAATTTTTAAATGACGGAGAGATTATTTTACTTGGCTTGATGATTAATTTAAAAAAAATGCTCTTGGATACCCGAAAATTAACCACGAAGCGAATTATCGGCAGTACCTGTATGTTTGACATGGAGCATCATATTCCAGCTGAGCTCTTGCTATAGACCGACAAACCCTCTCCATAATTTCCTTACCGGCTCCTTTGAACAACACCCATATAATCATGTGTATTGAGTGACTTGTATGGCTGCGAAACCTGGGTTACTTATAGAAGGCACCTCTTATCTCTAGAAAAATACCATCAACGATGCCCTAGGAGAATTCTTGGTATTAAATGGCAGGACCGGCGCACTAATACAAGTGTATTAGAGGAAGCTAGCACTATTAGTATAGAGGCTCTCATTATAAAACACCAACTTCGATGGACAGGACATGTAGTTCGCATCCCTGAGTCCCGCCTCCCAAAACAAATCTTATATTGCCAGCTGAATGTCGGTCAGAGAAAGCAGGGTGGGCAACAAAAACGCTACAAAGTTGTTCTGTAGACCAACATGAAGAAATGTCAAATTGATACAGCAAACTGGGAGGTTGTCGCATCCAACCGATCAGTGTGGCGCCGCAACGTCCATCAAGGCCACTTGCTCTTCGAACAAGAGAGAAGAAGGCTTCAGGCTGAAAAAAGAAATGCCCGAAAAGAGCGCATGATTCGCAGAATGATCAACCCCCAAGATCCATTGGCTGCTCAAGACCTTGTGTGCCAATATTGTGGAAGAGTCTGTGGTTCTCGGATTGGACTGAACTGTCACCAAAGAACTCATGCAATATGATTAGGCCTAATGTTGGTTTACAGCGCAGATTTACATAAATGTACCTTGGAAGACAATCATACTCGTATCACGAGTGATAGCCTAAAAGTAATGGCTTCTTAACTATCCCCCCTAAGTGATTTCCCCAGACACCTACAAACTCCACCAAGAACAATTATAAGCAATTCACAAACAGAAGTGGCCCCTAACCTAAAGTATGGAAGTTGCAAATTTATGAAGTTGTCTTGAAGCGAGCCACATTGTTGAGGAATTAAGTTAATGGTTCGCAAAAAGAAGGCTCACATTATTCTATAAAAAACGAAGAAACATTTGTTTCTACACGTAACATTATTGTTCAATTACATAACAAGAAATTGAGAATTGCTTTTTCGAGTGTATGTTTTTGCTGTTGTTTGAAATCTGGTTGACAATTGGTTAGCACAATTCGCAAGAGTTCACTTCAATGTTTATCAGTTAGTTCAGATTTAATGAACTTAAGCGTTGAATACAGTAATTCACACGCATAAGTAGTCCCAAATATTGAGACGAGTCTCTTAGCACACTCTTTTGTGGCTATCTCAGTCTTCTGGAACTTCTTCTAAAATTGTATGGCCGAAATGCCACTTCATTTCATTCATTTTATATACTTTTTAAAATCTGTATTACCTTATTTACTCGCCTATAGTACCCCCCTTAATTTTTCAGAGCAATAATACAAAATTCTTGGAAATCGCTTATAGTACCCCTCCTTTATTATTGAGAGTTCGGTCCGTCATTGTCTAGCAACGAGGGTGGTGCGGGGATGGCAAAACAATCGCAGGGATATCTTTTTAGGGGTGGTTGGCAATAATCATGCAATGTACTTGTCTTTGTATATCAGATGTTGGTCATTGTTGGCTGCTTGGGCCATACCATTCAATGGTACGCAAGCTCTGTTGCTAACAAGGCGTGACCTTGTTTGAAGAAAGAAGTTTCTTTCAGTGTGTACGGGCTATGACTCACGCTATGCAACAGGTGGCCAGCCGGCTACACGTAAGGACGAGACGCTAGTGGCCGGACGACATACGCACGCACTTCGTTTATTTTGATTAAATATATCATACTATGTAGCATCAAAATAAAATAGCAAACTACAGGCAGTGGAGATGAAGTTTTTAAGAACTATGATTCAGAAGACAAGGAGCGACAAAATAAAAAATGATGAGATACGGCATCTTGCTAAAGTAGAACGAGATCTGTCTTGAAGCCAGGCTGAAATTGTTCGATCATCTCAAAAGAATGGACACACAAAGAACAGCTAAAGTGTGGTTTGAGAAAGAACTGAAAGGCAGGAGACCAATAAGTTATGTACAAGTTAGATTGCGGATTCACAGTCACAATGTGGGACAATTACGTGATTGAGTGTGCAGCGCTGCAAGGTGGGGTGCTGCATTTAGTAAGTTTCAAGCAGTGTGCTGAGTAGCTGTGTTGTGTTGTTTCAGTGTTGACTGCCGGCATGTGGTCATTATTAAAGAAATCATTGAGTTAAACAGCTGTGTTTTATTGTTTCTAAAAAACATTATGGAGGAAAGAAAGTGTCATCAAAATGCTTCCAAAAACAAAAAGCAAAGGAAATCAATAACACTTGAAGAAAAGCTAAAAGTTACAGTATAAAGCGATATGAACGCAATGAGCGCACTGTGGACATCGTCAGAGCTACAGGAATCTTGGAATCAACTCGAAGAACCATAAGAAGTCAAGCAGAAAAAAATAAAGAAAGCTGCAAAAGTGCGACAAGAACATTTCTGTCAACACGATAAAAGAGGACCTCTGGCTTTAAAGTATCCAAAGATCGCCCGCCCCACTTTGTTGTTAGGAGGAAATGCGTCTCGAGACCATAAAATCAAACCCCTGTTGATTTATCATTCCGAGAACCCACGAGCACTCAATTGCATTTCTTTAACACTTATAGGCCTTTTATTTTTCCCTTGAAATAGTGCGTATCACCTATCTAACCCATATTATAATACATTCACTTTACGCGTTTTCGTATTACGCAATGATTACTTGGAACTAATTCGTTGTGTAAATCGAGGGATACCTGTATTTATTTTATTATTTCTTGTGTCTATGTGTTTTTGAGTTTCAAATTTTTTGCCATTGATTACTTGTGTGTTGATTTTCTGTTGTTATGTAGTCCATATGGTTGCCAGTGGGTCAATGTAGGCTTCTGTGAGACCTTGGGTGCGTACTGGCCAGCATACTGCTCGGGTCCAAGCCCTGTGAACTTGCGGGGTGAGGGGAAAGAGCAGGGAAGGGTCTGGTATTCGTTTCTATTCCAATACTGCTACCATAGGGCCGTATCTCAAACCACCAATGTATTTGGTTCTGTACTATGCACGGACTGAGAAACCTCATCACTCGTCAACACCACTTCTCATAGTCCACGATGCACATCCCTCTCAAGTTCACGCAGCTTAGACCCGAGCATTACTTTGGTTTGTCGGGTTCCGTTGATGATGAAAATGTTTTTCTTGGCCAAACGCAAATTGTCCATTCATGTACGGTGCAACTGACGTGAATCACTCGGTCAGTGAATTCAACTCTACCGAGCTATTGTGCATTCAGATACTATCTTGGAACTTGGGTCCAAATATGGTATAAGAAACACCCCCCAAAACATCACAGAACCACCTACGGCCTGAATTACATCCTCCACACATAAGTTGTTACACCATACTAACACCTCTTTTCAGTGTAGTTAGCACACGCACACTGCTTTACTGTCATGGTCACCGATCTAAAGCATTAGCTTGCCACGGTGGGTGAGTGGTTATTGTCTCGGAATGCCAACCCCAAGGTTGCAGGTTCGCTCCTGGCCGTGGTAAGTGATTTTTGAAAGGCGACAAAAATCATGGTATGCATGTTATACGTTGTTGGCATGTTGATAATAATGCTCCATGGAGCGCTAAAATTCGGCATGCAAGCTGCCCTCTGGGCGTCAATTCACAAAACTTGCACCCGGCACCCAACGCCATTCGATATTATTATATTATCTAAAGCATTCCAACGTGACTGGTTATGTTCTTTCCGCCGGGGAGGCTTATTTTTTGTTCAGTGTGCTTAAAAATCTACCCAGCGCTTGGAGGAGATCCGGCCCCAGATGAAATGAGAAAAAGGCTAGAAATAAGATAAGTTAGTAAAACACAAAATGGATGTACAATCGATGAACAGGAAAAGGAGGATAGGAACACACAAATGACAAACGCATTGACAGGGGGTGACAGTTTCCACAGCCTCAACTGGGAGCAATCGATCATCATCTTCTGCTTGTCAGACTTTTTGGGCATAGCGTAGCTCTTTACCCAGTCACTAAAAACTCTCCTGAAAAAGAAAAAGGCTCAATACATAGAAAAACAAGCCTTACTGGAAGCAGAACAAGCACTAAAAGACCCCTTCATAGCCATCAGAAGAAAGACTGCGAGGAAATCTGGCCAAATTCAGATGGACATATGGGAAAATCACTTCTCTCAAGTACTGAACCTAACTCACGTCACAAGCGGCGTATAACGCAACATATCACACAAGCGAAGAATTGGGCACCCCATCACATCACATCGGAAGAAGTAATTGCGACAATCAGCAAGACAAAAAACAAGAAAGCGACAGGCCCGGACGGCATCTCCAATGAGATCCTGAAAGACTCGGATGAAATTCTAAGTGAACTATGGTCAGATCTGTTTAACAGATGCCTAGCTACAGGGGAAATACCCGACGAATGGAGAAAATCCATCATTAAGGTTCTACATAAAGGCAAAGGAGAAGACAACGACCCACACTCATACCGAGGAATCGCTCTAGAGAACAATATAATCAATGTATTCTCAAACATTCTGCTCAATAAGCTCACCCCGACAGTCGATCAACTGGTTCCCGATCAACAATTCTGGTTCAGGAAAGGAAGGTCCACCCTTCAAGCTATCAACAATCTACTGAATGACATAGAACAAGCGCTTAGACACCCTAAAGGAATTTTCCATGCAATATTTGTCGACCTACTAAACAGATCGAAGCTCATTGTAAAACTGGAGCAAATGATGGATGAAAAATCCGAAATCACGTACCGTATATGATTTAAAAAAAACATCCTGGCTTTCAACAAAGTAGAGATACACGATGGGATATCAAACTCAAGAGAGATCACCCAAACCAACGGAGTACTACAAGGCGACCCACTGAGTTACACTCTGTTCAACGTCGCGACAGCGGACATTATTCGGACTATTGAAAACACAAAATCAGTATCCCTTTACCTGTACGCAGATGACATGGTTTTGGGGTTTACAAACAGGCAGGAGCTAAAAGAAGTGCTCAACAACTTGCAGGACTGGGCGGAGGAAAATGAGTTCAGTATAAATGAAAAGAGGACAGTGTATATGGCCTTCCGAAAAGGAGGAAAACTAGCCGCCGAAAACAAAATGATCCTGGGAGAGACTGAACTTGAGACAGTCAATTCCTACAAATACCTCGGCCTCACCCTACAGACAACGTGCCAATCCTTTACACTGCATATAAAGGAATGGGCAGCAGCAGCCATTAGAGGAATGTACGATTTGAACAATATTACCAAACTATCTCTACAAACAGCAATGATCCTCTTCCACGCGAAAATAACCCCCGTCATTACATATGGTCTAAAACTGATATGGAAAAGGCTATCCATGACAGACCTAATCATAATTGAAAAAGTAAAGGCTTCTTTCCTGAAAAGGGTGCTAGGAATTGCAAGAACGTCCCAGTCCAGGCTGGCATATGTCCTAACAAAAGAAACATACTACATCGAAGATCTCAGATTAAGACTACAACTGCCATCTACTAAGAATATGAAGAAACTCCTCGAGATAAGACATCAAAAGCAGAACGAAATCCCGCTTGAATTCTACGCAACAGAAGCAATGGTGGACAGAAGATGGACAAACGAGAACCAGGAGATGAGACATGTGGTAACAAGTCTCGCCATCCACGGTTTCCACCACAAGATCTGTAAAAATGTTAAATACCATGCACCGAATGAAGAATGCATATGTTCTCTGTGCAATAACCCATGCGACAAATACCACATCACATCATGCAGCAAACGGACAAAGAGCATAGTTGAATACAGTAAAGATTAATCTACCTGTAATAATGATTTGTAAGCACACCTTATAACTGTCCATTATGGCCACTTGGCTGCAATAAATATTTATTATTAAAAACTGATGGGAGTATCCAGATAACACCGGAAATGTATTAGGGAAATGAAAAGAACAAAAAAAAGACAGGGACACATACAGTGGGCGACCTATCTTAGCGACTTACTACGTAAACGTATGTAGAGACCGAGTCGCACATAAGGGGCTGAGGAATTCAAAAAGTACGGTGACATTTATTGAAGAAAGTGATTAAAGATGATAGGACCTGAAATGTAGGAGGATGGATATATTTAATGGACGGGGAAAACCGAGGTTGTGTAATGATTGTAGAAGTGTTTTGCGTGGAGTGTCATAAATTTAGTACCCAGAAGCAACTGGATTGGATATGATGCAGTAATGCTCACAGAGACTTTCCTAACATCAGAATCGACAGATCAGGAGCCATATTACGCAATTCATAGTTTTGCATCTCAAGCGGATAAGGGAAGACCAAAAGGAGGAATTACTTGTTTCATATCTCCAAGAATATCCCCCTTCAGAGAAATACATCAAACTGAAAATGTGCTGGTCATAAAGACCGCAGTATGCGTTCTAATTAGCGTGTATTTTCAACCAGAGTGGACACCACAAGACATAATAGAAGAAATTAGCACTGTAATCACGGCAGTTGTCAGGAATGCCCCTCAGAATATACATTGCAAACAACAAGACAACTACGGTGATCACTTACCTGGAATCAGGACTGTCACTACTAAATGACAAAAATGAAATGACTTACATAGGACCAAATGGAAGTAACTCAATAGACCTATTCTTCAGCAACATGAAGGGACTAAAAAGGCACGACTAAGGTGCTAAGAAATGTCGTAATTAGAAAGCATCTTCCTGTAGAAGCAACGTTCAAAATTAAGGCTGAAATACCAACTCGACTCATAGAACGAAAGATAATCCCCAGAAAATTGGACTACGAAAGGTTAAAGAAATGCAGTGCTAATATTCCAGCAATTATAAACACAATCCAGAAGGGGGACATCAACACAGCACAGCGGGACATAGAAACCCTAATTTTAAACGCTGTAGCCTAACACCGTTCACGCCTAGCAAGAGGAAATCGAAACCTTGGTTTGACCATATCTGCTACAGAAAGAGAAAGAACGCTCTGGAAGCACTACATAAAGCTCAAAGATCCGCTACAGCAGAGAACATTACAGAATACTCGCAAAAATGGAAGATTTACAAAGAAGCACTTAAGGAGGCAAAAGACCAACACATGAAAAGAATAGAAGAGAGATTGATTGACACCGCAGAAAAAGATCCCTTCAAACTCCTCAAACCAAGGCTACCCAAATTTCCTCGTCAACTACCGATGGAAGTATGGGAGAGACACTTCGTTAATATCCTACAAGCAAAAGAGACTAGACCACAAGGAGCATCCAATGAGGTTACTCAAATACACATTGAACCTTTCACTATGGAAGAAGTAGAACAAGTAGTTCGGCAAGGAAAGCTGGAGGGCCAGATCAGTTATTCAACGAGCACATTAAAGCCAGCTGGACCGTACTCAAAGAGCCTATAACGGAACTATTTAATGGGTGCCTCTCACTAGGAAGTATTCCAGATAGGTGGAGAGAATAAACATTAAAGGTGCTCTATAAAGGAAAGGGAGATGCTAGCAATCCCAACTCTTACCTGCTTCCTGATGTGGCAGAACGTTGGGAATAATTACAAGATCTTCAAGCATGCCAGGCTGGTTTTCGGCTTAACTTGTAGTCCGTTTCTCCTGGTGGCTGTCTTTGAGTATCACCTGAAGAAGTACTTGGAAAACCCGCAATTCAATCCCCTATACATCAAGAGACTTCTACAGAGCTTCTACGTGGACAACGTTGTCACTAGCCTTGACAGGGAATCGGAGGTGGGCGAGTTGATCAATCAAGCTAGTAGGGTATTATCAGAAGGCAGTTTAAATTTGAGGGGATGGCAGTTCTCTCAGGATGATGACCAGTCTGCTACCCTTTCATCTGTTTTGGGACTGCTATGGGATCGACAGGAGGATACACTTACTTTAAATTTGCATTGGTTGAATAGTATTCAGGTGGAAGAAGTGACGAAAAGGACAATTCTGTCACTCGCACATCGAATTTTTGATCCAGTTGGTGTGACATGTCCTGTCACCCTTTGTGTCAAACTGTTGATTCAAAGGACCTGGAAGACTCATATAAGATGGGATAGTGCAGTTGATGAGAAGTCCAGAGACGAGTTTCTGGCCTGGGTAAAGGATCTACCTCACCTGGTAGAAATCAAGATTCCTCGATGGTTTGGAAGAAGTGACCATGTGCAAATTCATGTCTTCTGTGATGCCAGCCAACTTGCATACGCAGCAGTTGTCTTCATAAGATGCGATTCCAACAATCAAGTGAGTGTACAGTTATGTGATGCAAGATCTCGTGTGGCCCCCCCTTAAGGAAGTGACAATCCCCAGATTGGAATTGCTGGCTGCTACAATTGGTGCACGGTTGCTTAAATGTGTGTTGGAATCTATATCACTGGAAGTTCATGAGTTTTTTCTCTGGTTTGACTCGTCCACAGTTCTAGCGTGGATCTGCAGGACTGAGAACTGGTCGGTGTTTGTCCGCAATCGTGTGAATGAGATCAGGAACTTGACAAATTTAAACTGCTGGCGACATGTTCCAGGTTCATTGAATCCAGCTGATTTACCGTCACGTGGCTGTTCTGCTTCGCAATTAGTAGCCTCTCGCTGGTGGGAAGGACCTGCCTGGTTGTACGAATCTCCAGATTGTTGGCCTCAAACAAAAGTGGTGTATGACGAAGAGAATATCGCAAAGGAAATGAAGAAAAACCCTGTGAATTCTATGACTGTAACCAATGAAGGTCCCCTCTGGTATGGCAGGTATTTTTCCAGCTATCACAGAATAGTTCATCTAATCGCAGGAATTCTTCGTTTCTGTAAGAATTGTCTTAGGTATGAGAGGATCTCGCAAGAAAATCTGCAAATTGAAGAGTTAGAAAGGGCTGAAATTAGACTCATTTCTTTCATTCAACGAGAACGCTTCCACGGATTAGTTGATAAACGTCTATCTTCACTACATCCATTCCTGGAAGATGGTGTTCTCAGGGTTAAAACGAGACTACTACTGCGAGAAGATTTGAAGCAATTCAGGTTCCCAACGATTCTCCCGGCGAACCATGTCATCACCTGTCGCTTGAGTATGGATGAGCACGTGAAAGAAAATCACATTGGAGTACAACTTCTTCTTAACCATCTGAGACAACGCTTCTGGATCATCGGTGGAAGGAGGACAGTTAGAAAAATTATAAGAAAATGTGTCAAGTGCCGGAGGCTTGATGGACAACATACCGAAATCGCTCAGGCCCCTCTGCCCCTGGACCCCATACGGGAAGCATGTGTATTGGAAGTGATAGGAGTGGACTTGGCAGGTCCGGTGTTCCTGAGGGATGAAAGTAAAGCTTGGATTGTAGTTTTCACATGTGCTGTGTATCGCGCTGTTCATCTCGAAATGGTTACTTCTCTCTCCACAGAGGCGTTTGTGCAAGCGTTACGGCGGTTTGTAGCAAGAAGAGGACGCCCCTCTGTGATTTACTCAGACAATGATACAAATTTCACGGGTACAGATAACGCGTTTCAAAGTGTTGACTGGGAGAATGTTTCCAAACACTATTCGGTTGAACGTATTACTTGGAGATTTAATCCCCCTAGTGCTCCTTGGTGGGGAGGCTTCTGGGAAAGGTTAATACCGTACGTCTAATTAAACAGCTTCTGAAACGAGTTTCGGGTGAAGCCTGTCTAACTTACCAAGAAATGCTTTCCCTTGTCTTCAGTATAGAAGCCACCATAAATGCAAGACCGCTAACATATCTGACCGATGGATGTGAAGATATAAGTCCACTCACCCCTGCCTGCTTTCTACAAGAAATTAAGACAACTGGAGTTCCAGAATGTGATGCATTGGATGCTATAACCCTGAATCAAAGAAATCGTCATCTTCTGAACCTAAGAATGGCATTGAAGAAAAGATTCCAGCAGGAATATCTGGGACTTTTGGCACTCGGTAAACCGAGTTGTAAACCAACTCTTTTGTTCAAGACAGGTGACATTGTCCTAGTTGGATCAGATGGCACTAAGAGGATAGATTGGCCCCTTGGAAAAATTGTGGACTTGTTCCCTGGAACTGATGGTAATACAAGACTTGCAAGGGTTGTTTCATCTAAAGGAGAACTCTTGAGATCGATACAGCGACTCTACCCATTATAAGTACCGTACCTGATGAAGACAGCACACCTTTGAAGACTGGCTTGAATAAGAAAACAGCTACTGCTTTAGGAGAGCCGACTGGAACTGGTGTTCAACCCCCAAAGACCACCCGTTCGGGTAGAACTGTCAATGTTCCTGCAAGATATGTGGAATATTTGAGGATGTCTTTCCTCAACGGTGGGAGGATGTGACAGACAGTTGGCAACAGTTATTTTTGTTTTTGTGAAAAAAGAAGGACAAGGAACAGTGCATCCAAGATGGAGTCTTTTGAGTGTTATTTGTAATGTGTGTGTATTTTCTTGTAAATAAATATCTTTCATTTTCCCAAATAAGTATGAAGTGACGTTTCTGTTCGTAACAAATACTGTCATCATTTCAGACAATGTAACTTCATCGAGGAAGATCACGCAGACAAACGACGTTCTACAGGGTGACCCTCTTAGCCCTATTGTTTAATAATATAATTTTATTAATGCAGCCAATGGCCATGTACTTTTCTTTTCAGGACGGGTCAAAGAAGGGATATTGGAAGGAAATCGGCCGTGGACCTATTGAAAGGAACCGTCCCGGCATTTGCCTGGTGGTGAAAATGGGAAACCACGAAAACCAATTTCAGGACGGCCGAGGTGGGATTCGAAACCACTCTCCCGATGCCGGCGAGGCACGATGTAGCGCGTTAGCGCTCTCGGCCACCGCGGCCGGTTTTTAATGTAGCTGTGTATGATGTGGTTCAAGCGATAAAAGATGTGTCAAACGATGTAACCATGCATTTGTATGCTGTCGATATGGTTCTAGGATCACATGATGTTCAACAGCTACAAAAGGCATTGGATGCATTAGAGAAGTGGACAGATACAAACGAATTGCAAGTGAACATTGAAAAGACTGATTACATGATTTTCAGGAAGGGAGGGCGAGTATCTTCAAGTGACAAAGTGACATATAAAGCGGAGACATTACACAATGCAAACAGTTTTAAATATCTAGGCTTGACGATACAAACGACAGTAAACTCCTTTAGACTTCATATTAGGCTACGTGCTGCAGCAGCTATGAAAGCAATTTTTGACATCAAGAATTTAAATAGATTATCTCTTAAGACGGCCATGATCTTGTTTCACGTCAAAATAATTCATATTTTAACATATAGTCCGGAAATCATTTGAGATAAGCTAACGAAGAATGACCTACACACTTCAGAAAAAATCAAAGCCCGTTATTTAAAGAAAACCCTCTGTGTATCGAGATTTACTAGATCAAGACTGGTTTATGAACTTGCAAAGGAGACTTTTTAATTGAAGATTTGAGATTCAAGATCGCACTTCCTTATACAGACAATTGAAAGAAACTCTTGGACGAAAGATTGGCCAAAAGGAATGACATTTGTATTGACTTCTACACGACTGAAGCAATGACGAATAGGACTTGGACCAATACTAACCAAGATCTCCGACATTTTGTCAATGCTATGGCAGTTCATGGATACCACCATAACCTCTGCAAAACTAAGATCTTTCATGGACCTGACGATAGTTGTGTGTGTGCACTGTGTGATTCGACTTGTCCTCGTTACCATGTTGTGGAAAGCACAAAGCGAAATAGGCCTATAATAGACTTACCGTATGTTTACATGAAATGTAATACCTTTATATACTCAATTTGTGTGCCGTATTAACTTAATTAAAACAATTGACTATAGTAAAAAGAATATCTATACATATATTGAATTCAATAGGGCAAGGCCCCCTACCACCCATTACTAGGACATCACAAAGAATGCCATAGCCCAAGTGCTAGACTCTTTGCAATGCCAGCAATAGGTGGCCATGCTACTAACCTTAAAATTAACCAAAATGAATCGTTACTATTTCATAAGTAGTATTATTATTTTCTGTAGATATCAGTGTCTTCCTTCTTTATACATTAAATCTTATTCCCCTTCCTTTTCTAATCTTTCTATTTCATTACACTTCATCTTATACCAATTTTCTTTAGCTTTATCAGTCTCTCTTCTTTGTTCATTATTAAATCTTAGGTAAAATCTTCTCCCCTCTTCAGTGTTTACGGATTTCCATTTCCTCCTTTCTTCCATTTTGTCAACCATTTTCTGAGTTATCCATTTTTTCTTATTCTTTGTCTCTCCTTATTAACTATCGTTTCTTTTGCTGCCTCTTTTAAACTATCTCTAGCACGTTGTCGTCTCTCATTCGTGCGTCTCAAAATTCACGAGTCTCAAAATTCACGAATTTCAAGATGAGGATTAGTAAAATTAGGTTCTAACCGGTTTCTGTATCTGGGCCAGTCTCAAAACTCACGAACCAAGCCATAGCCAACTATAAGGTTATAGGTAGCCAATGACAAGCCAGTTCATTGGAAAAAGGTCCATTATTAGAGCCAGCCAGAACTGCTTGCCCTCTTGTAATTGGCACCTCTATCATCAAGATGTTGTTGATTCTTTTAGGGGCTTTGCGACATCGTGATCATGTACTTGGGTGGGCATAGCATTTGTCTGATAACCTGCGTCACTGTGACGTCTGTACAATACAAACGAAATCCCATTCTAAAACTGGGTGGACAAATATGGGTTGAAGGGCAGTATGCTCTCCGGAGTCGTGAGTTTTGAGACTATTATTATAATGTTCATTCAGCTACTAGTTTATTGTCGTGAGTTTTGATACTATTTGTTACTATTTTTAGCTCGTGAGTTTTGAGACTCGAGAGTTTTGAGACGTAACCCTCTTATTTGCTCTGCCCTTTAATTGCCCATAATTTTTCTCAAAATTTTCCTATTTTCCATCTCCTTTTAACCTCTGAATATTAATTTAATTCCTCTTTTTACTCTTCCATGTTCTTTTTCAATTTTATTTCTATTTCTGCTACAACTAAATTATGACCCGATAATATGTCCGTCTCAGGGTAACTTTTAGCACTTTTTAGACTATTTCAGTAACGTTCATGAATTGAAATGTAATTTATTTGATATCTTTTACCATCTAAATGTAATTTCCAGGTATATCTTCTTCTTTTATGATTCTCGAATAATGTGTCTCCAATTACCATTCTATTTTCTTTACAAACATCTACCAATCTTCTCCCTCTCACATTCCTTTTCCCAAACCAAAATTTCCAATTGTTTTTTTTTTTTTTTCATCTTCTCCTTCACCTACTATAGCATTCCAGTCTCCCATCAATATTGTACAAGCATTCCTTCCTTCTCTTGTCATTATTTTTTCTGTTTTATCTTGACACTCTTCCACTTTATATTCCTTTCAATCTAAACAATGATTCTCTCATTTACATTTTCAATTTTGATAACTTTATCCTTTAACCCCATCTTATTTCACTCTTTCCTAGTATATCCAACTTATCTAATTATGCTCAAATATGCGCATTCTAGTGTATTGGCAACTCAAACTAACACCTGGGACGCTGCTGTCGGTCGGGATAATAGGGTAAAAAATACTCAATAACACGCGTTTGATATGGAACACTTTTTATTTTTCGGTTATAATCAGTAAATGTGGTCCCTAAAATAATGACATTGTTATTTTTAATTGTATATATGTATAACTGTGTGACACACGTGATCTAATTTGTGTTCCACTGGACTGTATGTGTCAATTGCATATTATCAAGCATCGGTTGTCTGCTTTTATTTGTTTTTGAGCAGTTCGAGTCATGGCGCTGTTACGTTTAAAAGCTATATCTGAGTTTGCTCACTGTACCATAGACTCTAGAAATTATTTGCTTCTTGGTAGGGCGAAGGGATGAGTTTAACTTGGAATAAATTAGGGGGAGAAAGGAATTGCTTGATTTGGATGGTTAGCAGGTGGGCTTGGTGTTGAATATCGGACTGGTAGCAGGTTCTCGCAGAGTAGATGTATACCTTGCGAAGTCAAATTAGGCCTATATGACTCGTTTAGTAGAATGGCTCGGATTTCGCAGAGCGAGATGACGGCGGTTGGCAGGGTTATTGGAAATGAACTAGGGAGCGGGGAAGGATACCTGACTGATGGAGCTTGGCTGTCCTCGGCTGGTGTAGGCTTGGCTCGGCGAGACTGTGCTTGGCTGTCTAGGTGCGGCTTGGCTCGGCGTAACAGTGAACAACCCGTCCTGTCGTCAGTGAGTGTAGTGGTGAGCGGTCCAACCCGCTCCTGTTGCCCATATTTATTTGGTATTGTCACCTTTCGGCTATTGCTATTTGAATCTTTTGGAAAGTGATGAAAACTCATATCCGCATCGACTTACAGCCGTAAACTGAGCAATATACTTTGCTTTTACTCATTTTTCACTCTATCAACGAGTAAAACTTATTACTTATGTATTGGCAACTCAAACTAACACTTGGGGCGCTGCGGTCGGTCTGGATAAGTAGGGTAAATTTACTCAATAACACGCGTTTGATATGGAACACTTTTTTATTTTTCGGTTATAATCAGTAAATGTGGTCCCTAAAATAATGACTGTTATTTTTAATAGTATGTATGTATGTATAACTGTGCGATACACGTGATCTAATTTGTGTGTTTCACTGGATTTTATGTGTCAATTGCATATTATCAAGCATCGGTTGTCTGCTGGTATTTGTTTTTGTGCAGTTCAAGTCAGTTCTAGTCATGGCGCTGTTACGTTTAAAAGCTATATTTGAGTTTGCTCACTGTGCCATAGACTCTAGAAATTTTACGGAAGGGGAAGAAGTATTATTTGCCAAACATGTCATGTTATGTGGAAGAGTGAACAACGATGACAATGTTTGGTCAATTTACGCTCTTGTGCTCCAGACATCGGCTTTATCCGCTCCGCCACACGTGGTCACAGGAGAAATTGAAAGGAGAACGCTCACAATTAAACAGTTTCAATGTTCATGCAAGGCAGGTGCATCAGAATGCTGCAAACATGTTTTAGCAGTCCTGCTTTTCTGTCACAGGTAAATGGGCCTTTTAGTCCTTTATTATTATTATTATTATTACTATGTAAAAGTAACTGACTGTTATTGATACCATTAAAGCAAATTGATGAGTATAATAGTGTGTGAATTAATAGGTTCTGATGTATTTGCATTTGACAATTTTCTTTCTTTTCATTTAGAACAGATATGAACTCGCTGGAAGTCCTGTCTTCAACAGACAAGAAGTGTCTGTGGAGTGAGCTGAAGGGGACAGCTCTTCAAAGATATCAAATAGCAGAACCAGTTACCACTTTCTGTTGCCATAAAGCAACAGAACGGAGGGTGTTAAATTTGCACCGCGAAGAAATTTACCAACGGGCTGTTGCAAGACTCCCAAAGTCTGCTTTGGCGATGCACGCAGCAGGTTCGAACACAAAGGTAATGGAAGAGGAGTGGACTGAGGATGTGCCTAATGAAACTGTGAAGATTATCATATCTCAGACAAATTCATCCAATCTGCTTGTGGAATTAACAAGAGACTGCTATATTGATGAACCCCAGGATTGTTGTAGAGAGTTTTATTTGCATAATGTTGTAATTTATAATGCATACGAGTTGTGTGTGAGAACTCTTGAGAGAAGCGAGTGGAGAAAGGAAAGGAGCTACAGAGTTACAGGCAGCCGCTGCTACGGCTTGTATACTTATAAAGGAAATGACTGGCAAGGAAAGACAATGCGTGTCTTTAATGCCAGAGCATTTTCTAACAAGTGTATTGAACATGGCATTCTGCAGGAGCCTGCAGCTAGACTACACTATGAAGAGGTTAGAAAGTGCAGAGTGGCCGAGTGTGGGTTAGTGGTCAGTGAATGTGAACCTTGGTTAGGTTATTCACCCAATGGAATGATAATGGACAATGGCAAGCCAGTGGGTTTAATTGAAATTAAGTGCCCATACGAGGGAAAGGACAGTTGTATAGAAGAAGTGTTGCCCAAATGCAGTTTTCTTTCACACAATCCTGACAGTGGGTATTGTTTGAAGAGGAAACATCCATACTATGGGCAAATTACCTTGGGTATGATATTGACGAATGTTTTTGTGTGTGATTTTGTTGTTTATTGCAGCAAAGACAATAGTATGTTTATTGAACGAATTCACTTGGATACCAAATTTGGTCAGTTATTGGTATCTGAATTGAAATTGAAATATTTTAAACATATGTTGCCAATATTTTGTAAAAATCATTGAAAAGTTAGTGTTAAATAAATATGTGTATGTCAGTGCAAACACACCAATGTTTTTCTTATAAAATAAGACAGTTCAAGTCATAATTTTGAAGCATAGGTATTAATTAGGCTACACGTTTATTGTCAGTGGAAACATAACAGCCGATAGTGGTTCATGTACTGGAACTGTTCAATGCATCACTTAACAAACAATTTGCATTTAAAAACATCATTTAATTCTGATTGCTGTGCATTCACGCTGTAAAGATTATGCTACAATCATTGATCTATCGAGGTTTGATCTAGTCGATAGCACAACCATTGGGTCTATCAAGCTTCCCATTGGCAACTCAAACTAACACTTGGGGCGCTGCGGTCGGTCTCGATAAGTAGGGTTTAAAATACTCAATAACACGCGTTTGATATGGAACACTTTTTATTTTTCGGTTATAATCAGTAAATGTGGTCTCTAAAGTAATGACAGTGTTATTTTTAATTGTATATGTGTATAACTGTGCGATACACGTGACCTAATTTGTGTGTTCCACTGGATTTTTTGGTGTCATTTGCATATTATCAAGCATCAGTTTTTATGGTTGATGTAGATCAGCTGATTCAAATTTACACAGGGCTACACTTCGGACATTATTTCGGTACTATTATGCGCAATATAATGTAAATGTCGATCCTGAGTCAACGCCGAGGACATTCAAATAGAGAAATACGGTACATAAACAAATAAATAACACACCGAAGCTGTGCTACTTTTATCATTCCGAGACTAGCATCCACGCAAACCAGACGCCACTGTTCCAAGCACCGACTTATATCGTGAATTGATGTCAAACTGATGATCCGCCAGCCTTTCCGCCAAGCCTACACCTCGTAATCGCTAAGTTCTTCGATATTCGAGCTATTCCACTACGAGTCATATAGGCCTAATTTGCCTCCCCGTGGGTAGATAGATAGATAGATAGATTTTTATTAATTCCATTTGATCAAATACATGCATTCAATACATTTTTGATATAGGACACGTCAGAATTTACATGCATAAAATAAAAGAACTAACAGGTATATATTACTAAGATTATAACTATTTATAACTTATTATAATAGCAAATCTTAATAGATGCAATCTTATTGCACAACTATTTACACCTCACTCTATTATCATAATATGAAAAATTAATTCTATAAATACAACAACATACAGCTAGGTATTAAAATTAAATTAAAAAAGTAAAATATAGTTATAGATTCCATCACTCCTATACACTAAAATATTCAACTACTGAGTAAAAACAATGGCACTGCAGATAAGCTTTCAACATTCTATCAAAGGTTTTTATTTTTGGGGCCAGTTTTATATACTGGGGCAGTTTATTGTATAATTTAACTCCAGTGTGAAAAGTTCCTTTTTGATATATGCTTGTGTGTGTGTGTGAAATATGAATGTTTTGATTTTGTCTTGTGTTATGCCTATGAACATCATTGTTTGTTTTAAGAAAAACATCTTTATTCATTAAATTCTTTTTAAAAAACATAATACTTTCAAAGATATATATGCAGGGCAGTGGGAGAATGTTTAAATCTTTAAACAGAGGTCTACATGATTCTCTAGAGTTTACATTTGCCATAATTCTAATCGCTCTCTTTTGTATCCTAAACGTGCTTAGTACATCTGGCGACATACCCCAAAATATGATCCCATATCTTAAGTATGAATGGAAATAAGCAAAATAAGTATTTCTTAATGTGTGCATGCTAGTGCAGGTTTTCAAAATACGTAACGCAAAGCACATCGAGTTCAGTTTAGTATTCAGATATTGTATATGTTTATTCCATTTCAAGTCTTGTTGTATCCATAGTCCTAAAAACTTTATTTCTGATTTATTTTCTATTTGATGACCATTTAATGTTATATTGGGCATCGCAGGATTCCTATTCTGTATAGTGTGGAAATTTAGACATACTGTCTTTTTATAGTTTATTATGAGGCGATTATCTTGTGACCATTTGGTTAACTCTCCTGTAACGGAGTCAGCAGACTGCTGTATGACCTGTTTAGTTTCACCTTTTATTACGAGTGTTGTATCGTCCGCAAACAAAATTTCCTTATGTGAATGAACGTTCTGTGTTATATCATTGATATATAGAAGAAAGAGTAGTGGGCCCAAAACCGATCCCTGGGGTACTCCAAATTCAATAATTCCCTCATTGGACAATGTTTCATTAAGTAATTTGGTTCCATCATCCTTGTGTCTCAAGCTTACTATTTGTTTACGCCTTGTTAAGTAAGACTCTATCCATTTATTAGCTAGACCTCTAACACCGTATTGATTTAGTTTGGTAAGGAGGATTTTATGGTCAACTACATCAAATGCTTTCGATAAATCCAAGAATAGGCCAGTTACATGTTCCTTATTGTCAATTAATTTCAGTATACTATTACTACATTCGTAAATTGCTGTCTGTGTAGATTTTTCCGTTCTAAATCCATGTTGTGAGTTTGATAATATTTTATTTTTTTCTATGAAACTTATCAGTCTCTTATACATAATTTTTTCCACAATTTTTGCAATACCAGTTGGTAAGGTAATAGGACGATAGTTATCTAATTCATCTTTTGAACCGTTTTTGTGCACTGGAATTACTTTTGATAACTTCAAAATATCCGGGTAAGTTCCTGAGAGAATTGAACTGTTTATTAAGTGCGTAAGTGGATTTATTATATTTTCTGCACATTTCTTTAAAATTGCATCATGGATTCCATCAATGCCAGCACAGAATTTATTTTTTAGCTCTTTTATAACTATTCTTACCTCTTCACTTGTGACATGATTTATAAATAAAGAATCACTGCATATATTTATTTTATTATTAGAATTTAGTGTATTTACCTGTGATTTATTTAATAATTTTTGCGGAATTTCCAGAAAATAGTCATTAAAAGTGTTTGCTATTTCCTCTGGATTATTAATCACTTTATTATTTCTGGTCAGTGTAATGTTCCTTTGTATTTTAGCAGATTTTCCAGTTTCTTTCTTTATTACGGACCACATAGCCCTGTTTTTATTAGATGATTGGGAAATAAAATTATCATTATGCATTTTCTTTGCTAGTCTTATTACCTTATTTAATATGCTAGTGTATTTTTTGTAGTATAAATTGAATTCAGGTGTTGTGTGGTATTGTTTATATAATTTGTGTAGAAATTTCTTTCTTTGACATGAATTTATAATCCCTGTTGTTATCCAATTGCTAGTTTTGTTATTTTGAACAGTTCTTCGTTTAAAGGGGAATGCTATTTCAAAATAGTGTTTTAGGGTACTGTTAAATGCATTAAATTTATCATTTACATTTTCTAGTTCATAAATTTCTGACCATGTTTCCTTATTTAATAAGTCATTGAAATATGTAACATTTGATTCAGTGAATGACCTGCACTTTGATTTTACTCCATTATCATTATTATTGATTACTTCGGATACTTCAAAACTCAGTATTTGTCCATGGTGGTCACTAAAACCCGGACAATAGACTTCTATTGAATGGTGATATTTATCTGTATTTATAAAAATTTGATCAGGAGTGGTTTTACTAAATTTTGTTATTCTTGTTGGTGTATTTACTGTAGGTTTCAGTCCATAGGAAATTAGTAACTGGTTTAATAATTCACAATTTCTATCAAGTTTTAAGAAATCCACATTTACATCCCCACAAATTATTATATCGAAATTTACTTTGCTCATGTTATTGAGTAACAATTCTGTAGAATTGGGCACTGTAGAATGAGTGATTCCGCTACCATTCAAATATTCAACACCAAACCCACCTTTTAACCATCCAAATCAAGCAATTCCTGTCGCCCCACGAGTTTTAATACAAGTTAAACTCATCCCTTCTCCCTACCAAGCAGCCAATAATTAATTATTTAATTAATTATTCAAGTAACTTCAATCTTACCAGCGCGCCCATCGTAACATCTGTTTTTAAACTGAATAACCTTCGCTGGCTTTACGTCGCAGGTCTTCTGTCTGTCTACCTCGACAAGTGTTAGATCCTTCCCGGGGTGGAAAGGTATTATTATTAGGTATTAGGTATTATTAGGTATCATCACATTTCGGCTATTGCTATTTGCATCTTTTGGAAAGTGATGAAAACGTATATCCGCAGCCCTCTTGTACATCGACTTACAGCCGTAAACTAAGCAATACACTTTGCTTTTACTTTTGTTTCACTCTATCAACGAGTAAAACTTATTACTTATGTATAAAGACACGAACAATTTACCACGATCTGTTTACCAATACAAGAAACCATATACAAACAGTCACCACGTGACAAATGTACCCTACTTGGTAAGTTTCTCATTTTTACCGCTAGATGTCATATCAGATAGCTGGAGTTGCCAATATGCTAAGCAAGCAGAGGATGAGCGAAGAGCGGCTATCATGCTTGCTATTATAATCATAGGCCTACATTTGAAATTGATACCTAGTCATTTAAGCTTATTTCATGTACAATGAAAGTAGGTCAAGTGCTTTATTTAAAGATTAAATAGTAATGTTCATTGAAATGCCACAAAATTTTCTCGATTAGGCCATAAATATATATATTCTTGATATTTCATGTAAGTTATATACCGTGATTCCTATATGTAGGCCTATAGGGGAAATTTTTAGTTCAGTTGACAACGCATGGACGTTGATGTAGTGTTCAGAATTGCCGCTATGTTATGCTGCTGAATGAAGTTTTAAAAGGTTCGTCGTTACATGTGGATGCAATCACATTTGTTCAAATGAGAGGTTTGGTCGTAAATAACGAATGTTCATAAATTACTTTTAGTTCAATTTGAAAATTGCTCTGCATTCTTCGGTGAGGCAATACCATTGGTCACTACTATGCGAGACGAATATCGGGACAAAACCATTGGCTGCGACTAGGTTCTACTACAAACGACAGGATCTGAGTCCTAAGCCCCAGGTTAGGTTTGTGTTTTAATGTGAAGCCTTTTCAACACACATAATTTAATATAATTTACAAGGAAAAATAACTTACTTGCTGCTTATTTTGTAATAAACAATGCTATTCAAGGCTATAATGTGAGGAGGTTAGGTTATTCCAGGTCGATCGTAGTACAGCCTGGCTCGTTAAGGCAACACTTACAAACCTTTAGTGTGCTGTATTTTGTGTCTGGGGGGAATTGTTTAGTGTAAGGAGAAACAATCTATTCTATTGATTAACGTTGGTGTGTGTTTGCATTGACCTTCCTGTAAATATTGTAATGTAAATAATTTGCCTTTTAATTTATCAACTTGTTTACATGGCTATTCATTTTGGAGACTGAAGTTTTATTTTCTTGCAATAAAAGAATCATATTCCGCAAAGAAGACATGTCAAGGTATTAAGAATTGTGTATGAAGGCATCAAATTTAACTTTTCAGATACAAGGAAAAATACTTGCTGCTTATTTTGTAATAAACAATGCTATTCAAGGCTATAACGTAGTGAAATTTGTAGCATAAAACAGTCTCGCCTTATACCAGTTCCTGCATGCCATGTCTATCCCAGTTTGGTCCAGGGCGTACCTACCCCTTGTTTTAGTAACAACTTGAAAAGTTTGGCTTAAATGTACAGTTTGCTCCATTGTTTTCTGTTTGTGCTTTCTGGTTGCATTTTGGGATATCAGATGAGCTGTACGCCTCAAATTCTGGGGCATGCATGCTGACACATTGTCAGTAAGGCAGAGAGCTTGGCCATGTCAAGATTGTGCAGAAACCATGTGCTGCGTGCCTGCTGAAGACCAAATACATGTCTCAGAGCTTCCAGTGGACTCGAGAATATGCTCTAATGCGCGAGCTGTTGAGGATACTGGAAACAATTGGAGGAGCAAACTGTACATTGCAAGATGCGAAACATTTAGTGATTCTCTCACAGGTAGTGAGGATTGAAGGAAACCCAACTCTAACCTTGCTTTGGACGAAAGGGCGCAAACGAGTGGTTAGACATATTTGCTGAACAAGTTGGAAACTGGAGTGCAATGTTAGCTTGCTAACAGTCGCATGCAGTGTATCCATGGGCCATTTATTTTTTTCTGCCATATTTTCACATAATGCATTGTTTGGTGTAAGCATGTGTGAAAAATGCCCTGACCCCTCATGTTAGGTGTACAGAAAGGAATGAAAGGCTTGCTGGGGCTCCAGTACACTAATGGAACAGTTTTATTTTTGCAATATGATGGATGATGTGCCTAGTATATTCCTCAAAAGTTCCATCACTGTGGGAGAAATTAGGTCCAATGCTCTGCCTTATTTTAGTAAGGAGGTTAGGTTATTCTAGGTCGATGGTAGTACAGCCTGGCTCGTTAAGGCAACACTTACAAGCGTTTATTATTTGATTATGTACAAGGCGAGCCCCTATAAGTGTTGATAAATGGAGTTAGGTCACAGCCACGCCACGCCTTTCTCGTACGCCTGTAAAAAATGATTTAAAAATCAAATTGCACTACTAGTAGAGAAACTTACCTCATTACATTAATATTGAAAATGCTCAGCCTGTAGATATTCTGGTTCACAATCTGGTGGTTGGTTCCTTAGTTTAGGGGCTGTGACAACGCAGTCATGTGCCCTGTGTACTTTGGGTGTGTGTAGAATCTGTCTGACAACCGGTGTTAGTTGCGATGATTGTATTAATGTGCGCTATCTGTTTTCTTTCACTACAAAATGCTACCATCCATGACATCGAGCTGTGAACTCCGCTACTACTAGATGCCATCGCAACCAGCACCCGGTGACGAACGTCGGAACTTAAGAGCATTAATCAAACCTAACCTACAAATTCTGGCTTCACACAAGTGTAGTAAGTGGAAGGTTCTGTTTCATGCCATAAATCAGACATGGGACCACCGGCTTTACTTCCCCTCCAAAGGAAGGCATACTGAGGGATTTTTAACGCTCTTAAAAACTCCGACGACGGTTCACACTCTGAAACTCGGCCTTGGTGAGGGGCTTCGACATCATGGTCATTTTGTAGATTTTGTCTGATAACCTGCGATGCCTGTAGTAATGTGTGTATTTGTAATTCAGGTGATGCTTGGGTATGAAGTGGCCATGGCCTTAAGTTAAGAACCATCCTGACATTTGCCTTGGCCTCTTGACTCTTCAAATTTTCTGTGTGAATTGCATATTTCAGTTCCTCTATGGGTGGTGGATCTGTGATTATTTCTACTCTCTCTAGTCTTTGAAATTGCCCCACAAGTAGAAGTCGCATAGAAGAATATGAAACGTCACTTTGCTTTAAAGGATTTTTGGGTGGGATCGCTCAGATCTTGAATTTTTTAATCAGTTTTAATCCTTTCATGTAGAACCAAATCCAGATCTCCCAGTTGAGGCGTTAAATCAGGAGAGCACACTGGTCATAAACCTGCTCTATTTATTCCATGCAATGATTGCTGAAAATACCCAAGTCACCTTTCCTGTTCAGCCATTTCAGTATTAGAGTACAGACAGTATGTGGTGAGGCTTTAAGGTCGCAGTACAGTATGAATGGTGGAGCGTTCCCTTAACTGTGCGGAGCTTAAGACTAGGGCAGGCAGAGATTTTAAGCATTAAAACGCGATGTTGACAATACAGCGGGCTGAAACATGACTGGGAATCTGTCTGCCCAGAGCAGTCAGCTTGTCCTTTAAGCCTCACTATATACCGTCCATACTCTAATTCTATGTATTGGTCAGAATGGATGGGGTCGTTAAAAAATATAAAGCTACATGACCGCGTTGTCGGAGCCCATAAACTAAGGATTAGAAACAGTTTGGCATACATGAAGGGTTTTCAGTCAACACAAATTGTGCCCAATGACATTAAATATTTATCAGTATACTCTGTATTCTCAATGTCATTAGACTCCATATTGGAATCTGTTAGGTCCGTATTGACAGTAAAATCACCAAGACAAATATCAAGGAACTCCGTCAATCAATACAATATAATTTTTACACTTGAGGGTACATGTTTCAAGCTCATACAGCCCTTCTTCAGCTTTATGAGCTCGAAACATGTACCAAAAGTGCAAAAATTTTGTAATTATATTGTATTGATTAACGGTGTTCCTTGATATTTGTCATAGTAATACTCTGTGGATTACCAATAATGAACACTGACGTCTGTCAAAGCTAGTACGTGGGGAAATGCTGCGTTGCCACTGAGACAGATCATGGCTCATAACATTCCAAGAGGCTTGCAGGAAGACACAAATACTGGGAAAGTTAGCTCCCCTGCCTGGCGATCTAATGACAGTGACGAGTCAAGGCACAATAGAACACTGCTGTGTCCGCATACATTGCAACACTGCTCGCTCTTGCCATGGAGACAGTTGCCACTCTCTTCTTCTCACCTCGCCCTTCAAGGGGATGACAACCATCACCGTTCACCTTTCGTAAATCAGAGTATAAAATAACTAACTTTTTAGTAAAAAATAAAAAATTGGTAAGCTTTTGCCGCAAAACAATGCTGCGATTTGTTTTGGTCAGATATTACTTGTTTTAATTGGCAGAACTACGAGGTCATCTGCCCCCCTTAACACAAAATTATGCAAATTTGGATTATAAACTTAAATTTTGAGGGGGATACCTAAATGTGTAAAGACTGAAAATTAATAAAACAAAAAATTAAATAAAACTAATAGGTATAATTATAAACACACAATTACAGAAAACAAAAAGGAACTAAGTATTTGAGTCAATGAACACTTGTAAATTTAGATTGGACTAGATCAGCAGCTACCACGTCATCGGCAAACCAAGGTTCCTTCGTATGTCAGCAAGATTACACACTCATTTAAAATGTAGGCCTCGGTGAATAAGTCACCCAAGGTACAAAGTGGGTAGTCTTCCCTTTTCATTAGGTACAAGTGGCTGGATCTTGCATGACCTATCCTTAGTCTTCACAAAATGACGGACTCCCTCCGTGGCCGGAAAGAGCTCCACCACACACGTGTAGTTCGCTCTCAGTTTATTGAGCATTGGGTCAGCTAGCCACTGACTCTCCCAGAATGCCAGTTCTTGTCGGCATAACTGAGAGCGAATATCTCTAGCGGGTCGAGGTGATCCGCTAACTTATTTCCCGCAATTCCCACGTGGCTTGGAAACCACAGAAAGGCGATTCAAGTGTCAGCGCGGGACAACCCAGCTAGTAGGCTGTAGATTAGCTGCACTAAGGAGTGTTGCGGAAAACATGTACAGGCCAGACGTTTGTTTTAGACGAGTGAAAAATCTTAATGGAAGCCTGGAGGCGAGTTACTACAGTACCTGTGTTGCTGTCACCTGTCCCATGCGGTCAGATGATTGACATATCGATCTCACGCTTCTGCTGAAGTACAGTCATTGGCAAATATAATGGCGTTCTGTTCGTAACTATGTAACGTGTACTTCCGCGTCACACAATACTTCGATGTCGACTGCACTGGTCTGAACGATGGTGTCGTCACGTGCTGAAGTCTGGAATTCCATTACATCAGACCGGTGGTGACAACTATGAAGCGAGAGGGTGAGAGAGATACTGTGTACAGGCTTACCCGCAAGCTTCAAGGTCAAGGGCAATCGTCTAAAACAAACTTCCGACTTGTAGCAATTGACTGTAACGAACTCAAAGAGCATTGAAGCCCACCTGTGGAACTCGTTAAACGCCAACGTGTAGAGTTTGCAATCAACTCACTTATTCACTTGACCCATCAAGACTACAATGAATCTAGTCAGAAGTGTGTTGTGGTTTTAACAGGCGGAACAGAGCAGACAGTGTGATGTGCAAATAAAAACAAAATCAAAGTTTAAAACAAATATTATTTAACTTACAGTACCAAACTCAAACATGTATGACAAAATTTAAAAGAGATGACAGATATTTACAATATCAAATTCAAATGAACATTATAAAATACCAAAAGTATAGTGAGAAAACTATATATTCATAATGTCGTTTTAACACTTGGGCAATAAAAACAAAACATAGTCCTAAAATCAAGCTTAAGGGAAGAATTTCATGGAAGAAATCTAGTCATGTCCCTTAACCCATATGATAAAGTGGATACGAAAACCGTAAGTTGCAAATATGCTAATGACACTGGTCTCTCTCTACTTTTTTTATTAAACCTGAAGTTGGGGTACATCCGAGCAAACACGTCAATGATAATGGAAAGTAAAGAAAACTTGTATTTACGGCAACAATTTTGCAGCATTCGAGGAAATATTACTATTTTATCATTAAATAAATGTAAAAGTTGCATCACTTACACTGCCCGTGAAGTATGGCGAAGAAAATACACTACTCAGGTCATGCTTAATATATAGGTAATATTTTACAGAGAGTTTAGTTTGTATCTGACAGAGACCCTCGCTTGCCCACTCGCCCGCGCCGCGAGCCTGTCTCCCGCTACGCACTTTGTTGTTATGCGGCGCCTCCACGGCACTGAGTCATTGAGTATAGGAATTTGTACTTGCCTAGTTCACAGCTGGTGCTGAAAATGTTCGCCATTCACCGTTTGAACTTTTTTGCTAGATCTTTTATTGTATTGACGCTAGGCAGTGGTCTGTTTGGAAATTTCTGACGGAATTTCCGTCGTGTTTTCGCACAAGATTTCCTGTACTTTATGAAGGTATTATATATATATACACACGTTCACGTAATGAAAATTGCATTGGAACAGCACACTGAGCACTAAACACGTGTGTCCCGTGGCTCATGATCGCAAGATTAACAGTCACGTTAAACCACAAGCTTCGAGCGTTCTTTTACTAAACACGTGAACAATTGACTAAACTGAACCTCACACTGTTAATGCTCTCAGCAGACTGCAAAGGAGGGAAACTTGTGGCGCGAAGAAGCGGATTACGGCCAAGTGGTCGGCGGGAGACCGGCTCGCGAGTCTCCGTCAGATACAAAATATACTCTCTGTATTTAAGCTTATGTGAAAAAAATAAAAATAGGCAAACCAATTGGTCTGGATAAAGATTACTGATGCGTAAGTACTCCCACCATGTGTGACAAACCCATGGGTGCATATATGGCCAACGCAGCCCTGCACTAACTAAGTATTGGTCGAGGAAAAAAAAAGTTTTCTTGTTGCAAGATAACTATTTGTCCATAATTCACATGTATAAGTTAATGGGGAACATGCTGGAATTTTACTATATAAGTTGTGATCTAACCTGGAAGGGTCGAAAATGGCGGTTGGGTTAGGTGCACTCATATTTTTTAAATGATAAAATAGTTATATTTCTTAATTCCACAAAATGTTTACTTGATTTCGCCTTAAATACAAATTTGGTAACGCTTCAGGAGTGATTAACCTACAGTGACGATCCTTCCTATAGAACTGAGACTCGCATAGGTGCATGGCGGCCAAGGCACTCCGTATTGCAGCGTAGTTGAACACATTTACACTTTTTAACATATTTAATAATTATAATTACAATTATAATTTCAGAGTAGTTGCTGGAAATGCTGTCCTTCAATTTCTAAACACACATTGCACCAACGTAGGAAGTTTTGGTACACTCGCTGTAATTCATCCTCACTGATATTTTGTATCAGTGCAGTTATTTCGTTCTTGAGAGCCTCCAGAGTATGCATATTGTTTGTGTATACCTTTTGTTTGAGATTCCCCCACAAGTAAGAATAGCACGGTGCTGAAACTTATGAACAAATTTACTGCAAACTACTTCTTGAGAAGATAAGTTTCCACTAGGAAAATTTGTTGTTTTGTTCTGGCCTTCCTAACCATGTTCACGTGATACAAGAGCAGCCTACAGTACTTCACCACAATTCATTATCTCAACTAAGGTATCTTGCCAGCTGTGTATGTAATATATGCTATGACAGCATCCACGGCTTTCCGTCCAGGTTGTAATCAGTACATGCTATAAATCTCGTGGTGAGTCATTGTGACCTTTCCATTGCACAGCCACTGTCAGACTCCGTTCTACAGGGAGGGGCCTTACTGTAGTACAATACTACAGAGAAATTAGTTTGGATGTATCGGAGACCATCACTAGCCCGCGGCGCGAGCCTGTCTCCCGCCAGGCACTTTGCCGTTATGCGGCGCTCGCAAGGCATTGAATCATTGGGTATAGGAATTTGTATTTCAATGTCATCCTTGACCAATTTTTTGACGAACTGACTTACGGAGAGCGATTGTCAACTTATTTTCAACACGATTCTGCCACTGCTCACACTGACGCAGCATCCATGACAGAATTGCGTCTCTTTTTTGGTACTAGGATTATAAGTCGGAACATGTGGCCCCCGCGAAGCCCAGACTTATCACCATGTGACTTTTATTTGTGGGGGACGCTTCAAAATTGAGTGTATGTGAGAAACCCTCCACTATAAATAAGCTTAAAAACTATATTTCAGCTGAAATACAGTCAATCGGTGCTGAGGAACTTCAGAGAAGTACATGCCAGTTTCATAAAAAGGTGCCAGCGATGTGTAGCAGTGAATGGCGAACATTTTCAGCACCAGCTGTGAACTAGATAAGTACAAATTCCTATACTCAATGACTCAGTGCCTTGCGGGCGCCGCATAATAGCAAAGTGCGTGGTGGGAGACAGGCTCGCGCGGCGGGCTAGCGAGGGTCTCCGATATATCCAAACTAATCTCTCTGTACTTAAATTAGCCGAAAAACCTTGTGTAATGATGAATAATAATTGTGGAAATGATAGATGTTTTATCCTCCGCTGTCTATAACCCACCTGCCATCCCCTTTTTATAACACGATTTATATAGTGAAATTTCAGATGTGTCGGACATTGTACACGTGATTTATGGGACAATGTTGCCAACCCCACACATACGGTAAGCGTGGCCGTGTAGTGTTTGTTTTATGCTCAGCTTGCTTCTTCGAGTTTCTATGATAAGGTTTTACATACAAAAACAAACCTAACCTGGGGCAGACGTCCACTTACTTGTAGTACAAGCAGTAATTTTTGGCCAGACAAGCCAATGGAATCTCACTCCACTCGCTACGCATAACCTGCGTTTCTTTTGGTAGGCTACCTTACATTTGCAACAGTGAAATAACATCAATATATATGCCTGTGTGCATCTCGGTAACAGTTGAAGACCTAACGCACCTCTTTCAGTAGCCGATGAGCAATGACGATTGCTGTCATTGAATGGACAAGATATAATGACTTAAGTCACATATTTACAGGATTTAGCACAAATTTCCTGAGCAGTAGTGATAATGGACAGTAATTTCAATTGGCAATAACTCCCAGAATATCAAATAAGGTATGAAAATGTTGGATCCAGGATCATCACTCCCGAAGAATTACCCAAGTTTTGTTCATATTCTGTGCAAAAGAGTTCCATTATCATTCGTGTGTTTGCTTGGATGTCCCCCTGAAGTTGTTCAACATCGGCACAAGAAAGACTAAAACTTATCATCCCCTAAAATAGGGGAACATAAATTTGTCAGCCCACACACGGTGACAAAACATTCATTAACAATTTCAAATAAACACATCTCAAACTTCGCTGCAAATATTTTGAACATTTTAATCCTCTGATTGGATCGTTCGATATGCACTCTGGCACTTGCAATCTCTCTGTTTAAGAGGGCTTCTTCGCGACTGAACCTTTCTTTCCCTCTCAGAAATGGAGGTCGAATCAAGGTTATCTTGTGTTGAGCACAAGTGCTGTCAATTAAGAAACCTTTATCTACCATGATAGCATCCCCTACCTCCATTAGTGATATAAGTCCTGACTGGTCAAAAATTGTCTTATCCGACGCTTTTCCTCCATATGCAGTACTCACATAACTTATCAACCCAGCAGGCGTAACACCAGTCATAAATTTAACTGTGAGCCCCGACTTATAATGTGAATACAGTTTAATTCTACACACTAAACATTTGCATTTTTGTATCGGAATTTCAGTAGCCTACAATCTAATACAACTCTTACGTTTTTAAAGTTTTCGAAACACTTCGGCATTCTGTTTAAAATTTCTTCTTTCGGTGGCCATGGTACCACTGCTTTCAAAATTTCAGATAAAACGATCACTGTTTCTTTAAAAATGGTTTTGCATGTTGCAGCAGTTACATTGCCAAATAAAGCACTCAACAATGAGAACGACAGATTCTGCTTTAGTTTTATGAGCGTCAACACCACTCGCTCATAAACAGAAAGTTTATGAATTCTTTTATCATTAGTTACTAAAGTGACTTCCTCCACCAACCAATGCAAAATGTCAAAACTGGGCAAACCTGCATGCATTAGTTGTATGCATTGAGCAATAAGTTTTGTTGAGTTTGGAAGATGACATTTCCAACCTCAAAGTTGAAGAAACAAAGGCAGGCCTAGCCTATTAAGAAAAGACCCACTAAAACTCAATTGTAATAACTTAAGTGTTGCATATAAATTCTATTCAGTGAAATTATTATTAATTACAATAAAACAAAGAATTAGCTCTTAAAAATCACACTACCTACTTGCTCATGAAAAAAAAAAAGGACCCACCTGCAGAAATAAAGTCGTCTTCACTAAAATGAAAAGAGCACACTCTCATTGAAGGCGTCACTTTCTTCCCCATCTTCAACACCAACGTCCAAGCCAACTGTATTCCAACCCGCTCCTGTTGCCCGTATTTATTTTGTATAGTCACCTTTCGGCTATTGCTATTTGCATCTTTTGGGAAGTGATGAAAACTTATATCCGCAGCCCTCTTATACATCGACTTACAGCCGTAAACTGAGCAATACACTTTGCTTTTACTCATTTTGCACTCTATCAACGAGTAAAACTTATTATTTATGTGTAAAGACACGAAGAATTTACGGCGAACTGCTTACCAATACAAGAAACCATATACAAACAGTCACCACGTGGGAATCTACCCTACTTGGTAAGTTTCTCATTTTTACCGATTGATGTCATATCAGATAGCTGGTGTTGCCAATAGAGACACGAAGAATTTACCACGATCTGCTTACCAATACGAGAAACCATGTACAAACAGTCACCACGTGACAAATGTACCCTACTAGGTAAGTTTCTCATTTTTACCGCTAGATGTCATGTCAGATAGCTGGAGTTGCCAATATATTTTGAGCTCTTAACCTGGCCTTGAAGGGGTGAATTTGAACAGGCATAACAGGCATAATAACTTTTCATATATTTATGTACAGTGTTTGGTATCAGTAAATTATCCCCTTAGAGCATGAATACAATAGAGGGCGCATTGCCACACTGCGCCTGTACTGTGACGTGAAACCAACATCTCGATCAGCTGACTGAAGGGTAATACCCCATTTAGACGTCTCGGTCGCGATCCAGATTATCTCTGATCTGGATAATGTCCAATCGCGATCAACGGCATTTGCCATTGGTACGTGTTTAGACGTCCCATCATGAAACAACAGGATAATCCAGTAAAACAGCATGACATCGCTAAGGTCTGCCAACTTTTGAATTCCAAGTGTTTTAGCAGAAATTTACAGTAGTTTGTTTCCTCCCGTTTTGAAGTATTTCTGTTATTCTTTATACATAATTCAACCTGCTAATGCATATTCTTAAATATATACAAATCCTGAGAAGACGTGTAGGCAAGGCCTACCCTTGGAGTGGAAATAAAAATATTTTGAAATATCTATAAACAGGTCTAGGCTATTCATTGCATAAATACTTCCTGTTCGTCCAGAGTTATTTGGCCTATCGAAATCCCTTCTATGTCTATGACAATAAATGTATGTCTTTATTAATCGTTTTCTTCTTTACCCAACGCTATTTTTTTTTCAGCGTTTAAACACTGGTATGTTTGTCTCCATCCATCATTTCGTTTCTCTCAATCTTCATATATCTCTATCAACCAACATAAATGCAACCATCATGGCCAACATTACGTACATCTCGCATTCAAAACACAAGATAATACAAAATGGCCATCATTTCCACTGCCTACTTCACTCGCACAACAGGAGGATAGAACACACCGACGATCGCAATGGCCGCGAACGCGATTATCTCGTTGTGGGAACGGGATCGGGATGATCTTGTTGGAGGAAAAATTGATCGCGATAATGTTATCCTGTTGCGTTTAGACGTCCCAACTTAATCTGGATCGGCGCCTGATCGCGATCGCAACCGGGACGTCTAAACGGGGTGCGTATTTCTTAAACCTCCTGGACTGCACCATACGCCGTATTTTAGGGAGGTTTAAGAAATACGCAAACGGGGTATAATGGCTCAAGACCGACTACAATTGGCTAATGCCGAATGCTAAGCAACGTCAAGGAATACAAAAGGAGCTCCATATTGGATAATTCTATTATCCCTACCCGCAGTTCCCTTCAGTCAGCTGATCGAGATGTTGGTTTCAACAATGTGACGTCATCAGCCATCTATTGAATTTATGGTCTGGCAACTCAAACTAATACTTGGGGCGCTGCGGTCGTCTGGATAAGTAGGGTAAAATTACTCAATAACACGCGTTTGATATGGAACACTTTTTATTTTTCGGTTATAATCAGTAAATGTGGTCCCTAAAATAATGACTGTGTTATTTTCAATTGTATATATGTATAACTGTGCGATACACGTGATCTAATTTGCGTGTTCCACTGGATTTTATGTGTCAATTGCATATTATCAAGCATCGGTTGTCTGCTGGTATTTGTTTTTGTTCAGTTCGAGTCATGGCGCTGTTACGTTTAAAAGCTATATTTGAGTTTGCTCACTGTACCATAGACTCTAGAAATTATTTGCTGCTTGGTAGGGCGATGGGATGAGTTTAACTTGTATTAAAACTCGGGGTAGACAGGAATTGCTTGATTTGGATGGTAAGTATTTACCTTGCGAAGTCAAATTAGGCCTATTTGACTCGTAGTGGAATGGCTCGGATATCGCAGAGCGAGGTGATGACGGCTGGTAGGGTTATTGGAAATGATCTAGGGAGCGGGAAAGGATACCTGACTGATGAAGCTTGGCTGTCCTCGGCTGGTGTAGGCCTAGGCTTGGCTGTCTTGTTACGGCTTAGCTCGGCGGGACTGTGCTTGGCTGTCTAGGTAAGTGTGCCGATTGCATCTGCACATATACCCCTGCCCGAACAATTGCCAAACCTGCTTGTGGAAAATAAACTCTGGACCCAGTTCTAAGCCCAGTGGTCACTTAAACCCTATGCCTTGCTTCTGACCCAGTGGTCACTAAAATGATTTGGACCCCAAGAAGAAGAGATAAAACATTCCCTAAAGGTCCTAAAGTGAAATCTTCCTATAAACTATATTGTCTAAATAATGTTTGTTGAAGACAATAGAACTTACATTAGCCATTATTGTCTTATGAGGCAATTATTATGAACATTTATGTACTGAAAATGCCGCCCTATTCAAATTTAAACCTGAGAAGTGGCCGTGTGACCAATTAGCACCACGAACCTTCCCGCTCTTTAATTGCCAACATAAATTGCAAACTGGTGTGTTTTCGGCCATTTAAAAGGTGTCGTGTGTGGGAAATTACGTTGGCTAAACTGCAGAAACATTCTATAACTTCACTTGTTAATTTAGTTCGAATTCTGCCACTATCTGCCTTCGGCAGCACTACGTGAGTTGCGCGCATGCGCAAGGACGCTCCGGCGGGCTGCTGCTTGTAGCCAAAGTGACGCTCAGGGACTCTTAAAATGACTTGATTCGTAAGTGGACGTTTGCGGCTGGGCTCCGGCCCTGGCCGCGCTCAAAGGTATGAGTGGACCTTGATATAATGTTATTACTTGCAAATACGATATTTTGTTTGAACCTTAATTATTTTCAATTACATATTCTTCATATATTTAGATTTTGATCGAATCATTGTGTCGTGGTGATTCGCTTGACCCACTTAGGGATAAGAAAGACTTTAGTTTTCTTGGCATTGCAAGCAAGCCTTTATTAGCTAATCTTCTTGGCATCATTTACTATGATATAAATATTTTATTTTAAAACGGGCCGAAACATTGCGCAATGTTGGTTCCAACTTGTTAAATTAATTTTCTTCCTTTAAATGCTTGCTGCCGTTTTTTTTTAGTGGTGTCAAAGTAAATTAGGTTTTAGCTTAAGATTAATATGTAACAATGTTTTCCTAATTCTGTTGAAGAACCTATGTTCTTTTGGTGGGAACTATGTTAATAGCTAGTGACGGTCCTTTGTTTTTCGTTACTAGTTTGTTTTCCATTATTATTAAAAAAGAGTTGCTTGGCAGCATGGCCGTGCGATGGACGCGTTTGAGTTCCGCTCCGTATTAATGAAGATTTTTGGCTGTCTTTTGAGATTAGTTGATTTTAATTCTTGTTAAAATCGTGCCTTATGAAATGTCGCGTGGTGGAAATTGATTTTTCTTGGTGGAAGCTTTCTGTTCGCCAGAATTCTTGAGTTTCATGTTCACGCCTAATGTTTGGAGATAGCGTCGGTTGTGACGCCATCTTGGGAAAATTCGCATCTTCAAGCTTTAATTAAGTTGATTTTATTCTCTTGTCACCGTGTGCAAGTATGCTGTTTCACTAATGAGTGTCCCCGCGTTTTGAGTGAAAAGAATTTTTTTTAAGTATCCGAAGTTCTTTCGGCTTGGTGCTTAATATTATGATGATCTTGTGGTCGGTAGCCACAGAGTGTTCTGATGTACACGACCTTGTAAGTTATCCGGCCTTATCCGGTTATTTTCTTTCTATTAATAATATTTTGGTTTGATTTGTTTCTTAGTTTTCCGTGGTTTCCCGCGCGTACTTGGCCTAGCCAAAAGCACCTTAGTAAGGGGTTCCTCCCATACTTTCTTAGGAGGGTTTTCATAATTATGTTCAACTGTCAAGATTGTATTAATTTATTTTATTCTCAATATATATATTCTTTCCATATTTTAAAACTAAAATCTTGTTCATTACGTTATTCTTCCTGCGACCATTCAGCCACGGCCCTGGAAAAATTTGGGTTCCCTCCACTCAACGAGCCTTGTCTCGAAAATCCCTTTCGGGGGTGTCTGGCCTATATAAATTATTTTATATGGTACAGAAGTTATGTTAGCATCGCAGTGGTTTCGATTTTCTGAAAACCGGCTATTTTTGTCATGCACCTTAATGTTAAAATATAAAAATGGTAGCTCCCTCTGTAAGTTTCGTGCTGGTGGTCGTGGGAAGGCTGTCGTAATGGTTAAAGTGTGCTTTCAAGCTAAGGTGATGCAAAGGTTATTCAGTGAAAATATTAAATCAATTGACAGTTGAACAAGAGAAACTAGTTCTAAAATTTCATTAGGTAGGGCTCTGATTGGATTATATTCTAATACGTGTGTTTGTTTCTTCTTTATCATGGCGGAGAGATATGTTCCTGATCCCAAATATCTGTATGAGGATGAAGTAGCTTATGAACTACAAATTAGAGGCATGGTGGTGCCGTCAGACTTGGTGTTGGCTCGTGAGAGGCTGAATGAGAATCTTGACGTTCCTGTGGAATTGCCAAACTTCGAGCAGGATGCAGAACTCCACCTGAGTAAGTTCCAGATGAAATATAAGGTAGATTTGTGTGGTAGTATAGTTAATTTATTCTTTTTGGAAGAGTATGGTACTTCATCTCAGTATGATAGACTGCGGGCTAGGCTGCGTTATCTGTTTACACGTTGCGAGGACATTTTTGTCGTCTCAGTTCATAGGTCAGATGAGGAGTTAGAAGAGATCATTGAGGCTGAAATAAATATAGTTAAATGTGCTGAAAAGGTTTTTGATGAATCCGATCCTGTGTTTACATCTGAAGATTTTAAGAGTGTTAATCAGTTGTTGGATGATCGAAGTCAGTCTAGTATTGATAGTGGTGATCGGAGTTCGGTTAGAGCAGTTGTTGGAGAAGGAAATGGTGATGTACCTCACTCTCTCAGAGATAGAAATGTTGATGTAGCTAGTGTAGTGCAACGTAATGGTATTGTAGTACCTGGTTCACATTTGTATCCGGTAGTTGATGCAGTGGCTGTAGATGGTGATGGTATGAATTGTGCTACCGTGGCGAATCCTGTATTTAAGCAACCTGTTAATGTTATCAAGGTGCCTGGACGTAGAAATGGTCGGAGTGAAGTTGAGTTCGGAAAGGAAAGTACTCGTGATTCTGCTATGAGGTCGGTAGTGAATAGTGAAGTGACACGGATAAATCAGTTGAGTCTTGGAGAGGCGTATCCAGCTGAGTTGAATTTAGTTAGGGAAACTTCTGTGTTGTCAGATGTTAGGTTAGGAGTGCCAACTTCCTCTCGAGTGTATGGTGGTCGTGCTGACGACAGGAGCGCTGATTTTGATGCTAGGCCTAACATGTATGAACGTCGTTCGTTGTTAAGAAACGAAGCTGTGGGTAGTGTTGCCAGTGCCAGATCTGTGAACGTAGGTAATGTACTTCCTGTCTATACTATGAGTAATTCGTATGGTGGTGTTAAGCATTCTTATTCAAATGCAAATTCTAGACCTGTGTGTTCGGTATCCAGTAGTGATAGTGTGCGTAGACGTGTTAATTTGGCTGATTGGAGTGATATGAGCGAGTTGCCTAGGACGGATAGGCTTACTGTTAGTAGAGTTGATCGATCTACTGTATCGGATGGTCAGAGAGTTCCTTTATCGTCATCAGCAGAAGGGCGTAACCTAAGGTCAAGGGACAGATTCAATTTCTATGATCGCGATGATTTCGATCATCGAACCCTTGATCGAGTGAGACGTGGAGAAGGATTGGCAGGTTTTGGTGATTCGAAAGAAGGAAATTCGGGTCGTTCTGTGTTCACGGAGAAAAATTTTGGGAATTTGGCTCATCCGTTGACAGCTTGTGTGGCAAAGTTGAGAAATATGAGTATGGACACCACTGACGGAATTATTATGTTTTTGAGAGAGTTAGTTGAAATTGAAGAATATGCTGAGGTTTTCGATGTAACGGACGCCCAAATATATCAATTAATGTTCCCGCTTACTAGTGGACTGATGAGGAAAATGGTGGTTGAAGCAATGTCAAAGAATACTAGAATTATGGTTTTTATTGGGTTGGTTTTGGAAAATTTTGTGCCATCAAGATCGATAGGTCCGATTGAACACCAATATTTTTACCGTCTGCAGTGTGTTGGGGAGTCGTTGACTTCTTACGTGGAAGATATTCTTAAGTTTGCGAAGGTATTTTCTGTCAACTTCACTGAAAGAGAAATTGTTTCTCACATATTGGATGGCATTACTCCCGAGTATAGGTCCGTATTGAGGGTAGGATACCGTGCTCGAACTGTGTCGGAGTTGAATGAGGTAGTAGTCCATGCTGAGTCTGTTATACAGAATGAATCGCAGAGAGGTCATGTGAGTCAGTTAAATCGTAATAGGCCGAAGGAAATGTCACCTCGTTGGAATAATAATAATAGATTTCAAGGTAGGAATAACCGTTGGGGAAATACTCGTCCTCCAGGTGGGCAGGATAGAAATCGTGAAGTGAGAGCTCCTCAGAATCAGGGTCGTGATGGAAATGCTCGGGTGCAGAATGGTCAGGATAGAGGAGGTGTGATTGTTGGACAGAGTGCCACAGTTCGTGAAGGAGTCAATGTTATTCATTGTGACCGTTGTGGTGGAAGTGGTCATTCTGATCGAGAGTGTAATTACAGACAAAATTGACATGAGGAGAACTGGCATCGTGACCGTGCTGATGAGGTTGTATCGATGTCAGGTACTGTTTGTGAATCTAAGGTTGGTCAGGAAAATTGTGCAAAAATATCTTTAAATTCGTTATTACCTTCTCCTGTGATCGGGATTCTTGTGAATGATGCTAATGTGAGTGCCTTGCTTGACTCGGGTAGCGCGGCATCGTTAATGAGTGAAGATTGGTACCAGGCCATGAAAGGGATTTGTAAGTTTCCGGCATTGTCCAAGGTGGACGTTAAACTTGTGTCAGCAAATAATTCTTCGTTAGATATTCTTGGTTCGGTTAAGTTGAAAATTCGCATCCACAATTTTACTTGGAAGTTTCCGTTTTGGATTATTGCTAAGTTGTCTTGTCCTGTAATCTTAGGGGCAAATTTTATGTCTCATTCTGGAATGACATTAGATGTGGGGAGAGAATCGTTTTGGTTTAACTTTTGTCCTGAGATTAAGTTGAAATTCTCGGCTTCCGAAAGATATGATATTAGAACCGGTCATGTGGACGTGGACGAGAAAGTTGAGGATGAGGCAAGTTTTGGGGTTGATGACCTAGATTTGGGAAATCTTTCCGACGGTCAAGCTTGTGTTATTAGAAAATTGTGTTCAGAGTATCCTGAGGTATTTACTGATAAACTAGGTGTTACCAATTTAATGTCATACAAAATAATTGTTGAAGATGACATTCCTGTTCGTCATCCGCCTTATCGGTTGAGTCCACCCAAGATGGCAGAATTAAAAAGGATTATTGATAAGATGCTGGCTGACGGTGTTATTCGTCCGTCAATTTCCGCATACTCTTCGCCGATGTTTTTGGTTCCGAAACCTGACGGTGGTTTTCGGCCGGTGGTCGATTATCGGAGACTCAATAAGAAAGTGGTTCAAGAGTCCATACCTTTGCCGGATTTACACAACTGCTTCTGTTGGTTTAAAGATGCGCGTTTCTTTTCTCTGCTTGATTTAACACAAGCATATAATCAGATACCGTTGGCTGAAGAATCAAAGCATTTGACTGCGTTCGCCACGGACTGGAATTTGTTCGAGTATAATAGGTTACCGTTCGGTCTGAGTACTGGAGGCGCTGTTCTGAGCAGGTTATTGGATCGTGTTTTCTCTGGCGTAAAATTTAAGTTTTTGTACCACTATTTAGACGATGTGGTGGTGTTCAGTAAAAATTTCGAGGATCATGTTCGTCACTTAAGAGAAGTGTTTGAGAGACTCAAAAACGCTGGGTTAACTGTGAAAATTTCTAAGACTTCCTTTGCTAAGTCAGAGATCTCGTTCTTGGGACACATTGTGTCAGCCAAGGGAGTGTCTGTCGATCCATCTCGTACGCAGAGTATCAGAGACTACAAGGTACCTGTCAATGTTAAGGGGGTAGCTCGGTTTGTGGGTATGATAAATTTCTTTAGAAAATTCGTCCCGGATTTTGCTCGTCGTGCCATTCCGTTGAATCAGTTGAGACAGAAGAATGTTCCGTTTGTGTGGGGCGAGTCGCAGCAAGCTGCATTTGACGATCTTAAGGATGCATTGTGTAACGCACCTGTACTGGCTGTCCCTGATTTTAACAAAACCTTTATCATTCAGACCGATGCTTCACTGGGAGCTGTTGCCGCTGTTTTACTTCAAGAAGGTGATGATGGTAGGAGGGCGATTGCTTTCGCATCTCGGACCTTAACTAAACCTGAATCTTCGTATTCTGTCTATGAATTGGAGGGACTAGCAGTGATGTTCGCGTTAGAAAAATTTAAGTTGTACATCGAGCATGTGGAATTTGAGTTAGAGGTTGATAATCAAGCACTGAGTTGGGTGTTAGCAAGGCCGAGGAAAACTGGTCGCATTGCAAGGTGGGCAACACGTATATCATCGTTCAAGTTTAAAGTGCGCCATATCAAAGGTTCTGAAAATGTGGTGGCAGATTCTCTGAGTAGGATGTATGAAGAAGTTCCGTTAGGCAAGAAGGGAGTTGATACTGTAGTTGAGAGTAATATGGTGGTGGGAGCTAATTCCGCTCAGCACATGCTGAACAACTCACCATTACTTTTCAAGGACATTGCTGTTCACCAGAGAGAGGATCCTAATTTAGAAGGGATCATCAGTAAATTGTCAAATGGAGAGACTGTTCATCCTTATTTTCTGCGTTCTGGAGTATTGTGTTGTGTTGCTAGACACGACAGGAAACCTAAAGTTGTGTTGCCGGTTCAGTTGGTTGATGGTATGCTTCGGTATTTTCACGAATCTCCAGTGGGAGGTCATCTGGGGATATTTAAGACTCGGCAAAAGATCCGTAAATCTTTCACTTGGAAACAAATGGATCGTGATATTCGAAAGTTTGTGCTAGGATGTCGTTCATGTAATGTAAGTAAACCAGCTGTCTCGAGCAAGGTGGGGTTTCTATCATCTGAGCCCGCGTCAAGACCCATGGAACGGCTGTACGTGGATTTCGTTGGGCCTTTTCCGAGGTCCAAGGTTGGTAATAGGTTCGCGTTGGTTTGTGTCGATGGCTTTTCTAGATTCTGTTGGATTTTTCCCACTAAGGTTAGTAATTCTTCTTCTGTGATTAAATGTTTGCAGAGTATTTTCACATCTTTTGGTCCGTGTCAGTATCTTGTTTCAGACAATGCTAAGACTTTCACATCCGTTCAAATGAAAAACTTTTGTTTTGATTACTCTATCTCTCATATAACTACGAGTCCGTATTACCCAAACCCCAGTTTGGCGGAAAGAGTAAATAGGAATTTGAGAGCTGCTCTCATTGCTTATCATAGGGACAACCATGCAAGGTGGGATTCATCGCTGCATTGGTTGGCTTATGCGTTCAATACGGCGGATCATGAATCGCATGGAAAAACACCGTTCTCCTTAATATGTGCGTTCGCACCAAACTCGTCATTGACTAATCTGTGGTCGTTGAATGATTTGTTACCTGATCAGCCGTCGCCTGAAAGAGTAAAAGAAATATGGAAGGAGGCTCAGGAAGCGATTAAGGTGTCTCACGACAAACTCGCTGTTCGTTATAACAAGGGTCGAGTTCAAGGGAAGTTTAAGGTGAATGATTTGGTGTTTGTCAAGAATTTCTGGAAGAAAACCCCTGGAAATAAGGTCTCAGGAAAGTTACTTCCCAAATATACTGGTCCATATAAAGTCTTGTCATTTCCGACAGAAGTAACTGTCTTATTGGAGGATGCAGAGAGAAGACGCATATTTCGAACTCACCTGTCGTACTGTAAAGCTGCAGGAGAACGTGAGGCTGGTGATCTCGAGGTTACTGCCAGTCATTGAGTAGTAAGATGTAGTTCTTGAAGGGTCTCGTCTAGGGAACTGCTAGAGTACTGAACTGTATTGTCGGAGTGAGTTGCCAGTAAGGACTGGAGTTGTGATTTTGGTCGAACTTGAGCACCATGGTACCGTGGAGGTTGAGTGTAAGGAATAGAGTTGTGATCAACTCATTCGGGAATAGGATGACCTGGGTTGCTTTGTCGAGTGGTTGCATTGGGTGAGCAGAGCGATTTCTGTCGACATTGTACGTGATGTGGTAAGGGTTATAGCTGTTCATTGAAGTTGGTGCCATGGGTGTGCCTGGTTTTCTAGAAGATCACTGTTGTTGCTGGTGAAACGTAGGTAATGAATGGGTTCTGAAAAAGTACTCTTGTTCGGTAGTTGTGTTGACGTTGAATGGTGAGCATGTTCTGTGTTTCTTATCTCGTGCTGTGAGTGGAGTGTGTGTTTTGTCCTTAAGCAGCTAAGATGAATGAGAGAGTGTAGTTTGGTATGCAGTCTGATTTCTGTTATCTGAAGTTTAAATATTTTTAATTAATGTAATTGATATGAGTTGTCTCAAGTCTGGAGCTGGCTCGGAGGGTTTTGTTATCCTTGTCTGTTCTCATCTGCCATGTCACCATGTTCTGAGGGGTAACATTATGGGTCTGATTGCTCCCGTCAATGATAATAGTAAAAGCTATAGTGTAATCGTTAGGATTTTGGTTGGGGAACCAGTTAGCTTCCCGAACATCGTGTTGTGATGTTCTTTTCTTAATATTCTTAAATTTGTTAACTAAATTTTAACTTATTCTTCAAGGCCAAGGTTCAAACTATTAAGTCTCTTACCTGAATAGTCAAGTCATGAGAGTAAACAAAGTAAATACTCGTGTGCTTCGTACGCGAATTGTGACAAATAAATGGTGACAAGGTCGGCTGAGAAGAAGAGTCCTGTGAGAGAAATTTAAGTGTTGGTGCCCTCTTCTGCTGTTTTGATTATGTTGCAGTCTGTCCATGATGAGGGGAATGCTCCTCAAATATACGGGATAGTAGCCAGTGCACGGGTTACTGTCGCCTTCTTTCGAGCCGCTGTCATCTGGTATCTGGTTCTGCAGCCTCGCTGGTCGATGTTGGAGACATCTGGTATCACGCTCAGGAGATGGAACAGCTGTGACAGGTTGTGACCGTCAGTTGGTGAGCCCAAACCAAATCATGCATGGATCTTCCAAACGCTCGTCTGCCCCCTCTCGTCACCCCTGGTAGACGTCTCGTGGTGGGAGGCTGTGCCGATTGCATCTGCACATATACCCCTGCCCGAACAATTGCCAAACCTGCTTGTGGAAAATAAACTCTGGACCCAGTTCTAAGCCCAGTGGTCACTTAAACCCTATGCCTTGCTTCTGACCCAGTGGTCACTAAAATGATTTGGACCCCAAGAAGAAGAGATAAAACATTCCCTAAAGGTCCTAAAGTGAAATCTTCCTATAAACTATATTGTCTAAATAATGTTTGTTGAAGACAATAGAACTTACATTAGCCATTATTGTCTTATGAGGCAATTATTATGAACATTTATGTACTGAAAATGCCGCCCTATTCAAATTTAAACCTGAGAAGTGGCCGTGTGACCAATTAGCACCACGAACCTTCCCGCTCTTTAATTGCCAACATAAATTGCAAACTGGTGTGTTTTCGGCCATTTAAAAGGTGTCGTGTGTGGGAAATTACGTTGGCTAAACTGCAGAAACATTCTATAACTTCACTTGTTAATTTAGTTCGAATTCTGCCACTATCTGCCTTCGGCAGCACTACGTGAGTTGCGCGCATGCGCAAGGACGCTCCGGCGGGCTGCTGCTTGTAGCCAAAGTGACGCTCAGGGACTCTTAAAATGACTTGATTCGTAAGTGGACGTTTGCGGCTGGGCTCCGGCCCTGGCCGCGCTCAAAGGTATGAGTGGACCTTGATATAATGTTATTACTTGCAAATACGATATTTTGTTTGAACCTTAATTATTTTCAATTACATATTCTTCATATATTTAGATTTTGATCGAATCATTGTGTCGTGGTGATTCGCTTGACCCACTTAGGGATAAGAAAGACTTTAGTTTTCTTGGCATTGCAAGCAAGCCTTTATTAGCTAATCTTCTTGGCATCATTTACTATGATATAAATATTTTATTTTAAAACGGGCCGAAACATTGCGCAATGTTGGTTCCAACTTGTTAAATTAATTTTCTTCCTTTAAATGCTTGCTGCCGTTTTTTTTAGTGGTGTCAAAGTAAATTAGGTTTTAGCTTAAGATTAATATGTAACAATGTTTTCCTAATTCTGTTGAAGAACCTATGTTCTTTTGGTGGGAACTATGTTAATAGCTAGTGACGGTCCTTTGTTTTTCGTTACTAGTTTGTTTTCCATTATTATTAAAAAAGAGTTGCTTGGCAGCATGGCCGTGCGATGGACGCGTTTGAGTTCCGCTCCGTATTAATGAAGATTTTTGGCTGTCTTTTGAGATTAGTTGATTTTAATTCTTGTTAAAATCGTGCCTTATGAAATGTCGCGTGGTGGAAATTGATTTTTCTTGGTGGAAGCTTTCTGTTCGCCAGAATTCTTGAGTTTCATGTTCACGCCTAATGTTTGGAGATAGCGTCGGTTGTGACGCCATCTTGGGAAAATTCGCATCTTCAAGCTTTAATTAAGTTGATTTTATTCTCTTGTCACCGTGTGCAAGTATGCTGTTTCACTAATGAGTGTCCCCGCGTTTTGAGTGAAAAGAATTTTTTTTAAGTATCCGAAGTTCTTTCGGCTTGGTGCTTAATATTATGATGATCTTGTGGTCGGTAGCCACAGAGTGTTCTGATGTACACGACCTTGTAAGTTATCCGGCCTTATCCGGTTATTTTCTTTCTATTAATAATATTTTGGTTTGATTTGTTTCTTAGTTTTCCGTGGTTTCCCGCGCGTACTTGGCCTAGCCAAAAGCACCTTAGTAAGGGGTTCCTCCCATACTTTCTTAGGAGGGTTTTCATAATTATGTTCAACTGTCAAGATTGTATTAATTTATTTTATTCTCAATATATATATTCTTTCCATATTTTAAAACTAAAATCTTGTTCATTACGTTATTCTTCCTGCGACCATTCAGCCACGGCCCTGGAAAAAATTGGGTTCCCTCCACTCAACGAGCCTTGTCTCGAAAATCCCTTTCGGGGGTGTCTGGCCTATATAAATTATTTTATATGGTACAGTAAGTGCACGGCGTAAGTGAACAACCCGTCCTGTCGTCAGTGAGTGTAGTGTTGAGTGGTCCAACCCGCTCTTGTTGCCCGTATTTATTTGGTATCGTCACCTTTCGGCTATTGCTATTTGCATCTTTTGGAAAGTGATGAAAACGTATATCCGCAGCCCTGTTATACATCGACTTACAGCCGTAAACTGAGCAATATACTTTGCTTTTACTCATTTTGCACTCTTATCAACGAGTAAAACGTATTACTTATGTATAATCACGAAGAATTTACCACGATCTGCTTACCAATACAAGAAACCATATACAAACAGTCACCACGTGTCAAATGTACCCTACTTCGTAAGTTTCTCATTTTTACCGCTAGATGTCATATCAGATAGCTGGAGTTGCCAATCCCTCTCCAGCAGAATATGCGATCAGGGAGTAAATAGCTGGAAATCTCTGCTTTTGTTCTTTGTTATTCATGGAGAAAAGAAAGGGAGGAGATGCCTTCGCTGCGCTGCCTACCGCAAGCTGCTGAAGCCAAACGTCTCGCCCACTTTGGTTGCAAGAAAAATGGCTGTCCCTATGCTTAAAGCCGTAAACCACTCCAACTAGTAATGGATTTTAGGGACATAATACTGCAATGATAAGTCAAGATTTTTTCTTGGATAGGCAGCAAGGGCGGCTGGTGATATTGTTGCAGCGTTGCACAACTCCCAATAATTTTACAACTAATTCGTCGTTTTTTTCCTTTAATGTTTTAGTTTTATAGATCTAATGCACTCAAAAATGTGTTTAAATCATCGATATTTTGTTATTATTTATCGTAATGCTTCACACTGTACCTATAAAAGCTGCCGCCTTCAAATCAAACTCCAGGGGGTTAGCTCTCTTGTTGCGACTCCCAAGTAGACAGCGCGGCCGGCAGGAACGAGGCCAAGCTTGTACATAGCTTGCTGGCCAGCATGGGTTGTAGGGAGTTGCAGACGAGCTGCCAGCCCCCTGGCAACACTCAGTTCCAAATGGCACCGTTAGACTACACCACTCTTTGGAAATGACAACACCCTCGATTTCTCTTACCCCGCGAAGGGTAGTTTAGTTAGTTAGTTACTGTTGTTTTAAGGGGAGGAACTACGAGGTCATCCGCCCCTGAAGGGTAGTTTCTTTCCCACACCACTAGGGAATGCTTCGCGCCACTTTCCGATATAGCACCCAGATGTATCATCTGTGCATCTTGTAAGTTAGTATTTTATTTAAACGGAATGTTTAGTTTGAAACATTAATTGCATTGTGGAGTGTAAGTGAAAATTAATAGAGCAAGTAATTTACTAGTTAGACAGCTTTCCCAGCTCCCTGATGACGATAAACTCACAGTAAAAACACTCGGTTGACCATTACCAGATAAGTATTGTCCAAAATATAAGTATAGGCTACGAGGGCGTTTAAAGGATATATTTAAGGCAATAATAATTGGTTATGTGAATGCGACATTAAAAACGCTTTATTCTGTTTTCCAGTTTGTTGGTGGAGAATCCGCGTGGACCTAAATAGGAGTTACGGAAATTAATCCCTAAAATAAAGAAACATGAATCTTCAGCTGAGTGGCTTTGGTGCCGTAGTTGGTAGCATGCTGAGCCTCTATGTCCAAGATCGCGGGTTCAAACCCGGCCGAAGTCGTCGGATTTTTAAGAGCGTTAAAAATCCCTCAGTATGCATTCCTTCGGAGGGGAAGTAAAGCTGGTGGTCCCATGTCATAGATTTATGGCATGTTAAAGAATCTTCCACTAATTACACCTGTGTGAAGCTAAATTATAGGTTAAAAATTTGAACAACGCTCTTAGGTTCCAACGTTCGTCGCCAGGAGCCGACTGCGGTGGCGTGTAGTAACCAAGTTCTGAACTAGTAGTCGTTTACGGTGGCCTTTGGCGCCAAAAGTAGAAACTGCTTGAAATTCAATGTCTGCAGTCCTCACTTGAATTAAAAACAGATGACACTCAGTAATACAGCCATCACAATTAACACCGGTTATCAGACAGATTCTCCACACATCCAAAGTACAGGATATGACCGCGTTGTCGCAGCTCCTAAACTGAGGAACCAACCAATCTTCAGCTGTTTGAAATTGACACTTTTTGGAACTGTTAACGAAGCTGCACAATTGGACAGTGTCTATAGAAGGTAAATTGCGGAATATAACGAAGAAGTTAGGCACAATATGTATGTGTTAAATATTGTAATAAACTGTATTCGTTTCTGTGGCTCTTTCGAACTGGCCTTGCGTGATCATGATGAAAGTGTAACATCAACAAATCCAGGTGTTTTGAGAGAACTAATTAAATTTAGCGTTGAGTTGGATGCTGTGTTAAAGGTCATTTTAGTAAGGGCAACTGTTTTCAAAGGAACGTCCAAAACAATTGAAAATTAAATTTTACAGATTATGTTGGTGGTTTGCCAAGAAGAAGTATCAAAGCAAATAAAGGAATCGGAAATTTTAGCCATTATAGCAGATGAAACTAGTGATATTTCAAACATATTTCAGATGGCTGTTGTGTACCGATAAGTTACGTAGTAAGAGGTAAACAAAACATGATGCACACACATTAGCAGCGTGTTTACTGGATTAATTAAAGAAGCAGAAATTGAATGAAACTCCGCAAAAATGAATTGCGCAGACGTATGACAGAGCGCACTTCATGGCTGGTTCCTCTGATGGGGTTCAACCTATAGTAAAAGAATCCTATCCTTATGCAGAATATGTGCCCATCTTTGTTAGTAATATCATTTTTCGTAAAGTACAAACTTTTCGGTTGCCATGTTTTTATGTTGAGAATGTTTATTATCCTGGAGATAGAGACCCAACCTTAGACAACCTGCTGTGTTTTAAATTCTTCCAATTAACTCAGACATAGGGCGTAAATACATACATACGATTTTTTATGAATTCTTATAGGAAGAAGCCCAAAAGAGCCATTAAAATTTGTCTATTTGTCGAACGTTCAGTTAGTTTGGAAAACCCATGTATTTCAGTTTTTATAGAAATGTAGTTTATCTAACGTTAATTAATTTTTGTTACATGTGTAAACTTCCCATATAAAATTGCGACATCAGAAATGTTGGTGCAACACCCAGCTTTACAAGCCACCGGCCGCCACTGATAGGCAGAATACACTCTGTACATCACGGTACTTGGCACAAATAAGCTGCGTTGTCGTTTTAAAAGCCAATTTAAATATAAATATGAGAGCACCTTTGCGAGGCTAGTTTTGTAAGGAAGACGTGGCAAAACGTAATAATACGCTGAAACACTGATTAAATTGAATACAGGTGTCTCAAGATGCGAGTTATACCAAAGAAGGAACATCTTGGGAATTAATGATGCCGAACTAATTACGGTATTTACACCAAATTGAGTTTTATGTTCTTATTGGTGTTGAGGCATTCATCAGTTTTTAGGCCTAATTTCGAGCACAGCCACTTTCACTCATTGGTCGTACACATTTTGATATTCAAGAATACGAACCTCGAAATTAATTAACAGAACAATTAAATAAGGACGCATATTTGCACAAAAATACGGTATAGCCTATACGTTTCGGTACCGTACGGTATTTTCTTTGTGGGGGTAGAAACTTGACGATTAGCCTCGAATTGATTTTTTTTTTTTTTTTTACGAGCAATCATTTTTATTCACTGACAGAAAACATGTACATATACAGATGTTGTATCAAATATACAGGGTGAATCCCACATAAGATAAACTTGTGTGTGGGCTTCATGAACACAATTTCTTAATTTATTTGCAACATGGTATTGACTGATAATAATAAGAAAAGTTTATAGAAAAAGCATTAATTATAAGGATACTGAAAATAAAAGAAGATGATACGTTACTTGTTTCTGACCGAGTTAGTTTAAATATGTTGGTGAAAATTTATAAGTTCATTTACTCTATCAAAGTTACTAAGGAGCCATATAAAAAGCCTTTTCTTCAATATATTCAGGGTATTATTTGTCACATTTACTGGCAATATATTGTATATCCTAGTGCTAAGACAACTTAAATTCCTTTGGCCAAGTAGTGTGTTTCGACGAGGGATATTTATTCCAGTTCTGTCTTGAAGTCTAGTGCACATTTCAAGTTTTTGTCCATTAGAGAAGAGCTTCATATTTTTATGTATAAATATGATTGATGACTGAACAAATAACTGTCGTATGTTAAGCAACATGCTTTGTTGATACAGTTCACATGTTGGAAAAGTTGGTGGCCTTTTGTACATAACTTTTAGAATGAAATTCTGGCAGGTATTTACCTGAGCCAAATGTGAATCAAGTATTCCACCCCAACCATTTATTCCATATTGTAGTTGTGACTGGACTAAGGCAAAATATACAGTTCTCAAGACTTTTGCTGAAAGGATATTTCTGATTCTGTAAAATAAATAAATTAACTTTTGAAGTTTATTGGCCAACGTTGATGCATGCATATTCCATTTTAAATGACTATCTATAATAACCCCTAAATATGTAGCATTCATTGACTTCTGTAGGGTATAGCAGTTGCATCTTTCGCCATTGTTACAAGTTGGTGTGTGGATCTTCAGTGTTAAATTGTCTGTGGGTTGTAATGTTTTGTTGTGTGAGAAGCATAGGTATTGTGTTTTGGTTTCATTTAAGGTAAGGAGGTGGTTTCTTAGCCATTTTTGGACTGTAGCAAGGGTTTCTTGAGTTCTATTAAAAGTGTCCTCCCAAGTTGTTCCTGTGACTGTGACGACAGTGTCATCAGCATATGAGGTAATCATCGCATTACAGTTCAGCTTACACAAATCGTTAATATATAACAGAAAAAGAATAGGACCTAAAACTGTTCCTTGGGGAATTCCAATTTTTACTTCAGCACTTCTACTTAGAGTACCTTTGATTCGTACCTTTTGTATTCTGTTAAAATGAAAGCTTTTTATTAGTTCTTGAGGAGTACCACGAATACCTTCCTTTTCAAGTTTTCTAATGAGTATATTGTGGTCTACGGTGTCAAAAGCCTTTCTTAAATCCAGGAACACAGAAATTGTTCTTTTAGAACTATCAATGGCTTTATACAAATAATCAGTAAGGGAGAATATTGCATCTTGAGTACTAGTGTTTGGTCTAAAACCAAACTGATTTGGTGACAATATGTTGAACTTATTCAGATAGTTCAGTAATCTGGTTTTGATGCATTTCTCTAGTAGCTTAGAGAGGTGGGTTGTGAGGGAAATTGGTCTATAGTTATTTAACTCTCTTTTATCATCTGATTTATGGACTGGGATTATGATGGCAATTTTGAATGAGTCTGGAAATTGTCCTTTCGTTAGTGATAAATTAAAAATATGGTGCAGTGGTTGTAGAATTTCTGAACTAATTATCTTAATTGTTTTACTAGAGATATTATCATAGCCATTTGCTGAGTTATCTTCTAGAGCAGCTATGTGGTTTGTTATTTCTGATTTTGTTATGGGTATAAAAAAGATAGACTGAGGTTGAGATTTTGCAGTGCTATCACGTGCATTTGTGTTGTCAGGTTCCTTTCTTGTATTACTTATTTTTTCAGAAAGTTCTAAACCTATGTTACTGAAATAGTCGACAAATTTGTTTGCAATGGCAGCTGGTTGGGATGTTTCTTGTGAGTCTCTGATAAATATGCTGTCAACAGCTGAAGATTTATTTCCCTTCCTACATGTTAAATCATTAATATTTTTCCAAAGGAAATTACCTAGGCCTACCGTAATTATTGTCCGACAGCCGTTTGATAATTTGGGATTTCCAGAGGAATGATTGTTATTTTTTTTTTTTGGTATATAGGACACATGCTGAGATTAGAATTGAAGAGTTTTTTTTTTCAATTTTAAACAACTTATCACTACTTTTATTAAGTTTCCAAAGTTGCATAACCGGAGCGCGATAAAAACCAGGGCCAAAATAAGGTTTAGCCAAGCACAATGCCTCATGCAAGTCACAGAACGCCGAATACGAGTTCAGGTTATGCCCACTTTGGTTGCAGCGCTTGGCTTCACTCATACGAGCTCAGGGCATCTCCAAGGAGTAATAAGGAGAGGCCCTAAAGGCAAGGAAGTGAAGCCAGAAGTTACTCCTCCGCATATGCTCAAAACATTGCGGTAGTCCCATAAGAAAAGCATGTAATGGTGTGACGTACGTACATAAAAGTGGTGATATTTCGCGTGTGGGTCGAAATGTCGACATGTGGGGCATATGTTTGCACAAACAGAACTCCCACCTGCCAAAGTAATGTCATTTCACAAGTAAATCCACTTTATTTGCCATTTATTGTGTTAAGTTTTCATCCTTGGAGTAGCCACCTCACGGTACTGTTCTAGTATCATTCGTTAGATGTTCAAATAGTGGCATACGTGTCCACCAATATAATTATTTCAATTGCTAGGAATTATTTACGGAAATTTTCCTCCGTTCCTTACTGTAAATAGTTTCTGCTTGTCAATTAATGAACGGTATTACTGTAATCTAATTACCCCAATCTATTTTCAACGTGGCTTGAGTTCTAGATTTATTGCTCGTGGGTGTTAGAAGATTGATATGACATTATTTGAATATTTTAGTGTGTTAATCTCAAACCTCAGCCTAGACCTAGTTTAGTTTGTTACCGGAACTGAACTGGCCTATTTTTTTTTAAATCATCGTGCAATAAAAGCAATAACGCCACCACCCAATTGGTTCGCATGCCTTAATATTTTAAATGTATTTAATTTATTTAATACACATTCGTGAATATAATGGCAGGCCTACTGGTATCTCGGTAATTATTTGCCTATTATTTGGTATAAGTTAAGAATAGTGATGGGTGTCTGGTTGCCTGAAAACCCACAATAATTACAGGTCATAAAAACTGCATACCGGTATAATACATAAATTTCCCATGTGCTATACTATATTTCAGATCGGTGTATTGCTCAAGTTTGTATTGTAAAATTAAACGTTTTATGGCAGTGTACATGATTTTCGATTGCGACGAAAAGTGTTGTGACTGGCGTACACTTCACGCTAGCCAGCAAAGATCAACAAATATTCCTTGATTTCCATCGTCATATAGGCCTGTCTTACAATTTCGTAGTATAGGCCTACCTGCACACGAATCTTTTTTTTTTCGTAGTTCCGCCCCTTAAAGCAACAATAACTAACACGAATCTTTTACTGGTAATCATACTTAAATCCCACTAATAAATAAGTCTACGGTACCGTAGACTCAATTTACCGCTCGACCCGGGCATGTATGGGGGCGTGGTCAGTGCTTCAACTCTCCGCATGCTATTGGCAACTCAAACTAACACTTGGGGCGCTGCGGTCGGTCTGGATAAGTAGGGTAAAAATACTCAATAACATGCGTTTGATATGGAACACTTTTTGTTTTTCGGTTATAATCAGTAAATGTTGTCCCCAAAATAATGACAGTGTTATTTTCAATTGTATATATGTATAAATGTGCGATACACGTGATCTAATTTGTGTGTTCCACTGGATTTTATGTGTCAATTGCATATTAACAAGTATCGGTTGTCTGCTGGTATTTGTTTTTGTGCAGTTCGGGTCATGGCGCTGTTACGTTTAAAAGCTATATTTGAGCTTGCTCACTGTACCATTGATTCTAGAAATTATTTGTTGCTTGGTAGGGAGAAGGGATGAGTTTAACTTGTATTAAAATTCGGGGTAGACAGGAATTGCTTGATTTGGATGGTAGGTAATAACCCTTCGAAGTCAAAATTAGGCCTATATGACTCGTAGTGAAATGGCTCGGATATCTCAGAGCGAGGAGATGGTGGTTGGTAGGGTTATTTGAAATGAACTAGGGAGCGGAGGATACCTGACTGATGAAGCTTGGCTCTCTTCCCTCGGCTGGTGTAGGCTTGGCTGTCTTGGTACGGCTTGGCTCGGCGAGACTGTGCTTGGCTGTCTAGGTGCGGCTGGCTAGGCGTAAGTGAACAACCCGTCCTGTCGTCAGTGAGTGTAGTGGTGAGTGGTCCAACCCGCTCTTGTTGCCCGTATTTATTTGGTATAGTCACCTTTTGGCTATTGCTATTTGCATCTTTTGGAATGTGATGAAAACGTATATCCGCAGCCCTCTTATACATCGACTTACAGCCGTAAACTGAGCAATATACTTTCCATTTACTCATTTTGTACTCTTATCAACGAGTAAAACTTATAACTTATGTATAAACACGAAGAATTTACCACGATCTGCTCACCAATACAAGAAACCGTATACAAACAGTCACCACGTGACAAATGTACCCTACTTGGTAAGTTTCTCATTTTTACCGCTAGATGTCATATCAGATAGCTGGAGTTGCCAATAGCGCTGACAGGGCGCCTCCTTATTACTCCTTGGGCATCTCCTCTTATTCTTTCCTCCATGTTGTTATTGTTTCCATGGCTCTTTAAGCATAAGTTCATACACTTTATTCTTTGCATAAGTCGATAGTGACGTAAAGTTCGAACGCGCGCCTAAAATGTTGTTTGATGAAACGGAATAACGATTTATTTGTTTGAAGATTTATTGGTATGTGAAATTAACTTCTAGTTGATATGCAATTGTAACAGATGTAAGTTACGTAGATTTAATATTTTGAAATTAGGTGGGAGGAAGGGTAGCTTCGTGAGCTCATCGCTTGTAATTAGCCTACTTGTTTTTTTGAATGTTGAATGTTGTTTTTGTTCCTGAAGATCAAATAATCGCATATTGCAAACTGTTGCAATACATACGTTGTTGTACGCCTTCTTATACGACCTGGAGGGCGTTGGGACGTTCCCCCGTTAATTCTGTTGGTGAGCGGGTTTAGGTTACAATTAAGGAATCGCTGTAGGGGAATCGCTCATTGTAGGGGCAGACCAGTCGCTTGACTGAAAAACATGATGATGATGATGATGATGTTTTCTTTAAATCATTGATTGCAGTTTCGAAGTCGGCTGCGCGGGTCAGGTCAGGTAACAAACATACAATAGATGGAACGATCACCCGAATGGGTATTTATTCTTTGTTGTACTTTGAAATTATTTTTTTAATCGCTGATTTTTGAAGGTTAAGTTAGTTGTCACTTGACAGGAATTGGAAAGTTTTGAATAGGATCAGCCAATGAGATGTAAATGGGCAATTTTCATATTTTTGTCCGATTTCATCACCCAAAATTAACAAGGTTGTCAAAAATGAAATTTTGTATTTGCTTGGAAGGGGGCTCAACATTTTTGTAATATCCTTCTGCACATCAAAACATAGATGGTCAGACAGGAAAATAAATGTTGATTGCCATAATAAAACTCATGAGCGACATAATGGTAATTATTTTTATTTTTCCTCAGTTTAAAGCATTTTTTCACTCATTCTCGTTAATAATGAACTTCAACATGCTATGCCACCAAAAATATTTGATCCTACTATGTATTAAAACTCGGCAATTTTTCTAGGTTTGTGCCGTGTCTTGTGTGGGGTTTCACCTAGGACACCAAGCTGGCTCATCGGCGGGCTCTTGGTGTCCCCGTCTGGACTCCACAGGAGTAGCGAACTGCAAGTTGCCCTCTGGGCGTCAATTAACAAGGCTTGTACCCAGCATCCGAGGCCATACGATATTATTGTTATAGCCTAATTACAACAAGATTTCTTGTAGATGTAGCCTAATCATCATCATCATCATTTCCCCTTGTCCAGCTCCTGCCGGGTCGGGGTATTTATGGCACTTCTCCACTTTCCTCTTTCCTTCCACCATTCTTCTTCCACGATCTTGTCCCAGTCCAGATTTCTTTTTCTTACGCCGTTCTTCACTGAATCCATCCACCTTGTTCTAGGTCTTCCTCTTGGTCTCTTACCCTTGCACTTCGCCTCCAGCATCTGTCTTGGTATTCTACTTTCCTCCATCCTCTTTACATGTCCAAACCACCTTAGTTTATTCTTCTCAATTCTCTCATTTAGTTTTCCCATCCCAACTTCCTTCCTAACATCTTCATTCCTCACTCTGTCTTTCCTTGTCTTTCCTATCATACTTCTTAGGAATTTCATTTCACTGGCTTGGATTCTACTCTCTTGCCTGCTTGTCAGGGTCCAAGTCTCAGCTGCATAAGTTAATATGGGTACATAGTACACTTTATACATTACCTCCTTGCTTTTGCTTGGTACTTCCTTATCCCAAACAAGTTTCCTTACACTTTGATAGAATGCATTGCTCTGCTGTACCCTCCTGCCAATCTCCATGTCCAACCTACCAGTTTGCATCAATTCACTTCCTAGGTATTTGAACGTGTCCACAATTTCCAAACTCTGACTTCCAATTTTCACAGTGCCCTTTCCTTGTCTTTCCCCTCTTGTAGCCTAATATTTCTGGTAAGTAAATATTATATCTGTCTAGTTTTATCTGGATAAAATTTCAACTAGTGGATATAATCAAAAATATTAAAATTAATCAATAAAAAATTGATGTGCGAATATGGTGATTCCTGAAAGCAGTTAGCTTCAATAACTGGCAGAGTAATGTTTTTATGTATCACTCTTTCCTTTTTCGCTTTCATTTCGATAATGTGTGATTTTGATCTTCTGTTGGGACATAATCAATTGTAATTACTAAGCTTCATCACTTCGGCACCGACTGCACCGGATATGTGCTAAATTACATAAATATGTGTTTTTATTTATTGCTCTTTTAACAATAGCAGCCATATTCCGACAGTGCTTGCATCTCGTTCAACTGTTAACAAGGCGCACTCAACGGCACAACCGAGGTGCATACATTGTTCCCAGCATGTGAGGTACAAAATCACTGTTGAAAAAAAAAAAAGTCCTCTCGGCACGCCGGAAGGCGGAGGTAGATTTCACCGGACAAACTTGGGGATAGGCGAAAATAGGCAGAATATGCAGAATTTCGTAAAAGGATCAGACCTCATTTATTGCGAGAAGGTATTTTATAATTGGAGCTTAATTAACTTTGTTTTTCGTCATTTTAGGCTTATTTAAAACATTTTATTGTCTTATGGGAACGGTAACCTTCTTGTCATTTGGGGTCCATTTTTATACTTGTGGTCACACTATCCTTATGCAAGGTTTCGACACTGATGTGTAACTATGTAACGGTCTGTTACTTCTTCACGCAAAATTATATCTCCCGCAGAGATTTTGGTTGGTTCCTCAGTTTAGGGGCTGCGACAACGCGGTCATGTAACCCCGTGTACTTTGGGATGGCTGTATTAGTCTGTAATTCAGGTAAGGACTGCAGACGGTCAATTTCAAGCAGTAGTTCCTAATGTTGCTACCAGGTACTACCATCAACGACACGTAGCTGTGAACTTGGCTACTGGATGCCACAGCAACTCGCAACGAACGTTGGAACTTCCCCTCCATAGGAAAGCATACTGTGGGATTTTTAGCGCTCTTAGAAAATCCGCCGACTTCGGCCGGCTTTGAACTCGCGACCTTGGGCATAGACATTCAGCATGCTACCAGTTACGTCACCGAAGCCGCTTCACACTTAGATGGAAATCTGAATCTGATCTCGTGCAAGTGCGTTATCTTGGCAACGTCTGATGGCTCATCCCTCATCAATTTAGTAGTGTTGCCATGGCAACCACTGATAGGTCTTGGCATTTTCTTATAATTCCGAAATTATTTTTCTAATCCCTTGGCATAATGGTGGGTTATATCAAAAATTCTTTCAGACAAAAGTTTTAGGTAATTATTAGGGGAATATTGTCCATTTTGTACGGTTTTGATATTGTGCCTATTACGAGAGATATGATTAATGTTTCCCGAAAAACCCACTTTTTCCCACCCCTTTGGTCAATGGTTGGTGCTATAAAAAAACTCTTCAAACATAAATTTTTGGGCTTTATCCGATACATAGTATGAACGTTGAACGGATTCGATATTTCACATATTAAGAGAGTTATAGCAATATTTCACTTTTTCGAAAAAAAGCCCCCCATTTTCACCCCCTTCGACCGATTTAGCCCAGTAACGAACTCGACCGAGATTTTATAGGTATACATATTCGGTAAAAAATTCAAAGTGATTGGTGCAAAATTACGGCAGTTATCGTGTCCACAATAAACTGATATATATATATATACATACATCTATATATATACATACATAAATTATATTTAACTTTTGAACGGACAGTGGTTTTGGAGTCTGGGGGATGTGAAACTCGAAGATATGTCGTAATTTTCCGGAAGTCGAAACATGGTACCCATTGCAATAGTTAGCTTTCTAATGAAATCTACCTCTGGTTGATTCCTCAGTTTAGGGGCTGCGACAACGCGGTCATCTAACCCCGTGTACTTTGGGTGAGTGTAGAATCTGTCTGATACACGGTGTGAATTGTAATGGCTGTATTAGTCTTAATTCAGGTAAGGACTGCAGACGGTCAATTTCAAGCAGTAGTTCCTAATGTTGCTACCAGGTACTACCGTCAACGACACCTAGCTGTGAACTTGGCTACTAGATGCCACCCCAACCAGCAACTCGCAACGAATGTTGGAACTTCCCCTCCAAAGGAAAGCATACTGAGGGATTCTAGCGCTCTTAGAAAATCCGAAGACTTCGGCCGGCTTTGAAATCGCGACATTGGGCATAGAAGTTCAGCATGCTACCAGTTACGTCACCGAAGCCGCTTCCCACTTTGTCAGGCGGCATCGGTGGCGTAGTCGGTAGCATGCTGAGCTTCTATGCCCACGATAACGGGTTCAAACCCGGCCGAAGCCGTCGGATTTTTTAAGAGCGTTAAAAATCCCTCAGTATGCCTTCCTTTGGAGGGGAAGTAAAGCCGGCGGTCCCATGTCATAGATTCATGGCATGTTAAAGATCCTTCCACTAATTGCACCTGTGTGAAGCTAAATTGGATAGGTTAAGAATGTATACAACGCTCTTAGGTTTCTATGTTCGTTGCCAAGAGCCGACTGCGGCGGCGTCTAGTAGCTCAGTTCTGAACTTGGCCTCGTAGTCGTTGACAGTGGCGCTTGGCGGCAAAAGTAGGAACTATCTGAAAAATTGTTAGTTGCAGTACTTAAATTAACAAACAGATAACACACACTAATACAGTCATCACAATTAACACCGGTTATCAGACAGATTCTACACACACCCAAAGTACACGGGGCTACATGACCGCGTTGTCGCAGCCCCTAAACTTGAGAACCAACCACTTAGTCAGATGGAAATACTGAATCTGATCTCGTGCAAGTGCGTTGTCATGGCAACGTCTGATGGCTCATGCCTCATCAATTTAGTAGTGTTGCCATGGCAACCACTGATAGCTCTTGGCATTTTCTTATAATTCCGAAATCATTTTTCTCGTCCCTTGGCGTAATGGTTTGTCATATCAAAAATTCTTTCAGACAAAAGTTTTGGGCAATTATTAGGGGAATATTGTCCATTTTGTATGGGTTTGATATTGTGCCTATTAAGAGAGATATGATTAATGTTTCCTGAAAAACCCACTTTTTCCCACCCCTTTGGTCAATGGTTGGTGCTATAAAAAAACTCTTCTGACATAAATTTTTGGGCTTTATCCGACCGACACATAGTATGAACGTTGAACGTATTCGATATTTCACATATTAAGAGAGTTATAGCAATATTTCACTTTTTCGAAAAAAGCCCCCCATTTTCACCCCCTTCGACCGATTTAGCCCAGTAACGAACTCGACCGAGATTTTATAGGTATACATATTCGGTAAAAAATTCAAAGTGATTGGTGCAAAATTACGGCAGTTATCGTGTCCACAACAAACTGATATACATATATACATACATAAATTATATATAAACTTTTGAACTGACGGTGGTTTTGGGGTCTGGGGGATGTGAAATGCGAAGATATGTCGAAATTTTCCGGAATTCGAAACATGGGACCCATTGCAATAGTTAGCTTTCTAATGAAATCTACCTAAAAGCCTTGATCTGGGCGTGTTAGGCTGTAACCATTGTCAAAAACCATTGGATTGGACAAAACAAAGGTAAGAATGGTCGGGTTGAGGTGCGGCCTTGGCCGTGGGAAGCTAGCGAGGAACTGTTGACAAAACAAGCATTTAGTACCATAAGCGCGGGGTTGGCAATACTGTCTTTGACGATAATTCACACGCATTATGGCAGACTCGGCTGGACTTTACCTATATAAGTCGTGATCAAATAACCAACCCGGTTATAGACAGCGGAGGAGAAAACATCTATTGCTATATCATCACCAGATGTTTTCCTGACCATTACTACAGGTATAGTTGCCTCACTTTCTTGGCTAACGTGCGGCTTGCCTTTTAATTCTAGCTGAGCTGATATGTTAACATTTCTTGGCACCTGGGGCAAAGGCATGAGGCACAGCATTGTCAAATTTCCACCATAGCCACTGAGGGCAAGCAGCGAGACTGGACAGAACTATGTGAAACATTGGACACTGATACCTGTCAGGGACACAAGCTAGGCACCGGGGCAGGAATTTAGACTCCACGTGGAGTGATTCTATTGGTCACTGTGCTACTGCCTTATGTTTGAGTTGCCGCTCGTTAACCAGGAAAGTGAGGGAACTATATTTCGGCTAATTTTTGTACTTTAGAAAAAGTTATCAAGGAGTGTTACCATGTAAACAGCTTTAGGAGTGATACTATCAGAATAACTGTAATAATAATAATTATTGAAAAGTATAGCTGTCGAGTACCTCATATTTTAATTATTTATGTTCAAGTCTCAAGATGTTTGGAAAATGTTAGTCTTGGAACTACAGGGTCTGTCCTGAAAGTAGTCGGACTGACAAGGGAAGTCTCTGTACCGGGGAATCGCGGATCCTGCTGGAACTTAGCAGATACGTTGCGTGAGCCCAACTAGGCAGAACCGTGAAGAAAAATCTTTCGGAAATTAACTGCTACCCACCGTAGACGGCAGTAAATACAACAATTTTGAACTGTGCGCGCTGGTCAAGAGGGAGTGTGCCTCACGCTTGATTGGTGGCTCAAATGATCACGTACGAAACGACTCGCGCTCACAAGCTGCGCTGCGGCATGGGACATAAATGCTGCATCTTTACAATATATAGGTGTCGAGGTTCATAGTACTGTTTTCTATACAACCAGTTACGATACCTGTAAATATCAATAAGCACAACAAATAAACACATTTGTTACAAGAGACGAACGCCAGACAGCCAGATAGGCACAAAACCATCAACATACCATCCAAACTGTCCAATAGGCCTGTTCTTGAATGCTGAGAGACCTTTCCATTCTTTTCCTCCTGTCAACATATAACTTTCCAATGTTACCATTCATCATGCAATCCATGGGACACTCACTGTCTGTTGCCTCTCATTCGGTGATTGTACGCCGTAGGCCGTAAACTGTAGTACGGTTGGGAAGCATCCTCTGACGCAGCCAATGAAGCTCACGCCGCTAGCGCGCCAGTTTAAATCTGTAAATCTTATTTTTTCATCTAGTACAAGGGGAAGTTAATTTCCGAAAGACTTTTCTTCACGGTTCTGCCTAGTTGGGCTCACGCAATGTATCTGAAAAGTTCCAGCAGGATCCTTGATTCCCCGGTTCAGAGACTTCCCTTGTGAGTCAATTAAAAGAAAATATTGACAGAAATGAATCATACCCTCAATATTCTTCAAAGTAGGACCCTCCTGCATCCACACACCGCTGTCAGCATGATTTCCTACCCACGTACGCTTTCTGGAAAGTGGCAACCGGAATGCTGAATGCTGTCAAGCTCCCTCGTCACAGTCTGTTGCAACGCTTTCACAGAGCCGTGACGATGTCCTTTTAGGGTGGTTTTGAGGTGGGGGATGAGGAAAAAGTCTGCCGGGGCAATGTCGAGACTGTAAGGTGGCTGAGGCTGGGTTGCGATGTTGTGTTGGGCCAGGTACGCCAGCACGCGGAAGGCTGTGTGGCGCAGAGCATTTTCGTGATGGAACCGCCAGGAGTTAGCGATCGCTGGGCGGACACGGACGATGCGTTTTCTCAGCCGTTTAAGGATCTCCACGTAAAAACCTTACTCAGCGGTCATTGTACAAAAAATTCTTCACTCTTGCCACATTTTCATCAGTTTTGGTGCTCGAAGGTCGTCCTGAACGTGCGATGTCTTCAACTTCGTCTCTCTCCTCCCGAAACAGCTTGTGTCAGTCAAAAACACTCAATCTGTCCATGGCGTTATCACCATAAGCCGTCTTGATCATATCGTGAGTCTCTTTCCAAATGAGCCTAACACACTGTTTCAACAGACGAACCGTGACTCAGCGTGACGAGTGCACTTGCAGAGGCTATGGAGACGAGCGATTTACACTCCACTATAGCTGAGAACCAACTGTGTGGCTGGCTCCCAGCCTTCCTTACACCCCCCTCCATCAACCCAAGGACAGACTCTGTAAATACCACCGTTATACATAAGTTAGTGTGCTATATCATCGATTGTCAAGTGATGTTTAGGTTTTATGACCCATCGGGCACAAGGAATTTGATAAAATTCTCCTTAACCCTTTTAGTACCAAACGAAGAGGTATTAAGGCGAGTGGGAGAGGAGAGATGTTTCTGGCGACTGCTAATGAAGAGAAGAGATAGGTTGGTAGGACACAAACTAAGACACCCAGGAATAGGAAGCTTAGTTATGGAAGGAAGGGTCGAGGACAAGAACTGTAGGGGTAGACCAAGGTTAGAATATGTTAGACAGATTGCCTCGGATGTAGGGTGTGGTAGCTATGTAGAGATGAAGCGATTAGCTCAGGACAGGGACGCATGGAGGGCTGCATCAAACCAGTCAAAAGACTGAAGACTCAAACAACAACAACACTGATAGGTGGTATATGTGAAGAATACCAGGCTTCTTTCAAGAAATTGCAATGTTGTACTAAAATCTTTATGACTTTTGTATTTTTGAAGATATACCCCCAAAAGTTTTCCTGATCATTGAAAATGAGTTGCTTTACAATTCTACTAAGTAACATACTATGTTACAATAACACTACAACATATACAAAAATATTTGTTTTATTACTGTGAAAATAAAAAGAGAAAAGTCAAAATTGAGAGAAAGAAACACAATTCAAAATGAAAATTACACACAAACGGTTGTTGTTATGGTTATGTTGTTGGTTTACTCTCTGGAAAATTTCATTATCTTAGGTACTATAGTTTCTAATTTAAAAAATATTTTAATACACCATGCACTGTACATATTTCACATTTTATGCTGGTTCACTTTTAGCACTTGTAACATTTCAGAATTAATTGGATTCTATTGCGGGAAAACAATGCAACTGAACTAAGGAGTGTGTCATGAGTGAGTCGACCAGTATGACAGTATATTTGCCCTTGTAATGCCCATTTCCAATAATACTGCCAAAAAGGCTTTTATTTCTGTGACCGTAACAGGCCTCCATTGTCGAGCGGTTGCTCTCACTTCCTGTATCAGAAATAAAATCACCAACATCATTACTACACGACCCTGATATTGCTACATCTTCATCAGACTCGATGTAATCATCATCGGCACACACACTATTGATATACTCGGCTAGATCATCATCGTTTACGAGCACATCCCGCACGGCTGAGGCCATATTCGTACTAACAACGGTGCGTGGTGGTCAAAACAGTGGGTGCTTTCATAAATATCATATCTCCGTAAATGAAGCTATTACCGCGATAGTTGTGGTCGATTTAGCAACTGCAGGCCTTGCCGATTCTGGATCATCTGCGATTTGTGGGAAAACTGAGAACTACAAGCATATATAAAACTGCCTGCATGAGGAGCGCTATTGCGTTCCGTGCTGTTTCCGCTAACACGCCGAGGAACGCTTTTGCGCTCCTTGGTATTCTAAGAGTTAAGATTTCTGCTGGACCACTGAAACAAAATTATCATGACATAATTTAATTAATTGTTCCTTGCCGTCTTGTGTTTCAGCACCATGCCAGAGCTAGTTGAGAATGGTCTTCATGAGGCTGACGAAGACGAGGATCGAGGGGAGTCTGACGAGGAGGGTGGATTTCGGTTTGATGACATCTACATACCTCCACCCTTTCGTCCAGCGTGTACCTTTGACAGTACTGGCCCTCGGTTGATCGTCACCTCCATCGAGAATGAGAATTTCAAGAGCTATGCTGGTAGACAAGTTCTTGGACCTTTCCACAAGGTAATTTTTTTTATTTGCTCTAGTAAACTGTGATTTTCATACAGCTCTCCATGCCTACCAGTCCTGAGCTAATCTTTTCATCTCTACACAGCTACCACATCCGAGGCAACCTGTTTGGTCTACCCCTACAGTTCTTGTCCTCGACCATTCCTTCCATATCTAAGCTTGCTATTACTGGGTGTCTCAGTAGTATGTGTCCTACCAACCTATATCTTCTCTTCATTAGCAGTCGCCAGAAACATCTCTCCTCTCCCACTCGTCTTAATACCTCTTCGTTTCTAACCCTATATACCCATCTGATCTTCATCATTCTCCTGTAACACCACATTTAAAATGCTTCAATTCTCCTCTTTTCTGCTGCACCAATAGTCCAAGTTTCATTTCCATAGAGCGCCACGCTCCAGACAAAGGCTTTCAAAAATGACTTCCTAATACCTAAATCTATATTCCATGTCAACAGATTCCTTTTCTGTAAAAGTGCATTCCTTGCCTGTGCTAACCTACTTTTTATATCCTCTTTGCTTTGTCCATCACTGGTTATTTTGTTTCCCAAGTAACAGAAGTCAGCTACTTCCTTTAGCTGTTCGCCTGCCAATTTGATATACATAAGGGTTTCTGATTTATTTCGGCTCCATTCCAATATTTTTGTTTTACATTTATTAATTTTCATCACTAGCACAGTAAAAAATAGTTGCAGAAAATAAATGGCAAATTTTAGTCTATTGTTTACCTTTCAATATACATCCCTTCTATACACTAGGGCGTGTAGTGTGTTTACTGTGGAGCTTGTTGCTATCTATGAAGCTCTGCAGGATGCACAAATCCATCGTCTCGTGTGTACTGACTCTTCGAGTTTGTTGCAGTCAATTACTACATTTTTCCTGCAACACCCCTGAGCGGAATGTAAGTACATTATGCCACTTAAGCAGACTTGGATATGTCTCGTGATACAAGCCTGTAAAAATGTATGGTTCAGAGCAAACACGAACCTGTCCACGTATTTATTTCCTGCAAAGAAGAACAGTAGTCCATACGGCCAGTAGGAAGAGCTGGTTCAAGTCGCCAAGAAGAAAGTTAGTTAGTTATTGAGGTTTTAAGGGGCGGAACAGAGGGATCATCTGCCTCTGCCAATAAGAAAGATGTTGCAGTTTACTGAAATCTATTTTCGGAGAAGGCTGGCAACAACAGGAGGTCTTATGTTGGTACACACCGATCATTCCCTCACAGCGCAACACTGAGAAAGAGGAAATTTCAGGTGATTGTTTATGTAAGAGTCACCTCAAGAACCTATCTAATGTTACGTGCCACCCCCCTAGTGGCACTTTTGTTAACTGGATTGCGGTGGGTAGAAAGCACAACACCAATTACTGCTTTAAAGAAATAATTAACTTTATTGTGGCCAGAAAGATACACTACTCAACCGCAAATACAAGCAATTATCACCTTACTCCAGTTTCCTCACGTCGAGAATACTTCCCCTTTCACTTGTCAATAGACCACAGTTAATCCTCTCGCTAATGAGTCCGGCCCCGTACGCTGGCTGGAAATAGCTGCACTAGGTCTGTCACTCACTGTTTTGCAACTCACCACAATGACCTCTCTCGCACTAGGTAAGCACACTCGCTCAAAACACAGGCAGTCCCCTGTAAGCTCCTCACTCCCTTCGCTGTCAAGAGAATCGGCTTCACTAGGGGTTTCGCAAGTCTCCACACTTCTGTCGCTCAGGATAAGCGCTCGCACTCGCTCGTAAAACACAACACAACTGCTTGACAGGTCGCACTTATATAGCAGTCCGGTGACTCAATAAATACTTCTAGATCCATCCAGGGTTCACGGCTTCACGAGTTTTCCATCGCTGGCTCAGTCATGAATATTCTGGACCATCCCTTTGTCCTAGTAGCCCTGTTGCATAAGGCGCATGCAATACACGAGGCAGGGCACAGCCCAGCCCTGGGGAAGTTGTGACTCATGCGGCGAGCGATGAAACAAACTCACAGCCGCAACACTAATAATAGGTGATGCCAATATTGGTCATGATGATTTGAAATAATTTAAATGAAATGAAAAAATTAAATATCAGAACTTTGATTAATGACGATGAACGCAAAGCCAATGTTACAGTTCGTAGTCAATTTATAATACTTTCTTCATGATTCTTCATGATGTGTTACAAGTTATATTGATAATGTTTGGCAAGCATAAATCAATAACATGTAAGCGATTATGATAAAACAAGAATCCCTTTTGAAAATCATTCAAAACCAAACGGTTCATGCAAAAGAGAACATGTCCATAATTAAATAAACTTCATTGTAGATTTATTCACAGACATGAATTGTTTGCATTTCAATATGTTATTTTCATTTAACCCTTCGCGGGCGGCAGTAGTTTATGGCTTTAGGCGGCACATTATTTTGTTAAACAAAAATTCCATACAAATTGTTCAAAAGTTACTAAAATCATGCAAATATGCTTTAAAGTATCTACTTACCTTTCACCGGATTGGAGAACCATCGTTGAAGAGGTTTGAAGACAATATAAAATTTGGAGTGTCTGTTTGTCAATTGAAGAACGGCACAAGGGACACTGCACTTGAAGATCTCATATTTTGCTGCTCACTGTATGTATGTATGTATGTCTATTCCTTACTATTCCATTTCTACGGGTTCAGGGTTTGAATGCGATGGATATTTATGCGGTGAATGGTTTTTACGGCCAGATACCCTTCCTGACACAGACCACAAAGAGTAGGTAATGCAAGGTAAAATGGATGAAAATAAGTGAAACTGAACAAGGAAGCAATTGTGGCCGATTAGATGGAATCGCCCTAGCATTTGGCGGGGTTGAAAATAGGAAACCACGAAAACGTAATTCAAGGTTTCATAAAGAATATCTTCAATTACTTCATCATCAAAAAACAAATAACAGAAATCTACAGGGTGTGTGTCTACATCAAAACTTGTTGGTAATATTGGCCCTTGATCAATGTTCTGTATGGGGATGGTATTTGTGGGTCCGCGATCCCTATCACTCACGTCTGTCCAGTTATCTGCTCGCTCACCAGCTGTGTCGCTTATGTCGTTGTTGCTCTCAGATGAGCTGTAGGAAGAATTTTCCGTTTCAGAGTCACTAGAACTAAAATCTGATAATCTTCATCTGAATAATCAAGTATTGAGACTATCTCAACATCACTAACTCGTTTTTCAGATGCCATTATATCCCAAAACCACCAATATACGGCAAATACCACGACACGAAAATACTGCGTCATGCAACATACGTAATTATCAGCTGTCACTACCAGGAAAAAAAATCTTACCGATATGCTGAGGGAATTCCCCATGCGAGTAAGGCTGAAATAAGCAGCTCCTGCAATCTATGAGGACTTTTGTGTACTTCATTGACCTCTGCAGCGCGTTATTTGAGGCTGTAATGCGCAAACCGGTGACCACATCGGCGGTTTGTAACGAGGTGTGGTTCCGACCAGAGAGTGGAAGGTCACAGCCCGTCGCTAGAGGGCATGCGTGCACGTCACGTGACGATACAAAGCGAGCAGCAGTATGCACCAATCGTCCAACCCTGCCAGTCGCATTGCAAACGGTGACATGGAGGCGTCAAACGAAGAGCAAAGAGGTGTTGTTCCGTTTCTGACAGCGGAAAGAGAAGGGGGAACGGACATTCATCGCCGAATGTCACAAGTCTACGGCGAAGACTGCATGTCCCTTGCAAGGGTCAAGGCGTGGCACAAGCGCTTCAGGGAAGGACGGGTGTCGTTAGCCGATGATGCCCGGTCTGGGGCACCCCCCTGCATTACCGATGACAACGTCCAGCTGGTTGATGCACTCATTACCCAGGACCGCCGAGTGACACTGAATGCCATAGCCGCCGTGGTCGGAGGTGTGCACACCATCATGAAGGAACGACTGCACTTGCGCAAAGTGTGTGCCCAATGGGTGCCCCACAGTCTTCAACCACACCAGGAAGCATGTCGAATGGCCTACTGTCTTGGTCTTGGTTGGACGATTGATGCATGCTGCTGCTCGCTTTGTATCGACACGTGACGTGCACGCGTGCCCTCTAGGGACAGGCTGTGACCTTCCACGATCTGGTCGGAACCACACCTCGTTACACAGGCCACGATTAGCCCATGTAGTCACCGGTTTGCGCATTACAGCCTCCGGCTCGTTACTTTTTGAACGCACCTTATAATTTAAATGATATGAAAAAGTAAAATATCAGAACTTTGATTAATGACGAACGCAAAGCCAATGTTACAGTACGTAGTCAATTTATAATACTTCATGATGTGTTACAAGTTATATTGCTAACGTATGGCAAGCATAAATCAATAACATGTAAGCGATTATGAAAAAACAAGAATCCCTTTTGAAAATCATTCAAAACCAAACGGTTCATGCAAAAGAGAACATGTCCATAATTAATGTGCTTTATAAACAATCAACTTCATTGTAGATTTATTCACAGACATAAATTGCTTTTTCGTACAAAAATGAAATTGGTTTGCATTTCAATATGTTATTTTCATTTAAATGTATGGCTGAAATAAGTTTTTTGTTGATTGTGAAAGACTGCATTTGGTGGAAATGTTTGCTTTTGCATGTCCCCTCCTCATTTCGGCTTCCACCTCTAAATTTGTTTAATTTAATCCGTGTTAAGGCGGACAGATGACCTTGCTGTTCCGCCGCTTAAAACTCCAATAACTAACTTCTACACACTTGTTTGGCTGGTCGGAATCCTCTCTAACTCGCACATCACGCCCTGCTGAATGTCTGGAATTTTGTGAGCGGAAAAATCGGGGAAAAACTGTCCCTTGTTTTTCTCTCTCTCTCCATAGCTTGCTTCACTGTAATTTATTGTATTGCGAGCAGAGAAAGGAACTAGTCATTGGATTCAGCCACGGCCAGTCTAACATGATGAATCCTTTGAAGAAAGCCTCACCATTACACTGTCGATTTACAGTTTGAACTTCTGGTACAAATGGATAACACACTCCCACTCAAGAAAAATAACGAACATCACCTTCTCTCTTGAGATTTGTCAAGTTGGCTGTGGTGGACTTTCTCCAGCCACAGGAAAATATTTTGAACTGAACGATGCTTAATCCTCGTAAGCCACATTTTCCATCTCGGAGGTAACTTAATTCTATCCGTTGCTCTTCACTTGTATCCATGACGAGTACACTCACCCAGCGCGTACACTATCTGATCAAAAGTATCCGGATACTCATCTGAAATTGCATTAAGACTTCACCGGTGTCACGTTCCCTATTGTTGGACATAAATATCGGGTGGGCCCTCCCTTCACCTCTATGATGGCTTGACACTACTCTGCAAATCAGGGAATACTCATGGAATTCTTAAATCCTGGAAAACTCTGGGAATTATCAGGGTATTTTAATGATACTCAGGGAATTTTAGCTTTACAACGTCCAACCTTGAATAATTGGAAATTAAGCATTTACATTTTGACAGGGGAAAAGTATATTGTGGTGATGATTGTTGTAGATGTGTGTTCGTACTGACGTTAAATCAGTAAGCTCTCATTTCTTGCAAGATACAGCACACAAATTACATGTGTATTTGTATATAAATGTGTAACTGTTTGAGAGCATTACTATTGACGAGCTACTTTCAATACTCACAAGTACAATAGCTTTTCTGGATGAAAAATTTAGAAGTTGGCAAAATATAGATATTTTTTCTTTTCCAACTTTGTCATGCTACACTTTATTGTTGAAGCACTTTTTGAAATGCTCTTTAAGTACAAACTCTGTTTTATATATTTATTATGGCCGCTACTGTTACACAGGGAATTTTGTGATTTATCCTGGAAAAATCAGGGAATTTTCAGGGAAATCTGTTAGTTGTTTTTGGTAGACACCCAGCAATCTGCTGGGAACACTGTCAATGAGGTGTCAGAATGTCTGTGGTGGAATGACAGCCCATTCCTCCCCAAGAGCCGAAACCTGAGGACGCAGGGGTCTGGAGTGAAGTCGACATTCTAACTAATCCCAAAGGTGTTCAATTAGCTTCAGGTCAGTCCCTTTCAGGAATGTTATTGTCCACAAACCTGTGCTTTGTGTCTGGGTGCATTGTCGTGCCGATAAAATCAATCATCGTATTTGCCAAACCCAGGCCCTTCCATCGGATTGTTACAGGGTATGGCGTGACTCTTCACTCCAAATCACTCAAACTGAACATATTTACATGAAGAATATAAATTGTACATGTGCCATGCATAAGAATGGCTGTACCTGAATATGTTTATGCCCTCTGTTACAGCGTTTCAATTCGATCGTCGGGCCGAATGGGAGCGGCAAGAGTAACGTCATCGACTCGATGCTGTTCGTTTTTGGCTACCGTGCAAGCAAACTACGCTCCAAGAAGATCTCCGTCATGCTCCACAACTCGGACAAACATCGTGATATTCGCAGCTGTACTGTTACTGTCAACTTTGTTCAAATACTTGACAAGGTAAGTGGAAAGTCAGCAGTGTTTTGGTCCTGTTCACTGCAGGTCAAATCTCATCCATCCCCGAGGATTTGTAACGTGTTTTTCGAGGGGTTTTTATGCAACTGGCATAAGTCAGTAGGAAGCCATTCTATATTTATTTACGCGGCAAATTGTTCAGCCAAGAGAATTTTTCATGTTAATTTATTATTATTATTAATTTATTATAATTATTATTAAGATATTTTCGGAGCATTTTATAAAAATTATAAGCATACAGATAGGTTTTCTATGTCTTAGAAAACGCTATCAAGCAAATTATTACGAACGACGATATCATAGAAAATTATCTGATTACGGAATTTTACGGAGTTTTCGTCAGTTAGGGTATATCGAGAGACGTGACTCACTGGGATTTCAAATACAAGCTTAATCTTGTCGAGAAGCATGACGCAATCTTGGGTCGCATCGTCAAGAGAAGGCGAATTGTTGGAACGGAAATCGACTTCTCCCTCCCGCGGAGTGTAATGAGGAAGGAGTGGGGATCTAGCGCGTAGGGTGCAGCCAATCAGTGGAGACGACGTAAGCTAGGAGTCGGCTGAAGAGTGGGGGAGCCGACAGGTGAATATAACGTTCGACGCGCCGTGTAACGAGAACAATCTGTGAAATACTTGGGGAGTATGGGTGCGCGTGCGAGTGGCTCCGATGTTCGGTGGAGTTAGCGACAATCTGTGAAATACTTGACGAGTATGTTGTACGCGGGAATCGCTCCGATGTTCCGTGGATTGGAGGACTAACTTTTGTAAAACTTAACCAGTGCGGTTGTACGAGTGTTTGGGTCCGAGGTACGGACCATAGAATTATCTAATCTACCAGAATATCATTATATTACGAAGAAGATGACGACGTCCAGGAGACTGTGGGAAGCTCACAGCATCATCCAGTACGAGGGAAAGGCTTCGGGCATTTCCAGTGGTAAGCGCCAATGACGCAGAAATACGCAATCTCTCATTTCTCTTGGTTTTATATTTCATATTTCAGTAACTTCATAGCTTGGAAATAAGAGTAAAATCAATTTATCAGACTCCGTTTTCACGTAATTTTCTATCGGTAATATTCAAATCACAACGCTCCAATTTAAATTTTAAACTTATTATTATTAATTTTGCTATACTTGTTTTATATAATAAATTCATTTCTTTTACAATGCAATCTTTGCTTTCAGTAGGTAGCATTAGATATAGACCAATTCCTTCTCCTGATACAATTGTTTGTTGGGTTAATGATCAAATCATACCACGATCTGAGTGAATAGAGTCTTGAATGTGTTCTGCCAGAGCTAGACATTGTTAAATACAAATTAAGATTTCAACATTGCATTGAGGTCTTGGCGCCCATTAAAACAACATAGCTTAGGCAAAGGTAAACAGTTACATTTATCACCCAACAGTAAGGGGCAGTCAACACGTTTCATTTGTCGCTACCAACATGGGGGCACTAATTACCGTTACACTTGTCGCCGACAACTTGGGGCTGAAAACCTAATAACATTTGTGGAAGGAGAAGGGTATATATTTCTGTGCCTGTATTTTGGGGGTTATTTGTCTTTATCAGTGTATATCATTATGGGGGATGAGAAAGAAAGACAGATGAGGTTACGTAGTGGTCATCAACGGGAGAGTGATGATACGAGCAGTATGTCGAGTGATGGTAGTACCGGGGTAGCGGAGGTAAATCCCGATACTGAAACAGGGAGTGTAGGCGGCCAACCAGAATTAAAAACTTTACTTCTCGAGTTCATGTATCAGAACAAAGTTAGTAGTGATGCCTTAAATGCAAAATTAGAACAGAATAATGCAAAATTAGAACAAAACATTAGGGAAAATAAAGAAAGTACAGAAGCTTTAAATGCAAAATTAGAACAGAATAATGCTAAATTAGAACAAAACAGTAGGGAAAATAGAGAGAGTAATGAAACTTTAAATGCCAGATTAGAACAAAACAGTAAGGAAAATAGAGAGAGTACTGAAACTTTAAATGCTAAATTAGAACAAAACAGTAGGGAAATGAGTGACAAATTCGAACTGATTAGAGGTGAGATCAGGGGGGTGATGGAAGAAAAGGCTAAAGAGATTATTGCAGATGTAGACAGAAAATTAGGAAGAGTACAGGAGGAGTTGGAAATTAGAATCAGTACACAGGCTGAAAATTTAAAAGAACTAGTGCAACTGGAAACACAGCAGGTCAAAAAGCAATTGGGGGGAGAAATTGACAAAATTCAGGTAGCTACTAAAGAGGTTAAGGAACAGCTGGGGGGTAGAATTGAGAAAGTCCACTCACAAATAGTTGCAGAAGTAAATGATTTAAGAGAGAGTAATAGAGAGAGCATTAGCAAGATTGAGGAGAAACAAGCAAAGCTATATGATAAAGTAGAAGAATCAGAAGGAAACATTAAATTAACAGTAAACAGTATTGAGAGGAAGGCTGAGGAGAAAATCGCAGAATTAGAGTTAAAATTAAAAGCTAGGATCAGGCAAGAAAATAGTCAGAATAGGCCAGTTTTTGTGAATAGCACACACAGGGAGGTAGAACTGGGTAAGTTCAGCAATCGACAGGGGTGCCCAATGGAGTTCATGGACACTATAGAAAATAAATTCGGGGAGAGGTTGGAAAATGGTAGTATTGAGTGGTGCCAGGTAGTTGAAATTTTAGAACAAGTGTTTGTGGGGGAAACGAGGAATTGGTTTGCTGTCTACAGAGACAAGTTTACTGATATCAATGAATTTAAAATGAAATTCTGTGAAAAGTTCTGGAATGAGGTTATTCAGTCGCAGCATCGTGAGGGAGTAGTGTGTGGTAAATATAACCCTAAAGGAAGCTCCACCATGACCGAATACTTTTTAGGGCAGGTATTAGTGTGTAAATATCTGGATGGGTTGAAGGAGGAAAGTGATGTGGTAAGGTTGCTACTTAGGCACTTTCCCTATAGGATAAAGGAGGCTGCTTGTATCCAGAATGTAAAGACAATATCACAAGTAGAAAATTTGTTAAGCACATTTGATGCACTAGGGAGAGGGGGTTATGAGGACAATTTCAATCGGAACCAGGGTAATAATAATAATAGACCTAATGAAGCCAGGCATCAAGAAGTTCAAGGGAACGATGGCGAAGGGGCCAACGCTCAAAATAGAAATAATAATAATCAGCTAAATCAGAACAGAGGAAATGGCTATGGTAATCAGTATCAAGGGAGGAACAATGATTTCAGGGGAAATCAAGGGAGGAACAATGATTACAGGGGAAATCAAGGGAGAAACAATGATTTCAGGGGAAATCAAGGAAGAAATTATAATGACAATAATTACAACCAGAATAGGGGTCAAGGAAGAGGACAGCCTAGTGGTAGTAATATACAGCCAAACAATGACAACACAGCCCAGAATAACCAGACCAGTTTAGTAGTTAGTAGTACTACGGCCAGCTGTAGCGGTTCTTTAAACTCGAACCAGGCTGCGAAGTAAGGTCAGAATCTCAGTCTGTAGCATGCCCTGTCCATACAATTATACAGGAACCCTATGACCTAAATGTAAGAAATGAATTATTACATGAACTAAATGATGAAGGTATTATTCAGGAAGTGGTTAGTAAGAGCCCCATAGTTAAATTTAACGTGTCCGAGGCGTACACAGATGTTTTAATTGATAGTGGTAGTATGAAGAGTTGCATAAGTAGTGCATTTTATGATAAAATAAAAGGAACTGGAGTAAATTTTGAGGAGATGCCAATTAAAAGCACTTTTGTTATCACAGCTGTTGGGAAGAGGTCTAAAGTAATTTCTAAGCAAGTTTTAGTAGACATTAAAATTAATAATCATGTAGAGAAGCAGATTTGCCTTGTAATTCCAAATTTATTATTCAGTGTTATCTTGGGTTCAGAGTGGCTAAGTAGAGTGTCTGGTAACTTATGTTATGATGTAGGGAGTTTGAAATTTAAATGGGGAGAATCTGAAGTAGAAGTAGCGTTCAATGACCATATTCAGAGGAGTAGTATTGTAGGTGTGATTTGTACTTTAAATGAGATATCGCCAGCCGTAGAGCGGGGTTCTCCATGTTTTGTGGGCAGTGTGATTACGAACGGAAGTCTAGAGGACTCGTTACGTGAGGCTGCATTTCAGGGTAATATAGAGGTGGAACAATGTGTTCGGCTCTATGATGTGTTATGGTGTAATAGGAGAGTTTTTGAGGATCGCATTGGTATGGCCAATTGCTATACCCATTCATTGAACGTTATTGATAGGTCAGTATTCACAGGACATAGATATCCTGTACCTTTCGCTTATCAGAGTGCAGTTGAGGCACAAATTAATCAGATGCTTGAAGATGGGATTATTGAGCACTCTAACAGTCCATATGTTAATTCTTTGATCACGGTACCCAAGACCGACGGCACAGTTCGTATTTGTTTAGACGCTCGTTTGGTTAACAGTAGAATTAGTTCAGATCAGCTGAAATCTATGTCAATAGAGGAATTAATGCAAACATTTGAGGGGAAGAAGTATTTTACTTGTGTAGATTTGAGTTCCAGTTTTTGGCAAGTGCCACTTATGTACGAAGATAGACCATTTACAGCTTTTAGTCATAAATATAACCTTTATCAATTTTGTCGAACACCTTATGGGTTAAAGAGTAGTTCAGCAGCATTAATTAGGGCTTTAAACATCGCATTAGGGGATGACACAGGAGAGTTTGTAACCATTTACATTGATGATATGGTAATTAGTTCACGCAGTTTTGAGGAGCATCTACGTTATTTAGATATAGTTTTTCAGAAGTTAGATCAGGCAGGGTTCACTTTGAAGCTGTCTAAGTCGTCATTCTGTCAGTCAGAAGTGACATTTTTAGGTCATAGAGTGTCGAGTAGAGGTGTGACACCATAGGAAGGTAGGGTTAGCATGTGTGGACAGTAGCAACAGGGCATCGTTACAGATACTGAGAAATAGGTAGGTAGAGCAACGTGATGAGGTTCATTTAAAGAGAGCCACTTGCAAGGTTGGAAGCAGGTGACGCAGAAACATTTATAGTTTCCAAACGTATTGGGAAAACAGCATATGTGCTGGAGAATAGTGAGGGAAACAGATTATACGGGACGTATAATATACATAGTCTACGAAAATATGTGTCATAAAGTGAGTGTGTTTAGCTGGCGAGCCAGCCTATCAAATGAGTAAGTGTGGTGTCTGGTGCGTGGGAGGAGATGGTCTTCCAGGCAGGCGTATCAGAAGTCACACAGGGGGGTAGTATGTAAGTAAATGAGAGTTTTTAAGGTACAGGGAAATATGACGGGATTGTCGGATGCTCTTGAGCACTAAAATGTCTCGATACACCAAGGCCAGAATTTGGTAGCGCTGGTGAATTCCCATTTGCCTCCAAGAGATGGGTGAGCGCTTGTACATGGTATTTTTGCTTAAGGCGTCCACGAGGCAAAAGATGGGCCATCAGAATGCGAGACAGTCCTTCATGAAACTCATACATATCAGCACACGTGATTTCTGTTTACGGCCTCGCCATGTAAGATTTGTAAGTGTGTAATTTAAGTTAATTTGTACAGTGGTATTATTTGTGTGAGAAGAACTGATCTGTGTTGAGAACTAGTATTAAGTAGAATATGGTCTACGGGAACTTAACAAGACAGGGCGATTACGGCACAGAAATATTTGGTGTTATATGTAATGCACATTTACTGTTTTTTTTTTCAGAAGTCAATATTAATTTAATCATCTTTAAAGAGAGATTAAGTATTATGGTCACGAGGCGCTGCCACAATAGTGTGATCGTGTGCTCAGTGATAAGTGAGATTAAATTTCACCATAAGGAAGGGACCTCCAGTGAAATTAGGAAGTTCTATGGTGATATAAATATATCAGAACACCTTCAATGCGTGTGATATGACATCATAAATACATAGTGCTCACACATTAATTATGTCTATTTCTCCAACATAGAGGAATTTGAGAGGCGGAAATATCCGTGGAACACTATTTTATATGAGAAACATTGGACTGGTTGCAAAGTGCAATCCATAGTGACAACAAACTTTGACGCACAGTGCGTGAAGAAAAATTATGAGTGTATATATCTGTAATTTAGGGTGATCTCATTTATGTAATATGTATTTTGGATGGGGTTTATTAACGTGTCTGGGATAATCGGATAATGGACCGTCGTCACGGTAAATCATCCAATGGTCCGAGGCGAATATGTAACGTGTTTTTCGAGGGGTTTTTATGCAACTGGCATAAGTCAGTAGGAAGCCATTCTATATTTATTTACGCGGCAAATTGTTCAGCCAAGAGAATTTTTCATGTTAATTTATTATTATTATTAATTTATTATAATTATTATTAAGATATTTTCGGAGCATTTCATAAAAATTATAAGCATACAGATAGGTTTTCTATGTCTTAGAAAACGCTATCAAGCAAATTATTACGAACGACGATATCATAGAAAATTATCTGATTACGGAATTTTACGGAGTTTTCGTCAGTTAGGGTATATCGAGAGACGTGACTCACTGGGATTTCAAATACAAGCTTAATCTTGTCGAGAAGCATGACGCAATCTTGGGTCGCATCGTCAAGAGAAGGCGAATTGTTGGAACGGAAATCGACTTCTCCCTCCCGCGGAGTGTAATGAGGAAGGAGTGGGGATCTAGCGCGTAGGGTGCAGCCAATCAGTGGAGACGACGTAAGCTAGGAGTCGGCTGAAGAGTGGGGGAGCCGACAGGTGAATATATCGTTCGACGCGCCGTGGAACGAGAACAATCTGTGAAATACTTGAGGAGTATGGGTGCGCGTGCGAGTGGCTCCGATGTTCGGTGGAGTTAGCGACAATCTGTGAAATACTTGACGAGTATGTTGTACGCGGGAATCGCTCCGATGTTCCGTGGATTGGAGGACTAACTTTTGTAAAACTTAACCAGTGCGGTTGTACGAGTGTTTGGGTCCGAGGTACGGACCATAGAATTATCTAATCTACCAGAATATCATCATATTACGAAGAAGATGACGACATCCAGGAGACTGTGGGAAGCTCACAGCATCATCCAGTACGAGGGAAAGGCTTCGGGCATTTCCAGTGGTAAGCGCCAATGACGCAGAAATACGCAATCTCTCATTTCTCTTGGTTTTATATTTCATATTTCAGTAACTTCATAGCTTGGAAATAAGAGTAAAATCAATTTATCAGACTCCGTTTTCACGTAATTTTCTATCGGTAATATTCAAATCACAACGCTCCAATTTAAATTTTAAACTTATTATTATTATTAATATTGCTATACTTGTTTTATATAATAAATTCATTTCTTTTACAATGCAATCTTTGCTTTCAGTAGGTAGCATTAGATATAGACCAATTCCTTCTCCTGATACAATTGTTTGTTGGGTTAATGATCAAATCATACCACGATCTGAGTGAATAGAGTCTTGAATGTGTTCTGCCAGAGCTAGACGTTGTTAAATACAAATTTAGATTTCAACATTGCATTGAGGTCTTGGCGCCCATTAAAACAACATAGCTTAGGCAAAGGTAAACAGTTACATTTATCACCCAACAGTAAGGGGCAGTCAACACGTTTCATTTGTCGCTACCAACATGGGGCACTAATTACCGTTACAGGTTGGCAGTCATGGCATAGCTTTCACTGTTATTCTCTTTCTTCTTTCCCGTGACCTTCCTTGGTCAACTCCTGTTCTAATAATAAGATAAGAATCTCTTCTTTAAGTATTTGGTTCCTCATTGATTGTGGTGAGTGGGAATTGGGTTCATGCTTGAAGATGCGGTCAGTGTTATTTCACTGAAATGTCATTGAAATTCAGATGAAACAGTTCAGTACCAATCTTGGCTAAGATGAAAATGAATTTCCATAGCCCCCTTCCAGTCGACTGACCGGGCCAGGAATGGAATGAACGAAGACCCCATCTAGCGGTGAGGATATGAACTGTGCCGACTGCCGAAGCCTGTCGCACTCCCCTGGGGGCAATGATTTAAAGAATGACAAATGAAATAATAGAGGAGAGTGCTGCTGGAATGAAATTTGTGACAGAAAACCGGAGTACCCGGAGAAAAACCTGTCTGCCTCCGCTTTGTCCAGCACAAATCTCACATGGAGTGATTGGGATTTGAACCACGGACCCAGTGGTGAGAGACCGGCGTGCTGCCGCCTAAGCCACGGAGGCGTCCTTGAATAACATCATTTTTGAGTAAACGAAAGAAAATAAACAACAATTTTTATATGAATAAATAAATGGACTAAATAAATAAATAATACCATAGTTGTCAAGCCAGGTCACCACACACGGGAAACTGGAGCCGGTTCATGATGATGATTGATTCTGGTATAGTGGCTAACCTTCTTGGCTGTCGTTCCGGAGGTTTCATTCCCAGCTCTGCCAAGAAATTTTAATTCTGGTCTGAGGGCTGGAACGAGGTACACACTGCCTTGTGAGGCAAAACTGAGAAGAGGAGAGCTCGATTCCTACCTCAGCCATTCTGGAAGTAGTTTTCTGTGGTCTACCCCACTTCTCCGCCAGGCAAATACTGGGATGTTTACTAACGGCCACCTCCTTCCTAAGCGTCGCCTAATACACATACAACACCATAACTGAGGTTGTCAGACCATTTCATTAATTCTGTACGACGTATCACTCTTTTCCTTTTCGCTCTAATTTCGGCAATACCGTATTTACTCGCATATAAGACCCCTCCCCCCTTTTTCCTAAATGTTTAGTTCCTATAGTACTATGTTTAGTACTATAGTCGCGAACTTCGCAAAAATCCATTATTATTTTGGGAAAGAGACTGAGTAAAAATAAGCTCATGCTTCATAGTACGATATATTTAATCAAAATAAACGAAGTTTACATCTTTCATCAGCAATAATACACCACAACATCCGCGCAAAGACTGAAGATGGGCGTGGTCAGTAGAACATGCACGCTGAATACAAAATCGCTACCTATAACATGAAAATCATTGTTTTTAATATTGGTGTACAGTATGTTCATGCTTCACAAAAAAAATTTAGGCCTAACAAAGGGAAAATAATACCGGTAATATCAGCACCTGGCGCATCCACTCGGCCAGAGTATCGGCATGCCTCAGCTGATGTAACTGCCGTAATTGGCGCGCGGTGACTGATGCAGCTGACGAGACGAGTGCGCATAGAGATAACACGAGGAATCACGTCATCCAAGGTCGGCCGATACACGGGCAACCGTATGCGATTTACATTCCACATAGTCACATGGCTTACAGTACGTCGTTGTACCGATCTCCGCCACCGCGCGCGCTCATTGTTTCTGTCCCATGCACTTCCGTCCCATCCACTTCCGTCTCTTTTCCAAAATCACTCCCACAAAAATGTCCAGCTACCGAGTGGAAAGAAGTTACACATCAAAAATGACGAAAAAATGACTTAATAAATATGTGTTGCTGTAATGTGGGGCCATGAACAGAATAAGTTAGCAATGTCTGTGGTGAACAATGCTGGTCATAAACATCCAAATCCCCCCCAGGGGCTCACATCTAGTGGGATGTGGGTTGGCGACCACGGGGCCCCAGCTGAGTCCGGCATTGCTTCCACTTACTTGTGCCGGGCTCCTCTCTGTCTTCTTTCCTGTCAACCTCACTTGGTCAACTCTTGTTCTCTTCCGACCCCGACGGTATTAGGGTATCCGAGGCCTAGGGAGTCACTTCCTTTCCCGCCTTAATTGGCCCTTGTCTCATCTTTTCTGATTCCCTCCTTCTGCGAGGGGTCAGCCTTCTTTTTCTTTTCATGTTATCTCCTGCCTTCTGCTTAAGGCCCTCAAGGAGGCCGGGTGTATGTAGCCCCACCACTTTTGGTGCACCCTAGATAATGCTACACCCTCAGGGGCTTACGGCTGGTGAGTTCGGGAGTTGGCGACCCCGAGGGATTCCTGAGATGGGTCCGATTTCCCCTTTTGTCCCTTACCTTTGGGGCGGACCCTCTCCTCTCCTCTTTCACTTTCCTATCTGCCTTTCATGGCTCTCCTTCCTTCCAAGTCCCTCAATCCGCCTTCTTCGAGGGTTGAGGGCATTTCTTTTCCTCCTGTCCCTTATTTGCCTTATTCTCCTTTAGTTTTCCATTTCTTCTTATAGTATGTAGGTTAGTAGTTAGTTTTAGTTTTAAGTTCGCTTTTCATTTTCATCTTCACGATCACCCAAACCATCAGGGGCCGATAACCTAGATGTTAGGCCCCTTAAAACAACAATTATCATCATCATCAAACATCCAAATCCTACTCAATTGTATGGGGATGTCATTTACCTCTCATCAAGGCATACCGGGTTTGATTCCCGATTAATGCATGTGAGATTTTGGAAGTGAAATGTCACGTCCTGTGGCTTCAGAGTCTACGTAAAGCTACCGCTTCCTTTCTACTCCTGACTGTGTTTCTCTTTTCCAGGGTGATGAATATGAAATTATTCCCAACACAGCGATCATCATTTCCAGGACTGCTTTTAAAGATAACACTTCTTTCTACACACTAAATGGTCGACGCGTCCATTTCAAGGAAATCGCTCGACTGTTGAGAAGTCATGGTGTGGATTTGGATTTCAATCGCTTTCTCATTTTGCAGGTAAGGTTTTCATAGTTTGGCTGTGTATAATTTTAGAACAACTATCGGGTAGGAGAATACGGGTAGACGGGTGTCGACTACTCTGGGAAACGGAATTTTTAAATCCTGGAAAACTCAGGCTATTTTAACCCTTCCAGTGTCATTAAAATATGTTGTACTTTTCTTTGAGTGATCATTTTTTCAAAGGAAATATTGAGACATGCTTATTTGTTTGTACTTTTTTTATATTGTTAGGAAGACATTTAAAATAAGAAGAGGGGGGAAATACCGTATTTGCTCGCGTATATCTCGCACCCCATTTTTTAATTTGAAATTTCAGGAGAAAAAAAGTGCTCGCATTCATTTCTAACGCGGTCATATAAATGACCGTAATAACCTTGAGGTAGAAACGTTCGATTTAGCGCGCCACAACAGTCATCAATACGCAATGTTATCGTTCGTTTTGGCGGCAGAGGTTTCCTTTATTGTTGTCCGTCTGTTGCCTTGTAGACATCAGTACCGGTACTCTGGCTTCGAAGATGTAGGAAATCTTTGCTATACCACTCGCGCCAACATGCTTGTATGCGCAGGTAGGCCTACTGTTACATCGCAGAGAAACGTAGTTCAGTCTTCTCGAATATCAATGATTTCGTCATTACGCATTGTGTCGCATCAGGGCTTGGCCACGTGCAAACATGCGGCGCTAGTGTTATAGCATGTGGTACATCGTTAGTCTTCGGCCGCGGTCGGCAAGTTCGAGCTCGCTTGTGCATGTTGCGAGGAATCGATATGGAAGATGATCATATCGATCGCTAAGCGTCTGCGCTCTTGATTCCTTTTCTGCCTTGAATCATCCTTAACGAGCATATGACGTCTTTTTCATAGGTTCTTAATGTCACATAACCATAACGAATAGAAATAAAGAGCTTCTTGAAGACGTGCATCGCAAATGCATTCGACGGAAGTCAGGATGAGGCAGTATGGGATGATGACCAGAATGATGCACGCGAGATTACCTCGCAGATTGGCGGCAGTGACAATGAATAGGGTGAGTACCGTATGCCAGTTGCCTTGTTTCTTCTTCTTCGTCGCGAATGGGTCTTAGGACCACGCGGAATCAACAATGGTTAGTCATTCTTGCAGCCCAGTACTCCTTCATACGCAACGAATGGGTTTGCTTCCGTTGTGCAGACCAGATATGGTGGTATGGCCGTCTTTCTTCCTCCTCGAAACCCCGTGTGAGTGCAAGTGTTCTGATGACATTTCGGTCTAGGAGATTTGGCGATCCTAATTCTTGCAAGTCTTTTTCAGTCTGTTTGTACCAATTTGATCTAGTTGTTTTGTTTTTCAAGTATGTGTGAATTTTGTGAGTTAGTCCATTTGGGTCCATTCTTTCCAGGTGCCCCAAGAATTGGATTCGTCGCATATGCATTTTGTCTGTGATTTTGGAGATGGTTTTATATATTTCAGCATTTGGCTTTGGAAGATGAACACCATCTTTGATTCTCGGCCCTAAGATTTTCCTCATTATTTTACGTTCCTTCACTTCCAACTGATCTCGAAGTGTTCTATGTTGAAGAGTGAGAGTTTCTGAAGCGTAGAGAGCTTCGGGCCCGATCACTGTTGTATAATGTTGAATTTTGCATTTCCAGGAAAGACTCTTTTTGTTGTAAGTATTTTTCGTTAACTGAAAAGCAGTTTCCATTTTTTGAATTCTTGTTGTAATGGACCTCTTTTCATTACAATTGTCGGTAATCCATTCACCCAAATATTTAAATTCCTTCACATGAGATATATGGTCAGTACCAATTTCAATTTCAGATGGGGCATTCTTTATATCTGTCATAAATTTTGTTTTATCAAATGAGATTTGCAATCCAGTTTTCTTTGCTTGTTCTTGTAGAAGTTCAAGTTGGTATTGCGCATCATAGATGTTTTGGGCAATTAATGCCATGTCATCAGCAAATGCCAAACAGTCTAATTCTATGCCTTTAAGTTTTGGTCCTATCCTATGCTTCGGTGCACCTGCTTTTCACCATTCTCGTACAACCTTCTCTAGTGCACAATTGAAAAGCAACGGGGACAATCCATCTCCTTGTCGGACTCCTGTGTCAATGGGGAATTCACTGCTCAGTTCTCCCATAAATTTAACCTTAGATTTGGTTTCCATGAGTGTTTCCTTAATAATATTTGTTGTCTTTTGATCTAATCTAAATTCTTTGAGTATTTCGAAAAGGGATTCACGGTCGATGCTATCACACGCCTTTTGGAAGTCAACAAATGTAATGACATAGTGTTTGTTCGATGTATTGCGGAAATATTTCATTGAGTTTTTTAAATTGATAATTTGTTCCACACACGACCTGCCTTTCCTGAAGCCACCTTGGTATTCGCCGATTACTGGATCCAATTGAATTTCTGCACGATTCAGGAGAGCTTTAGACAAAACTTTGTATGTTATGGATAGTAATGAAATTCCACGATAATTGTTGGGATCCGTCCGATTTCCTTTTTTGTGCAAGGGATGTATGAGTGCCATCTTCCAGTCAGCGGGGATTTTTTCAGTTCGCCAAACTTCTTCTAAAATTTCTTGGAGTTTTACAATGAGATTTTCTCCTGCATTTTTCCACAACTCTGCAACAATTTGGTCTTCCCCCGACGCTTTGTTGTTTTTCAATGATTTAATTATCTCTCTTATTTCCTGAACGTTGGGTGGATACGAATCTTGGTTTTGTTGCGTGTGGATAAATGTGAATGTTTCTTGAGGTTTCTCACAATTGAGCAATACCGAAAAGTAGTTTGCAAGGATTTCACAGTTTTTTGTGTTACTATGAGCAATATCCCCATGTTCATTTTTGAATTGAAGTAATGGAGGGGAATATTTAGTGAGCTTCTGGCGAAAAGTTCTATAGTAGTTTCTAGAATTATGTTGTTTGAAGTCAGCTTCTATTTCTTGTAATATTTTGTTGTCATTCTGCTTGCGAATTCTTCTTATTGATTTCGTGACTGTTCTTCTGACATCCTTGAGATCTTGCAGAGTCTTAGGAGTTTTGTTGCAAGACCAATTGTGCCATGCCTGTTGCCTGAGCCTTACAAGGGCATCACATTCGGCTGTCCACCACGGATGTTTGTGTTCTCATGTGTGGTGCTATTTTCTCGGCTGTTTTTATTTATCCTGCTTGGAGCTGTTGCCAGTTTTGTGGATTCAATTGTTGAGTCTCGTTTTTAAATTTATCATTACCTTGAATATTTTGAACATCATATTTACTGGGTGGGATTTTCTGAGAGAATCGCCTTTTCTCTGGAATAATATTTAACGAAAATTTTGTAGGGCAATGGTCAGAATCCAGAGCTAACCCCTTAAGGACTTTAAGTTTCATTATTTCGAGAGTATTTACTCTGGAGATCAGCACATGGTCCAATTGATATTCTCCTAACAGTGGGTTAGGTGACACCCACGTCTTGGACTGAGAGGTTTTCTTTTTGAAAAATGTTGATTTGAAGAATAAGTCATGGTTCTTGCAGATTTCAAGAAGACGCATACCGTTCCGATTGGTCTGATTATGTCCTGACCATTTACCTACCCAATATCTATATTTCTTTTCTTTGCCAATTTGGGCATTAAAATCACCCATAAGTATTTTAACATGATTCCTCGGGATTCTTTGAAGTATATCATCTAATTGGTTCCAAAATTCTTCGACTTTTCCTACAGCCTTTCTGTTGGTGATATTAGTTGGGGCATGTCCATTAATGAGAGTGTAAATTTTGTTTGCTGATTTTATTGTCATGGTGGAGAGACGACCGGAGGGAGAGTGGAAGGTTGTAACTGAATCAAGTAAGGAATGATGGACTATAAATCCAGTACCAAATTGTGGGCAATTTTTCATAGCTCGTTCTCCTGGCTTCCCTTTGTAAATCCTGTAACCTTCAGAATTGAAAGGATATTCATCTGTAAATCTAGATTCTTGAAAAGCAATAATCTTGATTTTACGTTCTCGTGATTTGTCTAAACTGGATTTGAGTTTCCCCATCTTCAAGAGAGAATTTACGTTAATCGTCATTAGCCAAATCTTTGATTAAGGTTTAATTTTTTTACGGGGTGTCGAGGCACTCCGACTTACCTCATCGTACAAGTCTGTGGTCTCCCCAGAATCCGAATAGACCACTTGCGGTTTTTCAACCGTGGGATTTGACCCACTGGGGTAAGTTGTTTTTGAACGTGCTACATCCATGTTGATTAACTTGGATTAGGGATTTGACTAGAATTGAGGTTCTAGTCGGGTTAAGCTCAGAGTTCCACTTCTGAGTGTTATTAATCAGCCGCCACTAACATTTGGAACAGACGCTGTCGGAGTATCGCCACTAACATGCGGAACCGTCATACCCCTAAGACTGATATATGGCCTCCATATACCTTTTACTCATTAACCCGAGCACTGGGTTGCCCCTTCCGCCAATTATGCTGTACCGAAAGTTACCTTCTCCACCATAAATGCCGTTGAGGTCTTCACCGTTACCGTGGTAAGGGGCCCATACATGGTACTACCAGTCGGGCCAACTGGACCATGGTTTTTTTAAGAGGTGTTACTCCTCTATCACTCACCTTTTGTCCTGGCTTGTGACAGGCAGAGCCTGGCTTCCCAAACAATGGGTCCAGGTTGGCAGGCTTTTGCCTTGTTTCAATAATACAAATTTTGTGTTGTTTTTTTTTCGGGAATACAGTCATTCCCCCACGTATATCTCGCACCGAAAATTTTCACAAATATTTTCGGTCAAAAAAGTGCGATATATACGCGAGCAAATATGGTATTACAAAATATGCAACAGTTCACGAAAACCATGGAATTCACATCACGAAAGGAAGATATACCTTTGATTACTACAACTTGTATCTGAATAGCCGCTGCTCTCATCTCCATCAGTTTCATTGTCAATTCACTATAATCACATTCCGATTCGTCCAAATAGCTTCAAATCGTAGCCATATATTTATCGTACGAACGCCCCGCATTTCACTGTTTATATCGTACATCAGCTGATACTTTGAGACTCGAGTATTTATCTAACAAATCCTAAAAAATGAGGATGAAATTATTCACATAGTCTTTTCCAGTTCCAGGTGAGATCATTAAGGTTGTCCAATACCTTCATGCCACCTACCTGCGAAAAAGACACAACAAGGGTTAATGACACTCATGGAATTTTAGTTTTACAAGGTCCAACCTTGAACAGTAATTGGAAATTAAGCATTTAAATTTTGATTGGGGAAAAATATTTCTGGTGATGATTGTTGTAGATCTATGTTCATCATCATCATCATCTTGCACAGTTTCCAGCCACTGGCCGGGTCTTTTTGGAACACAAGTCTCTCCAACGTCTTCTGTCTTCCCACCATCTCTCAGCCTCCACCCTTGTCCAGTCTTCTCCTCTCATCTTCCACCCCCTTCAGCTACCTGTCTCTCGGTCCCTTTCCTTCCCACTTCGTCTCGTGTATCCTCCTGGGTATCCTCTTCTCCTCCATTCGTTTTACATGTCCATACCGTGCAAGTCTAGATTTCTCTATACCATCCTGTAATGGTTCCTCCTTCATTAATTCTCTGGTCCTCTCATTTCTTATTCTGTCCATCTTTGTAACTCCAATACTGCTTCTCACTGGCCTGTATTTTGCTCTTCTCCCTTCCTTTCATAACCCAGGTCTCCGAGGCATACGTCAGGATAGGGACATAGTACGTCCAATATATGATCTTTTTGCTGTTCTGATGGACATCCTTGCTCCATAACATGCTTCTCACACTCCTCCGGAATGCTTCTGCCTGTCTCCCCCGCTCATTTATTTCTCTATTGTTTCTTCCATTATCTTGTATCAGGCTTCCCAGATACTTGAAACTCTCCACTTTCTTCAGCTGTTCCCCACCAATTGTTATTCCCGTTGTGGTTCTTTCCTTCTTCCTTGTTGTGATCACCATCTCACTCTTATTTATGCTAAATTTCATCCCATATCCTTGTATTACTCCTTCCCACACGTCCAACTGTTCCTGTACCTCCTCCTCCTTATTTCCCCAAATCATCAAATCATCTGCAAACACCATTGCTTTCATCTTTCCTTCCCCAATTACTTGTGCCACTCGGGTCATTATGTCATCCATCACCACAATGAAAAGTAACGGTGACAGTGCACTTCCTTGTTTCAGGCCGTTTCTCTGTTCCAACCAGTCTGATCTCTCTCCTCCCACTTTCACACAGCTCACGCTTCCCTTGTACATCTCCTTTATCCTCTTTATAGTCCATTTCTCTACTCCTCTATCCTCTATGTTCATACTGATGTTAAATCAGTAAGCTCTCATTTCTTGTAAGATAGAGCACACAAATTACATGTGTGTTTGTATATAAATGAATAACTGTATGATTTTTGAGAGCAATACTATTGACAAACTACTTTCAATACTCGCAAGTACAATACTTTTTCTGGATGAAAAATTTGGAAGTTGGCAAAATATAGAAAAAAAATAATATATTTTTTATCTTTTCATCTCTGTCATGCTACCCTTTTTTTCTTCGAGCACTTTTTGAAATGCTTTTTAAGTACAAACTCTGTTTTATCATAGCCACTACTGTTACTCAGGAAATTTTAAGGGTTGGTTTTGGTAGACATCCTGACCAGCTGCCAGAAAGTTTAGCATTGGTATATTCACAGGGTCCATCATATTTCTTATGTTTCGATCCTTTGAAAAGTCCAATGTAAATCAACTAGCGATCTTGCCCGGCCTTGATTCACCCTTCCTGACTCTGTCCGTGGAAGTGTATCTTGTAAGTTGAACTTAGACCAGTTTTGTCTTTGAGATGAATATCCGTATTGTCATGACAATATATTCATTTACAAAAACACGAAGTTTCCACCTAGTCAATACATTGTATATTGCAATATCAATGTTATACAAGCGACTACGGTGGCGTAGTTGGCAGCATGCTGAACTCCTGCGTTCAAGATCGCGGGTGAAAACCCGGCCGGAGTAGTCCGACTTTTTAAGAGCGTTAAAATCCTTCAGTATGCCTTCCTTCGGAGGGAAAGTAAAGCCGGCGGGCCCATGTCATAGATTTAAGGCATGTAAAAGAACCTTCCACAGACTAAACTTGTGTGAAGCTAAACTTCTATCAGAGCTCCAACGTTCACCACTAGGTATCATTGACATCTGGTAGTGAAAGTTGGAACTACTTGAAATTGTACGGAACTTGTAGCTCAGCCTATGGAGTCCGCTTGAAGCAGCTACAGCCTCTGGTGAGCTGAACATGTCCTCGGATACTCCTGGCACTAAAAGCCATACGATAAATAAATGTTATACAGTATCAGCCGCACTGGTAATCTTCGGACAATAAACTTGTTGGGGCCCTCGCTGTGTAGAAGTTTGTTTTGCTACATACAGTGCTCTCTCGGTAATCCGGCAGATGTCGGACCAGAGCACTCACTGCCGGATTACCGAAAACGCCGGATTCCTGGAAAATATCGAGAAAAACGCAGATATCATTTGAAAATCAGTTTGAACTACATTGTACTATACTAAGTAAAAAAGTACGAAAATACATCATATAACTCACGTTATTCCTTGGAAGTAGACGGCTGGAAATATGCATCAATTGTCTTTTGCTTTTTACGGTTGAGAGACACTTTGAGAACTTGTTCCTGTAACCTTCTTAAAACTAAAACATCGTTACCAGAGACGCCATTTTCCTCCGCCCAGGCAATTGACGTTTCGCTCTTTTCAAGCCGCTTTAGGATTTCATATTTATCTAACAAAGATAGAGTGTTATGTTTACGTTTTTTCTGCACGGATGTCACCTTAAACACAACACTGCTACAGTACAACTGTCCCACACTAAGCACCTGAGTGGGGCGTGAGTCATCGCTCTTGGCGACAACGCATTGTTTACTCAGACCTAGACTTGTCGCTGCGTGGGAAACATTGTACGGTATTGGGAACGCATTATCTAATCAAGTGTTGAGCTCGTACTCGAATACAAAACGTCCGATTACTGGGAGTGCCGGAGAGCTGAGATACCGGATTACAGAGGGAGTACTGTAATTACAATGACGTTGCAAATGCCTGGGTTTTAGTGGACTAATATGTACAGAATATGAAGCTTTACAGTATCAGGAATGAGGGGATGCTCCGGCTGCAAGGTTTTGTGGGTTATGCACCATAACCCAGGGTTGCAGATTTTGAGACTGCGTATTTACTAATGATACCTAAGTTTCAGTATCCTCAAAAGTAATGTGTTATTTTTATTTATTTCCTCTACTGTCTGTTGAACAAACATAAGCGCCCCATGATGTGTATCATGATTTCATCATCATCATCATTTCCCCTTATCCAGTTCCTGCCGGGTCGGGGTATTTATGGCACTTCTCCACCTTCGTCTTTCCTTCCACAATTCTTCTTCCACGATCTTGTCCCAGTGCAGATTTCTTTTTCTCACGCTGTTCTTCACTGAATCAATCCACCTTGTTCTAGGTCTTCCCCGTGCACTTTGCCTCCAGCATCTGTCTTGGTATTCTATTTTCCTCCATCCTCTTTACATGTCCAATCCACCTTAGTTTATTCTTCTCAATTCTCTCATTTAGTTTTCCCATCCCAACATCCTTCCTAACATCTTCATTCCTCACTCTCTTTCCTTGTCTTTCCTATCATACTTTTTAGGAATTTCATTTCACTGGCTTGGATTCTACTCTCTTGCCTGCTTGTCAGGGTCCAAGTCTCAATATGGGTACGTAGTACACTTTCCTTGGTACTTCCTTATCCCAAACAAGTTTTCTTACACTTTGATAGAATGCATTGCTCTGCCAATCTCCATGTCCAACCTACCAGTTTGCATCAATTCACTTCCTAGGTATTTGAACGTGTCCACAATTTCCAAACTCTGACTTCCAATTTTCACAGTGCCCTTTCCTTGTCTTTCCCCTCTTGCCATCATCATGGTCTTGCTTTTCTCTATACTGATTTTCAGGCCGTACTTCTGAATATTTTCGTTCAGTGCATCTAGATGTTCTTGCACTTCTTCGGTGTTCCTTCCCCAGACCACAATATCATGATTTTTTGATGTGTAATATGCCTGGGTCAGCTGGAAGGTCTTAAGAACTGTGTATGTTACAGGGCGAGGTGGAGCAGATTGCAATGATGAAACCAAAGGGCCTGACAGAACACGAGATTGGGATGCTCGAATATCTGGAGGACATCATCGGGACCTCTCGTTACAAAGTAAGTGTATGGTTAATTTGGTTCAGCAGGACCAGACTGGTACTGTCGATCATTGGACAGGTGGAGGGAGAGATAAAAGGGGAGAGAGACGATCAGAATTTATGGTTTATGGCTGGTGCAATACATGCCAACGAGTCCTCATAGTCATGAGTTACAACTCCTACGAGTCGATTGGTCCAAAACTCATAAAATGTACCTTCATGTGTTATGACTCGTAAGAGTGACTGGATTTTAGTGGAATTTTTGATTTTCTACAAAATTAACAAATTTGAAATAAACTAGTGGTGTGTACGTGCTATCATCATAAAGTTTCCGCCCCAGTTTCCCGGGTGTGGTTTAAGAGCGCTCTCTTCTTTCTGTCATACGTTTGACGTGACCAAACCATCGCAAACGTGCCCTACTTATGGTCTCCTTCAGGGACTGATTTATTCCAGCTTGTTCTCTAAGCTTCTCATTTCTTACTCTGTCTTTCCTAGTTTTTTGACGCATGCTTCTCAGAAACTTCATTTCTGAAGCCTGAAGTCTGCTGTCATCTTTTTTGGTAGTTGTGCATGTTTCCAACCCATAAGTCAATATAGGGACAAAGTATGTTCGAAACAGAGTTTGTTTTGATCTTAGTGGCACTTGCTTATTCCAGAGTAGATATCGAACTTGCTGATAAAATTGACTTGATTTCTGAATATGGTTATTTAATTCAAGCAGTTGTCACATGATATTATGCATGCAAGGTACTGAAGAGTAAAGATGATGGAAATGTTTATTCACTACCAGTTGTATATTTCCAGAAAATTTGTTGGCCACCCTTTCAGCTGATAGAAATGCACTAGTTCCTCTTTTAAACGTTACTAAAGATACGAGAAAATTGCATTTTGAAATTGCCTTTAATTTTGAAAAATAGCATATTGTAGCATTTAAACGTTAACACCATGCAAGAGAAAAATTTAAAATGAATAAACATGGAAACCAATTCAAGCATATGCAGGATTGGATATACAGCATGGGTGTTTCTGATAAATGGGCATAAGCATTTAAAATATGTATGTGAATGATACATTTACTTAACTTCAGGTAAATACCACCCAACGGATTATTAACTAAATAATGAAATGTATGTTTACCCCCTCATCATTGCATTAATTGCATTGCATTAATTATCTATTTGCCGGGTGGTTTAATGGTCAAATGGCACTTTTTGATTCCAACCCTATAAGACGAGTTATTAAAAGAAATAACTGGAACTTTGCAGTCTGGCTGCGTGGCTCAGGGGTAACGTTCTCGCTTGCTGAGCCCAAGGTTGCAGGTTCGAAACCTGGCGCAGTCAGCTGGCATTTGAGGGTGCGCAAATGCGAGGGAGCCGTGTCAGTACATTTACTGGCACGTTAAAGATCCCCTTCGGGGCAAAATTCCGGCACCCCAGCGTCTCTAAAAGCCAGGGTAGTTAAAAGGGACGTAAAACCAATAACATTATTGGAACTTTGCAAGGAGTTAGAAATAAGCAGTTGTGACCTTGGCAATGGGAAACCACAGAAAAGGATTCCAGACATCTCAGAATTTGAACCAATTCGTCCACCAAGCCCAGGGCAGCCCGGTATTGTCATTCCACCTACGGATGCCGCAAGGTTAATTTCATAAGACAAGCATTTTAGCGTGACAACAGCTCGCTTTATTCTAACCTTGGCATCAGTGTACCATTTGCACTTGATAGAGGGCTATGCTGATATGTGTCCATAATATGAACACATACCTTCGCAGATGACATTGCTTTAACAACAGATAATGAAGATGATCTTCAACAGATACTTCATTTAATGAATAACATCCTTAAAAACTAATTTAGCATGAAGATGAATACAAATAAACAAAAATACTTGTATGCAGTCGGAACCAGGAAGATTATAGAAGAGCACCAGCATAGAATGATAGAATACGACATGTGAAGGAATAGAAGTATCTGGGAAACTTGGTAACGTATGATAGAACCAGCAAACGAGAAATTCGGAGTAGAATTATTCAGGCAAAGAACGCCTTTCATAGAAACAAGAATCTCTTCACATCCAGAAGTATAGACTTAAAACTAAGGAAGAGATTGTTGAAGACGTACGTATGGAGTGTGGCTTTGTATGGTAGTGAGACCTGGACAATAGGGAAGTCAGAAGAGAAGTTGATGGCTTTTGAGACTTGGTGCTGGAGAAGAATGCTTAAGATCAGTTGGATACAACATATGACAAATGAAGAGGTATTCAGAAGAACAAGAGAAAGTAGAAGCTTCATGAAGAGTCTGAAAACAAGAGGTGCAATTATTTTGGGACATATTCTCAGACATAATAGCTTGCCAGCGAGAGTCATCGAAGGGATGTTGGAAGGGAAAAACACAAGAGGAAGACCACCACTTGCATACATCACACAGTTAATGACAGACACGAACACAAAATCGTATCATGAATTGAAGAGGATGGCGGAGAATAGAGAAGATTGGAGAGTTGCTGCGAGCCAGCCCCAGGGCTGTTAACCTTTTACCCCATCACTCCCGAGCACTGGTTTGCCTCTTCCGCCAGTTACGCGCTTACCTCATCCTGGATAAATACAAAATTTTAGCCAGAATTTCAGACAGAAAACTTCCTTTGTGTTTATGGAATTTATCAATAGAGGGATTTCTTTCACTGTCGACAATCGAAACTGTAAAACTGAAGTTTGTGCGTACAAATAGGGTGTAAATTTGTTTATTATGGATATGTGTACTTGTCTTTGTGAGTAATGTTGTGTTGTAGGAGCCCATCGAGAAGCTGAACGAGCGACTGGACGAGCTGGTTCAGGAGCGTAGCGAGAAGGTGAACAGGATGAAGTTCGCCGAGCAGGAGAAGAAGAAGTTGGAGGGGCCTAAGAACGAGTGTATCGAGTATCTCAAGCTGCAGAACGAAGTTACTAAAAAGAGGAACGTCTTGTGCCAGTTACTACTGTGAGTTTATTATACATTAGTCATTGGCCAGGGAGGAGTAAAACTTCACTTACCGTATTTCCTCGCATAATTGTCGCCACCACTTTTCAAACACTAAAATAGGTTTATAAAATGTCATCGCATAATCGTCGCTTAGCATGTTCGTATTTGTGCGCCAGTCAGTTGCGTATGCTGCTGCGACTTTGTCAGATGAAAAATATCTCGTTTTTATGCTTGCGGGCAATGAACTGTGACGCGAGCGGCAAGCTCCGTCATTTAGCACATTCCGCGAGTGTATAATCTGGTGTGATCTTGTAGGCAGAAAGTAATTTCGTCTTTATGCCTGCGGGCTATGAACTATGACGCGAACGGCCAGCGCACATTCCGTGAACTTATAGACCTAATCTGGCGTGGTCTTGTCAGGAGAAAGTAACCTCATCTTTATGCCTGCCGGCTATGAACTATGACGCGAACGGCCAGCGCACATTCCGTGAACTTATAGACCTAATCTGGCGTGGTCTTGTCAGGAGAAAGTAACTTCATCTTTATGCCTGCCGGCTATGAACCTCGACGCGAACGGCCAACGCACATTCCGCGAGCTTATAGGCCTAATCTGGCGTGATCATGTCAACAAAAAGTAATCTCATTTTTAGGCCTGCGGCCTATGAACTATGACGCGAGCGGCCAGAGCACATTCCGCGAGCGTATAGGCCTAATCTGACGTGATCTTGCCAGGAGAAAGTAATATCGTATTTATGCCTGCAGGCTATGAACTGTGACGCGAGCGGCAAGCTTCGTCACTTAGCACTTTCCGCGAGCTTATAATCTGGTGTGATCTTGTCAGGAGACAGTAATCTCGTCTTTATGCCTGCAGGCTATGAACTGTGACGCGAGCGGCAAGCTTCGTCACTTAGCACATTCCGCGAGCTTATAATCTGGTGTGATCTTGTCAGGAGACAGTAATCTCGTCTTTATGCCTGCAGGCTATGAACTGTGACGCGAGCGGCAAGCTTCGTCACTGAGCACTTTCCGCGAGCTTATAATCTGGTGTGATCTTGTCAGGAGACAGTAATCTCGTCTTTATGCCTGCAGGCTATGAACTGTGACGCGAGCGGCAAGCTTCGTCACTTAGCACTTTCCGCGAGCTTATAATCTGGTGTGATCTTGTCAGGAGACAGTAATCTCGTCTTTATGCCTGCAGGCTATGAACTGTGACGCGAGCGGCAAGCTTCGTCACTTAGCACTTTCCGCGAGCTTATAATCTGGTGTGATCTTGTCAGGAGACAGTAATCTCGTCTTTATGCCTGCAGGCTATGAACTGTGACGCGAGCGGCAAGCTTCGTCACTTAGCACTTTCCGCGAGCTTATAATCTGGTGTGATCTTGTCAGGAGACAGTAATCTCGTCTTTATGCCTGCAGGCTATGAACTGTGACGCGAGCGGCAAGCTTCGTCACTTAGCACTTTCCGCGAGCTTATAATCTGGTGTGATCTTGTCAGGAGACAGTAATCTCGTCTTTATGCCTGCAGGCTATGAACTGTGACGCGAGCGGCAAGCTTCGTCACTTAGCACTTTCCGCGAGCTTATAATCTGGTGTGATCTTGTCAGGAGACAGTAATCTCGTCTTTATGCCTGCAGGCTATGAACTGTGACGCGAGCGGCAAGCTTCGTCACTTAGCACTTTCCGCGAGCTTATAATCTGGTGTGATCTTGTCAGGAGACAGTAATCTCGTCTTTATGCCTGCAGGCTATGAACTGTGACGCGAGCGGCAAGCTTCGTCACTTAGCACTTTCCGCGAGCTTATAATCTGGTGTGATCTTGTCAGGAGACAGTAATCTCGTCTTTATGCCTGCAGGCTATGAACTGTGACGCGAGCGGCAAGCTTCGTCACTTAGCACTTTCCGCGAGCTTATAATCTGGTGTGATCTTGTCAGGAGACAGTAATCTCGTCTTTATGCCTGCAGGCTATGAACTGTGACGCGAGCGGCAAGCTTCGTCACTTAGCACTTTCCGCGAGCTTATAATCTGGTGTGATCTTGTCAGGAGACAGTAATCTCGTCTTTATGCCTGCAGGCTATGAACTGTGACGCGAGCGGCAAGCTTCGTCACTTAGCACATTCCGCGAGCTTATAATCTGGTGTGATCTTGTCAGGAGACAGTAATCTCGTCTTTATGCCTGCAGGCTATGAACTGTGACGCGAGCGGCAAGCTTCGTCACTGAGCACTTTCCGCGAGCTTATAATCTGGTGTGATCTTGTCAGGAGACAGTAATCTCGTCTTTATGCCTGCAGGCTATGAACTGTGAAGCGAGCGGCGAGCTTCGTCACTTAGCACTTTCCGCGTGCTTATAATCTGGTGTGATCTTGTCAGGAGACAGTAATCTCGTCTTATGCCTGCAGGCTATGAACTGTGACGCGAGCGGCAAGCTTCGTCACTTAGCACTTTCCGCGAGCTTATAATCTGGTGTGATCTTGTCAGGAGACAGTAATCTCGTCTTTATGCCTGCAGGCTATGAACTGTGACGCGAGCGGCAAGCTTCGTCACTTAGCACTTTCCGCGAGCTTATAATCTGGTGTGATCTTGTCAGGAGACAGTAATCTCGTCTTTATGCCTGCCGGCTATGAACTGTGACGCGAGCGGCAAGCTTCGTCACTTAGCACATTCCGCGAGCTTATAATCTGGTGTGATCTTGTCAGGAGACAGTAATCTCGTCTTTATGCCTGCAGGCTATGAACTGTGACGCGAGCAAGCTTCGTCACTTAGCACTTTCCGCGAGCTTATAATCTGGTGTGATCTTGTCAGGAGACAGTAATCTCGTCTTTATGCCTGCAGGCTATGAACTGTGACGCGAGCGGCAAGCTTCGTCACTGAGCACTTTCCGCGAGCTTATAATCTGGTGTGATCTTGTCAGGAGACAGTAATCTCGTCTTTATGCCTGCAGGCTATGAACTGTGAAGCGAGCGGCAAGCTTCGTCACTTAGCACTTTCCGCGAGCTTATAATCTGGTGTGATCTTGTCAGGAGACAGTAATCTCGTCTTTATGCCTGCAGGCTATGAACTGTGAAGCGAGCGGCAAGCTTCGTCACTGAGCACTTTCCGCGAGCTTATAATCTGGTGTGATCTTGTCAGGAGACAGTAATCTCGTCTTTATGCCTGCAGGCTATGAACTGTGACGCGAGCGGCAAGCTTCGTCACTTAGCACTTTCCGCGAGCTTATAATCTGGTGTGATCTTGTCAGGAGACAGTAATCTCGTCTTTATGCCTGCAGGCTATGAACTGTGACGCGAGCGGCAAGCTTCGTCACTTAGCACTTTCCGCGAGCTTATAATCTGGTGTGATCTTGTCAGGAGACAGTAATCTCGTCTTTATGCCTGCAGGCTATGAACTGTGACGCGAGCGGCAAGCTTCGTCACTTAGCACTTTCCGCGAGCTTATAATCTGGTGTGATCTTGTCAGGAGACAGTAATCTCGTCTTTATGCCTGCAGGCTATGAACTGTGACGCGAGCGGCAAGCTTCGTCACTTAGCACTTTCCGCGAGCTTATAATCTGGTGTGATCTTGTCAGGAGACAGTAATCTCGTCTTTATGCCTGCAGGCTATGAACTGTGACGCGAGCGGCAAGCTTCGTCACTTAGCACGTTCCGCGAGCTTATAATCTGGTGTGATCTTGTCAGGAGACAGTAATCTCGTCTTTATGCCTGCAGGCTATGAACTGTGACGCGAGCGGCAAGCTTCGTCACTTAGCACTTTCCGCGAGCTTATAATCTGGTGTGATCTTGTCAGGAGACAGTAATCTCGTCTTTATGCCTGCAGGCTATGAACTGTGACGCGAGCGGCAAGCTTCGTCACTTAGCACATTCCGCGAGCTTATAATCTGGTGTGATCTTGTCAGGAGACAGTAATCTCGTCTTTATGCCTGCAGGCTATGAACTGTGACGCGAGCGGCAAGCTTCGTCACTTAGCACTTTCCGCGAGCTTATAATCTGGTGTGATCTTGTCAGGAGACAGTAATCTCGTCTTTATGCCTGCAGGCTATGAACTGTGACGCGAGCGGCAAGCTTCGTCACTTAGCACATTCCGCGAGCTTATAATCTGGTGTGATCTTGTCAGGAGACAGTAATCTCGTCTTTATGCCTGCAGGCTATGAACTGTGACGCGAGCGGCAAGCTTCATCACTTAGCACATTCCGCGAGCTTATAATCTGGTGTGATCTTGTCAGGAGACAGTAATCTCGTCTTTATGCCTGCAGGCTATGAACTGTGAAGCGAGCGGCGAGCTTCGTCACTTAGCACTTTCCGCGAGCTTATAATCTGGTGTGATCTTGTCAGGAGACAGTAATCTCGTCTTTATGCCTGCAGGCTATGAACTGTGACGCGAGCGGCAAGCTTCGTCACTTAGCACTTTCCGCGAGCTTATAATCTGGTGTGATCTTGTCAGGAGACAGTAATCTCGTCTTTATGCCTGCAGGCTATGAACTGTGACGCGAGCGGCAAGCTTCGTCACTTAGCACTTTCCGCGAGCTTATAATCTGGTGTGATCTTGTCAGGAGACAGTAATCTCGTCTTTATGCCTGCAGGCTATGAACTGTGACGCGAGCGGCAAGCTTCGTCACTTAGCACATTCCGCGAGCTTATAATCTGGTGTGATCTTGTCAGGAGACAGTAATCTCGTCTTTATGCCTGCAGGCTATGAACTGTGACGCGAGCGGCAAGCTTCGTCACTTAGCACTTTCCGCGAGCTTATAATCTGGTGTGATCTTGTCAGGAGACAGTAATCTCGTCTTTATGCCTGCAGGCTATGAACTGTGACGCGAGCGGCAAGCTTCGTCACTTAGCACTTTCCGCGAGCTTATAATCTGATGTGATCTTGTCAGGAGACAGTAATCTCGTCTTTATGCCTGCAGGCTATGAACTGTGACGCGAGCGGCAAGCTTCGTCACTTAGCACATTCCGCGAGCTTATAATCTGGTGTGATCTTGTCAGGAGACAGTAATCTCGTCTTTATGCCTGCAGGCTATGAACTGTGACGCGAGCGGCAAGCTTCGTCACTTAGCACTTTCCGCGAGCTTATAATCTGGTGTGATCTTGTCAGGAGACAGTAATCTCGTCTTTATGCCTGCAGGCTATGAACTGTGACGCGAGCGGCAAGCTTCGTCACTTAGCACATTCCGCGAGCTTATAATCTGGTGTGATCTTGTCAGGAGACAGTAATCTCGTCTTTATGCCTGCAGGCTATGAACTGTGACGCGAGCGGCAAGCTTCATCACTTAGCACATTCCGCGAGCTTATAATCTGGTGTGATCTTGTCAGGAGACAGTAATCTCGTCTTTATGCCTGCAGGCTATGAACTGTGAAGCGAGCGGCGAGCTTCGTCACTTAGCACTTTCCGCGAGCTTATAATCTGGTGTGATCTTGTCAGGAGACAGTAATCTCGTCTTTATGCCTGCAGGCTATGAACTGTGACGCGAGCGGCAAGCTTCGTCACTTAGCACTTTCCGCGAGCTTATAATCTGGTGTGATCTTGTCAGGAGACAGTAATCTCGTCTTTATGCCTGCAGGCTATGAACAATGACGCGAGCGGCAAGCTTCGTCACTTAGCACTTTCCGCGAGCTTATAATCTGGTGTGATCTTGTCAGGAGACAGTAATCTCGTCTTTATGCCTGCAGGCTATGAACTGTGACGCGAGCGGCAAGCTTCGTCACTTAGCACATTCCGCGAGCTTATAATCTGGTGTGATCTTGTCAGGAGACAGTAATCTCGTCTTTATGCCTGCAGGCTATGAACTGTGACGCGAGCGGCAAGCTTCATCACTTAGCACATTCCGCGAGCTTATAATCTGGTGTGATCTTGTCAGGAGACAGTAATCTCGTCTTTATGCCTGCAGGCTATGAACTGTGAAGCGAGCGGCGAGCTTCGTCACTTAGCACTTTCCGCGAGCTTATAATCTGGTGTGATCTTGTCAGGAGACAGTAATCTCGTCTTTATGCCTGCAGGCTATGAACTGTGACGCGAGCGGCAAGCTTCGTCACTTAGCACTTTCCGCGAGCTTATAATCTGGTGTGATCTTGTCAGGAGACAGCAATCTCGTCTTTATGCCTGCAGGCTATGAACTGTGACGCGAGCGGCAAGCTTCGACACTTAGCACTTTCCGCGAGCTTATAATCTGGTGTGATCTTGTCAGGAGACAGTAATCTCGTCTTTATGCCTGCAGGCTATGAACTGTGACGCGAGCGGCAAGCTTCGTCACTTAGCACATTCCGCGAGCTTATAATCTGGTGTGATCTTGTCAGGAGACAGTAATCTCGTCTTTATGCCTGCAGGCTATGAACTGTGACGCGAGCGGCAAGCTTCGTCACTTAGCACTTTCCGCGAGCTTATAATCTGGTGTGATCTTGTCAGGAGACAGTAATCTCGTCTTTATGCCTGCAGGCTATGAACTGTGACGCGAGCGGCAAGCTTCGTCACTTAGCATTTTCCGCGAGCTTATAATCTGGTGTGATCTTGTCAGGAGACAGTAATCTCCTCTTTATGCCTGCAGGCTATGAACTGTGACGCGAGCGGCAAGCTTCGTCACTTAGCACATTCCGCGAGCTTATAATCTGGTGTGATCTTGTCAGGAGACAGTAATCTCGTCTTTATGCCTGCAGGCTATGAACTGTGACGCGAGCGGCAAGCTTCGTCACTTAGCACATTCCGCGAGCTTATAATCTGGTGTGATCTTGTCAGGAGACAGTAATCTCGTCTTTATGCCTGCAGGCTATGAACTGTGACGCGAGCGGCAAGCTTCGTCACTTAGCACATTCCGCGAGCTTATAATCTGGTGTGATCTTGTCAGGAGACAGTAATCTCGTCTTTATGCCTGCAGGCTATGAACTGTGACGCGAGCGGCAAGCTTCGTCACTTAGCACTTTCCGCGAGCTTATAATCTGGTGTGATCTTGTCAGGAGACAGTAATCTCGTCTTTATGCCTGCAGGCTATGAACTGTGACGCGAGCGGCAAGCTTCGTCACTTAGCACTTTCCGCGAGCTTATAATCTGGTGTGATCTTGTCAGGAGACAGTAATCTCGTCTTTATGCCTGCAGGCTATGAACTGTGACGCGAGCGGCAAGCTTCGTCACTTAGCACTTTCCGCGAGCTTATAATCTGGTGTGATCTTGTCAGGAGACAGTAATCTCGTCTTTATGCCTGCAGGCTATGAACTGTGACGCGAGCGGCAAGCTTCGTCACTTAGCACTTTCCGCGAGCTTATAATCTGGTGTGATCTTGTCAGGAGACAGTAATCTCGTCTTTATGCCTGCAGGCTATGAACTGTGACGCGAGCGGCAAGCTTCGTCACTTAGCACATTCCGCGAGCTTATAATCTGGTGTGATCTTGTCAGGAGACAGTAATCTCGTCTTTATGCCTGCAGGCTATGAACTGTGACGCGAGCGGCAAGCTTCGTCACTTAGCACATTCCGCGAGCTTATAATCTGGTGTGATCTTGTCAGGAGACAGTAATCTCGTCTTTATGCCTGCAGGCTATGAACTGTGACGCGAGCGGCAAGCTTCGTCACTTAGCACTTTCCGCGAGCTTATAATCTGGTGTGATCTTGTCAGGAGACAGTAATCTCGTCTTTATGCCTGCAGGCTATGAACTGTGACGCGAGCGGCAAGCTTCGTCACTTAGCACTTTCCGCGAGCTTATAATCTGGTGTGATCTTGTCAGGAGACAGTAATCTCGTCTTTATGCCTGCAGGCTATGAACTGTGACGCGAGCGGCAAGCTTCGTCACTTAGCACTTTCCGCGAGCTTATAATCTGGTGTGATCTTGTCAGGAGACAGTAATCTCGTCTTTATGCCTGCAGGCTATGAACTGTGACGCGAGCGGCAAGCTTCGTCACTTAGCACATTCCGCGAGCTTATAATCTGGTGTGATCTTGTCAGGAGACAGTAATCTCGTCTTTATGCCTGCAGGCTATGAACTGTGACGCGAGCGGCAAGCTTCGTCACTTAGCACTTTCCGCGAGCTTATAATCTGGTGTGATCTTGTCAGGAGACAGTAATCTCGTCTTTATGCCTGCAGGCTATGAACTGTGACGCGAGCGGCAAGCTTCGTCACTTAGCACTTTCCGCGAGCTTATAATCTGGTGTGATCTTGTCAGGAGACAGTAATCTCGTCTTTATGCCTGCAGGCTATGAACTGTGACGCGAGCGGCAAGCTTCGTCACTTAGCACTTTCCGCGAGCTTATAATCTGGTGTGATCTTGTCAGGAGACAGTAATCTCGTCTTTATGCCTGCAGGCTATGAACTGTGACGCGAGCGGCAAGCTTCGTCACTTAGCACTTTCCGCGAGCTTATAATCTGGTGTGATCTTGTCAGGAGACAGTAATCTCGTCTTTATGCCTGCAGGCTATGAACTGTGACGCGAGCGGCAAGCTTCGTCACTTAGCACTTTCCGCGAGCTTATAATCTGGTGTGATCTTGTCAGGAGACAGTAATCTCGTCTTTATGCCTGCAGGCTATGAACTGTGACGCGAGCGGCATGCTTCGTCACTTAGCACATTCCGCGAGCTTATAATCTGGTGTGATCTTGTCAGGAGACAGTAATCTCGTCTTTATGCCTGCAGGCTATGAACTGTGACGCGAGCGGCAAGCTTCGTCACTTAGCACTTTCCGCGAGCTTATAATCTGGTGTGATCTTGTCAGGAGACAGTAATCTCGTCTTTATGCCTGCAGGCTATGAACTGTGACGCGAGCGGCAAGCTTCGTCACTTAGCACTTTCCGCGAGCTTATAATCTGGTGTGATCTTGTCAGGAGACAGTAATCTCGTCTTTATGCCTGCAGGCTATGAACTGTGACGCGAGCGGCAAGCTTCGTCACTTAGCACTTTCCGCGAGCTTATAATCTGGTGTGATCTTGTCAGGAGACAGTAATCTCGTCTTTATGCCTGCAGGCTATGAACTGTGACGCGAGCGGCAAGCTTCGTCACTTAGCACTTTCCGCGAGCTTATAATCTGGTGTGATCTTGTCAGGAGACAGTAATCTCGTCTTTATGCCTGCAGGCTATGAACTGTGACGCGAGCGGCAAGCTTCGTCACTTAGCACTTTCCGCGAGCTTATAATCTGGTGTGATCTTGTCAGGAGACAGTAATCTCGTCTTTATGCCTGCAGGCTATGAACTGTGACGCGAGCGGCAAGCTTCGTCACTTAGCACATTCCGCGAGCTTATAATCTGGTGTGATCTTGTCAGGAGACAGTAATCTCGTCTTTATGCCTGCAGGCTGTGAACTGTGACGCGAGCGGCAAGCTTCGTCACTTAGCACTTTCCGCGAGCTTATAATCTGGTGTGATCTTGTCAGGAGACAGTAATCTCGTCTTTATGCCTGCAGGCTATGAACTGTGACGCGAGCGGCAAGCTTCGTCACTTAGCACTTTCCGCGAGCTTATAATCTGGTGTGATCTTGTCAGGAGACAGTAATCTCGTCTTTATGCCTGCAGGCTATGAACTGTGACGCGAGCTGCAAACTTCGTCACTTAGCACATTCCGCGAGCTTATAATCTGGTGTGATCTTGTCAGGAGACAGTAATCTCGTCTTTATGCCTGCAGGCTATGAACTGTGACGCGAGCGGCAAGCTTCGTCACTTAGCACTTTCCGCGAGCTTATAATCTGGTGTGATCTTGTCAGGAGACAGTAATCTCGTCTTTATGCCTGCAGGCTATGAACTGTGACGCGAGCGGCAAGCTTCGTCACTTAGCACATTCCGCGAGCTTATAATCTGGTGTGATCTTGTCAGGAGACAGTAATCTCGTCTTTATGCCTGCAGGCTATGAACTGTGACGCGAGCGGCAAGCTTCGTCACTTAGCACTTTCCGCGAGCTTATAATCTGGTGTGACCTTGTCAGGAGACAGTAATCTCGTCTTTATGCCTGCAGGCTATGAACTGTGACGCGAGCGGCAAGCTTCGTCACTTAGCACATTCCGCGAGCTTATAATCTGGTGTGATCTTGTCAGGAGACAGTAATCTCGTCTTTATGCCTGCAGGCTATGAACTGTGACGCGAGCGGCAAGCTTCGTCACTTAGCACATTCCGCGAGCTTATAATCTGGTGTGATCTTGTCAGGAGACAGTAATCTCGTCTTTATGCCTGCAGGCTATGAACTGTGAAGCGAGCGGCGAGCTTCGTCACTTAGCACTTTCCGCGAGCTTATAATCTGGTGTGATCTTGTCAGGAGACAGTAATCTCGTCTTTATGCCTGCAGGCTATGAACTGTGACGCGAGCGGCAAGCTTCGTCACTTAGCACTTTCCGCGAGCTTATAATCTGGTGTGATCTTGTCAGGAGACAGTAATCTCGTCTTTATGCCTGCAGGCTATGAACTGTGACGCGAGCGGCAAGCTTCGTCACTTAGCACTTTCCGCGAGCTTATAATCTGGTGTGATCTTGTCAGGAGACAGTAATCTCGTCTTTATGCCTGCAGGCTATGAACTGTGACGCGAGCGGCAAGCTTCGTCACTTAGTACTTTCCGCGAGCTTATAATCTGGTGTGATCTTGTCAGGAGACAGTAATCTCGTCTTTATGCCTGCAGGCTATGAACTGTGACGCGAGCGGCAAGCTTCGTCACTGAGCACTTTCCGCGAGCTTATAATCTGGTGTGATCTTGTCAGGAGACAGTAATCTCGTCTTTATGCCTGCAGGCTATGAACTGTGACGCGAGCGGCAAGCTTCGTCACTTAGCACTTTCCGCGAGCTTATAATCTGGTGTGATCTTGTCAGGAGACAGTAATCTCGTCTTTATGCCTGCAGGCTATGAACTGTGACGCGAGCGGCAAGCTTCGTCACTTAGCACTTTCCGCGAGCTTATAATCTGGTGTGATCTTGTCAGGAGACAGTAATCTCGTCTTTATGCCTGTAGGCTATGAACTGTGACGCGAGCGGCAAGCTTCGTCACTTAGCACTTTCCGCGAGCTTATAATCTGGTGTGATCTTGTCAGGAGACAGTAATCTCGTCTTTATGCCTGCAGGCTATGAACTGTGACGCGAGCGGCAAGCTTCGTCACTTAGCACATTCCGCGAGCTTATAATCTGGTGTGATCTTGTCAGGAGACAGTAATCTCGTCTTTATGCCTGCAGGCTATGAACTGTGACGCGAGCGGCAAGCTTCGTCACTTAGCACATTCCGCGAGCTTATAATCTGGTGTGATCTTGTCAGGAGACAGTAATCTCGTCTTTATGCCTGCAGGCTATGAACTGTGACGCGAGCGGCAAGCTTCGTCACTTAGCACTTTCCGCGAGCTTATAATCTGGTGTGATCTTGTCAGGAGACAGTAATCTCGTCTTTATGCCTGCAGGCTATGAACTGTGACGCGAGCGGCAAGCTTCGTCACTTAGCACTTTCCGCGAGCTTATAATCTGGTGTGATCTTGTCAGGAGACAGTAATCTCGTCTTTATGCCTGCAGGCTATGAACTGTGACGCGAGCGGCAAGCTTCGTCACTTAGCACTTTCCGCGAGCTTATAATCTGGTGTGATCTTGTCAGGAGACAGTAATCTCGTCTTTATGCCTGCAGGCTATGAACTGTGACGCGAGCGGCAAGCTTCGTCACTGAGCACTTTCCGCGAGCTTATAATCTGGTGTGATCTTGTCAGGAGACAGTAATCTCGTCTTTATGCCTGCAGGCTATGAACTGTGACGCGAGCGGCAAGCTTCGTCACTTAGCACTTTCCGCGAGCTTATAATCTGGTGTGATCTTGTCAGGAGACAGTAATCTCGTCTTTATGCCTGCAGGCTATGAACTGTGAAGCGAGCGGCAAGCTTCGTCACTTAGCACTTTCCGCGAGCTTATAATCTGGTGTGATCTTGTCAGGAGACAGTAATCTCGTCTTTATGCCTGCAGGCTATGAACTGTGACGCGAGCGGCAAGCTTCGTCACTTAGCACTTTCCGCGAGGTTATAATCTGGTGTGATCTTGTCAGGAGACAGTAATCTCGTCTTTATGCCTGCAGGCTATGAACTGTGACGCGAGCGGCAAGCTTCGTCACTTAGCACTTTCCGCGAGGTTATAATCTGGTGTGATCTTGTCAGGAGACAGTAATCTCGTCTTTATGCCTGCAGGCTATGAACTGTGACGCGAGCGGCAAGCTTCGTCACTTAGCACTTTCCGCGAGCTTATAATCTGGTGTGATCTTGTCAGGAGACAGTAATCTCGTCTTTATGCCTGCAGGCTATGAACTGTGACGCGAGCGGCAAGCTTCGTCACTTAGCACTTTCCGCGAGCTTATAATCTGGTGTGATCTTGTCAGGAGACAGTAATCTCGTCTTTATGCCTGCAGGCTATGAACTGTGACGCGAGCGGCAAGCTTCGTCACTTAGCACTTTCCGCGAGCTTATAATCTGGTGTGATCTTGTCAGGAGACAGTAATCTCGTCTTTATGCCTGCAGGCTATGAACTGTGACGCGAGCGGCAAGCTTCGTCACTTAGCACTTTCCGCGAGCTTATAATCTGGTGTGATCTTGTCAGGAGACAGTAATCTCGTCTTTATGCCTGCAGGCTATGAACTGTGACGCGAGCGGCAAGCTTCGTCACTTAGCACTTTCCGCGAGCTTATAATCTGGTGTGATCTTGTCAGGAGACAGTAATCTCGTCTTTATGACTGCAGGCTATGAACTGTGACGCGAGCGGCAAGCTTCGTCACTTAGCACTTTCCGCGAGCTTATAATCTGGTGTGATCTTGTCAGGAGACAGTAATCTCGTCTTTATGCCTGCAGGCTATGAACTGTGACGCGAGCGGCAAGCTTCGTCACTTAGCACTTTCCGCGAGCTTATAATCTGGTGTGATCTTGTCAGGAGACAGTAATCTCGTCTTTATGCCTGCAGGCTATGAACTGTGACGCGAGCGGCAAGCTTCGTCACTTAGCACTTTCCGCGAGCTTATAATCTGGTGTGATCTTGTCAGGAGACAGTAATCTCGTCTTTATGCCTGCAGGCTATGAACTGTGACGCGAGCGGCAAGCTTCGTCACTTAGCACTTTCCGCGAGCTTATAATCTGGTGTGATCTTGTCAGGAGACAGTAATCTCGTCTTTATGCCTGCAGGCTATGAACTGTGACGCGAGCGGCAAGCTTCGTCACTTAGCACTTTCCGCGAGCTTATAATCTGGTGTGATCTTGTCAGGAGACAGTAATCTCGTCTTTATGCCTGTAGGCTATGAACTGTGACGCGAGCGGCAAGCTTCGTCACTTAGCACTTTCCGCGAGCTTATAATCTGGTGTGATCTTGTCAGGAGACAGTAATCTCGTCTTTATGCCTGCAGGCTATGAACTGTGACGCGAGCGGCAAGCTTCGTCACTTAGCACATTCCGCGAGCTTATAATCTGGTGTGATCTTGTCAGGAGACAGTAATCTCGTCTTTATGCCTGCAGGCTATGAACTGTGACGCGAGCGGCAAGCTTCGTCACTTAGCACATTCCGCGAGCTTATAATCTGGTGTGATCTTGTCAGGAGACAGTAATCTCGTCTTTATGCCTGCAGGCTATGAACTGTGACGCGAGCGGCAAGCTTCGTCACTTAGCACTTTCCGCGAGCTTATAATCTGGTGTGATCTTGTCAGGAGACAGTAATCTCGTCTTTATGCCTGCAGGCTATGAACTGTGACGCGAGCGGCAAGCTTCGTCACTTAGCACATTCCGCGAGCTTATAATCTGGTGTGATCTTGTCAGGAGACAGTAATCTCGTCTTTATGCCTGCAGGCTATGAACTGTGACGCGAGCGGCAAGCTTCGTCACTTAGCACTTTCCGCGAGGTTATAATCTGGTGTGATCTTGTCAGGAGACAGTAATCTCGTCTTTATGCCTGCAGGCTATGAACTGTGACGCGAGCGGCAAGCTTCGTCACTGAGCACTTCCCGCGAGCTTATAATCTGGTGTGATCTTGTCAGGAGACAGTAATCTCGTCTTTATGCCTGCAGGCTATGAACTGTGACGCGAGCGGCAAGCTTCGTCACTTAGCACTTTCCGCGAGCTTATAATCTGGTGTGATCTTGTCAGGAGACAGTAATCTCGTCTTTATGCCTGCAGGCTATGAACTGTGACGCGAGCGGCAAGCTTCGTCACTTAGCACTTTCCGCGAGCTTATAATCTGGTGTGATCTTGTCAGGAGACAGTAATCTCGTCTTTATGCCTGCAGGCTATGAACTGTGACGCGAGCGGCAAGCTTCGTCACTTAGCACTTTCCGCGAGCTTATAATCTGGTGTGATCTTGTCAGGAGACAGTAATCTCGTCTTTATGCCTGCAGGCTATGAACTGTGACGCGAGCGGCAAGCTTCGTCACTTAGCACTTTCCGCGAGCTTATAATCTGGTGTGATCTTGTCAGGAGACAGTAATCTCGTCTTTATGCCTGCAGGCTATGAACTGTGACGCGAGCGGCAAGCTTCGTCACTTAGCACATTCCGCGAGCTTATAATCTGGTGTGATCTTGTCAGGAGACAGTAATCTCGTCTTTATGCCTGCAGGCTATGAACTGTGACGCGAGCGGCAAGCTTCGTCACTTAGCACTTTCCGCGAGCTTATAATCTGGTGTGATCTTGTCAGGAGACAGTAATCTCGTCTTTATGCCTGCAGGCTATGAACTGTGACGCGAGCGGCAAGCTTCGTCACTTAGCACATTCCGCGAGCTTATAATCTGGTGTGATCTTGTCAGGAGACAGTAATCTCGTCTTTATGCCTGCAGGCTATGAACTGTGACGCGAGCGGCAAGCTTCGTCACTTAGCACTTTCCGCGAGGTTATAATCTGGTGTGATCTTGTCAGGAGACAGTAATCTCGTCTTTATGCCTGCAGGCTATGAACTGTGACGCGAGCGGCAAGCTTCGTCACTTAGCACTTTCCGCGAGCTTATAATCTGGTGTGATCTTGTCAGGAGACAGTAATCTCGTCTTTATACCTGCAGGCTATGAACTGTGAAGCGAGCGGCAAGCTTCGTCACTTAGCACTTTCCGCGAGCTTATAATCTGGTGTGATCTTGTCAGGAGACAGTAATCTCGTCTTTATGCCTGCAGGCTATGAACTGTGACGCGAGCGGCAAGCTTCGTCACTTAGCACTTTCCGCGAGCTTATAATCTGGTGTGATCTTGTCAGGAGACAGTAATCTCGTCTTTATGCCTGCAGGCTATGAACTGTGACGCGAGCGGCAAGCTTCGTCACTTAGCACTTTCCGCGAGCTTATAATCTGGTGTGATCTTGTCAGGAGACAGTAATCTCGTCTTTATGCCTGCAGGCTATGAACTGTGACGCGAGCGGCAAGCTTCGTCACTTAGCACTTTCCGCGAGCTTATAATCTGGTGTGATCTTGTCAGGAGACAGTAATCTCGTCTTTATGCCTGCAGGCTATGAACTGTGACGCGAGCGGCAAGCTTCGTCACTTAGCACTTTCCGCGAGCTTATAATCTGGTGTGATCTTGTCAGGAGACAGTAATCTCGTCTTTATGCCTGCAGGCTATGAACTGTGACGCGAGCGGCAAGCTTCGTCACTTAGCACTTTCCGCGAGCTTATAATCTGGTGTGATCTTGTCAGGAGACAGTAATCTCGTCTTTATGCCTGCAGGCTATGAACTGTGACGCGAGCGGCAAGCTTCGTCACTTAGCACATTCCGCGAGCTTATAATCTGGTGTGATCTTGTCAGGAGACAGTAATCTCGTCTTTATGCCTGCAGGCTATGAACTGTGACGCGAGCGGCAAGCTTCGTCACTTAGCACTTTCCGCGAGCTTATAATCTGGTGTGATCTTGTCAGGAGACAGTAATCTCGTCTTTATGCCTGCAGGCTATGAACTGTGACGCGAGCGGCAAGCTTCGTCACTTAGCACATTCCGCGAGCTTATAATCTGGTGTGATCTTGTCAGGAGACAGTAATCTCGTCTTTATGCCTGCAGGCTATGAACTGTGACGCGAGCGGCAAGCTTCGTCACTTAGCACTTTCCGCGAGGTTATAATCTGGTGTGATCTTGTCAGGAGACAGTAATCTCGTCTTTATGCCTGCAGGCTATGAACTGTGACGCGAGCGGCAAGCTTCGTCACTTAGCACATTCCGCGAGCTTATAATCTGGTGTGATCTTGTCAGGAGACAGTAATCTCGTCTTTATGCCTGCAGGCTATGAACTGTGACGCGAGCGGCAAGCTTCGTCACTTAGCACTTTCCGCGAGGTTATAATCTGGTGTGATCTTGTCAGGAGACAGTAATCTCGTCTTTATGCCTGCAGGCTATGAACTGTGACGCGAGCGGCAAGCTTCGTCACTTAGCACTTTCCGCGAGCTTATAATCTGGTGTGATCTTGTCAGGAGACAGTAATCTCGTCTTTATACCTGCAGGCTATGAACTGTGAAGCGAGCGGCAAGCTTCGTCACTTAGCACTTTCCGCGAGCTTATAATCTGGTGTGATCTTGTCAGGAGACAGTAATCTCGTCTTTATGCCTGCAGGCTATGAACTGTGACGCGAGCGGCAAGCTTCGTCACTCAGCACTTTCCGCGAGCTTATAATCTGGTGTGATCTTGTCAGGAGACAGTAATCTCGTCTTTATGCCTGCAGGCTATGAACTGTGACGCGAGCGGCAAGCTTCGTCACTTAGCACTTTCCGCGAGCTTATAATCTGGTGTGATCTTGTCAGGAGACAGTAATCTCGTCTTTATGCCTGTAGGCTATGAACTGTGACGCGAGCGGCAAGCTTCGTCACTTAGCACTTTCCGCGAGCTTATAATCTGGTGTGATCTTGTCAGGAGACAGTAATCTCGTCTTTATGCCTGCAGGCTATGAACTGTGACGCGAGCGGCAAGCTTCGTCACTTAGCACATTCCGCGAGCTTATAATCTGGTGTGATCTTGTCAGGAGACAGTAATCTCGTCTTTATGCCTGCAGGCTATGAACTGTGACGCGAGCGGCAAGCTTCGTCACTGAGCACTTTCCGCGAGCTTATAATCTGGTGTGATCTTGTCAGGAGACAGTAATCTCGTCTTTATGCCTGCAGGCTATGAACTGTGACGCGAGCGGCAAGCTTCGTCACTTAGCACTTTCCGCGAGCTTATAATCTGGTGTGATCTTGTCAGGAGACAGTAATCTCGTCTTTATGCCTGCAGGCTATGAACTGTGAAGCGAGCGGCAAGCTTTGTCACTTAGCACTTTCCGCGAGCTTATAATCTGGTGTGATCTTGTCAGGAGACAGTAATCTCGTCTTTATGCCTGCAGGCTATGAACTGTGACGCGAGCGGCAAGCTTCGTCACTTAGCACATTCCGCGAGCTTATAATCTGGTGTGATCTTGTCAGGAGACAGTAATCTCGTCTTTATGCCTGCAGGCTATGAACTGTGACGCGAGCGGCAAGCTTCGTCACTTAGCACTTTCCGCGAGCTTATAATCTGGTGTGATCTTGTCAGGAGACAGTAATCTCGTCTTTATGCCTGCAGGCTATGAACTGTGACGCGAGCGGCAAGCTTCGTCACTTAGCACTTAACGCGAGCTTATAATCTGGTGTGATCTTGTCAGGAGACAGTAATCTCGTCTTTATGCCTGCAGGCTATGAACTGTGACGCGAGCGGCAAGCTTCGTCACTTAGCACTTTCCGCGAGCTTATAATCTGGTGTGATCTTGTCAGGAGACAGTAATCTCGTCTTTATGCCTGCAGGCTATGAACTGTGACGCGAGCGGCAAGCTTCGTCACTTAGCACTTTCCGCGAGCTTATAATCTGGTGTGATCTTGTCAGGAGACAGTAATCTCGTCTTTATGCCTGCAGGCTATGAACTGTGACGCGAGCGGCAAGCTTCGTCACTTAGCACATTCCGCGAGCTTATAATCTGGTGTGATCTTGTCAGGAGACAGTAATCTCGTCTTTATGCCTGCAGGCTATGAACTGTGACGCGAGCGGCAAGCTTCGTCACTTAGCACTTTCCGCGAGCTTATAATCTGGTGTGATCTTGTCAGGAGACAGTAATCTCGTCTTTATGCCTGCAGGCTATGAACTGTGACGCGAGCGGCAAGCTTCGTCACTTAGCACATTCCGCGAGCTTATAATCTGGTGTGATCTTGTCAGGAGACAGTAATCTCGTCTTTATGCCTGCAGGCTATGAACTGTGACGCGAGCGGCAAGCTTCGTCACTTAGCACTTTCCGCGAGGTTATAATCTGGTGTGATCTTGTCAGGAGACAGTAATCTCGTCTTTATGCCTGCAGGCTATGAACTGTGACGCGAGCGGCAAGCTTCGTCACTGAGCACTTTCCGCGAGCTTATAATCTGGTGTGATCTTGTCAGGAGACAGTAATCTCGTCTTTATGCCTGCAGGCTATGAACTGTGACGCGAGCGGCAAGCTTCGTCACTTAGCACTTTCCGCGAGCTTATAATCTGGTGTGATCTTGTCAGGAGACAGTAATCTCGTCTTTATGCCTGCAGGCTATGAACTGTGAAGCGAGCGGCAAGCTTCGTCACTTAGCACTTTCCCCGAGCTTATAATCTGGTGTGATCTTGTCAGGAGACAGTAATCTCGTCTTTATGCCTGCAGGCTATGAACTGTGACGCGAGCGGCAAGCTTCGTCACTTAGCACATTCCGCGAGCTTATAATCTGGTGTGATCTTGTCAGGAGACAGTAATCTCGTCTTTATGCCTGCAGGCTATGAACTGTGACGCGAGCGGCAAGCTTCGTCACTTAGCACTTTCCGCGAGCTTATAATCTGGTGTGATCTTGTCAGGAGACAGTAATCTCGTCTTTATGCCTGCAGGCTATGAACTGTGACGCGAGCGGCAAGCTTCGTCACTTAGCACTTTCCGCGAGCTTATAATCTGGTGTGATCTTGTCAGGAGACAGTAATCTCGTCTTTATGCCTGCAGGCTATGAACTGTGACGCGAGCGGCAAGCTTCGTCACTTAGCACTTTCCGCGAGCTTATAATCTGGTGTGATCTTGTCAGGAGACAGTAATCTCGTCTTTATGCCTGCAGGCTATGAACTGTGAAGCGAGCGGCAAGCTTCGTCACTTAGCACTTTCCGCGAGCTTATAATCTGGTGTGATCTTGTCAGGAGACAGTAATCTCGTCTTTATGCCTGCAGGCTATGAACTGTGACGCGAGCGGCAAGCTTCGTCACTTAGCACTTTCCGCGAGCTTATAATCTGGTGTGATCTTGTCAGGAGACAGTAATCTCGTCTTTATGCCTGCAGGCTATGAACTGTGACGCGAGCGGCAAGCTTCGTCACTTAGCACATTCCGCGAGCTTATAATCTGGTGTGATCTTGTCAGGAGACAGTAATCTCGTCTTTATGCCTGCAGGCTATGAACTGTGACGCGAGCGGCAAGCTTCGTCACTGAGCACTTTCCGCGAGCTTATAATCTGGTGTGATCTTGTCAGGAGACAGTAATCTCGTCTTTATGCCTGCAGGCTATGAACTGTGAAGCGAGCGGCGAGCTTCGTCACTTAGCACTTTCCGCGAGCTTATAATCTGGTGTGATCTTGTCAGGAGACAGTAATCTCGTCTTTATGCCTGCAGGCTATGAACTGTGACGCGAGCGGCAAGCTTCGTCACTTAGCACTTTCCGCGAGCTTATAATCTGGTGTGATCTTGTCAGGAGACAGTAATCTCGTCTTCATGCCTGCAGGCTATGAACTGTGACGCGAGCGGCAAGCTTCGTCACTGAGCACTTTCCGCGAGCTTATAATCTGGTGTGATCTTGTCAGGAGACAGTAATCTCGTCTTTATGCCTGCAGGCTATGAACTGTGAAGCGAGCGGCAAGCTTCGTCACTTAGCACTTTCCGCGAGCTTATAATCTGGTGTGATCTTGTCAGGAGACAGTAATCTCGTCTTTATGCCTGCAGGCTATGAACTGTGAAGCGAGCGGCAAGCTTCGTCACTGAGCACTTTCCGCGAGCTTATAATCTGGTGTGATCTTGTCAGGAGACAGTAATCTCGTCTTTATGCCTGCAGGCTATGAACTGTGACGCGAGCGGCAAGCTTCGTCACTTAGCACTTTCCGCGAGCTTATAATCTGGTGTGATCTTGTCAGGAGACAGTAATCTCGTCTTTATGCCTGCAGGCTATGAACTGTGACGCGAGCGGCAAGCTTCGTCACTTAGCACTTTCCGCGAGCTTATAATCTGGTGTGATCTTGTCAGGAGACAGTAATCTCGTCTTTATGCCTGCAGGCTATGAACTGTGACGCGAGCGGCAAGCTTCGTCACTTAGCACTTTCCGCGAGCTTATAATCTGGTGTGATCTTGTCAGGAGACAGTAATCTCGTCTTTATGCCTGCAGGCTATGAACTGTGACGCGAGCGGCAAGCTTCGTCACTTAGCACATTCCGCGAGGTTATAATCTGGTGTGATCTTGTCAGGAGACAGTAATCTCGTCTTTATGCCTGCAGGCTATGAACTGTGACGCGAGCGGCAAGCTTCGTCACTTAGTACTTTCCGCGAGCTTATAATCTGGTGTGATCTTGTCAGGAGACAGTAATCTCGTCTTTATGCCTGCAGGCTATGAACTGTGACGCGAGCGGCAAGCTTCGTCACTGAGCACTTTCCGCGAGCTTATAATCTGGTGTGATCTTGTCAGGAGACAGTAATCTCGTCTTTATGCCTGCAGGCTATGAACTGTGACGCGAGCGGCAAGCTTCGTCACTTAGCACTTTCCGCGAGCTTATAATCTGGTGTGATCTTGTCAGGAGACAGTAATCTCGTCTTTATGCCTGCAGGCTATGAACTGTGACGCGAGCGGCAAGCTTCGTCACTTAGCACTTTCCGCGAGCTTATAATCTGGTGTGATCTTGTCAGGAGACAGTAATCTCGTCTTTATGCCTGTAGGCTATGAACTGTGACGCGAGCGGCAAGCTTCGTCACTTAGCACTTTCCGCGAGCTTATAATCTGGTGTGATCTTGTCAGGAGACAGTAATCTCGTCTTTATGCCTGCAGGCTATGAACTGTGACGCGAGCGGCAAGCTTCGTCACTTAGCACATTCCGCGAGCTTATAATCTGGTGTGATCTTGTCAGGAGACAGTAATCTCGTCTTTATGCCTGCAGGCTATGAACTGTGACGCGAGCGGCAAGCTTCGTCACTTAGCACATTCCGCGAGCTTATAATCTGGTGTGATCTTGTCAGGAGACAGTAATCTCGTCTTTATGCCTGCAGGCTATGAACTGTGACGCGAGCGGCAAGCTTCGTCACTTAGCACTTTCCGCGAGCTTATAATCTGGTGTGATCTTGTCAGGAGACAGTAATCTCGTCTTTATGCCTGCAGGCTATGAACTGTGACGCGAGCGGCAAGCTTCGTCACTTAGCACTTTCCGCGAGCTTATAATCTGGTGTGATCTTGTCAGGAGACAGTAATCTCGTCTTTATGCCTGCAGGCTATGAACTGTGACGCGAGCGGCAAGCTTCGTCACTTAGCACTTTCCGCGAGCTTATAATCTGGTGTGATCTTGTCAGGAGACAGTAATCTCGTCTTTATGCCTGCAGGCTATGAACTGTGACGCGAGCGGCAAGCTTCGTCACTGAGCACTTTCCGCGAGCTTATAATCTGGTGTGATCTTGTCAGGAGACAGTAATCTCGTCTTTATGCCTGCAGGCTATGAACTGTGACGCGAGCGGCAAGCTTCGTCACTTAGCACTTTCCGCGAGCTTATAATCTGGTGTGATCTTGTCAGGAGACAGTAATCTCGTCTTTATGCCTGCAGGCTATGAACTGTGAAGCGAGCGGCAAGCTTCGTCACTTAGCACTTTCCGCGAGCTTATAATCTGGTGTGATCTTGTCAGGAGACAGTAATCTCGTCTTTATGCCTGCAGGCTATGAACTGTGACGCGAGCGGCAAGCTTCGTCACTTAGCACTTTCCGCGAGGTTATAATCTGGTGTGATCTTGTCAGGAGACAGTAATCTCGTCTTTATGCCTGCAGGCTATGAACTGTGACGCGAGCGGCAAGCTTCGTCACTTAGCACTTTCCGCGAGGTTATAATCTGGTGTGATCTTGTCAGGAGACAGTAATCTCGTCTTTATGCCTGCAGGCTATGAACTGTGACGCGAGCGGCAAGCTTCGTCACTTAGCACTTTCCGCGAGCTTATAATCTGGTGTGATCTTGTCAGGAGACAGTAATCTCGTCTTTATGCCTGCAGGCTATGAACTGTGACGCGAGCGGCAAGCTTCGTCACTTAGCACTTTCCGCGAGCTTATAATCTGGTGTGATCTTGTCAGGAGACAGTAATCTCGTCTTTATGCCTGCAGGCTATGAACTGTGACGCGAGCGGCAAGCTTCGTCACTTAGCACTTTCCGCGAGCTTATAATCTGGTGTGATCTTGTCAGGAGACAGTAATCTCGTCTTTATGCCTGCAGGCTATGAACTGTGACGCGAGCGGCAAGCTTCGTCACTTAGCACTTTCCGCGAGCTTATAATCTGGTGTGATCTTGTCAGGAGACAGTAATCTCGTCTTTATGCCTGCAGGCTATGAACTGTGACGCGAGCGGCAAGCTTCGTCACTTAGCACTTTCCGCGAGCTTATAATCTGGTGTGATCTTGTCAGGAGACAGTAATCTCGTCTTTATGACTGCAGGCTATGAACTGTGACGCGAGCGGCAAGCTTCGTCACTTAGCACTTTCCGCGAGCTTATAATCTGGTGTGATCTTGTCAGGAGACAGTAATCTCGTCTTTATGCCTGCAGGCTATGAACTGTGACGCGAGCGGCAAGCTTCGTCACTTAGCACTTTCCGCGAGCTTATAATCTGGTGTGATCTTGTCAGGAGACAGTAATCTCGTCTTTATGCCTGCAGGCTATGAACTGTGACGCGAGCGGCAAGCTTCGTCACTTAGCACTTTCCGCGAGCTTATAATCTGGTGTGATCTTGTCAGGAGACAGTAATCTCGTCTTTATGCCTGCAGGCTATGAACTGTGACGCGAGCGGCAAGCTTCGTCACTTAGCACTTTCCGCGAGCTTATAATCTGGTGTGATCTTGTCAGGAGACAGTAATCTCGTCTTTATGCCTGCAGGCTATGAACTGTGACGCGAGCGGCAAGCTTCGTCAGCTCATTCTGCGGGCTTTAACCTGTCGTGACCTTGTCAGAAGACAGAAGCCTGTCTCTCTGACTGCAGGCTATATGACTTTGGCCAGACACACACTACGCGAAGGAGGCCCACACGCTAACCAACGATCGCACTCATCGCAACTTCTGGGCCAGGGGAGTGAAACTTATGTGGACCCATCCTTTCCGTGAGTTGGCCTCGGAATGATGTGATTCAATAATCTGCCGTGCGAAGCGCTGCTAGCCCCAGTTTGCCGACGTTAAAACAGGCCCGACTGCTATTGGTGGAATCTTACGCATGGGACAGTGCCAGTCTAGCAGCAGCCACTTCCGTGAAAACATTGCAAAAGACTGGTGAGTGAAGATTATGGCACGGATTTTTAGGTGCTAAAAATCTGGAAAATATTTATTTTTCATGTATTAAAAATACCCGAAATATGTGACAAAAGAGTAAAAATATTTAATTAATGTGAACATAAACAATATGCAGTACTCACGAATGCTATGTCTCACTGACTGTTGAACCATTTCAATACACGAGATACATCTTCAGGTTGTCCATCACAAATGACGACGATTATCGCGAAACCCTTCTTCTCAAGGCGCGAAACTACGGCAATATGTTTCTTGCCTTTGAGGTGTTGTGTAACTTGAGATCGCTGGTCAGTCATGATTGTTTTCCCACGAGGTTGGCAGAACAGAACGCCCCCATCAGAAGTAAAATTATCTTTAAATTCTGCAACTGACGATAACTTGTAGTTGTTTTTACTTTAGGCATCGTTGAACTGCCTTACACTTCACAGTGCCAGAAATGAACTGCATGTGAGTGACACTGGTTCCAGGTAGGTCTAGCACATGGTGCAATATAGCTATGGACAAGGAAATCCCCGGCTTCCACAGTGAGTGGCACGGGGCGACAAGTTAAGAATAACACAGATGCAAGCTGACATATGCTCTGCACGAAGATTAGATAGCTCACAGGTTCTTCCCCGTTGAAATAACACAGAACAAAAATGCAATAAACTGAAAAACCTAGCATACCGATTTAAAAAAATGTAAATATTATGTATTTTTATGTGCTAATTAGTGAAAAGCAGGAATTTTTGTATTTATAGAAAAAAATGCTTAAAATATGTATTTCATGGTGTCCACAGGCAGGAAAAGTCAGGAAAAGTCAGGAATTTTGTTTTTGGTCAGAAAAAGTCAGGAAAAAGTGTGAGAAAATGGCGTGAGTCAGGAAAAAATGGCGAAAAGTATTAGAAAGTCAGGAATGTTATATTAACCATACAGTATTTTGTGTTTTACAGCCATATTTTGATGTTACTAGTTCAACTAATCTCTGAAGATAAAAAGCAATAACTCACTGGACATTATGGTTAGTTTCCATTTTTACAGTAAATCATAGTAAAAACCTTGTTTATCTATTTTTTGTACCCTTTTTTTGGCGTTGGCGCAGGGATGTGGCGACCCCATCACTGTAGTTTAGGTTATTAAGTACCGTATATACTCGAATACCACCCGCACATTTTTAAACAAAATCGGCCGTGAAAAATTGGGGTGCGGGTCTTATTTGAGTCATCCTGATTTTAAATATTTAAATTGCCCGCCACGCGCGATATCGGGTGTTGCGAGTATCCGCTAGATGGTGCTAGCCTTCTTCCGGCTATCACTTTGTTTTACCGTAAGCAGGCGGCGTCATACAGTCTCGCGCACGTTTTCCGAATGTAAACATGAGTTGTATGAAGCGTTTGCGGTCGTTTACTGTGAGGGAAGCTGAAGTTATCGTGCCCGGTAGGAAATATGATATTGACGAGTCATGTATTCATGATTGAGCGGGATGACGTCTATGCTACAGCCACTGGATGTCTGCGTGAACCGCCTGTTCAAAGCAGCCTTGAAACAGCTGTATACGGAGCGGATGGCGGCCGATAAGCACGCACTGACCCCAACTGGTCGTATTCAGCGCCCGGAAGTTCAGCTGCTCTGTTCGTGGATTTTGACGGCAAGGAATCGTATCTCGGGAAATCTCATACGGAAGAGCTTCAAGAAATGTAGTATTTCCAATGCTATGGTTGGCAGTGATGACGACATTTTGTGTGAAAGCGATGGTAAAAAAAGTTCCGAAGTTGGTACTTCTGATGACGATGAATGAAGTGTTTGTGTCTTTTATTTGTATTTTTAATTTTTTCTGCGTGTTATTTTAGGACAACTTCACAACTGTTGGAAACTATTTTGTAGAAATGCTATTCTGTTTATTTAGTAAAGATCGTAAATAGTTTGAGTAAAAAATATTTTTTTAAAATTTTGTTCTTCAAAATCAGGGTGCGGGTCTTATTCAGGGGCGGGTCGTATTCGAGTAAATACGGTACTTTGATTTATGTATTATTGCATTATAATTTACTTTATTTTGTATTTTAAATGAATAAAGAGGCAAACGTTGGGCAGCTATGGGGATGGTGGAGGCTGCAAATAAGAGATATATATATATTTGCTCAATAAACCATTTTTCCGATGTTACAATGACTTCGCGGCGAGTCAGGAATTTTGTTGAAAAATGGTCAGGAAAATTGACATTGAAAATTCTGTGGACACCTTGTAATACCTTGTGGATTCCATTCCATGGCTTGTCTTGCTATGTTGTCTCCCTCTCGTCGTAATGTATGTCCAATCAATTTCCTACGGTGCGTATACATGGGTGTTTGCTGTGTTTTTCTCCGTAGCTCTTCATTGGAACGGCAGCAAGGAAGCACCGACAAAATGTCGAGTGTAGCAAAAGGAATTAAAAAAAGAAATATAAAAAATTATCTTCGTGGTAAAAGTGTAAGTAATGGGATAATAAATGCTGAATTCTAATTTACATACGGTAATTTCTTTTTGAGGCACAATTTGCCGATTAATTGAGCTGATATGCACTGAATTTTCTTGATTTTCATATCAAAAGCTCCTGATTTTTGGTTTTGTAAGGTTGGCAGGTATGCCTATGAACTATAAACATAACATTTTCAACATGAATTTTTTATTTCTGCAATTTTTGAGATAGAAAATTATTTTCACGTCACATGTGTTCAGGGATTGGCAACAACGGGCAGAAAATATTGTTGTACTTATGTTCGAAACACCCCGTATAGTAAATAATACTGTGTCGTCCAGATTAATAATCTGTTTCTGTTTTTTTTTTCTTTCCCTAGACATAACTACAAGAAAAAACTTGAGCAAAATATGGAAGCAAAAAGAGCACTAGATGAAGAGTTCGCTGGAATGAGGGAAGAAATTAAAGTGATCCAGAACAGGAAGAAGGAGATGAACAAGGAGATTGATGCTATCACAAAGTGAGTTTGGTGAAATACACGTTAATAATTAGATTAAGTTAAATTAATGAATTAACGAAAATGTGATTGGGATTCGCATTTCAATCGATATGTAGTGTGGAATCCAGGGTTTCGGTGGCGTAGTTGGTAGCATGCTGAGCTTCTATGCCCAAGATCGCGGCTTCAAACCGGGCCGAAGCCATCAGATTTTTTAAGAACGTTAAAAATCCCTCAGTATGTCTTCCTTCGGAGGGGAAGTAAAGCCGGCGGTCCCATGTCATAGATTTATGGCATGTTAAAGAACCTTCCACTAATCACACCTGTGTGAAGCTAAATTATATATAGGTTAAACATTTGACTAACGTTCTTAGGTTCCTACGTTCGTCGTCAAGAGCCGACTGTGGTGGCATCTGGTAACTAAGTTCTGAATTAGTTGGTCGTTGACGGTGGAGTTTGGCGGCAAAAGTAGAAACTGTTTGAAAAAAATCAATGTCTTTAATCCTTACTTGAATTAAAAACAGATACACACACTATTACAGTCATCGCAATTAACACCGGTTATCAGACAGATTCTACACACACCTAAAGTACACTGGGCTACATGACCGCGTTGTCGCAGCCCCTAAACTGAGTAACCAACCAACTGTGGAATCCTGTTAGTATGTTCCTCAGTAATACATTTTCCCACTAATCACATCGAATTATTAAAGTTCTGGTCCCAAAGCACCAAATTGTATGTAAAATACTACGTTCAAATTTTGACGTCCTTCCGTTCAATATTTTGGCCGGCCCTTGCGTATTTGTCAGTCCAGTCGGCCAATGTTAACATACTGCTCAACCCCATTTTCTAAGTAAGTTATTGCTACAGTGCATGCACATAACCTACCCTTGTACTGATTGTGGTGAAATTTGATGGAAGTCTCCTGCAATAGTCCTAATAACATGGTGGCCACTTCTCCTGGAAATCTTGGAAAACTCCTGGATTTTTATTAGGTCTGGATAACTCTTGGAAAATTACAAAAAATTTGAGAACTCCTGGAAAATAGCCACTGTTAATTAATTATAAATATCTTTCCATCTTAAATCATGAGCACTCTATCGTTAACTAAAGAAATTTCCTCAGGCTACCTGTTTCTGTGTGGGAGAACACGCGATACTCATCATCATCATCATCATCATCATTTCCCCTTATCCAGCTTCTGCCGGGTCGGGGTATTTATGGCACTTCTCCACTTTCCTCTTTCCTTCCACCATTCTTCTTCCACGATCTTGTCCCAGTCCAGATTTCTTTTTCTCACGCTGTTCTTCACTGAATCCATCCACCTTGTCCTAGGTCTTCCCCTTGCTCTCTTACCCTTGCATTTCGCCTCCAGCATCTGTCTTGGTATTCTATTTTCCTCCATCCTCTTTACATGTCCAAACCACCTTAGTTTATTCTTCTCAATTCTCTCATTTAGTTTTCCCATCCCAACTTCCTTCCTAACATCTTCATTCCTCACTCTGTCTTTCCTATCATACTTCTTAGGAATTTCATTTCACTGGCTTGGATTCTACTCTCTTGCCTGCTCGTCAGGGTCCAAGTCTCAGCTGCATACGTTAATATGGGTACATAGTACATTTTATACATTACCTCCTTGCTTTTCCTTGGTACTTCCTTATCCCAAACAAGTTTTCTTACACTTTGATAGAATGCATTGCTCTGCCAATCTCCATGTCCAACCCACCAGTTTGCATCAATTCACTTCCTAGGTATTTGAACGTGTCCACCATTTCCAAACTCTGACTTCCAATTTTCACAGTGCCCTTTCCTTGTCTTTCCCCTCTTGTCATCACCATGGTCTTGCTTTTCTCTATACTGATTTTCAGGCCATACTTCTGAATATTTTCGTTCAGTGCATCTAGTTGTTTTTGCACTTCTTCGGTGTTCCTTCCCCAGACCACAATATCATCTGCAAATAACAGTAACTTCATTTCTTTATGTCCATATGCTTCCTTTGTTTCCTTTACAATTTCATCCATCACCATTATGAACAAGAGAGGTGACAGCACACTCCCCTGTCTTAGTCCAGTCTTGTTCCTAAACCAATCTGCCTTTCCAACAGGGGTCAGAACCCTGCTAACACAGTTGTTGTACATTGCTTGCACCATTTCCAACATTTCTCTTCCCAGTCTCTTCTTAACCATGGTTTCCCATACCTTCTCTCTGGGGACACTATCATATGCCTTTTCTAGATCTATGAAAGTCATGATCAAATCCTCTCCATATTCCCAGTTCTTTTCCATCACCTGCCTCAAGCTAAAGATTGGGTCCACTGTGGATCTTCCACTCCTGAAGCCATACTGTTCCTCTTGCAACTCTCCTTCCACCTTTCTTCTCATTCTTCTTTCTAATATCCTTTCCAGTATTTTTACTATCTGTGATATGAGGGTGATCCCCCTATAGTTATCACACACTTTCTTGTCCCCTTTCTTAAACACTGGTATTATTAGCCCTTTCACCCAGTCTTCTGGTACACATTTCCGTCTCCACACACAATTGAACAGTCGATACAGCCATTGCATACCAACAGGTCCAGCAGCCTTTATCATTTCTACACTGATCTCATCCACCCCTGTTGCTTTTCCCATCTTCATTTTCTGTACTGCTAATTCTACCTCCAGCATTGTTATATCATCTTCTGTTATAGAGTCGTCAGGCTGTGTCACTTCGATCTCACCAGTACAATTGCTCACATTCAATAGCTTATCGAATTACTCCTTCCATCGTCCCTTTATCTCTTCCGGGTGTGTTAACAACTCTCCATCTTCCTTTTTCACCAGCTTTGTAGTAACTCTTTCTTTCCTCTTACTTCTTAGAAGCCCATACAGCATCCTTTTACTGCCACTTACATCTGTTTCCATTCTTCGTGTAAATTCTTCCCAACTTTTCTTCTTTTCTTCTCCTACCACTTTCTTACACCTCCGTTTGCTGTCGTGATACTTCCTTTTGCTTTCTTCTGTTTGATTTCGGTTCCATTCTTTCCATGCAGACTTCTTTTCTTTCACTGCTTTCCTCACTTCCTCATTCCACCACGGTGTCTCCTTCTCTTTCACTCTTGTTGACGTCCTACCACAAGCACTCTCTGCTGCACCAGCAAATGCCTTTTTAAAGTGGGACCATTCCTCTTCTACATTTTCCACTTCAGTAACTGGGATTTGTTGCTTCAATCTCTCCTGAAAATCTTCCTGTACAGCTTTGTCTTTCAATTTCCATACTTTTATTTTACTTTCTCTGATCTCCTTTAGGTTTTCCAATTTTCCCCATCTAAATTTTGCCACCACAGTTCTATGGTCCCCATCAAATGCTTCTCCTGGTAAAGCTGTCACATCCATCAGCTTTCTGCGATTTGTCCTTTCCACCAGGAAGTAGTCAATTACTGATTTTGTTCTTCTATCACCCCACCCATATCTCGTAATTTTCCTGCTGTTTTTCTTCCGAAACCATGAATTACCCACTATCAGTCCATTCCTTTCACAAAAGTTTACAAGTTCCTCTCCTTCCCGGTTCTTTTTCCCATATCCATATGGTCCAACGACTTCTTCCTTTCCTTGTCTCTCATTTCCGACTTGTGCATTCATATCTCCCATGATCACCACTTCTACATCTGAGATTACTCTTTCTACATCCTCCAGGAATACTTCAATATCTTCTTCTCTGTTTCCAGTCTGTGGTGCATACACTTGTATGAAGTCCATCACGTCATTCTTCATCTTCATTCTAATTTTCATTATTCTGTCACTCACACACTCGACCACTTCAACATACTCCTCCAGTTGTTTCGAGGTTATCAGTCCCACGCCATTTTTTGCCTCTTGGCCACCACTCCAGTATAATGTATATCCTTTCCTCAATTTCTTTCTTCCTTTACCTTTCCATTTCACTTCACTCAGCCCCATCATTCCAACCTTCTCCCTCTCCATGAAGTCTACCACCTCCTCCACCTTGCCTGTCAGGGTCATGACATTCATGATTCCCACTTTCATTTCGGTTACTGGTCGCCCATTTCTCACAGTTCCCCCAGTACCAAAGGAACTGCGCGTCGCCTGCAGGGTACGCCCTAACCTTTTCCGAATCATTGGAAGTGCCATTTCCATTTTAGGCTATTATTACGATGGGGTCGCCACTCCCAAAGGCATTTTATGAAGCTACTGCCAGCTATTATTCAGGCCGCCCCTAACATGGAGAACAGACGCCCTTGCAGCCGCCCCTAACATGGGAAACAGACGCTGCCGATTGATGCTGTACTCATACTATTCCCCGAGTACTGGGTTGCCTCTTCCGCAATCTCCACCGTTCCGAAGTCCATCTTCTCCGCTGCAGATTCCGTTGAGGTCTTCGCACGTAACCCTGTGCACGGGGCCTATGTTATACCCCATAGGACTGGGTCCTCACCAGAACTTAGCCGGTACTGTAGTTCCATGGTATATTACAGTACCGTTGCCCACCCCCGCGACGTGGACGCGCCTGGCAAGAATTATCCATGTAGCCAATTAGGATTGACTCATGGACCGGGTTAAGGAGCTGTCTAAATCCAGCCTCCAAGGCGATACTATTTTTGTAAAATATATTGAGTATAGACTAGTTCACTGCTATAAAATTGCAGGCGGCATTCTTTTCTCTTTTTTTTAAGCGGGTATTTGAGTCACAAAGGCTTTTTTAAAATCAACAATTAAATCATTAGTGTGTAAGCTTGCCTATCAATAACGCAATCACCACTAATTCTTGTCAAGTAAACCAAACGCAACTGCTTTATTTTGGTCTTAAAGTAAGCAACCGATAAAGCCGTCCCTGGACTCGCGCATATTTTTAATTCTGGAAAAATTAGAATTACTTCTGGAAAACTCCTGGAAAATCGTTGACCGATTTGAGTGGCCACCATGTAATAATGTTTCCTTGTGTGGTAGGCTGTGTAGCAATTACCTCTGTGAAGGGGCACACAGCAACTTTTGCAAGTGTACCTTGTTCCACTTCGTTTGCCCTTGCTGGAACACCCTCTGCACACTCTTATTGGATTTTTTTTTCACTCCTGTAGCTGGAATGTGTTCCTTTATCTGCCCTGAAAGCCTTCCAGGAGGGTCCTTACTTGGGGCCCTCTTGGGCAGGTCCGATGAAGTGGATGGTTGAGGATCAGAAACACCTCGATTTTCAGTCATCCAGGCCCTGGCCACTCACATCAGAAATTGCTTATACCTCAACTGTTCAAGGCACAATACAGTCTAAATGCATTAAATGAGTTATACACAGCTCACTAAATAGAACCCTACTTTCTTGCTCCACTTGATTGTCTCACGTAAGAGAGTTAAATAAGCCAAGAACTGGTCTGCTCGATCAACCCCCTTCATGTACATATTGTACTCAATTATACACTTCGGTTTCATAATAACCTGCCCAGTCTTTCAGTCTTTCTGTCCCGTTTACCAGTACAGAGGAGGCCAAATTATTAGACTAAAGGTCTGAAAATGCATTATTCAATTTTGCTGAGTACACATTTATTTGTTTTTCTATGGGAATTGACACTGGTGTTGTTACAATGATATAGCGACATTTGCATAATGATTTTAGGATTTTCCGTCTCCTAGTTTGGCAAAACGGTTACAAATAATTGCCTGCTGTCTCAAGGAACTATTTATTTCTGTGCACATGGTGTTGTTTGTTTGAAATTTTCCAGGAATTTATTGATTGTTTAGTTACTATTTTCACTTAATTCCATCAGTAGAGCTTTGGTGCTTTATGCTGACATATTTAAACCTACATTTGCGACGTGATTAGAAGGCAGTGCATAACATCGACCTATCAAGGGAATTTTATGTTTATGGGGAGAAAAAAGTGTTATGTCCCCAAGAAAAATTGGGATAACAAGAGCATTGCTAACTGAAGGATACTGCACACAGCAGGAGACAGCAACAAGACTTAATATTGCACAGTAATCAGTAAGGTGAAGTAAGAAAATGGAAGAAAACAGTGAAGTTTGCCGGTCACAACGAAAAGAAAAACGTGGTAGGAAAAGTAAATTAAGCCCTAGAGTTGAACGAAAACTGATGTCAATTTCACGAAACCATCGCTCAGCTACCAGCAATGAACTAAGAAATAATTTGAAGAGTAGTGGCATAGATATATCTGCAAGTACTGTAAGAAGAACATTGTACAATAGTGGATTAAAATCTAGACGACTCAGAAGGAAAGCAATGATCACTCCAGTTTTGGCAAAAAAGAGATTGGAAAGGGCCTACAAGTTTGCTCTACAGATGACTGGAAGGTACATGTAACATCAAAATAATAGTTTTTCAAACATTAACTACTCTTATCATAGATTTAACAATGCTCACTGGAAACTTTAAAAAATTGTTGTTATTATTGTTCCTTGACTGATTGTAATAATGCTGCCAATGCTCTACTAAAATGAAAATTTGACCCTAGGATTGCTTCAGTGATGAATCTATATTTGAAGTAAGTGAAAAAACGAGTCGGTACGTTCGTAGGAGGTCAGAAGAAGAGTTTCAGCACCAGTGCATACAACAGACAGTAAAATATCCAATAAAAGTTATGGTCTGGAGTATGATGTCTGTGTATGGAACCGGAAGATTATATATTGTCAAGGGTACCATGATGCAGGACCAATATATAAAATCCCTGAGAAGCGTCTCTTACCTCAGATAAGAGATTGGTTTGGAGAAAATCCTTGCGTCTTCATGCATGATGGTGTTCCCTGTCATTCGGCCAAGAAAGTAGCTCAATTCCTCAGTGATAAAAACATTTCTGTGCTTCCGTGGCCCGGAAATATCCTGGACATGAACCTCGTTGAAATTAGTGGGCTATTGTCAAGAAGAAAATCAAGAAAACCACTTTTACAACAACAATTGGTCTGATTGAAATTTTGGTACGGATTTGGCACCATGACAATGACATCAAAAACAAATGCCAAACACTCATTAAAAGTATGCCCAAAAGGATGAAAATGCTTATTTCCAACAAAGGAATGGATACAAAGTATTGAGGCACATGCATGTTTAATTTTCATTTGTAAGGCTAGCCAGAAAAATTAAATATGTTATTTTGCAAGTTTTAGTCTAATAATTTGGCCACCTCTGTACATTCCATAGTGGCATCATGGATAGTAGATACCATTCTAACAATTCTTTTGTCCTTCCAAACTACGAATAGGACCTCTCCCTTCCGTACAAAAGTCATCTCCCCTTTTTTCAGTTCCTTAGATGTAAATTTCTCCCCCAGGGGCTCACATCTAGTGGGACGTGGGTTGGCTACCACGGGACCCCAGCTCATTCCGGCATTGCTTCCATTTTCTTGCGCCGGGCTCCTCTCTCTGTCTTCTTTCCTGTCGACCTCACTTGGTCAACTCTTGTTCTTTTCCGACCCCGACGGTATTAGGGTATCCGAGGCCTAGGGAGTCTTTTCCTTTCCCTCCTTAATTGGCCATTGTCTCATCTTTCCTGATTCCTTCCTTCTGGGAGGGGTCAGCCTTCCTTTTCTTTTTATGTTATCTCCTGCCTTCTGCTCAAGGCTCTTAAGGAGGTAGGGTGTGTGTAGCCTCACCACTTCTGGTGCACCGTAGAAAGTGCTACACCCTCGGGGGCTCATGGCTGGTGAGTTCGGGAGTTGGCGACCCCGAGGGATTCCTGAGCTGGGTCCGGTTTCCCCCTTTTGTACCTTACCTGTGGGACGGACCCTCTCCTCTTTCACTTTCCTGTTGTTTTTCTTTTCCCTTTAAGATTCCCACACTGTTATTTTTGCATATCCACTCCATTTTGTGGGTGTTTTCAATCTCCGTTGCATTTTGTTAGTCTTTTTCGATCTACGTTGCATTTTGTAAGGATTGACAATCTAAATTGCTTTTTAGTAAGTCTTTCAATGTCGGGGGGGGGGGGGTCCTTTTTGTGAGTATTTTGAATTTCAATTGCATTTTGTATTTTCAACCTACACCGCTTTTTTGCAAGTAGTTAAGTCTCAGGTGCATTTTTGTGGGTATTTTGAATCCACCATACATTTTGTAAGCAATTTCAATTGCATTTTGTATTTTCAACCTACCCCGCTTTGTTCAAGTAGTTAATTCTCAATTGCATTCTGTGGGTATTTTGAATCTAAATTACATTTTGTGCGTATTTTCAATCTCATTTGCATTTTGTAAGTATTTTGATTTCCCTTGCATTTTGTAAGTATTTCGACTGTACGTTGCATATTGTACGTCTTTTGAACTTCACCTACATTTTGTGCATATTTTTCGATCTATTCCTTTTGTTAGTATTTTCGTTCGAAATTCCCTTTTGTACCGTAGTTGGTAGCATGCTGAGCTTCTATGCCCAAGATAGCGGGTTCAAACCCGGCCGAAGCCGTCGGATTTTTTAAGAGCGTTAAAAATCCCTCAGTATGCCTTCCTTCGGAGGGGAAGTAAAGCCGGCGGTCCCATGTCATAGATTTATGGCATGTTAAAGATCTTTCCACTAATTACACCTGTGTGAAACTAAATTGGATAGGTTAAGAATATAAACAACGCTCTTAGGTTGCTACGTTCGTTGCCAAGAGCCGACTGCGGTGGCGTCTAGTAGCTAGTTCTGAACTAGGCCTAGTAGTCGTTGACGGTGGCGTTTGGCGGCAAAAGTAGGAACTATTTGAAAATTCAAAGTTGCAGTCCCTACTTGAATTAAAAAACAGATACACACACTAATACAGTCATCACAATTAACACCGGTTATCAGACATATTCTACACACACCCAAAGTACACGGGGCTACATGACCGCGTTGTCGCAGCCCCTAAACTAAGGAACCAACCCTTTTGTACGTATTACCGCTCTCCATTTTGTGAGTAGTTTCAATGTGAGTTCCTTTTTGTAAGTATTTTCCTGCTCACTTTTCGTTCTGGTTTCCACTTCATTGACATTTTCGCTATCACACAGACCATTAGGGGCCGATAACCTCTGTGTTAGGCCCCTTAAAACAACAAATATCATCATCATCTTAGATGTAAATTTCACTTCACCCGGCAAACCACGATTCTCCCTAATTGTGCCACAAACTCGTGTTTTATGTTCAAGAAGGGTTTGAGATGTGGACACACTATTATAATATGTGTGATGCCACATACCAAGGAAAGGCCTCATGACTGATAAAATTGTCTCTTCCAGTTTCTTTCCCTCTCCTGTATATATCTCCAACCTGTGTCACTCTCACAAACCATTCTCACCAAAATACCATACATGGTCAACTTACCTGGGTTATATGTCCTGAATTTGAGGTGCCCTCTCCGTGGGATCATTCCTTCATCCAATGACAGTTGTTTCTTGAGTTTGTATAATGTCTGAAATTTTGGCAGGAAATACCGTATTTGTTCGCGTATATCTCGCACTCCTTTTTTTTTAAATTTGAAATTTCAGGAGAAAAAAGTACTCGCGTATATCTCGCATTCATTTCTGACGCCGTCATATAAATGACCATAATAACCTTGAGGTAGAAACACGTTCGATTTAGAGCGCCACAACAGTCGTAATTGTCCAGGAACTTACCCGAAGAGATACGCAATGTTATCGTTAGGCGGCAGAGGTCTCCTTTATTGTTGTCCGTCAGTTGCCTAGTAGACATGAGTACCGGTACTCTGACTTCGAAGATAAAGGAAATCTGTGCTATACCACTCGCGCCGACATGCTCGTATGTTTCGAAGATTGCGCAAGTAGGCCTACTGCTACATCGCAGAGAACGCAGTTCAGTCTTCTCAAATCTCAATGATTTCGTCTTTACGCATTCGTCGCATCAGAGCTCGGCCGTGTGCAAGCATGTGCAAACATGCGGCGCGGCGTTATAGCACGCGGTACATCGTTAGTCTTTGGCCGCGGTCGGCTAAGTTCGAGCTCGCTCGTTCACGTAGCGTGGAAGATGATCGATTGTATCGATCGCTATGCGTCTGCGCTCTAAATTCCTTTTCTGCCTTGAATCATCTTTAATGAGCGTATGACGGTCTTTTTCATAGGTTCTTAATGACGCATAACCATAACGAATAGAAATAAATGGTGCCAATGGACATTGTTTTGAATAGCTTCTTGAAGACGTGCATCACAAATGCATTGGACGGATGTCAGGAAGAAGCAGTATGGGATGATGACCAGAATGATGCACGCGAGAGTACCTCTGAGATTGGCAGCAGTGACGGCAGTGACAATGAATAGAGCGAGTACCGTATGCCAGTTGCCTTGTTTCAATAATGCAAATTTTGTGGTTTTTTTTCCGGAATACGGTCATTCCCTGCGTACAGTATATCTCGCACCGAAAATTTTTGCACATATTTTCGGTCAAAAAAGTGAGAGATATACGCGAGCATATTTGTATATAAATGTGTATCTATGATTTTTGAGAGCATTACTATTGACGATCTACTTTCAATACTAACAAGTAGGCTACAATAGTTTTTCTGGACGTAAAATTTAGAAATTGCCAAAATATAGAAAACATAATATAATCCTTTTTTTTTTTTCTTCTTGTCTTTTCAATTTTGTCATCCTACCCTTTTTGAAATGCTCTTTAAGTACAAACCTATTTATTATGGTTGCTACTGCTACTCGGGGAATTTTCTGATTTATGCTGGGAAAATCAGGGAAATCTGTTGGTTGGTTTTGGTAGACATCCTGCTAATATAACATATTGCTTTCGCTGTGAAATTTTGAATGTTAGTCGAGTGTATTTGTTATTCAAAAACCATTCTCCTCTCAATGTTCAATTTGATGCTTAGTAATTTTCAATTCGTCTAAATCCCTTTGTATTTCTGTAAACCATGTAATTTTTGTTTTACTGTTCCAAAAGAAGCCAAAAAGTTGTTTCAGGAGTCTATTATTTGGCAAGCAGGATGTATGTCCAAAAAACGCGATCCTTCGTTTCCGCATCGTGTCAATGATAGATTCATTTTCCTTGTCATCATCATCATCATCATCTTGTACAGTTTCCAGGTCTGTTTGGAACATAAGCCTCGCCACTTACTTCTTTCTTCCCACCACATTTCCGCTGTCACTCTAGTCCAGTCCTCGCCTCTCTTCTTGACACATTCCTCCACTCCTTTCAGCCAACTATCTCTTGGTCTTCCCCTTGGTCGTTTCTTCTGCATCTGCATCTCATGTATCCTCTTGGGAATCTTCTTCTCATCCATTCTCTTTAAGTGTCCATACCACCTCAGTCTTGATGTCTCAATCCTACCTTGCAAGGGCTCCTCTTTCACTATTTCCCTGACCTTTTCATTCCTCACCCTGTCTCTTCTTGTTACTCCAATCCTACTTCGCAGGAACTTCATTTCACTTGCCTGTAAAGCATTGAATTGGGCAAAAGTCTCCACTGGCCCTCAACCTGGTGTTTTTTATTGATTATTTTTGGAAGAATCCGTCTGTCAACCTTCTGTAGTTTGTCAGTTGTTGATCGGGTGTTTAGTTTAAATAAAGTTCCACTTGCATATGTTGCTTCTGGCTTAACGACGGAGAAATAATGTAGAAGTTTAGCATTAATCGCAAGATACTGTTTCTTATTATGTTGGCCAGGTAATCTGTTGTGCTCGTCGCAATTTTAGTGTTCTACTATCTCTTGATGCTCTGATGATCTCATTTTATAAGATGTAATTAACATTCCTAAATAATTAGCTTTATAATTTACACAGGTCTGTCGATTGGGGTTTCCTTACTAAACACTGAAGGTGATGGGATTGTTTTCTTTCAGAGAGTACGGTACTATTACTGCCAACAAGGAGAAGAAGACCGATGAATTCAATGCTGTCAATGCCAAGGATGTTCAGCTGCATGAGGATATCAATCAACTGAGCAAGAACCGGAAGAAGACCAAGGGGTTGCTGGCTGAGGAGCGCAAGAAGGTAACTTTCAGTGGACTAAATATCTACATGTGATACGACAGCGTTAGGTCATGGGGACAAGCTCTCTGCTGACTCGGCCGTCGCCCGTCCTTGGAATGGTTTTCCGTGGTTTCCCATTTCCGACACCAAGCAAATACTGGGACGGTACCTTCTGACAGGCCACGGCTGCTTCCTTCCACATCCTTGCCCAGTTTCATTCACCATCATTCATTTTATCTCTCATTAACTCCTCTCATGAGGTTGGCGTCAGGAAGGGCATCCGGCCGTAAAACCCATCGCCACAAAGACTTGCAACTCATCCCCGACCCCGAAATTCATTATTTCCACAGATCACATGTTTCGCTCATGAAGCAAACAAGCTTGCCGCGGTGGGCGAGTGGTTAACGTGTCTGTCTACTAACCCCAAGCTTGCAGGTTTGCTCCTGGCCGTGGTAAGTGATTTTTGAAAGGCGACAAAAATCACGACATGGATGTCATACGTTGTTGGCATGTTCAAGAACCCATTTGAATTCAGTAGGCCGTGTTCAATGGCAAAATTAATCTCGGGATTTTCCGCCAACTCAAAGTTCCTCCATTCTCTACTAGAAAGCGCTGTAGTGTCAAGGAGCTTAGATATCTAACCTCCTTGACTTTCATAGCGTTTAAAGGAACAACGAAATTCGACATGCAAGCTACCCTCTGGGTGTCAATTAACAAAACTTGCACCAGGCACCCGAGGCCATACGATATTATTATCAAGCAAACACACTGTATTTCCTCGCATAATAGTCTCATATTTTCAGCCTTAAATTCTTGGAAGAAAAGCGGGTTGTGGTGATAATGTGAAGAATATTTAAGTTCAAAGAAGAAAAACACAATTTAAGATATACTACATTGAAAGCTCTCTTAACGGACACTCCTCTAAGGTGGACACCCCTTCATAACGGACGATTTTCTAGGTCCGTGACCAAACCCCTATTAAGTATAATAGTAATTAATCTCTCTTATGCGGACACTTGCTATTACGGACACGGACACCCCAGCCGCATTAAAAATAATCAACCAACATCTCTTAGCGGACACTTGTTTTGAAAAGAAATCGCATTTCTGTAGGTCTGTTAGTGTTAATGTACTTTCGACCTCTGACCTTCACATTCCCTATCTTCTGCACTGCTCCAAAAATAAACCTAGGCCTAACGGTATCGCTTCCATTGTTCTCTTGAACTTGAAATGGTCGGGAAGAGGGAATTTATACTTTCACTGTCAGTTTTACCGTGAAACTTGTGAAATCTATTGTAGGACCTGTGCATTCCAGTAGCAAGTGAGTGCATTTGATATGGCTCCTCTTAAAAGTTTTACTTAGAAAGTAGACATTGTAGATTATGACAAACCTGAGAAATGTGGTGTATGGAAACCATGTGAAGTGTTTAAGATTGGGAAGACACAGGCTGCAGAAATTTCGAAAAAGAAAAGAATAGATAATTAAGGTATGGCATCTTAATGGTAATGAGCTGCAAATTAAAACAGTTTCATAGTGGTATTGATAAGTCAGTGATAGTGTGGTTCAGCAAAATGAGAGGTCAGAACGTCCCTGTGTCTGGACCAATGGTAGAGGTCAAAGCATTGGATTTTGCCGCAGAATTAGATATCAGAGATTTCAAAGCCTCGAATGGCTGGCTCGAGAATTTCAGAAAGCTCCACGATGCAAAATTTAAAGCATTAGCAATTTGCGGAGAATCCTCCACTGTTTATATGGATAATATTATTTATTTATCGTTTGGCTTTTAGTGCCGGGAGTGTCCGAGGACATGTTCGGCTCGTCTGAGTCTGTAACTGCTTCCAGCGGACACCCATAGGGTGAGATACAAGTTCCGTTCAATATCAAGTAGTTCCAACATTCGCCACCAGATATCAATGATACCTAGCGGTGAACGTTGGAACTTAGAGCGTTCTGACGAAATCTAACCTAACAATTTAGCTTCTCACCAGTTTAGTCTGTGGAAGGATCTTTTACATGCCATAAATGTATGACATGGGACCGCCGGCTTTACATCCACTCCGAAGGAAGGCATAGTGAAGGATTTTTTACGCTCTTAAAAAATCCGACAACTTCGATGGATAATGTTTCAAGCTGGGAAGAAAAGTTGCCTTGCATCACTGACGGCTATTCGCCGGAAAACATTTTGAAAGCGGACGTAACTGGACTGTTTTACTGCGTGTAACCCTACGTTTTCATATTGCTCAAGTACATGTGCGGAGTATTTAAGGTCCGTTATAGAGATGTTTCACTGTATATCATTATTTGGCGTCAGGATGGGCATCTGACCTTAAAAAATAATAATGTTATTGGTTTATGTCCCTTTTAACTACTGAGGCTTTTAGAGTCACAGGGTTGCCGGAGTTTCGCCTCGAAGGCGATCTTTAATGTGCCAGTAAATATACCATTTAGACCCTTAGTTAGGTTGGTGCGTGTTCCTGTTGAGCACGAGGCTTGAAGACAAAGTTACTGTGCGCACTGTCGTTTACCGCACTGGCAACTTACAAAGCCTGAGTGAAATTAAATACATCGTGCCCAGGGTATTAACAGGGTATTTTAATGACACTCGGGGAATTTTAGTTTTACAAGGTCCAACCTAGAATAATTGGAAATTAAGCATTTACATTTTGACAGGGGAAAAGTATATTCTGGTGATGATTGTTGGTACTGACGTTAAATCAGTAAGCTCTCATTTCTTGCAAGATACAGCCCACAAATTACAAGTGTATTTGTATATAAATGTGTAATTTATGATTTTTGAGAGCCATACCTGCCAACTCGCACGATTTAGGTGGGAGACTCCCAAGTTTACACCACTTCTCCCGCTCTCCCGCTTAACATATTAAATCTCACGATTTTTTCAAAAACCCACGCGTAATTTCGGACTAAAAGTGCGAGATGACAAACTCCAGTCATCCATAGAACAGATCGATTTTACGTGTAGTGTGTTTTGATACCACAGTTTCGCTTAGTATCGATAATTTATAGATAATTCTCCATAACTACTCGTACCACTTTGTTGGATTTGAATAAGCTTCTTTTTGTTTGAAATAGTCTACGGTTAATTCAGCGCATGTTCCTAGAAGTTTTCATAGCCTGAGGGTGAGAAGTAGTTGTTGCTTGCCGAATATTGTACCTGTTTAACACGTGAAATTATTTGTGTATAACCTAAGATGTTGTTGGCAATAATATGCCGGTAGGCTATTGTGATTTTGTCGGTTCCTCGGTAATATGGCGCAGAAATACGATTAGACATTGATAGTCTTCAAAATCCTCCGATTTTTCAGTTTGAGAGGTTGGCAGGTATGGAGAGGTTTACTATTGACGAGCTACTTTCAACACTCACAAGTACAATAGTTTTTCTGGATGGAAAATTTAGAAATTGGCATACTAACCTTTATTGTTCAAGCACTTTTTGAAATGCTTTTAACCTCTCAGCGTGGGAGGACTTTCACCTCACTGCTACCCTGTGCTGCGGGAGGAGTTGAGCACAGAGCTTGTCTACAAGTGCACACCATCATATAAGACATTATAACAGAGCCGAGAAGCATTGGATTTACTCCAAATTTTCACAGTTTGTTAATGGCAAATGTAGTGAGGGAAAACACAAGTTACTTAAAACATTCCTCTATGCAGAGACCAGTTTCACAGTCTGGGCACCAGTACACTGATTCCTTCCTCTTGCCTTGCTTATAGCATACCACACACATCTTCTGTGGCCTAGCTTTGTTTGCGGTGTGGGGTATCCTCTGTAAAAAGTGCCTTTCGGTGAGACGAGGCACAGTGTTTGTAATGGCCAACGCGGGAAGTCAACAACCCACCAAGAGTATTCTGGTAATAGTGGACAATGTATAAAAATTTGTTGGCCAAAGCATTAGATAATGATGTGATAATACAAAGAGTTGACTTTACAAAGGTCGCTTGACAATTTAGCAAACATGTGGAGGACCAGACAATATTATTGTCACTAAATAAGGAAATCCAGGAAGGCATAAAGGACACGACACCACCACTAACTAATAATAAGATATATTATCAAATAGGTGGCACATAAAACAAATATCCAAAGGTGACACATAAATAAATATTCAAAGGTGGCACATAAACATATGAGAAACACTAGCACAAATTTACACACTTGAAGAAACACTCATTAAGAATTAACACACGTTACGTCTTGAGCCTAAAACACACATATTGTCTTGAACGTAGCTGCAGATCAGTACATCATAGAACGGCATGCAATACACGGCGGTTCCAAAGAATGATATAATTTAAATATGCAACACAAGTGGAGTTGCAACAAATAATGAAAAAACAGGTCGCATGGAACGAGAATGTGTCGTCGAACCAGGACTGACTTACAGTGATGCGCCGATACTGTAAGCCCAAAATGAATTGTTAATAAAACAAATTATGTGTGAAACGCAGGAAGTCAAAGTAGTTGCTGTCATACAAATACCGGGATATGCCAATTGCACGGTATTGTCACAATAGTAAAGTAGTTAAACCCAGCGTCAACTTCCATTCCAATGATGTTGCAGGAAGTCAAAATAGTTGCTATCATACAAATACCGGGACATGCCAATCGCGCGGTATTGTCACAATAGTAAAGCAGTTTAGCCTAGCGTCAACCTCCAATTAGTGATGATGCCTGGCCTTGTAACATGCTTCCAGACACGATGAATTACTTATCACACGAAGCATCATCATTATTCATACGCGTGAAGACAAATTGTTAGGCAGTAAATGAAGATAGAAGTAAACACATTATAACAAACTATCCGACGCCGCGGATTGAAGAATTCGTCGATATGGCGCGTAGCACCATCAAGCATGGTGATGATGAGATCGAAAATCACCGTAATGTCACTGCCCAAACAAAATATGAATCATGTGCATAGGACATGATTGCTAAGCACGGTTACTATGAAGATAGCACCAATTATAGAAAAGATTAGCTGGATACTTGTTGATATCACAACCAGCGTTGAAGCAAAACATTGTGTCATGGCTACACACTTAGAGAACAACGAAGAAGAAACACGTGATTGGTCGCTACAAGCAGCAAGGAGGCCTCTGATATGCTGGAAGCAGCCAATCACAGTAGAGAGTTTAAAAACCAAATTAGAGGCCTCTGATAGGCCGAAAGCAGCCAATCACAGTAAAGAGTTCAAACAAGTTAAAGAAGAATCAATGTGGCCAACTTAGAAATACCAAAATTACCTTCTAAGCCAAAATATCCTACTGGAAACACGGCAGTGGGAGTACTACATGCAATCAAAACAAATAGATCACGACAACCAATCAACATAAACAAAACCAACCTGACAATGAATAAATGCAATGAAGACAAATAATACTGATATGTACAACCACACAGAGTGGAAACAAATAGGGAAACACAAAAACTGGTTTGCCAAGACAGTGGCCGAACCATATTGCCCGCACAGAAACAACAGGCAGGTTGTTTATGAAAATACAAGAGTGTTTAGTTCTGCGGCAACAAGGGAGACACCTTGACGATGGGACGTTTCAAGAGTCCAGAGGTGGTATGTAGAGAGACCACACGAGCTAGGCCGTCCTTACCACAATGAACCTCAAGAATTCGTCCAAGTCGCCAGTAAGTAGGAGAAACATTGTCGTCCATAATAATCACAAGCGTGCCAACCTTGAGGTTAGGAGACATACGGTTCCACTTGCGACGTTGTTGAAGGGAGAGTAAATGATCTGTGGACCATTTACGCCACAATGAAGTCATAATCTGTTGAAGTAATTGCCATCTAGACAACCTATTGATGGGCACTTCAGAAGCATCAGGAATGGGCAAGGCATTCAAAGGTCGTCCAACAAGAAAGTGACCTGGCGAGAGATAGCACAAGTCAGTAGGATCCTCAGTCATAGGCGAAATGGGTCTAGAATTTAGAATGGCTTCAATTTGTACCACGAGAGTGGTCAATTCTTCATACAGAATGAGTGCGTCATGCTCGGAATCACATCCCGAGATACAATCATCAACATAGAAGTCGTTTAAAACAATCTGAGTGGCAGCTGGAAAGGCTGTGCCATCAGTGAGGGCGAGCTCCTTTAGCACACGAGTGGCTAAGAAGGATGCTGGGGCAGTACCATATGTAACGGTGTTTAATTGATATTCTACCATTGGGTCTGAAGGAGAGTCTCTCCAAAATATTCTCTGTAAGTCACGATCCTTGTGATCTACAAGAATCTGTCTGTACATTTTACTCAGATCAGCTGCAAACGCTATCAAGTGAGTACGGAACCGAAGCAAAATAGAGAACAAATCCTGCTGAATTACAGGGCCCACCAACAAGGTATCATTAAGGGAGCACCCAGACGTAGTAGCCATCGAAGCATCAAATACCACTCTGAGCTTTGTAGAAGTACTGTGCGGCTTGAAAACAGGATGATGGGGAATGTAGTAAACTTCACCATCAGTCGGGTGGGGGGCAACTTGCATATGGTTTAAGGCTAGATATTCATGCATGAATTCAGTGTATTCTAACCTTAACTCAGGGTTACGAGCCAAACGTCTTTCGAGAGAGTGAAAACGTTTTAGTGTAGCGTAGCGAGAGGCACCTAGAGGCTCCGAGTCTACCTTGCGAGGGAGTCTAACCACAAATCTACCATCGTCTTTGCGAGTGATAGTAGCAACGAAGTGTTCTTCACATATGGATTCATCAACAGACAACACTGGGGTTTCAACTTCTTCAACGTTCCAAAACGCTTCCAGCTGTTGTTCTACATGAGGGCGTGAGAGTGTAAGTGCTGATACCACGTGCGATGGTTGCGAGGTGCTTGCACTGGGCAGCTTCCCAGAAAACACCCAACCCACAGAGGTATTTTGAATGATGGGCAAATCACCGACTGGTATGATTTTACCAGGACATAACAGGTCAAAGAAATATTCTGCACCAAGAACAAGATCAATAGATTTAGTGCAATTGAAATCAGGATCAGCTAAATCAATATGTGATGGAATGTTCCATTCAGAGGTATCGAAACCAGCAGCGGGTAGCTCAAGTGCAATATTGGGAACCACGAGACATTCAAGCTTAGCAGACCAATTAGTAGCACAGGCAAAAACGTTCACATCAGCAACAACAGTAGCAGTGCTTTGATTTTGACCAACACCGTGAATGTGTACCTTCATAGGTTTGGTGTGGAGTCTTAATTTCTTAATTAAGTGTGACGAAATTAAGTTACAATCTGATGCAGAGTCAAGTAGTGCAGTAACAGGTACACGTACGCCATTGCCAGCTAATATATTCAACTTGGCAGTGGGTAATAGAGTCCTTGAAAATTGATTGTCACGAGCGACGTTACTGCAACTAGTGTTTACCACGTTAGCATGAGCTTGAGAAGCATCATTACTAGTGCCACTGGAGGGCTCATAGTGAAGAAGAGTGTGGTGTTTTCGGGAACAAGTGTTACAAGAGTACTTCGAACATTGATGATTAGGCTCGAAATTACGCAAACAATTATAACACAATTTTCGTGACCTGACAAAATCCCATTTGGCTGTGGACGAAAGTTTGATAAAGGTACCACATTTCGACAATTGGTGATCAATGCTCCTACAATATGTACAACGAGATTTGGTAGTAGTTAACATGGGTTTCTGAGGCGAATGACCTTCAGCTTTAAGTTTGGTTACAGCAGTATGTAATGCAGGCCTGGACCCATTCTTTTCAGTTATTTCCAGTACCTTGCATTTTTTCTCTAAGAAGCTAACCAAGTCCTGGAGAGTGGGAATTCTCCCAGAATCAACATGATTCTCCCATTCACGGATGCTATCATTATCTAGTAGCTCCAATATAAAATGTGACAATAACAGGTCTTGAAGGGGAACCCCGTTAAAGTCCAAAGCTTCTAACGCATTGACATGAGAAACAAAGTGGTCGATGATGGCACGCAATGACACTGAATCATTACCGTATGCGGGGGGCTTGAAAAGCTTGGTAACATGATTGTGCGCTATGAGCCTAATGTTATTGTATCGAGTTGTCAGCAAGTTCCATGCAACCATAAAGTTATCATCTGACACAGTAATGTTCTTTAAGAGGAGTTTGGCCTCACCACTAAGACTAGAATTAAGGTAGTAGAACTTAACAATATCAGACAGAGCATGGTTATCAATTACTATAGCCTTGAAGCTATCTCTGAAATTCAACCAGTCTGTGAAGTCGCCACTGAACTGCGGAATTTGAATTTCAGGCAACTTTATATGAGCTGCAGCTACGTTAACATTAGGAAATTGTGCACTCTGCAAATTATTCAAAGGGTTATCACTGTCTGTAGTGTTGGATTTTTCGAAATTGTCACAATGTAGTTTAATTTTAACCAGCAACTCAAAATATTTATCTTCGAAGTCACAACGTTCGGCTATTTCTTCGTCGATATTGTCTGTAATATCCTCTAAAGCGACTTGCGCTTCGTTATATTGTTCATAAATTTCCTCGCATTTGTGTTTGCGTAACACTAACATTTGATATTGCTCTTCTGTAATGTCCTGAAAGTTGCTAATTACTTTTTCTTGTGAGGTAAGCATGGCCTTAGCGACTGCACGCTTCCTAACTAAAGGTCGTTTTTGGGCATCCTCCATAATGACTTTAGGATTGCCCGCCTAGATGTAATTACCAGAGTTGCACACCTAACTAACACAACCAACTAACTAACACAAAAAATAAACACTGAGACAATGGTCTCGATTAAGTTGTAAACAAACATCTGAACATAGAATACTGTATTGTGTCCTTGGGAAGTTAATGGGAACGTATACAATGTAAATTTATGGCCTTCCTGGTGAAATAGCAAGAAACAAGGGCCCAACATGGCCAAAGCAAAGCTTAATGATTCAAAGTAGTGAACAGCTCAATATCCGGCCCGGAGAGGACCAAATAATGTAATGGCCAACGCGGGAAGTCAACAACCCACCAAGAGTATTCTGGTAATAGTGGACAATGTATAAAAATTTGTTGGCCAAAGCATTAGATAATGATGTGATAATACAAAGAGTTGACTTTACAAAGGTCGCTTGACAATTTAGCAAACATGTGGAGGACCAGACAATATTATTGTCACTAAATAAGGAAATCCAGGAAGGCATAAAGGACACGACACCACCACTAACTAATAATAAGATATATTATCAAATAGGTGGCACATAAAACAAATATCCAAAGGTGACACATAAATAAATATTCAAAGGTGGCACATAAACATATGAGAAACACTAGCACAAATTTACACACTTGAAGAAACACTCATTAAGAATTAACACACGTTACGTCTTGAGCCTAAAACACACATATTGTCTTGAACGTAGCTGCAGATCAGTACATCATAGAACGGCATGCAATACACGGAGGTTCCAAAGAATGATATAATTTAAATATGCAACACAAGTGGAGTTGCAACAAATAATGAAAAAACAGGTCGCATGGAACGAGAATGTGTCGTCGAACCAGGACTGACTTACAGTGATGCGCCGATACTGTAAGCCCAAAATGAATTGTTAATAAAACAAATTATGTGTGAAACGCAGGAAGTCAAAGTAGTTGCTGTCATATAAATACCGGGATATGCCAATCGCACGGTATTGTCACAATAGTAAAGTAGTTAAACCCAGCGTCAACTTCCATTCCAATGATGTTGCAGGAAGTCAAAATAGTTGCTATCATACAATTACCGGGACATGCCAATCGCGCGGTATTGTCACAATAGTAAAGCAGTTTAGCCTAGCGTCAACCTCCAATTAGTGATGATGCCTGGCCTTGTAACATGCTTCCAGACACGATGAATTACTTATCACACGAAGCATCATCATTATTCATACGCGTGAAGACAAATTGTTAGGCAGTAAATGAAGATAGAAGTATACACATTATAACAAACTATCCGACGCCGCGGATTGAAGAATTCGTCGATATGGCGCGTAGCACCATCAAGCATGGTGATGATGAGATCGAAAATCACCGTAATGTCACTGCCCAAACAAAATATGAATCATGTGCATAGGACATGATTGCTAAGCACGGTTACTATGAAGATAGCACCAATTATAGAAAAGATTAGCTGGATACTTGTTGATATCACAACCAGCGTTGAAGCAAAACATTGTGTCATGGCTACACACTTAGAGAACAACGAAGAAGAAACACGTGATTGGTCGCTACAAGCAGCGAGGAGGCCTCTGATAGGCTGGAAGCAGCCAATCACAGTAGAGAGTTTAAAAACCAAATTAGAGGCCTCTGATAGGCCGAAAGCAGCCAATCACAGTAAAGAGTTCAAACAAGTTAAAGAAGAATCAATGTGGCCAACTTAGAAATACCAAAATTACCTTCTAAGCCAAAATATCCTACTGGAAACACGGCAGTGGGAGTACTACATGCAATCAAAACAAATAGATCACGACAACCAATCAACATAAACAAAACCAACCTGACAATGAATAAATGCAATGAAGACAAATAATACTGATATGTACAACCACACAGAGTGGAAACAAATAGGGAAACACAAAAACTGGTTTGCCAAGACAGTGGCCGAACCAGTGTTGTCCACTGAATGACGACCAGGAACATTTCTGCTCACATCACTTCCATACCTGGCTAGAATTCCCTCAACCAAATCTACCCTGAACTTTAAGTGGTCAGCCCTGTTGTTCTGTAGGTTACACTTATAAATTATATAAGAATTGAACACTGTAACATTTAAAAGCCTCCTGAAAAGTGTCATGTACCATTTGCACATTTTTTTCCTTTCTATCAAATAACTTTGCAGCATTTGGTCTTTGAGGTCAACACCACCCATGTATTTATTATAGTCAATTGCACAAACCGGTTTAATTTTTCCGTCCCCCCTCTTCTGCACAATGCTTGTTTTATCATTATGGTATGTTGAAATAAATGACACTACCTTCTTGTCCATCCATTTCCCAACAGATACTGGTCCTGCATGCTGAGCTACAATATCACCTTTTTTCAGCTTTGTGTCTTTCACTTTCTTTGATACGTGCTTTCTATTTAGTCGCAGTGTACCTACACAATCAGTTTTATTGTCTTTCGAGTCTTTGGCTAACTGTGGGCTGTTATAAAAATTGTCCATCCATAATGTGTGGCCGCGATGAAGTAGAGGTTCTACGCGGTGCATAACAATTGCAGTGATCTTAGATGTATTACACGAAAGGAAGGAAGAACTAAAAATTGTCTTTTCCTGTGTATACCATGAATGACCATAAATATCCGGATTTAGATTCACAGAGTTCATATGTTTTTATGCCAAACTGCGAAGCCTTCAGAGGAATATACTGCTTGAATGACAGTCTGCCTTTCCACAACGTGAGGGATTCATCTATTGCAATGTTTTGATCAGGGAGATACATCGACTTGAATTTTTGATTGAGATGGTCTAAAACAGGTGAAATTTTGAAGAGTTTCATGGGACCTTGAAAAAGGGGTTTGGTGGTATTGTCAGTAAAATGTAAAAGTCTTGTAATACTTTCAAATCTATCAAGTGAGATGACAGAATTAAATATAGGAGTGGCTAGTAAACGGCTTTTTGAGAAATAGGACCTCAGTGTGGGTTTTTGAACAATGCCCATCAGCATATATAGTGCAATAACTACGTACATTTCTTCGACGGTAACTGGAACCCATTCATTTACCCTTGACCTGAAAGGAAAGAGCATACCATGTGCCATCATGTGCTGCTTAGCATATATATTTGTTTGTTCCACTATCATACTCACGAATTCACACGTAAAAAATAACTGGAATATTGCCACAGGATCTAAACAATTCCTCACAGCTTCTTGCGGCCCATAATTTCCCGTAAACACTTCCCTTTTACCGATATAATTCCCCATGTCTTCCCAGACAAACTCCTGACCGGCAACACTATTACCCGTTATTTTCGGTGTATTTACGTCACCACATTCACTCTCACTGTCACTACTTTCACTTTCAGACTCTATATCTGAATCATCATTCAGAGAAACCAAGATTTCCGACTCTTCATTCCCTAAAACTTCACTAATATCGGAATCCGCTATCGCAAGTACATGTTTAGCCGCCATTCTCTGTTTACATACACACAACAAAAATCTCGCTCTTTGCAATCGGATTTATCTCATGTGATCGATGCAAAATCGATATATTTTTACTCGAGACGAAAGATCAAAGCTTCCTCTATCGATATAACACAGCAAAATTGTAATAGTTACGAAACTAGGCACGAGATGGAAGCACAAAGCAAGCACTGCAACGTGCGTGCAGGTAACGGCACTCCGCGACAGAGCGCGGCAAGTTCATGTCGCGCAGTTCACGGCACTCCACGCTGAGTGGTTAAGTACAAACTCTGCTTTATGTACATGGGTTGGTTTTTTAGTTTTGGCACCAATGCTTCAGTGCCAAGTTGCAACAATGTTGGGCGCTGCCACTTTTACCGACGGTTGCTGCCCTGCATCCCCTCCCTCAGAGGACATGACCTTGCCCGTCCTCACCACCGCTCGTGCGCAGTCGCGCACGTTAGATGAGTAGTGTGAGACCAGCGCTTGCGAAAGACAGTCGCAATGTTTTCCAATCAGGAGCAGAGAACGTGGATAAAAATTCAGTGTGCTAGGGGTCGCGGTGCTAAACAGTGTCACCGAGGATTGCAAGAAGCGTGCGGTGCAGCTGCGTTACCGTTCAGAACGGTAGCAAGATGGGTTGCAGCCTTTCGAGATGGGCGCGAACGTGTGGAGCACATGCCTCGATCTGGTCACCCACCAGTAAGTGATGACAATGTACAGATGGTGTCCGCGTTAGTAGAGGTGGATCGGAACGTAACGATTCGTCAATTAGAGCAAGATACCGGACTGGCGCATTCAACTGTCCTCCACATCCTGAAGGACTTACTGAAAATGAGGAAGATTGCGTCCAAATGGGTTGCTCATGACTTAACCGACGTGCACAAATGGCTGCGATATGACGCTTGTCGTATGCACTTGCAGCGTTATGGGCGCGAAGGAGAGGCCTTCTTACGGCGTATTATAACCATTGACGAGACGTGGTCCAGATCTTATGAGCCCGAGTTAAAACACCAATCGAACGAGTGGAGGCACCACGGATCACCACGGAAACAAACAGTTCGACCAATCCCCACCAATGTGAAGGTAATGTTGATTCTTGCCTATGATTCACCATACTGTTCCCTGAGGGCAAACCGCTAATGCGGCGTACCATTGTTCGTTTCTGCAAGACCATCTCCGAGGAGTTCTGAGAAGGAAACGGCGCCACCACATGGTTAAACCGCCCATCGCTCTGCATGACAATGCTAGGGCACACACAGCAGGCGTTGTGTCGGCATTGTTGGATCACTGGGGCTGGGAGGTCCTCTTATCACCCCCCATATACTCCCGACATCAGTCCCTGCGACTATGATCTCATCCCATAGATGAAGATGACAATACGCGGGGAGCGCTTCCGTACCATAGAAGTCGTTAAGCAGGCTGCCGAGCGCTCTCTTCGTACCATAAATAGATTGGGCAGTGCCAACGGGATCCAACGACTTCCGCATCGCAGGGAACACGTTGTTCGCAACGGTGGGGACTACATCGAGGGCCTGTGAAACTTTGAACCATCTAAGTGAGTTATTAATCCAGTTATAACTAAGGTGCCAAAACTAAAAAACCAACCCATGTATTTAATATTATGGTCGCTACTATTACTCTGGGAATTTTCTGATTTATCCTGGAATTGTCAGGGAAATCTGTTAGTTGGTTTTGGTAAGTCTTTCACTGTCCTTTCCAACAGTCCAACGCACGTTAAATATCCGACGTGTTAGCTTTTGAAAGGGGGGTTGGCCAGACATAAGAATAACAATGCAACATTGTCATGGTGGCCACTACTCCTGGAAAACCTGGAAATCCTGGAAAAATCCTGGATTTTTATTAGGTCCGGAAAACTCCTGGAAAATGACTAAAAATTTGAAAACTCCTGGAAAATAGCCACTGTTAATTAATTATAAAAATCTTTCCATCTTAAATCATACACCCGCTGCGGTTTTGGGTGAGCACTCTGCTACCTGTTTCTGTGTGGGAGAACACGCGATAGTATTTTTGTAAAACAACTTGAATATAGACAACTTCACCGCAATAAGATTGCAGGCAGCATTCTTTTTTCTTTTCTTTTTAAAGAGGGTGACTTTGTAGTTCCGCCCCTTAAAACAACAATAACTAACTTTTTTAAGTGGATATTTGAGCCACAAAGGCTTTTTTAAAACAACAATTAAATCATTTGTGTGTAGGCTTGCTTATCAATAACGCAATCACCACTAATTTTTGTCAACATCTGTATAAGTAAACCACACACAACTGCTTTATTTTGGTCTTGAAGTAGGCAACTGATAAAGCTCCCCCCCCCCCCCGGACTCGCGCTTATTTTTAAATCTGGAAACATGAGAATTACTCCTGGAAAATCGTTGACCGATTTGAGTGGGCACCAAGATAGTGGATGGTGCTCATGTGTATTTGTTGTATGGTTTCAGCTGCAATCGTTGGAGGAGGCTCCCGAGAAAGCAGAGAAGGAGATCAAGGAGCTGACTACGCTGGAGGAGAAACTGGTGGAGCAGCGCGACAAGGAGCAGGTGTCGGTGGACAAGGTTCTGGTCAAGCTGAAGGCTGAGACTCAGGAGCAGCAAGCCAAGAAGGAGCAAGTGCAGACCAGACTCATCTCCCTACAGAAGGCTGTGGACGAGACCAAGTCGGCGGTGAGTGCTTTGTGCTGTCCACAGGCAGGAAAAGTCAGGAATTTTGTATTAACCATACAGTATTTTGTGTTTTACAGCCATATTTTGATGTTACTAGTTCAACTAATCTCTGAAGATTAAAAGCAATAACTCACTGGACATTATCGTAAGTGAAAGACCCTGTAGTATAGTCATACATTTCGAGAAAAATAAATATGAGTCAAGATGTGTGACCAGTTGAACAAATTCGAGTGCTAAGGGTTACAACCGGGGATCTTGATTTTGTAAATAAATCTAATACTTGCCCACCGTTGGGAAATAAATATAACTATATTCTAGCTTCTAATAATAATCTTCTGCAGGGTCGAGTTGATGTTGTGCACATAACGAAATCAGAAATACAATGCTTTTAATACCTTGTCTGTCTACAAATAAGCTAGCTTTCTTTACCTGCATCTCTTGTTCCTTACCCACAACCACCTTCATAAGGGGCCTCACAACTCTTACTATTCTTCTGATCCTTCTTTTCTTCTTGCATTTTCTTAAAACATATTTTTCTACTTCAGCATTCTTCAAGATATCACATCTATTTATTCCAATCCATCACATTCATACCACGGAACATAATCACACCAGCAACAACTGTAACCTTTTCATACTAGATGTAACATCTATTTTTCTTTTCTTTTCAAATCCTCACTAACATACCACAGCACATAACATCTCTTGATCCACAACTAAAAATCCTAGACCATTCCCGATGACATCAACTATCAATATCCATTCCCATTCTGCATGAAACCAACAAACTTCCATCACACATGGCAACCTTGCCCTAAGATCAAGGAACCTAGTCAAAGCCACCTGGTCCATCCACCCACTGGCTGCCCTCAAGGCACAGAACACATAAGATTCTCTCTGGAGGCCTACCAATAAGGGGCCATGACTGGCAACCAGATAAAAAAAAAACACAAAACAAAAGAACTAAAAGCAATCTCTGTAACCTACTGCAAAAGTTCGGTTACAGTATTAGCGCCATGGTGTGTGATGTGGGTAAATGAGGTTAGTAACCATGGCCACCTATTGATGGAGCACCACAGAGAGTCTTGTGTTTTGTGCAAAATAGATTATTTGTGGTGGCCCAGCAGTGGGTGACAGGTGGCTTTGACTACTTACAATGTTACTCACGGCCAACGAGAAATACTGGCCCTGGTGCGCTTCGTGACGTCAGCAATATAGTGCTGTTGCACTACTTCCGGTAGGGTTATGTATGACGGGAACATAAACCCTTTTGTCTACAAGATGCTGAAATCACAGAATACTTACACCATATCATATCATAAAACATGCTGTAAAAAGCATTGACCCAACACAACCATGGCTTCTGGCAAAACATACATGGTAATTACAACTCAAGTCTTAAACTGATCAATCTTATGAAGTCCAATACTTAACCACAATTTACTTATTTATTCATTACTCTAAGTAGAAGCCTCCGTGGCTTAGGCGGCAGCCTCTCACCGCTGGGTCCGTGGTTCAAATCCCGGTCACTCCATGTGAGATCTGTGCTGGACAAAACGGAGGCAGACAGGGTTTTCTCCGGGTACTCCGGTTTCCCTGTCAAAATTTCATTCCAGCAACACTCTCCACTATCATTTCATTTCATCTGTCATTCATATCATCATTGCCCCAGAGGAGTGCGTCAGGCCTCGGCAACCGGCCCAGTTCATATCCTCGCCGCTAGATGGGGGCCTCATTCATTCCATTCCTGACCCCGTCGGAGACTGGAAGCAGGCTGTGGATTTTCATTCATTACTCTAAGTAGCACCAGTATATCACTTATCTTTAATCTTTGTAGTTGATCACAAGGTAATACTTTCCAGGAGTATGTTATCTTTCCCTGGTGGTTGCTTGTTAATTAAGTGGAATTTCTTGACGGTTACAAAGCGTTCAGGAAGGTTATGAAAAGCTATGAATAGTGCCGGACAATATATGCATGTATAACTCTTATAGTTGAACGATATACACAAATGTATCAAAGGTTTTTGCAATAGAAAGATATTCACAAACATAATATTCTATGCTCTTCGTTTTACTGCCGGTGTGGTAGTCATTTTGTCTGCATCATTAAACATGTATAAATGCTGGTATTCATTCACCACTTTTCTTCATAGAAGGTATTGATATGAGTCGTTAGTCGGTGGCGATTGTATTCCGCAGATATCTTCTATAAACGTATTAATTTCTCTTCCGCCCCTTCAAACAACAATAACTAAGTAATACTTTCGCTGAAAGATTCTTTGATCTAATTATACTCATGTGCACATAATTTAACTCACAACGAAGGTCACAGGCTCTACAACTCAACTTACTGTACTCGTTGCTGCTATTAAAGGCACAACAAAACCTCGAATCCTTGTTTGCGTGGATCTTTGTTACTAGTTACTTCAACATGTAAATAGGTTATCTATAGCTGGCGTGGTTTGGTAAACCTACACAGTATAATTTGTCGTGTTTGAAAACACACGGAACATGTAAACTGGGTCCATTTCAAGAAGATTGATATAAAATATCGCATTTCTGCTGCCCATGAATTGCTCTCGACTTAAACGTACAAGCACCATCAAGCACTACTTTGCCTACGTCACAAAAGGATTAGGTTTACGCGCCATGGCCTGTCTTTCTCGTAGGCCACGAATGTTACTATGGTGATGTCATGTTGTAATCAATATTATATTATGTTTGACGGAACATGTTATGTTTTGGGATGGTGATGTGGAGTTTATACCTCTTTTCTGTTTGTGGGGATGATTTTTGTTGGCAGTTATGAGGAATAAGATGAAATGTTTTGGATGTATGCTGATGTAAGAAAATGCACGAACAAAAGAATGCAGCTGAAGAATGTTAAGCATTGTGCGAGGTATATTTCCCTTATGAAGGTAGTTGTGGAAACTGTGTCTGAGATGCAGGTAATGGGAACTTGCTTACGTGTAGACATAAAGGTATTAAAAGTACTGTATTTCTTATTTCTTTGCGTGTTTAAACGCTGTATTGACCCCGAAGATTATTATAGTATTAGAAGGAAGAGATCAGTTACATTGATTGCCCAACGGTGGGGCATGTTGTTGTTGGTAGACACCGACCAATATATATTTAAATTCATTGATCGATTGGCACCCAACTGTGGAGAGAATATTATTATAAGAAAGAAGATAAGTTTACCAATTTTAAAGAAGTCATCATCATCATCTTGTACGGTTTCCAGCCCCAGGCTGGGTCTGTTTGGAACATAAGTCTCGCCACTTGGTTCTTTCTTCCCACCACCTCTCCGCTGTCTCTCTGGTCCAGTCCTCGCCTCTCTTCTTGACACATTCCTCCACTCCTTTCAGCCATCTATCTCTTGGTCTTCCCCTTGGTCGTTTCTTCTGCATCTGCATCTTGAGAATCTTCTTCTCTCCCATTCTCTTTAAGTGTCCATACCACCTCTGTCTTGATGTCTCAATCCTACCTTGCAAGGGCTCCTCTTTCACTATTTCCCTGACCTTTTCATTCCTCACCCTGTCTCTTCTTGTTACTCCGATCCTACTTCGCAGGAACTTCATTTCACCTGCCTGTATTCTGCTTATGTCTCTTTTCTTCATTATCCACGTTTCTGAAGCATAGGTCAGTATCGGGATATAGTAGCTTCTGTATAACACTTCCTTGCTTTTTTGTGGGACATCTTTATTCCACACTAAGCTCCTAATGCTTCTGCCTGTCTGCCACGTTCCGTAATCTCTTGGTCATTTCTCCCATTTTCCTCCACTATACTTCCCAAGTACTTGAGACTTTCCACCTTCTTCAGCTGTCCACCTCCAAGTGTTATCCCACTCATTGGTCTGTCCTTTTTCCTGGTCGTTAACAGGATCTCACATTTACTGATGTTGAACTTCCATCCGTACTCTCCCACTGTTTCTTCCCAAGCCTTCAGTTGCTCCTGAATTTCCTCCTCCCTGTTTCCCCAGACCATGAGGTCATCTGCAAACACCATTGTTTTCATCTTATCTTCTCCTATCTTTCCTGCTATCCGTGTCATTATCTCGTCCATAACCACAATAAAGAGAAGGGGTGACAGCGCACTACCCTGTTTCAGGCCACTCATTTGTCTGAACCAGTCTGTTCTTTCCCCTCCAACTTTCACACAACTCACACTTCCACAATACATCTCCTTCACTCTGCTTACAGTCTCTTTTTCCACTCCCATGTTTTCCATTGCTTCCCAAACCTTCTCCCTACACACACTATCATAGGCCATCAACAGATCCTCTCCAAATTCGTAGTGGTGTTCCTGGAGCTGTCTCACTGAAAATATGAGATCCACTGTTGATCTCCCAGGTCTGAAACCATACTGCTCCTCTCTCAATTTTCTCTCCACTTTGGCTCGTATTCTACTTTCTAATATCTTTTCATATATCTTGGCACAGTGAGGTATGAGGCTCATCACACAGTACAGCCACTGTTTCCCAACCTCCCCTGCTGCCTTCACCATTTCAACACTCACTTCATCCGCACCTGGTGCCCTTCCTCCTTTCATCTTGTCTATAGCCATTTCCAGTTCTCTCCAAGTCAGGTCCTTTTCCATTCCTGTGTTGTCTTCTCCATCTTCCAATACATTGTCTTCCTCCCTATGACCATTTGGATTCAGCAAATCCTCAAAGTACTCTTTCCACACTGTCTTGAGTGTCTCTTTGTTGTGTACCTCATTTCCGTTTTTGTCCATCATTACCACATCCTCTCGCAGACCTCTTCTCTTACTTTTGACCATCCCATAAAGAACTTTCTTATTTCCTCTGCTGTCTTCCTCCATCATCTCTGTCCACTTTACCATCCACTTCTTCCTCTCCTCTGCGACAATCTTGTTTGCTTCCTTCTTCTTCATCTTATAATCTTCCCTTGCCATATCAGTTCTTTCCTGGAACCACACTCTGAAAGCCTTGTTCTTCCTTCCCACAGCTTCTTTTACTCTCTCATTCCACCATGGTGTCTCTTTACACCACTTTCTGTTGCTTGTTCTTCCACATACTGCCACTGCAGCTTCCACCATTGTGTTTTTGAATTGCTTCCATTCCTCTTCCCCTGTTTAGGATTGTCTGTTGGTGGTTCGGCCACTGTCTTGGCAAACCAGTTTTTGTGTTTCCCTATTTGTTTCCACTCTGTGTGGTTGTACATATCAGTATTATTTGTCTTCATTGCATTTATTCATTGTCAGGTTGGTTTTGTTTATGTTGATTGGTTGTCGTGATCTATTTGTTTTGATTGCATGTAGTACTCCCACTGCCGTGTTTCCAGTAGGATATTTTTGCTTAGAAGGTGTTGTGGTATTTCTAAGTTGGCCACATTGATTCATCTTTAACTTGTTTTTGATCTCTACTGTGATTGGCAGCTTTCGGCCTATCAGAGGCCTCTAATTTGGTTTTTAAACTCTCTACTGTGATTGGCTGCTTCCAGCCTATCAGAGGCCTCCTTGCTGCTTGTAGCGACCAATCACGTGTTTCTTCTTCGTTGTTCTCTAAGTGTAGCCATGACACAATGTTTTGCTTCAACGCTGGTTGTGATATATCAACAAATATCCAGCTAATCTTTTCTATAATTGGTGCTATCTTCATATTAACCGTGCTTAGCAATCATGTCCTATGCACATGATTCATATTTTGTTAGGGCAGTGACATTACGGTGATTTTCGATCTCTTCAAACCATGCTTGATGTTGCTACGCGCCATGTCGACGAATTCTTCAATCCGCGGCGTCGGATAGTTTGTTGTAACATGTTTACTTCTATCTTCATCTACTGCCTAACAATTTGTCTTCACGCATATGAATAATGATGATGTTTCGTGTGATAAGTAATTCATCGTGTCTGGAAGCATGTTACAAGGCTAGGCATCATCACTAATGAAGGTTGACGCTAGGCTAAACTGCTTTACTATTGTGACAATACCGCGCGATTGGCATATCCCGGTATTTGTATGATAGCAACTATTTTGACTTCCTGCAACATCACTGGAATGGAAGTTGACGCTGGGTTTAACTACTTTACTATTGTGACAATACCGTGCGATGGGCATATCCCGGTATTTGTATGACAGCAACTACTTTGACTTCCTGCGTTTCACACATAATTTGTTTTATTAACAATTCATTTTGGGCTTACAGTATCGGCGCATCACTGTAAGTCAGTCCTGGTTCGACGACACATTCTCGTTCCATGCGACCTGTTTTTTCATTATTTGTTGCAACTCCACTTGTGTTGCATATTTAAATTATATCATTCTATGGAACCGCCGTGTATTGCATGCCGTTCTATGATGTACTGATCTGCAGCTACGTTCAAGACAATATGTGTGTTTTAGGCTCAAGACGTAACGTGTGTTAATTCTTTGAGTGTTTCTTCAATTGTGTAAATTTGTGCTAGTGTTTCTCATATGTTTATGTGCCACCTTTGAATATTTGTTTATGTGTCACCTTTGGATATTTGTTTTATGTGCCACCTATTTGATAATATATCTTATTATTAGTTAGTGGTGGTGTCGTGTCCTTTATGCCTTCCTGGATTTCCTTATTTAGTGACAATAATATTGTCTGGTCCTCCACATGTTTGCTAAATTGTCAAGCGACCTTTGTAAAGTCAACTCTTTGTATTATCACATCATTATCTAATGCTTTGGCCAACAAATTTTTATACATTGTCCACTATTACCAGAATACTCTTGGTGGGTTGTTGACTTCCCGCGTTGGCCATAACAGTTGGCATCCTTTCCCTTATTATCTTCTGGAATTCTTCCTTGACTTCCTTTTCCTTGAGTTTCCATACTTTGATTCTCCTTTCCTGGTACTCTGTCCTCTTGCTATCCTTAACAACTCCCAGGTTCATTACAAGTATTCTGTGGTCGCTATCTAAGGCCTCTGATGGTATTACCTTTATATCTCTGACACTTCTCTTCATTTCCCAGTCATACAGCATGTAATCTACCAAAGATTTCTTTGTTAAATCACTGCTGTACCACGTTACCTTGTGGCTTTCTTTCTTCCGGGACCAGGAGTTGCCTACCACTAAACCGTTTCTCTTGCAAAAATCCAGCAACTTTCTCCCTTCTTCATTCCTGCTACCCCATCCTTCTGCTCCCAATACATTTTCATATCCTTTCCTTTCACTTCCTACATGTGCATTCAAATCTCCCATGACAATGATGCTCTGACCATTCAACTGCTGTTGTAGCTCCTCCTCAAAGTCTTCCTTCTCTTGAGCTGTACATCCAACTTGAGGGGCATATACCTGGGCTATCTCCAGGCTTCTTCCCTTTACAGTTACTCTGATCTTCATGATCCTGTCACTTATTCCCTTTACCTCTTCCTTCATTCCATCTCTCACAACTACTCCTACTCCGCTGCTCCTTCCTTCACTGTTCCCACTCCAGTACAACCGGTACCCTTTCCTCAGTTCTCTGCGACCTTCTCCTTTCCATCTTGTTTCTGCCAAGCCCAGTACATCCAGTTTTCTTCTCTCCATCACATCTACAATCTCCTCCACCTTTCCTGTCAGTGTCTGTATGTTTAATGTCCCAACTCGTAGTCCATTAGCATATCCGGGTCGTCGTCGTTTGCATCCGTCCTTTCCGAGGCCTGTTCCTGGTTTGAAAGCAAATATGATATCCACTACTGGCTTGCTAGGCCTATCGTAGCTTCACCAGAGCCCCGTCAGCAGTCACTTTTCAGGGTTCCCATAGAGCCTTCACAGCCGTAACAGTCCCGGGGCACACAAAGTCCCCTCTGTACTATACCCCTACAGGCAAGGAGAAATAATTTCAACTCTGAGATTTGCTGATGACATCGTCATCTTGGCCGACAAGCCTGAGGATTTGAATGAGTTTTTGAATGGTATGGACTCCGTCTTACGGAAGGACTTCATGATGAAAATTAATAAATGTAAAACAAAAATACTGGAATGCAGCCGAAATAAATCAGAAACCTCTATGGAGATCAAATTGGCAGGTGAAAAGCTGAAGGAAGTAGGAGACTTCTGTTACTTAGGAAGCAGAATAACCAGTGATGGACGAAGCAAAGAGGATATAAAAAGTAGGTTGGCTCAGGCAAGGAAAGCCTTTCTACAAAAAAGGAATCTGTTGACATCGAATATAGATTTAGGTATTAGGAAGTCATTTTTGAAAGCCTTTGTCCGGAGCGTGGCGCTCTATGGAAGTGAAACTTGGGCTATTGGTGCAGCAGAAAAGAGGAGAATTGAAGCATTTGAAATGTGGTGTTACAGGAGAATGATGAAGATCAGATGGGTATATAGGGTTACAAACGAAGAGGTATTAAGGCGAGTGGGAGAGGAGAGATGTTTCTGGCGACTGCTAATGAAGAGAAGATATAGGTTGGTAGGACACATACTAAGACACTCAGGAATAGCAAGCTTAGTTATAGAAGGAAGGGTCGAGGACAAGAACTGTAGGGGTTGACCAAGGTTAGATTGCCTCGGATGTAGGGTGTGGTAGCTATGTAGACATGAAACGATTAGCTCAGGACAGGGACGCATGGAAAGCTGCATCAAACCAGTCAAAAGACTGAAGACTCAAACAACAACAACAGGCAATCCCCTACTTCATGCCGTTGCCCGTCTCCCACTACGTGGAGGAGAGGTTGGACTTGGAATTTTAAAGAACTATTATTGTGAATTGTTGCAACGTAGGTGGCAATTAAACATTAAACATTAACATTTTATTTCTGTAATATTGTAATTTTACTGCAAAATTGTGTGCATTTGCTTGATTAAGCAACATACCTTGTTACAGCTGGATATAGCTCAATCTGCATTGGACCTGTACCTCAGCAGTGAGACCAAGGAGAAGAGCAAACTGACGGAGATGCAGACCCATTTTGAGAGTATCTCCACGATGGTGACTGCCAGGAAGAAGTAAGTCTGCTGCTACATCTATCATAGCATGTGTATGCTGTGCATATTTTCCCCTTCCCTAGGATTTAAGTCTAAATGTGAGGTGCATGTTATACAGGAGGACCACACAAGACCATGCTTGCGTTACCGGTATATGACTAATTGATAGGGGCCGTATATTTTGGTTATAGCGATATTCTTTCTTTCCTATATATGACCTTCTAGGTACTTAAAGTAGAGTGTTTTAGCAAAATGTACTAGCGAAATATCACGAAATCTGATTTATTGCGCGAGTTGCACAAATAATCAGAAAACATACTCCCTCTTGGTACGAAAAAAGCTAAACATTATCGATTAAATGCTTCTGAGGAATTGACCGTCGTGGTTTCCTTCTCATTTGATTGCTGCATATTCTCTACACATAAGCCCGAAAAATCGGAAGTATGTGTATTCAGTTCCGCGATCTCTAAAGCTATCGATGAAAATCTATATCTGCTATCAATGGCATCAAATGGTGTTGTGGTCGTAGAAACAGCTGTGCGAGTTCGCGACTAATACAAATTTATTGGCAAACACCCAGCATTTAAGTATGAAAATGCCAAAAACTAAAGTCACAACAGATTTCTCGTGGGCCGAGGAATACAATAGTGAGGGGTTCATGTATTCGACGGTGCAAGAAAGATTCTAATGTTCGTATTCAGTGGGAAAGAAAAGACACATGCGATCAACTCTGCAGGGATTCAGAAACGCATAAAAAGAGAAAGAGCGAAGGAACTGAACATAATTCTAAGCGGAAAATACCTTTCGGCGATGCTCGACACATCACAAAGAAGTTGAAAAACCCCCTTATCACATACTTTGTTAGATTTACCCCATACTACAAGGAAGATTTCAGAAGAAACATAGATTTTTGACAATTTAATTCGCGAAATACCCACCGAAATAGTGTCAGTTTTAACATCGAAATCAACGGTTGTATTTCACCAAAAACAGGCCCTTACTAATGGACTAGCGTTGTGTAAATCACCTGGCAAGTGACCGTTACAAACAGTGCATTATTTCATCATCATCTTGCACAGTTTCCAGCCACTGGCCGGGTCTGTTTGGAACATAAGCCTCTCCAACGTCTTCTGTCTTCCCACCATCTCTCAGCCTCCACTCTTGTCTAGCCTTCTCCTCTCCTCTTCACGCTTTCTTCCACCCCCTTCAGCCACCTGTCTCTCGGTCTCTTTCCTTCCCACTTCGTCTCGCGTATCCTCTTCCCCTCCATTCGTTTTACATGTCCATACCATCTAAGTCTAGATTTCTCTATACCCTCCTGTAATGGTTCCTCCTTCATTAATTCTCTGGACCTCTCATTTCTTATTCTGCCCATCTTTGTAGCTTCTCAAGAACCTCATCTCACTGGCCTGTATTTTGCTCTTCTCCCTTCCTTTCATAACCCAGGTCTCCGAGGCATACGTCAGGATAGGGACATAGTACGTCCGATATATGATCTTTTTGCTGTTCAGAGGGACATCCTTGCTCCATAACATGCTTCTCACACTCCTCCGGAATGCTTCTGCCTGTCTCCCCCGTTCATTTATTTCTCTATCGTTTCTTCCATTATATTGTACCAGGCTTCCCAGATACTTGAAACATTATTTAATCAATTCAATTCTCTTCTCATGAGTTACTCATCTGTCTATTGCCATAGTAAAATAGATGCTCATGTTGTATATACAGTAGAACCATGTTAACATGTTCCTCATTAGTACATTTCATCGCATATCGTTTTGTAATTTTCAAGTCCCGATTCTTATCTAATGTAAAAGTACCTTATTTATCACGTTGTGTATTTTGCCACTTATCGCTTAGTATCATCGCATTTTCGTCTGCCCTGAAAGCATTCTTTGTTCACCCCTAGAGGAATGTCAGCCAATCCGCTCAGAGACAACATTCCGGCCAAATGGCGGGAGAGGGTTGGTACATAACATGTGCAACTTCCCTTGTCAAGCTGATAGATACCTCATCCCATTGTGCCTATTTATGGATTTGTGTATTCAGCAAGTTTATTTTTCTGGGAAGGCTAGGTGTCAGTAGGAACTAGCATTATGTATCGAGCTAACTGTACTGGTACCGAATGTTTATGTGAGAGACTACCGTACTGTATTTCTGCAAATACGCATTACACTTCTTCTTCTTCCTAGCATTAATCCCTTGCGGGGTCTGCTACTTTGCTACATCTCCTCCACTTCTTTCGGTCGTTGGCATCTTCTGGTGTTAGACCTACAGCGTGCATGTCAGCCCTGATGTTGTCAGTCCACCGCTTTGCAGGACTTCCACATGGTCTTGTTCCACCTGGGTTGATGTGGAGTGCTCTTTTGGCATCTGAGCTGTTCTGTCTTCTCATGACGTGACCGTACCAGCGTAGACGAGCCTCCCTCACCTTCTCGACAATTGGTGCAACACCAAATCTTCGCCGGATGTCTGTGTTCAAATCGGGTCAGCCCCATCGACCATCGGAGCATCTTCATTTCCATCGTATTCAAAATTTGCTCATGTTGTTTGGTCATAGGGCGGCATTCATTCATTTTAAGATCGCTGCTGGGCGTACCACAGACTTATAGACCTTTGCCTTTAAATGCAGAGGCATTACACTACAGTACTGAAAATGTGAAACCTAGTGATAATTTTGTTGCGTCGTATTGAAACGGGGTGTCAAGCGATACAGGAAATATGGGTTGTGTGGGAAATATACGAGAATTTTAGTGACCCGGGAAAAATGCGGGAAATCTTGAAACGTCTCATAATGCCCAACTTCTTAGCCTTCGAACGCTCGGTAGAGTAGTGCCGCTCGGTCTTCTATTTCGCTTGCAGGCCGCACCGCCACCTGCATTTTGCGGTACCGTCGCTTAGAGCTCTAACTGACTTAGAGCGGTAAGCGGGATGAAAGCCTATAGCGTCGTCGCGTCTAATGAGACTGCTTTGCCTGGCCAACCGTCGGTCGTACCCTCCCCGTGCGGCGCCCTCGTTGCTAGACAATGATGGACAGGACTCGGCCTGCATTGTTATTCACAGAGGAGAAAAGTTTTTTTTCAGCAGAGCTGAACTTTTTATGTCAATGGGTACGTTTACCAATCATTGCAAAGCTCAATGTGATGGGGAAGGATATTCAGCAGAAGTAGGAACCATTATGCTACGTCGCAGTCTATCCCTTTGTTTGTATCACGATGTTACCGCAATCGACGCCGCTCTCTGCCATTTGATGAGATTCCCGTTGTCCTCACGGCTTCCTCGAGATTACGTAATCCACACAGCTCGCTGTTTGTTTGACGAGATCCAGGTTCTCGCGGACTGACGGAGAAATGTCGCTATGCACGTTATCGACGCCGCTCTCGGCTGTTTGACGAGATTCCTGTTGGCCTAGCAAAGTAGAAGGTGGAAAGTTCGCAGTCCGAATGTGGCAAGTAGGTATCGGCGCTACTCGCAAGCGGGCTGACTTAATTGTCTCAGTTTCTACTCTGTGGTCGCGAATTTGCGGTGGAGCGCAGTCTGACATTGGGGAATGTTGTGAGTACGGTCCTCAATTGGATGTGAACTGCACTGTTCGTGTATGACAAGATTCTGTGACATACACGATCACAAGTTATACTCGTCATAATCTGGATAGTCTCCGATCTGGATAATGACCAATCCATTTGTCTCTAGTACGAGTTTAGACGTCTCATCATGAAACAACACACTGTCGCTATGTGATTACACTTATGCTAGAAAAACTAGATTCATTTTTCAGCCATTCCGTATGAGAACTCTAGTCTCAGAGAGTTCTAAAATATACGGGAATTTGATCGATTTTCGTTCGGGAAATACAGGAATTTTAATACAGGTCACCACTCGACACCATGTGAAATAATGGACAAAAAAGTACCGTATTCGCTCGCATGTATTAATTCAGCCATCCAAATTTTAAAGTATTTAAATTGCCTGCCAGGTGCGAGTATCTACTACAGTGGAATCTCGTTAGTACGTTTTTCAAGGGACTGAAAAATTTGGACGTCATATGCGGGAAAACGTACTACAGAAAAACGCCATACTGCATTTACAACGTATAAGAAAGAACGCGGCGTATATATGGACGTCAAATCGCCGACCTTAGTAAGTGCTTGTATGCACTACTACAGTCACGACATAAACATAGGTTATCAGTAACTTACACGGAATAAATAACATAAAAATGAATTACTGTACCTCTACACCACAGTATAATACAGGGTCTTTATTTCTGCTTAGCAAGGACATTCTCGCTCTCGCGCTCCGCCAGTGACGGCTCAGTTACCGGCGACCGCGCGTGCATATGTTTGAAGCACGGGCTTGCTTGAACCACTTCAATAAAGTGCTTTCTAGTTCAGGAAACTGTCCCTCTCGCAAACGTTTCCTTTTGCCGCTCATTCCTTCTTCAAATGCACGTTCGATTTCCTTCCTTTTGCTGAGAATCATGCTCAGTGTAGACGGAGGAATGTTCCACTTTCGCGCTATAACCACACGCTTCATGTGAGGATTGCAGTCCACGTCACGAATGTATTTCATCTTGTCGTCATTAGTTATCTGCCGTACTTTCTTCTTATCCATTATGAAACACGCAATAAAATAGGTCATAACTAGACGTGAACACTAAGAATTAGAAGACAATAGTGCGGAATACGAAGACAATAATGCGCCTACGTGAGAAATAAACAAAGGGAAGGGGGTGACGGGCAGCGGGAGAGAGACACGTCACCTGTGTTGCGTCATAGCTATAGCCACTTCTACGCCGTCAAACACAATAAAATCATCTACACTGTCAATAACTATCAGAGAATATGCGGCTATATCGCGTCGTGTTTCCCAGAAGCCGAATTTTTTAATGAAATAAGAATAAAATACGGTTCACTAACAAATAGTTCAACGGAAATTTGATCGTTGTAAGCGGGAATAGAGAACGTATTAAGGGGATATATCAACATGAATTTAATAGGATAGGGACTTGAGAAAGGGCAGCGGGAGAGAGACACGTCACCTGTGTTGCGTCATAGCTATAGCCGCTTCTACTCCGTCAAACACAATGAAATTATCTACACTGTCAATAACTATCAGAGAATATGAGGCAATATCGCGTCGTGTTTTCCAGAAGCCGAATTTTATAATGAAATAAGAATAAAATCAGGTTCGCTTACAAATAGTACAACGGAAATTTGATTGTCGTAAGCGGGAATAGAGAACGTATTAAGGGGATATATCAACATGTATTTTGTAGAATTGGGACTGGGACTTGAGAAAATCATCGCGCTAAACGGGAAAACGTCGTAACCGAGAACGTGCTAACGAGATTCCACTGTATATAGTGCTAGTGCTTGTTCGGGTGTACTTGTTTATTTCCATCTAGTGGCTTGACCGGTCGCGCAAGCATAGCACAAGCATCAGTGATGGCATGGCATCGGTGAACGTAAAACAACTGTTCGAAATAGTTAACATGAAATCTCGTCAAAGTGCACTGCAAAGTGCTTTATAAAATTTGATCGGTTGTAACTCAAATTAAACTTGCCACCTCAGAGGGGTGGGGCGATATACTCGCTAAAAATTAATTCACAAAGACCAGGACACCAACTTCACAAAATTCACTATTTATTAATAAAGGCAAGCTTCCATTACCTGCATCTGTTGTGCACTATTAACAATTATTATGAAGAAAAAGGATATTCATCTGCTCCTTTTATTTTACTAGATATTCCCATGCAATCAAAACTATTAATACATCTTTATCAACATGTAAGCAGGCCTCCATTATCCATGCCTTGGCATCCCACACAAAATCATTCCCTTCATTCCCATGGCAACCATGCCATGTCAAGGCCACCTGGTCCACACACTGGCTGACTACCATCAAAGATACTCCATAGCGGCCTACCAACAAGTGGCCATGGCTGGCGACCCGTTAAAACAAAACAAACTAAAATACCAACAAAACAAAAAAAAACTAAAAGCAACGTCTGTAACCTACTACAAAAGTTCGATTACACGGTATTAGAAACAAATCTTCTGTATTTCAGGTAGTTGCCGCGTAACATTGCTACACTGTGTAACCTTTAACTCGGTGCACGCACTGGAATGTTAAAACTTCGGTGCTGATTAAACCATACCAGCAGAGCTTGTTCTACATCATCGTATTTCCCGGTTTTAATTTTCTTGCAGTTTGCTGAAGTATTCCCGGCAGAAGCCAAGATCCCTTCTTTTTTTGCTCTGATGCCGTTCAAAGTAGATGGCGGCATTCCGAACTCCTTCGGCAGAGAAATTCCACTTTCCTTATAACGTCCTCTTTAATCAAAAGTGCTTTTCTTTTCATGCTTTTCATCCGAGATCCACCCATTTTCACAATGATTTGAAAGCTTTACTTCACTGACCCAATTCTCGTAATTTCAATAATGTTATGCTTACGCTTGGCAATGCATGGCTTACGAGTTAGAACACACATAACACAAGCAGGTTATTTTATATGCAGCATCCATCTGATGGGACCAAAGTAAAATTCAAAATTTCACTGGGTTTTAAATGATAAGTTTTTGAATTCGCCAAGTTTTGCCCTGGTAAGGTTATTCCGTGCATTTATCATCGTACGCAAGTTTAATGAAATTTTGTTTTAACCCCTGGGTGACGGTCTGTGAGAAATCTCGTAGTACGCTAGCAAACCATTGGTGACTTGCTCTGAAAAATCTCAAAGTATGCTAGCAAACCGTTGGTGGCGGGCCCTGAGAAATCTCATGGTATGCTAGCGAACCGTTGGTGACGGGCCCTGAGAAATCTGGTAGAATGCTAGCGAACCATTGGTGACGGGCTCTGAGAAATCTCATAGTATGATAGCGAACCATTGGTGACGGGCCCTGAGAAATCTGGTAGTTTGCTAGCGAACCATTGGTGACGGGCTCTGAGAAATCTCATAGTACGCTAGCGAACCATTGGTGACGGGCTCTGAGAAATCTTGTAGTATGCTAGCGAACCATTGGTGACGGGCTCTGAGAAATCTTGTAGTACGCTAGCGAACCATTGGTGACGGGCTCTGAGAAATCTCATAGTACGCTAGCGAACCATTGGTGACGGGCTCTGAGAAATCTTGTAGTATGCTAGCGAACCATTGGTGACGGGCTATGAGAAATCTTGTAGTATGCCAGCGAACCATTGGTGACGGGCTCTGAGAAATCTTGTAGTATGCTAGCGAACCATTGGTGACGGGCTCTGAAAAATCTTGTAGTATGCTAGCGAACCATTGGTGACGGGCTCTGAGAAATCTTGTAGTATGCTAGCGTACCATTGGTGACGGGCTATGAGAAATTTCATAGTATGCTAGCGAACCATTGGTGACGGGCTCTGAGAAATCTTGTAGTATGCTAGCGAACCATTGTTGACGGGCTCTGAGAAATCTTCTAGTATGCTAGCGAACCATTCGTGACGGGCTCTGAGAAATCTCATAGTATGATAGCGAACCATTGGTGACGGGCTATGAGAAATCTTGTAGTATGATAGCGAACCATTGGTGACGGGCTATGAGAAATCTTGTAGCATGCTAGGGAACCATTCGTGACGGGCTCTGAGAAATCTCATAGTACGCTAGCGAATCATTGGTGACGGGCTCTGAGAAATCTAATAGTACGCTAGCGAATCATTGGTGACGGGCTCTGAGAAATCTCATAGTACGCTAGCGAATCATTGGTGACGGGCCCTGAGAAATCTTGTAGTATGCTAGCGAACCATTCGTGACGGGCTCTGAGAAATCTCATAGTATGATAGCGAACCATTGGTGACGGGCTCTGAGAAATCTTGTAGTATGCTAGCGAACCATTCGTGACGGGCTCTGAGAAATCTCATAGTATGATAGCGAATCATTGGTGACGGGCTATGAGAAATCTTGTAGTATGATAGCGAACCATTAGTGACGGGCTATGAGAAATCTTGTAGTATGATAGCGAACCATTGGTGACGGGCTCTGAGAAATCTCATAGTACGCCAGCGAACCATTGGTGACGGGCTCTGAGAAATCTCATAGTATGATAGCGAACCATTGGTGATGGGCTATGAGAAATCTTGTAGTACGCCAGCGAACCATTGGTGACGGGCTCTGAGAAATCTCATAGTATGATGGCGAACCATTCGTGACGGGCTCTGAGAAATCTTGTAGTACGCTAGCGAACCATTGGTGACGGGCTCTGAGAAATCTCATAGTATGATAGCGAACCATTCGTGACGGGCTCTGAGAAATCTTGTAGTACGCTAGCGAACCATTGGTGACGGGCTCTGAGAAATCTTGTAGTACGCTAGCGAACCATTGGTGACGGGCCCTGAGAAATCTTGTAGTATGTTAGCGAACCATTGGTGACGGGCTCTGAGAAATCTCATAGTACGCTAGCGAATCATTGGTGACGGGCTCTGAGAAATCTCATAGTATGCTAGCGAACCATTGGTGACGGGCTCTGAGAAATCTTGTAGTATGCCAGCGAACCATTGGTGACGGGCTATGAGAAATCTTGTAGTATGCTAGCGAACCATTGGTGACGGGCTCTGAGAAATCTTGTAGTATGCTAGCAAACCATTGGTGACGGGCTATGAGAAATCTTGTAGTATGCTAGCGAACCGTTGGTGACGGGCCCTGAGAAATCTTGTAGTATGTTAGCGAACCATTGGTGACGGGCTCTGAGAAATCTCATAGTACGCTAGCGAATCATTGGTGACGGGCTCTGAGAAATCTCATAGTATGCTAGCGAACCATTGGTGACGGGCTCTGAGAAATCTTGTAGTATGCCAGCGAACCATTGGTGATGGGCACTGAGAAATCTTGTAGTACGCCAGCGAACCATTGGTGACGGGCTCTGAGAAATCTAATAGTACGCTAGCGAACCATTGGTGACGGGCCCTGAGAAATCTTGTAGTACGCCAGCGAACCATTGGTGACGGGCTCTGAGAAATCTCATAGTACGCTAGCGAACCATTGGTGACGGGCTCTGAGAAATCTCGTAGTACGCTAGCGAACCATTGGTGACGGGCTCTGAGAAATCTCATAGTATGCTAGCGAACCATTTGTGACGGGCTCTGAGAAATCTCATAGTATGCTAGCGAACCATTGGTGACGGGCTATGAGAAATCTTGTAGTATGCTAGCGAACCATTGGTGACGGGCTCTGAGAAATCTTGTAGTATGCTAGCGAACCATTGGTGACGGGCTATGAGAAATCTTGTAGTACGCCAGCGAACCATTGGTGACGGGCTCTGAGAAATCTCATAGTACGCTAGCGAATCATTGGTGACGGGCTCTGAGAAATCTCATAGTATGCTAGCGAACCATTGGTGACGGGCTCTGAGAAATCTCATAGTATGCTAGCGAACCATTTGTGACGGGCTCTGAGAAATCTCATAGTATGCTAGCGACCATTGGTGACGGGCTATGAGAAATCTTGTAGTATGCTAGCGAACCATTGGTGACGGGCTCTGAGAAATCTTGTAGTTTGCCAGCGAACCATTGGTGACGGGCTCTGAGAAATCTCATAGTACGCTAGCAAATCATTGGTGACGGGCTCTGAGAAATCTCATAGTACGCTAGCGAATCATTGGTGACGGGCTCTGAGAAATCTCATAGTATGCTAGCGAACCATTGGTGACGGGCTCTGAGAAATCTCATAGTATGCTAGCGAACCATTGGTGACGGGCCCTGAGAAATCTCATAGTATGCTAGCGAACCATTGGTGACGGGCTCTGAGAAATCTTGTAGTATGCTAGCGAACCATTGGTGACGGGCTATGAGAAATCTGGTAGTATGCTAGCGAACCATTGGTGACGGGCTCTGAGAAATCTTGTAGTATGCTAGCGAACCATTGGTGACGGGCAATGAGAAATCTTGTAGTACGCCAGCGAACCATTGGTGACGGGCTCTGAGAAATCTAATAGTACGCTAGCGAATCATTGGTGACGGGCTCTGAGAAATCTCATAGTATGCTAGCGAACCATTGGTGATGGGCCCTGAGAAATCTTGTAGTATGCTAGCGAACCATTGGTGATGGGCTCTGAGAAATCTCATAGTATGCTAGCGAACCATTGGTGACGGGCCATGAGAAATCTCATAGTACGCTAGCGAATCATTGGTGACGGGCTCTGAGAAATCTCATAGTACGCTAGCGAATCATTGGTGACGGGCTCTGAGAAATCTCATAGTATGCTAGCGAACCATTGGTGACGGGCTCTGAGAAATCTTGTAGTATGCCAGCGAACCATTGGTGACGGGCTCTGAGAAATCTCATAGTACGCTAGCGAATCATTGGTGACGGGCTCTGAGAAATCTCATAGTACGCTAGCGAATCATTGGTGACGGGCTCTGAGAAATCTCATAGTATGCTAGCGAACCATTGGTGACGGGCCCTGAGAAATCTCATAGTACGCTAGCGAACCATTGGTGACGGGCTATGAGAAATCTTGTAGTATGCTAGCGAACCATTGGTGACGGGCTCTGAGAAATCTCATAGTACGCTAGCGAACCATTGGTGACGGGCTCTGAGAAATCTCATAGTATGCTAGCGAACCATTGGTGACGGGCTATGAGAAATCTCATAGTACGCTAGCGAACCATTGGTGACGGGCTCTGACAAATCTCATAGTATGATAGCGAACCATTGGTGACGGGCCCTGAGAAATCTCATAGTATGCTAGCGAACCATTGGTGACGGGCCCTGAGAAATCTCATAGTACGCTAGCGAACCATTGGTGACGGGCTATGAGAAATCTTGTAGTATGCTAGCGAACCATTGGTGACGGGCTCTGAGAAATCTCATAGTACGCTAGCGAACCATTGGTGACGGGCTCTGAGAAATCTCATAGTATGCTAGCGAACCATTGGTGACGGGCTCTGAGAAATCTCATAGTACGCTAGCGAACCATTGGTGACGGGCTCTGAGAAATCTCATAGTATGCTAGCGAACCATTGGTGACGGGCTCTGAGAAATCTCATAGTATGCTAGCGAACCATTGGTGACGGGCTATGAGAAATCTTGTAGTATGCTAGCGAACCATTGGTGACGGGCTCTGAGAAATCTCATAGTACGCTAGCGAACCATTGGTGACGGGCTCTGAGAAATCTCATAGTATGCTAGCGAACCATTGGTGACGGGCTATGAGAAATCTCATAGTACGCTAGCGAACCATTGGTGACGGGCTCTGACAAATCTCATAGTATGCTAGCGAACCATTGGTGACGGGCTCTGAGAAATCTCATAGTATGCTAGCGAACCATTGGTGACGGGCTATGAGAAATCTCATAGTACGCTAGCGAACCATTGGTGACGGGCTCTGACAAATCTCATAGTACGCTAGCGAACCATTGGTGACTGGCTCTGAGAAATCTCATAGTACGCTAGCGAACCATTGGTGACGGGCTGTGAGAAATCTCATAGTACGCTAGCGAACCATTGGTGACGGGCTCTGAGAAATCTCATAGTATGCTAGCGAACCATTGGTGACGGGCTATGAGAAATCTCATAGTACGCTAGCGAACCATTGGTGACGGGCTCTGACAAATCTCATAGTATGCTAGCGAATCATTGGTGACGGGCCCTGACAAATCTCATAGTACGCTAGCGAACCATTGGTGACGGGCTCTGAGAAATCTCATAGTACGCTAGCGAACCATTGGTGACGGGCTATGAGAAATCTCATAGTACGCTAGCGAACCATTGGTGACGGGCTCTGAGAAATCTCATAGTACGCTAGCGAACCATTGGTGACGGGCTCTGAGAAATCTCATAGTACGCTAGCGAACCATTGGTGACGGGCTCTGAGAAATCTCATAGTACGCTAGCGAACCATTGGTGACGGGCTATGAGAAATCTCATAGTACGCTAGCGAACCATTGGTGACGGGCTCTGACAAATCTCATAGTATGCTAGCGAATCATTGGTGACGGGCCCTGAGAAATCTCATAGTACGCCAGTACTCGATGGTAGTGAGAATTACAATCTGCTCGTGAATGGCGCTTGCCTTATTTCAGAGCATGTGACACTGGTTCCCTGGACCTTCGTAAATCACAAAGCAACTTTAAAAAATTAGGGTGCAGGGAGAATTCGCCAACAAAGTGTTATGTAATGGCCAAGTGTTGACTGAAGCCTGTGCAGAAGTTGTGTCTTAGATACAGTACTTTAGAGGAATGATATTAATGTTTGATTGTAATTATGACAAATGAAGCTCAGTAACGGATTGTCGCTTTACAGGGAGATGGAGGCGCTGCAGAAGAAGATACCGGACACAAGCAGGGCTCTAAAGACTTCAGAGGAGGAGCTGGCGAGAGTACGCGAGGAGCAGACCAGAGTGAACGAGGAGTTGCGAAACGTGAGGGACTCGCTGGAAGAGAGTCGCTCTAACATGCAGGCCATGCAATCCCGAGGCCAGGTGGTCACGGCCCTCATGCGAGAGAAACAGGCCGGACGAATCCCGGGAATATTTGGGCGACTCGTGAGTCAAGTTATAGCAAAAACATTTAACATTTAGTAGTACATTTTTATTTGACAGTTTCTTTAAAAAAAAAGTGAGTTGGGGATTATTCACTTGAGTACCTCAAGGTTGAACTGTACGGCTCTTTCCTCAAGAGTTAATTGATGATTTATCAATTCCAGGGCGATCTAGGAGCTATCGACAAGATGTTTGACGTAGCGGTTACCACGGCTTGCGGACGTCTGGACAACATCGTAGTGGATACTGTGGACACCGGCCAGCGCTGTATCGAGTTTTTGAAGGCTAATAATGTTGGTCGAACCACTTTCATAGCACTGGATAAGCAGCAACATTTGTGGAACCACCTGAATGCCCCTTACCAAGCGTAAGTACTGTTCCAACCTGTCAATCAAGGGTCCCGAGACAAACCAGATGGATCTAATAACAGATCCATTACCCATGTCGACAGTTGTTGCTCATCATCATCTTCTTCATTTCCTCTTTTCCAGTTGACACTGGGTGGGGGCAAATATGGTTCCTCTCCACTTTGTTCTGTCGTTCCACCATTCCTCTTCCGACACGGTGTTCCAATCCAGGTTCTGTTTTATAATGCTATTCTTCACCGAGTCCATCCAACGCATTCTTGGTCTTCCTCGTCCTCTCTTCCCTGTCATCCGTCGTTCCAGTGCTCTTCTTGGTAGCCTTACTTCATTCATCCGTTTGACATGTCCAAACCATCTCAATCTATTTTGCTCCAGTTTGTCATTTAGTTTCTGTACTCCCAGTTCTTTCCGTATATCTTCATTTCTCACTCTGTCCCTCCTCGTTTTCTGGACCATACTTCTCAGGAATCTCATCTCTGCTCTCATCCCTCTTAGTCATTGTCCATGTTTCCGCTGCATATGTCATTAAAGGAACATAATATGCTTTTTACATAACTTCTAGCTTGCCACGGTGGGTGAGTGGATAGCGTGTTGGTCTATTAACCCCAAGATTGCAGGTTCGCCCCTGACCGTGGTAAGTGATTTTTGAAAGGCGGCAAAAATACGATACACATGTCATACGATGTTGGCATGTCAAAGAACCCATTTGAATTCAGTAGGCCGAGTTCATAATGGCAAAATTAATCTCGGGAGTTTCCGCCAGCACAAAGTTCCTCATTTCTCTACTAGAAAGCGCTATTGTGTTCAAGGGGATTAGGGGCCGATAACCTCGATGTTAGGCCCCTTAAAACAACAATTATCATCATCATCATCAAGGGGATTAGACATCTAACCTCCTTGACTTTCATAGTCGAGGAACTACGAAATTCGACATGCAAGCTACCCTCTGGGTGTCAAATAGCAAAGCTTGCACCAGGCACCCGAGGCCATACGATATTATTATTATTACATAACTTCTTTAGCCTTGTTCAGGGTTGGCAAAATAGCAGTTTTTTTTTCTTAAAAAAAAACAAAAAAAAAAAACAGTTTTTTAAAATTCTGAACATGTTTTAAACAGTGTAATAAAATGCTGTACTTTTAATACTTAAATATAAATATTTTAGAGATCATCTTGACCAGAGTTGTATGGTAAGTAATAAACCAATGTTTACAACTGAAACTAAGCCAGCAGGGAAATTAAGTTACCAGCTGGGATTTTTGGCTGCCATGTTCGAAGTTTTGTCACTGACAATGCTGCCAATATGGGGAAAATGAGGGATGAATTGGCAAAAAAAAGATATCAAAGAATTGATAACTTATGGTTGTTCAGCTCACCTGCTTAATCTGTTAGCACATGACTTTGAGGTGGTTGGCATTACAGAACATGTTAAACAAATTATTAAATACCGGTACTTCTGGAACACTCACTTTGCAGCAGCCAAGTACAAACAGGCTGGCGGAACAGCTCTTGCTCTTCCTACGGATGTACGCTGGAATTCTTTAGCTGACTCGATAGAGTCCTATTTGGGTAACTGGCATATTATTGTCAAAGTCTGCACTAAAAATTGAAGTGCCATTGAACCAATTATAAGTGCAAAGGTAAATTATATCAATATGAAACAAAATGTTCAGGACTATCTCAAAAAACTTAAACTGCATCAGTCTCATTAGATAAGATGCAGCGTGATGACTGTACCATTGGGGAAGCAGTAGAGGTTTGGCTTGACCTGCTCAATTTTTTCAAAAATGAAAACAATCCCAATGACTTAAATAAATTCATGAAACGATTTAACAGCGCTGTAACTGATACCCATCTCCTTGCCAATCTCATGGATCCTCACTATCAAGGACAGAGACTGAGTGAAGAACAATATCATTCTGCTATGGAGTATGTTGAAGCTTACCACCCAGATTAAGTACAAAGCAAAATGTTCACCCTTCAAGGAATACCTGTTTGGTCCTGCAATGTATGTCTACCCCTTATTATTCCCGTTTTTCCAACGGGGTCGGGGATGAGATGCGATGGAAGTCATTGTGGCGGTTGGTCCTGCAATACTAAAAGAAATTAAACCCCTGACATGGTGGGTGGCACTGCAGAATAACATTCATCACACAACTTCTGGCCTAGCACATCAGCTGCATAGTGCAGTTGCTTCATCAGCTGGGATAGAACGTCTTTTCTCCACTTTTGGGTTTGTGCATAGCAAAGTCAGGAATAGGTTAGGGACTGAGAAGGCTGCCTAACTAGTTTGTGTTTTTCGTGAACTCAACAAGAAACCTGTTGAATAAAGACAAAGTGGCAGTGACATTTGGATTTATAATATTTTAAATACATCTCTATACAGTGGAATCTCGTTAGCACGTTCTCGGTTACGACGGTTTTCCCGCTTAGCGCGATGATTTTCTCAAGTCCCAGTCCCAATTCTACAAAATACATGTTTATATATCCCCTTAATACGTTCTCTATTCCCGCTTACGACAATCAAATTTCCGTTGTACTATTTGCACGCCAACCGGATTTTATTCTTATTTCATTATAAAATTCGGCTTCTGGAAAACACGACGCGATATTGCCTCATATTCTCTGATAGTTATTGACAGTGTAGATGATTTCATTGTGTTTGACGGCGTAGAAGTGGCTATAGCAATGACGCAACACAGGTGACGTGTGTCTCTCCCGCTGCCCTTTCTCAAGTCCCTATCCTACTAAATTCATGTTGATATATCCCCTTAATACGTTCTCTATTCCCGCTTACAACGATCAAATCTCCGTTGAACTATTTGTTAGTGAACCGTATTTTATTCTTATTTCATTATAAAATTCGGCTTCTGGAAAACACGACGCGATATTGCCTCACATTCTCTGATAGTTATTGACAGTGTAGATGATTTTATTGTTTGACAGCGTAGAAGTGGCTATAGCTATGACGCAACACAGGTGACGTGTCTCTCTCCCGCTGCCCGTCACCCCCTTCCCTTTGTTTATTTCTCACGTAGGCGCATTATTGTCTTCGTATTCCGCACTATTGTCTTCTAATTCTTAGTGTTCACGTCTAGTTATGACCTATTTTATTGCGTGTTTCATAATGGATAAGAAGAAAGTACGGCAGATAACTGATGACGAGAAGATGAAATACATTCGAGACGTGGACTGCAATCCTCACATGAAGCGTGTGGTTATAGCGCGAAAGTGGAACATTCCTCCGTCTACACTGAACACGATTCTCGGCAAAAGGAAGGAAATGGAACGTGCATTTGAAGAAGGGATGAGCGGCAAAAGGAAACGTGTGCGAGAGGGACAGTTTCCTCAACCAGAAAGCGCTTTATTGAAGTGGTTCAAGCAAGCCCGTGCTTCAAACATATGCGTGCGTGGTCGCCGCCAACAGTGCCGTCACTGGCGGAGCGCGAGAGCGAGAATGTCCTTGCTCAGCAGAAATAAAGACCCTGTATTATACTGTAGTGTAGAGATACAGTAATTAATTTTTATGTTATTTATTGTGTGTAAGTTACTGATAACCTATGTTTATGTCGTGACTGTAGTAGTGCATACAATCACTTACTAAGGTCGGCGATTGAACGTCCATATATACGACGCGTTCTTTCTTATACGTTGTAAATGCAGTATGGCGTTTTTCGGTAGTACGTTTTCCCGCATATGACGTCCAAATTTTTCAGTCTCTTGAAAAACGTACTAACGAGATTCCACTGTATTCGCTTGCAAAATTTTTTAACAAGGACATCAAAACCATTACAAAATCACTCTATAAACTTTATATTATGACTTAAAACCTTCAGTAGAAGGCGGAGAAGACCACTGTATTGCAAAATGATTAATTAAAAGTATGAAAATAAATAAATAAATCTTTTAAAGAAACATATTTTAGACGGTTGTTTGTAGCATTGAGTGCGTTGTTTTAAACATGCCAACCCTGGCCTTGTTCCATACTAGTCCCCGTACCTGTTGGTAGAAAGCAGTCCCGAGTTGTATTCTTCTGCTAATTTCCAAATCTAGTCTTCCATCTTCAGTCAGTTCACTTCCCAAGTATTTGAAGTGTTTCACCACTTCCAATTCCTTATCTCCTACTTTGATTACTCCTTTTCCTTCTTTCTTATCTCTACTCATCACCACTGTTTTACTCTTCTCCACATTTATCTTCAATCCCCATTGCTCAATCTTTTCATTTATTACATCTAACTGTTCTTTTTGCTCATATCCTAGTAAATCTTCCTGCAACTCCTCTTCCGTCGTGCTACAGTCAATGGATATGTCTCAGGTGACGAGACAGACCGCTCCTCGCATGAAACATGCAATAACACACATTACACTGAGAAGGGTGTTGTCGAGTCTCTTCTGTCATAGATTTATGGCATGTTAAAGAACCTTCCAATAATTACACCTGTGTAAAGCTAAATTATAGGTTAAATTAAAAAAAACAATGCTCTGAGGTTCCAACGTTCGTCATGAGCCGACTGTGGTGACGTCTAGTAGCCAAGTTCTGAACTAGTAGTCATTGACGGTGGCGATTGGTGGCAAAAGTAGGAACTACTTGAAAATTCAATGTCTGCAGTCCTTACTTGCCACGGTGGGTGAGTGGATATTGCAGATATTGCAGGATTGCAGGTTCACTCCTGGCCGTGGTAAGTGATTTTTGAAAGGCGGCAAAAATTCGATACGCATGTCATACGATGTTGGCATGTCAAAGAACCCATTTGAATTCAGTAGGCCGTGTTCATAGTGGCTAAATTAATCTCGGGAGGTTCCGCCAACACAAAGTTCCTAATTTCTCTACAAGAAAGCGCTATAGTGTTCAAGGAGCTTAGATATCTATAGTGTTCAAGGAGCTTAGATATCTAACATCTAACCTTCTTGTCTTTCATAGTCGAGGAACAACGAAATTCGACATGCAAGCTACCCTCTGGGTGTCAAATAACAAAGCTTGCACCCGGCACCTGAGGCCATAGGATATTATTATTATTACTTGAATTAAAAACAGATAACACACACTAATACAGTGGTCATAATTAACACCTGTTATCAGGCAGATTCTACACACACCCAAAGTACACGGGGCTACATGACCTTGTTGTCGCAGCCCCTAAACTGAGGAACAAACCAACTTAGTCCCTTCGTGTCGCCGACATTCTTCTTCAAAATGATCGGTAGCACTAGAGATGCAATTGCATCCTCCCAGGTTTGCAGGTTTCTTCTGGATGCCTTCATGGCTTGCTTCAGTTGATCCTTACACAGGATCTTGTCACCACAACTACTCTTAAAAATCAGACCATAAACCATTTTTTGACAAATGTTAATCGTTCCTTTCCTAAAATTTTGGTTTGGGGGTATTCACTTTCCATCTCTCTCTTTGCAAAATATCATAAAGACTAAGAACAGTCAGTTCACTTGATCATATTCCTTTAGTCATTGAACACGACACAACGCTCCCACTGGAAAATTGCAGACTCGATCCAAGTGAGTTTAGAAGCGTTTACCTGCTCGTGGTGTGGTGGCTAGCTTTCTTGAATGTCAGCCCATAATTCTGAGTTTGATCCCCGGCTTTGCCAAGAATTTTTATTCTGGTCGGAGGGCCTCGTGAAGCACAAACGAGAACCAATGGGGGGTTTAATCGCGACCATCCTCGATGTGGTTTTCCTACTCCTAATGCAGGCAAATGCCAGGATGGTTCCTAACTTAAGGCCTCAGCCACCTCCTTCCCAATTTTCAACTGAATTACTAATACACACACTAATACAGCCATCACAGTTTTTCTGACACACACCCAAGTACATGGGGCTTAATGACTATGATGTCCAAGCCCCTCATCATGTTCAGTGTTGCCAAATTTGCTTTTCAGTTGATCATCACTTCCTCTCAATCCACCCAAAGGAAAGCAAATTTTAGCTAACAATTAATCATCCTTCCACATTTTATTTACAATTTGTTCATTTTGCAGAAAAAACAACGAATTTATAATTTTGTTGCTGCCTTACTGTAGGTTGATGGTGTTTCTGTCACAGTCCAGGTCCGTCACAGCGGCTGTTCGATCTGATCCGAGTGGAGGACGACCGTGTTCGCCCGGCCTTCTACTTTGCGCTGCGTGACACCCTGGTGACCAAGACCCTACAAGAGGCCACAGAGGTTGCTTATGGCAGACAGAGGCACCGTGTGGTCACTCTGGAAGGCCAGATCATCGAAACAACAGGTTATCATCCATGTTTATAAAATGTTGTTCTCTGTGGAGTATATAACTATAGAGCATGCAGTGTTGAGCTTGATCAGAACAGTGTTCCTAACTCTAGGCAGAGGTAGCGCTGACGTCATACGTTATCTTCACCCGCTTAGAGTACTGCGCTTTCATAAGATAGCGAGACAACACCACCCCAGCAACTACCTGAATAGAAAATGCCCTGGAAGGAGCAGTTTTGCCGCTGTTAACGGATCGGACTAATGTTAACGATACGCAAAGAGAACCAATAACAACATTCATTTCGTTGTGATATGATGCATTACTGATTGACAGATACAAGATGTATAACACAATTTACACTCGCCAAATCAATACTTTACTTAGCTAAAAATACTATAGGTACATGTTTCGGAAACTTGATACGTTTCCTTCTTCAGCCCATATGTTGGTGTGAAACATCATATGACATCGAAATCCTAACCAAAAATAAAAATACAGTTCGTACTTTTTCTCTTGTTCTTCATTTGTTGAGCCTGTGTCATTAGACATATTAATGTCAACCATGGAATAGGCACTTATTATTTGAAGTGATGAATGAGTTACGTGAAACGTTAAATATTTATTCCTTGTAAGGATGATTGGGTGTTGTAATGGCCAACGCGGGAAGTCAACAACCCACCAAGAGTATTCTGGTAATAGTGGACAATGTATAAAGGTTTATTGGCCAAAGCATTAGATAAAGATGTAATGATAAAAGAGTTGACTTTATAAAAAGGTCGCGTAACAATTTAGCAAACATGTGGAGGACCAGACAATATTATTGTCACCAAATAAGGAAGTCCAGGAAGGCATAAAGGACACAACACCACCACTAACTAATAATAAGATATATTATCAAATAGGTGGCACATAAAACAAATATTCAAAGGTGACACATAAAACAAATATTCAAAGGTGGCACATAAACATATGAGAAACCTTGGCACAAATTTACACAATTGAAGAAACACTCATAAAGAATTAACACACGTTACGTCTTGAGCCTAAAACACACATATTGTCTTGAACGTAGCTGCAGATCAGTACATCATAGAACGGCATGCAATACACGGCGGTTCCAAAGAATGATATAATTTAAATATGCAACACAAGTGGAGTTGCAACAAATAATGAAAAAACAGGTCGCATGGAACGAGAATGTGTCGTCGAACCAGGACTGACTTACAGTGATGCGCCGATACTGTAAGCCCAAAAAATGAATTGTTAATAAAACAAATTATGTGTGAAACGCAGGAAGTCAAAGTAGTTGCTGTCATACAAATACCGGGATATGCCAATCGCACGGTATTGTCACAATAGTAAAGTAGTTAAGCCCAGCGTCAACTTCCATTCCAGTGATGTTGCAGGAAGTCAAAGTAGTTGCTATCATACAAATACCGGGATATGCCAATCGCACGGTATTGTCACAATAGTAAAGTAGTTAAGCCCAGCGTCAACTTCCATTTAGTGATGATGCCTGGCCTTGTAACATGCTTCCAGACACGATGAATTACTTATCACACGAAGCATCATCATTATTCATACGCTTGAAGACAAATTGTTAGGCAGTAAATGAAGATAGAAGTAAACACATTACAACAAACTATCCGACGCCGCGGATTGAAGAATTCGTCGACATGACTCGTATCAACATCAAGCATGGTGATGATGAGATCGAAAATCACCGTAATGTCACTGCCCAAACAAAATATGAATCATGTGCATAGGACATGATTGCTAAGCACGGTTACTATGAAGATAGCACCAATTATAGAAAAGATTAGCTGGATACTTGTTGATATCACAACCAGCGTTGAAGCACAGCATTGTGTCATGGCTACACTTAGAGAACAACGAAGAAGAAAACACGAGATTGGTCGCTACAAGCAGCAAGGAGGCCTATGATAGGCTGGAAGCAGCCAATCACAGTAGAGAGTTCAAAAACAAGTAAGAGGCCTCTGATAGGCCGAAAGCAGCCAATCACAGTAGAGAGTTCAAAAACAAGTTAAAGATGAATCAATGTGGCCAACTTAAGAATACAAAATTACCTTCTAAGCAAAAATATCCTACTGGAAACACGGCAGTGGGAATACTACATGTAATCAAAACAAATAAATCATGACAACTAATCAACATAAGCAAAACTAACTTGACAATGAATAAATACAATGAAGACAAATAATACAGATATGTACAACCACACAGAGTGGAAACAAATGGGGAAACACAAAAACTGGTTTGCCAAGACAGTGGCCGAACCATATTGCCCGCACAGAAACAACAGGCAGGTTGTTTATGAAAATACAAGAGTGTTTAGTTCTGCGGCAACAAGGGAGACACCTTGACGATGGGACGTTTCAACAGTCCAGAGGTGGTATATAGAGAGATCACACGAGCTAGGCCGTCCTTACCACAATGAACCTCAAGAATACGTCCAAGTCGCCAGTAAGTAGGAGAAACATTGTCGTCCATAATAAGCACAAGCGTGCCAACCTTGAGGTTAGGAGACATACGGTTCCACTTGCGACGTTGTTGAAGGGAGAGTAAATGATCTGTGGACCATTTACGCCACAATGAAGTCATAATCTGTTGAAGTAATTGCCATCTAGACAACCTATTGATGGGCACTTCAGAAGCGTCAGGAATGGGCAAGGCATTCAAAGGTCGTCCAACAAGAAAATGACCTGGCGAGAGATAGCACAAGTCAGTAGGATCCTCAGTCATAGGCGAAATGGGTCTAGAATTTAGAATGGCTTCAATTTGCACCACGAGAGTGGTCAATTCTTCATACGTAAGTACTTGAGCCTTCATGGTTCTTATTAAATGAGATTTCAAAGATTTGATGTTTGCCTCCCATAGTCCACCAAAATGCGGAGAACTAGGAGGAATGAAGTGCCACTGAATTAGTAGCGATGAGGTAGAATCTTGAACAACAGATTGAAAAACTGCAGAGGAGAGCAACGAACCAAGATCAGCAAGGTCAGACTGTGCGCCTTGAAAGTTGGTACCATTGTCGGAATACACTTGAGCGGGAACGCCCCTTCTACTGCAGAAGCGAGTAAAGGCTACAACGAAAGCATGACTGGAGAGGGAAGTGACGACTTCAGTGTGCACAGCCTTCGTAACCATACAAACGAACATTGCGATGTAAGCCTTAGAAGAGACCCTTGACCTGGGGCCACCGTACCTGATAGTGAATGGACCACAGTAATCAACACCAACGTGATTAAAGGGAAAGGTTTGATGGAGGCGAACAGCTGGGACTTGACCCATTAACTGTTCAGAAGGACGTGCAGCGTAGCGCACGCAAGTAACACAAGAGCGAGATAGGCTACGAACAAGTTTTCGTAGTGACGGTATCAAGAAGCGTTGTCGGATAGTCGCAATCACAACCTGGACCCCGCCATGAAGCAACTTTAAATGGGTATGTCTGACCAGGACTTTAGTGAAATGATGGTCATTGGGCAAAAGTATCTGGTGTTTTGTATCAAATGGAAGGTCGGCCAATTCCAAACGGCCTCCCACACGAATAGTGCCATCAGAGTGAAGCAAAGGGTGCAAATTGCTGATGGTTGAAGTGGATGGCACTTGCTCATTCTTCATTAGAGCAGCAAGTTCAGTAGAGTAGCACTGAGCTTGAATCATTTTCACACATGTAAGTAGTGCAACATCAATTTCAATGGCAGTGAGTGGACCACTGATCCTAGTGGTATTTCTACAATTAGAGAAAAACCTAATACAGTAGGCTATGACCCTCAACAATCTTGTGTAGGAAGAAAAATTGTTTAAAAAATCAATGTCAACAGGTTTAGATACATTTGCGCACGAAATTCTACACTCCGGCAATTCAGACACAGGAGTGTCAAAGATATCTGAAGTACTGGAGCTTGTAAAGGCCTTCAACCATGCTGGACCATACCACCATAGCTGATTATTTTTCAATTCTGAGGGCATACAGCCTCGGGAAATTATGTCGGCTGGATTGTCACGGGAAGCGACATGTTTCCAGGCGCAGTGAACAGTAAGCCTTTGTATTTCAGCAACTCTATTGGCTACAAAGGTTTTCCATTTTGAGGGGGGCGAAGCCAACCAAGACAAAACAATAGTGGAATCTGTCCAACAATAGACGGATTCAATAGGCAAGTTCAAAGCGGGTTGCACCTTTGCAATTAATTTGGAAAGCAAAAGTGCACCACATAACTCAAGTCTGGGCAAAGACAACTGTTTAAGAGGAGCAACCTTCGACTTAGCGCACACAAGTGCAACAGTGACGATGTCGTTGGTATCAATTGACAATAAATAGAGACAAGCTCCATAGGCCTGCTGACTGCTGTCGCAAAAGCCATGAAGTTGCATAGATTTGATTTCTGAAGCAGGCTTAATCAAACGTGGAGTAGAAATCGCAGGTAAATTGCTATAAACATTCAGCCAAGCTTGCGCGATTTCCTTTGGAAGGGGGTCATCCCAACCGAGTTTGTGAATCCACAAATCTTGGAAGAGAATCTTACAAGCAACCACAATAGGTGACACTAAACCCAAAGGGTCAAAGATAGAGGCAACAATGGACAAAAATGAACGCTTAGTAAAAGTAATTGAAGTGTCACAGTTCACGATAGGTGACTGAATCCGCAACAAGTCATCGATAGGTTGCCAATAAAGTCCTAGCGTTCTGGCGACTGTTTCTTCACCATCGCCGAAACTACGGAGTTGTTGTTTCTCTTGATGATCAAGAGGAATGTTATCTAATAGAGTCATGGAGTTTGAACTCCACTTACACAGTTCAAAACCACCTAATCTCAAAAGAAGGGTCAATTCATCATACAGAATGAGTGCGTCATGCTCGGAATCACATCCCGAGATACAATCATCAACATAGAAGTCGTTTAAAACAATCTGAGTGGCAGCTGGAAAAGCTGTGCCATCAGTGAGGGCGAGCTCCTTTAGCACACGAGTGGCTAAGAAGGAAGCTGGGGCAGTACCATATGTAACGGTGTTTAATTGATATTCTACTATTGGGTCTGAAGGAGAGTCTCTCCAAAATATTCTCTGTAAGTCACGATCTTTGTGATCTACAAGAATCTGTCTGTACATTTTACTCAGATCAGCTGCAAACGCTATCAAGTGAGTACGGAACCGAAGCAAAATAGAGAACAAATCCTGCTGAATTACAGGGCCCACCAACAAAGTATCATTAAGGGAGCACCCAGACGTAGTAACCATCGAAGCATCAAATACCACTCTGAGCTTTGTAGAAGTACTGTGCGGCTTGAAAACAGGATGATGGGGAATGTAGTAAACTTCACCATCAGTCGGGTGGGGGGCGACTTGCATATGGTTTAAGGCTAGATATTCATGCATGAATTCAGTGTATTCTAACCTTAACTCAGAGTTACGAGCCAAACGTCTTTCGAGAGAGTGAAAACGATTTAGTGTAGCGTAGCGAGAGGCACCTAGAGGCTCCGAGTCTACCTTGCGAGGGAGTCTAACCACAAATCTACCATCGTCTTTGCGAGTGGTAGTAGCAACGAAGTGTTCTTCACATATGGATTCATCAACAGACAACACTGGGGTTTCAACTTCTTCAACGTTCCAAAACGCTTCCAGCTGTTGTTCTACATGAGGGCGTGAGAGTGTAAGTGCTGATACCACGTGCGATGGTTGCGAGGTGCTTGCACTGGGCAGCTTCCCAGAAAACACCCAACCCACAGGGGTATTTTGAATGATGGGCAAATCACCAACTGGTATGATTTTACCAGGACATAACAGGTCAAAGAAATATTCTGCACCAAGAACAAGGTCAATAGGTTTAGTGCAATTGAAATCAGGATCAGCTAAATCAATATGTGATGGAATGTTCCATTCAGAGGTATCGAAACCAGCAGCGGGTAGCTCAAGTGCAATATTGGGAACCACGAGACATTCAAGCTTAGCAGACCAATTAGTAGCACAGGCAAAAACGTTCACATCAGCAACAACAGTAGCAGTGCTTTGATTTTGACCAACACCGCGAATGTGTACTTTCATAGGTTTGGTGTGGAGTCTTAATTTCTTAGTTAAGTGTGACGAAATTAAGTTACAATCTGATGCAGAGTCAAGTAGTGCAGTGACAGGTACACGTAAGCCATTGCCAGCTAATATATTCAACTTGGCAGTGGGTAATAGCGTCCTTGAAAATTGATTGTCACGAGCGACGTTACTGCAACTAGTGTTTACCACGTTAGCATGAGCTTGAGAAGCATCATTACTAGTGCCACTGGAGGGCTCATAGTGAAGAAGAGTGTGGTGTTTTCGGGAACAAGTGTTACAAGAGTACTTCGAACATTGATGATTAGGCTCGAAATTACGCAAACAATTATAACATAATTTTCGAGACCTGACAAAATCCCATTTGGCTGTGGACGAAAGTTTAATAAAGGTACCACGTTTCGACAATTGGTGATCAATGCTCCTACAATATGTACAACGAGATTTGGTAGTAGTTAACATGGGTTTCTGAGGCGAATGACCTTCAGCTTTAAGTTTGGTTACAGCAGTATGTAATGCAGGCCTGGACCCATTCTTTTCAGTTATTTCCAGTACCTTGCATTTTTTCTCTAAGAAGCTAACCAAGTCCTGGAGAGTGGGAATTCTCCCAGAATCAACATGATTCTCCCATTCACGGATGCTATCATTATCTAGTAGCTCCAATATAAAATGTGACAATAACAGGTCTTGAAGGGGAACCCCGTTAAAGTCCAAAGCTTCTAACGCATTGACATGAGAAACAAAGTGGTCGATGATGGCACGCAAGGACACTGAATCATTACCGTATGCAGGGGGCTTGAAAAGCTTGGTGACATGATTGTGCGCTATGAGCCTAATGTTATTGTATCGAGTTGTCAGCAAGTTCCATGCAACCATAAAGTTATCATCTGACACAGTAATGTTCTTTAAGAGGAGTTTAGCCTCCCCACTAAGACTAGAATTAAGGTAGTAGAACTTAACAATATCAGAAAGAGCATGGTTATCAATTACAATGGCCTTGAAGCTATCTCTGAAATTCAGCCAGTCTGTGAAGTCGCCACTGAACTGCGGAATTTGAATTTCAGGCAACTTTATATGCGCTGCAGCTACGTTAGCAGTAGGAAATTGTGCACTCTGCAAATTATTCAAAGGGTTATCACTGTCTGTAGTGTTGGATTTTTTGAAATTGTCACAATGTAGTTTAATTTTAACCAGCAACTCAAAATACTTATCTTCGAAGTCACAACGTTCGGCTATTTCTTCGTCGATATTGTCTGTAATATCCTCTAAAGGGACTTGCGCTTCGTTATATTGTTCATAAATTTCCTCGCATTTGTGTTTGCGTAACACTAACATTTGATATTGCTCTTCTGTAATGTCCTGAAAGTTGCTAATTACTTTTTCTTGTGAGGTAAGCATGCCCTTAGCGACTGCACGCTTCCTAACTAAAAGTCGTTTTTGGGCATCATCCATAATGACTTTAGGATTGCCCGCCTAGATGTAATTACCAGAGTTGCACACCTAACTAACACAACCAACTAACTAACACAAAAAATAAACACTGAGACAATGGTCTCGATTAAGTTGTAAACAAACATCTGAACATAGAATACTGTATTGTGTCCTTGGGAAGTTAATGGGAACGTATACAATGTTAAATTTATGGCCTTCCTGGTGAAATAGCAAGAAACAAGGGCCCAACATGGCCAAAACAATGCTTAAAATTCAAAGTAGTAAACAGCTCAATATCCGGCCCGGAGAGGACCAAACAATGTAATGGCCAACGCGGGAAGTCAACAACCCACCAAGAGTATTCTGGTAATACTGGACAATGTATAAAGGTTTATTGGCCAAAGCATTAGATAAAGATGTAATGATAAAAGAGTTGACTTTATAAAAAGGTCGCGTAACAATTTAGCAAACATGTGGAGGACCAGACAATATTATTGTCACTAAATAAGGAAGTCCAGGAAGGCATAAAGGACACAACACCACCACTAACTAATAATAAGATATATTATCAAATAGGTGGCACATAAAACAAATATTCAAAGGTGACACATAAAACAAATATTCAAAGGTGGCACATAAACATATGAGAAACCTTGGCACAAATTTACACAATTGAAGAAACACTCATAAAGAATTAACACACGTTACGTCTTGAGCCTAAAACACACATATTGTCTTGAACGTAGCTGCAGATCAGTACATCATAGAACGGCATGCAATACACGGCGGTTCCAAAGAATGATATAATTTAAATATGCAACACAAGTGGAGTTGCAACAAATAATGAAAAAACAGGTCGCATGGAACGAGAATGTGTCGTCGAACCAGGACTGACTTACAGTGATGCGCCGATACTGTAAGCCCAAAAAATGAATTGTTAATAAAACAAATTATGTGTGAAACGCAGGAAGTCAAAGTAGTTGCTGTCATACAAATACCGGGATATGCCAATCGCACGGTATTGTCACAATAGTAAAGTAGTTAAGCCCAGCGTCAACTTCCATTCCAGTGATGTTGCAGGAAGTCAAAGTAGTTGCTATCATACAAATACCGGGATATGCCAATCGCACGGTATTGTCACAATAGTAAAGTAGTTCAGCCCAGCGTCAACTTCCATTTAGTGATGATGCCTGGCCTTGTAACATGCTTCCAGACACGATGAATTACTTATCACACGAAGCATCATCATTATTCATACGCGTGAAGACAAATTGTTAGGCAGTAAATGAAGATAGAAGTAAACACATTACAACAAACTATCCGATGCCGCGGATTGAAGAATTCGTCGACATGACTCGTATCAACATCAAGCATGGTGATGATGAGATCGAAAATCACCGTAATGTCACTGCCCATCAAAATATGAATCATGTGCATAGGACATGATTGCTAAGCACGGTTACTATGAAGATAGCACCAATTATAGAAAAGATTAGCTGGATACTTGTTGATATCACAACCAGCGTTGAAGCACAGCATTGTGTCATGGCTACACTTAGAGAACAACGAAGAAGAAAACACGTGATTGGTCGCTACAAGCAGCAAGGAGGCCTATGATAGGCTGGAAGCAGCCAATCACAGTAGAGAGTTCAAAAACAAGTAAGAGGCCTCTGATAGGCCGAAAGCAGCCAATCACAGTAGAGAGTTCAAAAACAAGTTAAAGATGAATCAATGTGGCCAACTTAAGAATACAAAATTACCTTCTAAGCAAAAATATCCTACTGGAAACACGGCAGTGGGAATACTACATGTAATCAAAACAAATAAATCATGACAACTAATCAACATAAGCAAAACTAACTTGACAATGAATAAATACAATGAAGACAAATAATACAGATATGTACAACCACACAGAGTGGAAACAAATGGGGAAACACAAAAACTGGTTTGCCAAGACAGTGGCCGAACCAGGTGTGGTGTCAAGAATTTTGATCAAGTCAGGATATATGTAGGAATTGATCTATTATGGCGGGGGTTGAGGAGGCAGTTTTCTTTTTTTGTTATTTAAATGATTTGCTAATGTATCAAATAATACGTTAGTCTCAAAGTTAATCTCGTTCAGATTATTGCATTCATTAGATCTCTGATAAGTGTTGATATGAATATTTTCTAAAACATTCATATAGCTGCCTTTCGATGCGTAATGCAAAATTTTGACATCATTATTTATGTCCGTGAACTTATGTCCCGTTTCTTCCATATGTACCGCCATGGCTGAGAACTTCCTGTGCTTTGTGGCCGAAACATGTACCTATAGTATTTTTAGTAAAGTATTGATTTGGCGAGTGTAAATTGTGTTATACATCTTGTAAACATGGTCAATACGGAACCTGGAACGAGTGCGGTTTATGATTGACAGATGTCGAGAGCACAACCCTCCCTACCTTCCCTCTCGGATGTATGCTGACGATTATAACAATTTTTACACCAGCAATACTGTTGATCATTACCTCTTTGGTTATTAGTTAGGCTGTAATTTAGTTTCTTTCAATTTTATTCTTACCGTTTTGTTTAGATGAATATTTGCAATATTGTAGTGAGTTAGCCGTGCGGTTAGGGCCGCGCAGCTGTGAGCTTGCATTCGGGAGATAGTGGGTTCGAACCCCACTGTCAGCAGCTCTGATTCGATCGAACAGAAAATAAAACAGACACACTACAGTAACACCAATGACGGATAGTGCTTCAGAACTTATGTTGCCGGCGGAACTGAGCACGTGTTCCACTCCGGGCGAGCATGCAGCACAGGACAAGGCTCTTCTTTCCAGAGTGCTAACCTCGAAAATTTTTAAATGACTAGACTTAATATAAACGATACTTGTATGCAATAACAGAGGTAATCAATTGGCAGATAATTGTAGGAAGCTAGGGGAGTGGTGGCGCAGCGGTTAAGCTGTATGCCTCTCACCAAGGTGGACCGGGTTCGATTCCCGGTCAATGCATGTGAGATTTTCGAAGTGAAATGCCATGTCCTGTGGTTCGGATTCCACGTAAAATGGAGGTCCCGTGGCTCATGATCTCGCGATTAACGGTCACGTTAAACTACAAGCTTGCTTGCTTTGCTTGTAGGAAGCTAGAATGATGCAAAATATATATGTTCAGAGTTCCTTCATGATAAAAGGTGAGGTAATAAAACCAGTGTAGGGGGGTTTCCCTTAAAAGTAAAAGCCCGTAAGACCCACAGTCTTTTGTCAACGCTCGATCCTCTATAGCAGAAGGAATCAGGACTGTTTACTCACCAACATCGATAAGACATCCAAATTAATAGTCTGGCTGTGGAGATGGTCTCCCTGATTACTAGAATATGACCTGAGGTTAGGGGATGTGGGAAGGATGTAGGAGTAGGAAGTAGGGGAGATTAGGAGCTTACCTTTACCTTTAGCAGCATAATTGGCCATATTGTGACCTAAACCATAAGATAAAGAAAGATTGTGGAAGCCAGTGGGCTCGTAAATAATGTGGGAGACAAGAAGTAAGAGTAAGGGAAGTCAACAAAATAGAGGCAATATCAATAGGCCCGCGGCCCAATGGGTACCATCCCGAGTGGGCCGACCACTCGAGCAGGCACTCAGCAGGGCCACGGGGCAAGCAGGGGATGATGAGTTGGTACTTGGTTTGCTGTCGGAGTGTGGGAGAGCTAATTAGAGGCTATTAGCTGTTGGAGGATGTGAAGTATACCGTATTTGTTCGCATATATCTCGCCCCCCCCATTTTTGTATTTGAAATTTCAGGGGGAAAAAAGTACTCGCATATATCTCGCATTCATTACTGACGCCATCATATAAATGACCGTAATAACCTTGAGGTAGAAACACGTTCGATTTAGTGCGCCACAACAGTCGTCATTGTCCAGGAACTTACCCGAAGCGTTACTAACAGGAAGAGCGAGCTACAACGAGTTGATCCGAACTTCGATACGATCCAATTGGGGATCGAGACGCCGCGTGCAAGCATACGGCGCAGCGTGAGTGTTAGCACGCTGTACGTCGTTCGCCGCGTCTTCGGCCGCTGCTGGCTAAATTCGCCGCCTTGAGACACGTTCGAATTAGCGATTAGCGCGCCGCGGCTGTTGCGGAAGTAGGCCTACTGTTACATCGCATAGAAAAGCAGTTCAGTCTCCTGGAATCTCAATGATTTCGTCCTTACGCATTGCGTCGCATCAGAGCTCGGCCGTCTGCAAGCATACGGCGCAGCGTGAGTGTAGGCAAGCTGTACATCGTTCGCCGCGTCTGGCTAAATTTACCGCCTTGGGACACGTTCGAATTAGCGATTAGCGCGCCACAACAGTTGCGCAAGTAGGCCTACTGTTACTTCGCAAATTTTATGTTTTTTTTTCTTTCTTTTTTTCGGGAATACCGTCATTCCCTGCGTATATCTCGCACCGAAAATTTTCACACATATTTTCGGTCAAAAAAGTGCGAGATATACGCGAGCAAATACGGTACTTGCAAGGGCTGTGTTTTGGATTTGTGTAGTGCTTGAGGAGAAATGGGCAGAGAGAGAAGGGAAGGGATGTGTTGGCTATTGTGTGTACGCTGCAACTGCGTGTGTTGATGTTTTAGCACATTTTTGATGTACCTACATCCTAAGTACGACGTGTGTCGAACTCTGAGCCGCGAAGAAGAACCCTTACCTACACGAGCACACTACTTCTGATTGAAATATCACAGACACCGAATCAATTGTAAACTGACTTTAACTTCACGTCAGTAAGAGGTAAGAGCTCTTCTCCGCGGCTCTGACGTGTTGTCATTTGACTCACAACTTATATGGAATTAGGTATACAATAGTTGCTACCGATGTAAAACATACAATATCTCCTTTTGTGATAATATTAAGGGTTTCAAGAAAATGCTAGAGTTCAATAACTTACAATCTTCTTCTTCTGCTTTTACGGCCTCATTGGACCACTTCAGTCAATCATTTCTTGGTCCTCTTCTTCAGTAAGTTTCCTTTCCGAGTCGCCCAGTAGCTCTTCATTCGCTCTGATCTTCTCAGGTGTTCCTCATCTGTAAATACCCTTTTTACTGTATTACGTTTGTCTATTTTAGCCTGAAATCTTATTTTTATATCTCTCAGTTTTTTTAATTTTGTTGTTTTGTTTTGCAATGATCTATATATATATAAATCATTGTTACATGATACTTCGTATGTACAGGCCGGACGTTTGTTTTAGAAGATTGCCCTTTACCTTGAAGCCTGCGGGTGAGCCTGTACACAGTTACTCTCTCACCCTATCGCTGCACATTTGTCACGACCGATCTGATGTAATGGATTTCCAGACTTGAGCACGTGGCGACACCGACTTGCAGACAGTACAGTCAATGTCGAAGTATTGTGTGACGCGGAAGTACCGTATTTACTCGAATACGACCCGCCCCCGAATAAGACCCGCACCCTGATTTTGAAGAACAAAATTTTAAAAAAAGAAATTTTTACTCAACATTATCTACTATCTTAACTAAATAAACAGAATAGCATTTATCCAAAATAGTTTCCAAAAGTTTTGAAGTCGTCCTAAAATAACACACATCAAACGATTAAAAATACAAATAAAAGTACACAAACACTTCATTCATCGTCATCAGAAGTACCAACTTTGGAACTTTTATCACCATCACTTTCCCACTAAATGTCGTCATCACTGCCATCCATTGCATTCGAAATACTACATTTCTTGAAGCTCTTCCGTATGAGATCTCCAGAGATACGATTCCATGCCGTCAAAATCCACGAACACAGCAGCTGAACTTTCGAGCGCTGAATACGACCAGTTGGGGTCAGTGTGTGCTTATCGGCCGCCATCCGCTCCGTATAACAGCTGTTTCAAGTCTGCTTTGAACGGGTGGTTCATGCAGCATAGACGTCATCCCGCTCAATCACGAATACATGACTCGTCAATATCATATTTCTTACCGGGCACGATTTCCAATAACTTCAGCTTCCCTCACAACTTTCAATTTCTCACTCACAGTAAATGACCGCAAACGTTTCGTAGCATTCATGTTTACACTCGGAGAACGTGCATGTGACTATGACGCCGCGTGCTTACGGTAAAACAAAGTTATAGCCGGAAGAAGGCTAGCACCGTCTAGCGGATACTCGCAACACCCGATATCGGGCGCGGCGGGCAATTTAGATCTTTCAAATTTGGATGACTCAAATAAGACCCGCACCCCAATTTTACACGTCCGAATTTGTTTAAAAATGTGCGGGTGGTATTCGAGTATATACGGTACACGTTACGTATTTACGAACAGAACATCATTATATTTGCCAATGACTGTACTTCAGTAGCAGTGTGAGACAGCATTGTCAATCATTGGACCCCTTGGGGCAGCTGATAACAACACAGGTACTGTAGTAACTCGCCTCCAGGCTTCCATTAAGATTTTTCACTCGTCTAAAACAAACGTCCGGCTTGTATGTCCCCTATGCATTCATATACCATTCATCCGATTGCGATGAAGCTTGGGTGAGTTGTTGTGTGCACTCCAGGGAAAGTTTCTAGCTACGAATTATTTATGTAAGAAAAGGGTGAGGGAAGTCTTAACCCTCTTAGTGCCAGAGTCGCTGTGAGCGATCCTCATAAAATGAACGAAACTTGCCAGCGTCGCTCTGAGAGACGCTTCGTTTTTGTATTCTTAGAGGGGCTTATAGACCGAACATGGCGTCTAAACTTGACGTGACCATTAAAGAGAGTTCTAGCAACCATTTCCTGGCAAACATCTTTTGTTTTCTGTCTATCGATATACTCGAGCGATATTTGAAATTCATTGACTTGTTTACGCGCGACTCGTAAAAGCATGGCGTCCAAGGGAAGGAAGCTTTGTTTGAGAGAGGAAGAAATTGGAGAATTAATGATTGATGAGTCAAGTGGTGAACTCTTGGACTTCGTGGACAGTGATTGCGATCTTGTGTGTGATGAATCAAGTGCCGATTCCGCTTCGGACAATGAATTACCTGCGCTGAATGCGATCGTACATAACCAAACAAGTGATAGTGATGGTAATGGTGTTTATAGTAATAGTGACTGGGAAGAAAGGAATGTTGACCAGGACAATCCTCCACAGGGTACACAACCACTAATGTGAAAGATAAAACTACAGGGTGCCCTTCTGTTTAATTATTTTCACTGTAATTATTTTTATTTTATTTATATCAACAATGACATTGTTGGTGTACGGTATTTTATGAATATGCTAGATTTTAGAATTTCGGATTTTTGACACCCCTGCTGATATTTTTTAAACTAAAAAACTGCATTCCCTGTTTCTTTTGTTATGTATGTGTGCTCTCCAGTGTTCATTTTTACTCCATTTATAAGCGTGGGGTAATAGGAATAATCAAACTTTCTAATTTTTATTTTACAGAAGAAATTATTTTAATTAAATAATTAATAAAGAAAGAAAAAAGTTTCATAATGATTTGAAAATTTCCCTGAATTTAGATAGCTATGTTTTGCACTCCCTGACTAAATTTCGCCTTCGTATCTTTCAAAACAGGAGATATACATATTTTTTTCTGAAAGCCTTCATTTTCCATTAAAACAGCCTGGCACTTTTAGACTTCACCTTTACCTTTTCGCCTGGCACTAAGAGGGTTAAATGCCACAGTAACCCAATTGCACAATCTGTATACTAATGTCACCTCAATGCCAGGTGACATGAGGGGTCTGTCAAGAGCCTGCCGTGTTATCTGGTATCGCTGTCTATTCCAATACTGCTCACACAGGGCTGTTGCTCTAACCACTGTGGTGCTGCGAAAGAGTGAGTGGGTCATCGTCTGCGATCCTCTCAGGTTCGCGGAGCTTGGACCCGAGTGCGCAAATCGTTTCAAGTCCCTTATGCGTTCATATACCATCACTGATTGCGAACAGAGCTCACCCTCACGTTTTTCGCCTTGTCTTAATATTTAGTTTTATGGTTAGAAGCATAGCTACCTCTTGCTGGGCCACTGCAGAGAGTTCAGTGCTTGTGCCAACTAGATTCTCTGTGGTGACCTAGCAATGGGGTAATAGGGGGGCCTTTGCCCAATGAAGTTTCTTTGCAGGATATTTGTTCCTTTATGATTGTCGGTTGTTGAGATTCTTCTTGTTGGTTGATAGGTGTTACTATGGATAAAATAATGAGAGAGGTTATCTGCTTGTTGAGAATGGGGATGTTTTCAGTCTGCTTCTTAGGATGACCTTGTATTATGGTTATGTGTTTTGATGTATGAATGGTGGCCACTACTACTGGAAAACTCCTTGATTTTTATTAGGTCTGGAAAACTCCTGGATAATTACAAAAAAATTGAAAACTCCTGGAAAATAGCCACTGTTAATTAATTATAAAAATCTTTCCATCTTAAATCATACTCCCGCTGTGGTTTTGGGTGAGCACTCTATTGTTAACGAAAGAAATTTCCTCAGGCTACCTGTTTCTGTGTGGGAGAACACGCGAACTTCACCGCAATAAAATTTCAGGCGGCATTCTTTTCTCTCTTTTTTTTAAGCGGGTATTTCAGTCACAAAGGCTTCTTTAAAACAACAATTAAATCATTTGTGTGTAGGCTTGCGTATCAATAACGCAATCACCACTAATTTTTGTCAACATCTGTGTAAGTAAACCAATAAATCTGCTTTATTTTGGTCTTGAAGTAGGCAACCAATAAAGCCCCCCTGGACTCGCGCTTATTTTTAAATCTGGAAAATAAGAATTACTCCTGGAAAATTCCTGGAAAACTCCTGGAAAATCGTTGACCAATTTGAGTGACCACCCTGTGTATGGAGATGTAATAGAGGCTTATTGGAGTTATGTTTTGGTTTGAAAATGAAGAAAGCAGTAGGATTGCTGTCCGGAAGAAAATATAGTTTAAATAAAATTTATAATGAAAAATGAAAGTGTGTGTAAAGAGGGATTAAGCCGGGAGCTGTAGAAAGTAGAGCAGTGGAATTGATTCTTATTTCTTTGTGTGTTTAATGCTATCTTGACCCTGACAATTATAAGTAAGGAAAGAATTTATTTATTTATGATTGCCCAATGTAAGTGGCTTGTTGTTGTTGGTTTAACCTGGCCATTACTACTATACTTGGGTGAGTTGTTGTGTGCACTCCAGGGAAGGTTTCTGGCTTAGTAAATCCATTTTACAATGGGTAGTGCATGAGTAGATGCAACAAATGAGTGACGGCGCGTGAATCATTTCATTCATATACCATTCATCCGATTATTGCGATTAAACTTGTTGTGCACACTTCAGGAAAGGTTTTTACAATAGATAGCACACGAGTAGATTCAACAAATGAGTGATGGGGCGCGAAACGTTTCAACAAAGTCCTGTATGCGTCCATATACCATTCATCCAATTACAATGAATCTTGGGTGAGTTGTTGTTTACACTTCAAGTTAGTAAATCCATTTCACAATAGGTAGCGCACGAGTAGATTCAACAAATGAGTGACAGCACGCGAATCGTTTCAACAAAGTCCTGTATGTGTTCATATCCCATTCATTCAATTGCGATGAAATTTAGGTGAGTTGTGCACACTACTGCGAAGGTTTCTGAATTAGAAAAACCATTTGATAGTAGCATACGAGTAGTTTCAACAAGTGAGTGTTGGCCAGCGAATCGTTTCAGGAGAGTCCCATAAGCGTTCATAAGCAATTCCGTCAATTGTGATGAAACTTCGTGAGTTGTTGTGCACACTCCCACAAATTTTTCTGAATAAGTCAATCCTTTTTACATTGGATGACGCACGAGTAGTTTTAACAAATGAATGATGAACGCGAATCATTTCAGGAAATTAACTTTGGTGAGCTTTTGTGCGCACGCCCGCGAAGTTTTCCGAATTAGAAAATCCATTTAACAATAAATGGCGTGTGAGTCGTTTCAACAAATGAAATTCGATGAACATTTGTTCACGCCTGCATTGGTTTCTGAATTAGTAAATTGATTTTTTTGAGTCACTTCAACAAATGAGTGTATTTCATACATTTTTGTGTCAGTGCATGTGTTTTCTTTGTATGAGTGGGAATGCTTGACAGAATTGAATTGAATCATTGACAGCGACATTTCAGTTTGTGTGTGACATAATTTGCTTCATTCGTTGTCCATCTATGCCTCTAACTGGGGCAGATGACCTCGCTGTATTGATTTGGAATTAATAATTTATTATTGTAGCAGTCCTATCTCTGTAAATTTACGACTCATAATGAATTCCTTAATTCCTTGACTTTCCCAGTGACCCATGATTACTTCTTTCTCAAATCCTTGTCAAATTTTATCCTAACGAGACCAGGCAGGTGTCAAGACTACAAAGTATTCCTTCTGGAGTTGGAGGTAAACGGTGCTTAAATACTTGTTAATGTTAATTACATTTCAATAAAGATAATTATTATTTTTATTTCATACTATGAATAATGTTCGGGAGCATGGTGGCACAGTGGCTTAGCTGCTCGTCTTTCACCCGGACGGCCGGGGTTCGAATCCCGGTGACAGCGGGGTGGAATTTTCACCCGAAAAATTACGTGGTTTCAGGAAGGACATCCGGCCTTAAATCCAAAATGAGCCTGCTTGGCTCCGGCGCCCCCAATTAATTGGGAAAAGCTGAAGAAATAAAAATAAAAATACTATGAATAATGTTCAAATGAAAAAATAAACCAGCGACATTAATTGCATACAGCAGTGGCATGTGACTCTCCAACCCTGTGTATTGTGTGCAGGTACCATGTCTGGTGGTGGTCGTGTCCAGAGGAAGGGTGGCATGGGCCAACAGGTGGTGGCGTCGGCGTCCCCACAGAGCAAGGGTAACCTGGAGGCGAAGGTTGCGAAGCTGGACGCCACGGCGGTGAGCCTGCGGGAGCAGCGCGGTCGGCTGGAGCGTGAAGTGGAGACGCTGTCTGCTGAACTCAGCACCATGCAGATGGAGTTCAACCGGGCCAAAGCTGATGTTCAGGTAAGTAGCTGTACATTCGAGGTGTTTGGGAATGAAAGAGAGGAGGTATACACACATCCCCTGCCAAAATAACATAAGGAACTACTATCCGTAGAAACATGCAGTTATTTATATGCCTCCTTGCAACTCTTGATTGACATCTGAATCATATCTTGTCCACTTCGATCCTACCCGGCCCTCGGGAAGGTTATCTAAAGCAGTGTTTCCCAAACTCTTGTGTGTGTGTGTGTGTGTGTGTGTGTACCACTTGAACAGATGAGAATCTCTCGCGTACCACCTAATGGTTGGGAGATACAGTAACTATAACACCCTACGTACTAGGCCAAAAGACTGATTGTAAACATTGTTTGTTACAGTTTAAGTTCAAATAATAAAAAGAGTGTCCAATTGTTTTATTATTTATTACAATAAGAATTCAATTCAAACATTCAGAAATGACACTGCACACATATTAATAAAAGATTTCCTAATAATTGAACATAAAAACCAAAGTTCAACTAACAACTTCAGTGTGAAGGGTGAGCTTAGGAATGTCTGGTTTAAGATTGCTGAGTCTCAAACTAAGATCGTTTTCCACTGTAAGGAGCCTATTCCGGTATTTATTCTTGAGATAAACAAGTACTTCACACAAGTACGAAGTAGTGAAAGGCAGTAAAAATCTAACTGCTTTGTCAGCTATGTGTGCATAGTCTGTACGCCTCTCAAACCAAATGTTCACAAGAGCCATTTTTGAAAAAGTTTGCCTTAGTTCTGAATCACAATTCAATTCATAAAACTGCTCCTTATCTTGGGCCTTAAAGTCCTCCGGCAACATATCAATGTTTTAATATTTTTAAATTTTATATTTTGATAGGGGGGGTTAGGATGACGTGTGATGGGAATATATGAGCAAGTCGTTTTCATAGAGATTAATTGTGTCATGTCTATTTCAGACTATGGAAGGGCAGGTGCCTGTGCTGCAACAGCAGGTTAAGCAACAACAGGAGAAGGTGAAGCAAACCACCGCAGATCCTGCGCAGGTGAAGAAGTTGACAGCGACGCGAGATACGGCCAAGAAAGGTTACTCCCTTATAATCTGCTGTATTTTTAGAAAACTTATACTTTTTATAAAGGTGCACGGGGAACTTTAGAATGTACGGACACAAGGTGAACCATTTTTTGAACTTTTGAATCATTTATCACATTTTGTGTTTAAATATATAATGGCTCAATGGACAATACATATTTTTCTTTTGGGAAAATCATATATTCAACGCCAAGGTAAGGTTATAATTGCTTTGGAATGGAGTTTTGACTCACGTAGTGCAGCTTTGCTCGTGATGTGGATACACATGTATCAAATACGTCTTGCAATGGCCTTCCCAGTGTGTACTAGACAGTGTCTTGGTGAGGTGTGCTTTAACCAACTGATGAGCCCAATGGTACAGCGGGGCGAAACGCTGGCAATTTGTTGAGTTATGCCGGAACATTTATCACATTCTGTGTTCAAATATATAATGGCTCAACGGACAATACATATTTTTTTGGGGGGGAAATTATGAATAAATTTTTGCTGTAAGACAGTTACAAGAACAGCACTATGAGTATGGAACAGATCTACTGGTGGCCTTCCTGGACATTGAGAAAGCATATGACAGTGTATGCAGAAACAAAGTATGGAAGTCCCTGGAGGATAGAGGAGTAGAGAAATGGACTATAAAGAGGATAAAGGAGATGTACAAGGGAAGCGTGAGCTGTGTGAAAGTGGGAGGAGAGAGATCAGACTGGTTGGAACAGAGAAACGGCCTGAAACAAGGAAGTGCACTGTCACCGTTACTTTTCATTGTGGTGATGGATGACATAATGACCCGAGTGGCACAAGTAATTGGGGAAGGAAAGATGAAAGCAATGGTGTTTGCAGATGATTTGGGGAAACAAGGAGGAGGAGGTACAGGAACAGTTGGACGTGTGGGAAGGAATAATACAAGGATATGGGATGAAATTTAGCATAAATAAGAGTGAGATGGTGATCACAACAAGGAAGAAGGAAAGAACCACAACAGGAATAACAATTGGTGGGGAACAGCTGAAGAAAGTGGAGAGTTTCAAGTATCTGGGAAGCCTGATACAAGATAATGGAAGAAACAATAGAGAAATAAATGAGCGGGGGAGACAGGCAGAAGCATTTCGGAGGAGTGTGAGAAGCATGTTATGGAGCAAGGATGTCCCTCAGAACAGCAAAAAGATCATATATCGGACGTACTATGTCCCTATCCTGACGTATGCCTCGGAGACCTGGGTTATGAAAGGAAGGGAGAAGAGCAAAATACAGGCCAGTGAGAAGCAGTATTGGAGCTACAAAGATGGACAGAATAAGAAATGAGAGGACCAGAGAATTAATGAAGGAGGAACCATTACAGGACGGTATAGAGAAATCTAGACTTAGATGGTATGGACATGTAAAACGAATGGAGAAGAGGATACCCAGGAGAGTACACGAGACGAAGTGGGAAGGAAAGAGACCAAGAGACAGGTGGCTGAAGGGGGTGGAAGAAGAGAGGAGAAGACTGGACAAGGGTGGAGGCTGAGAGATGGTGGGAAGACAGAAGATGTTGGAGAGGCTTATGTTCCAAACAGACCCGGCCAGTGGCTGGAAACTGTGCAAGATGATGGTGATGTAGAAATTGTTATATTCAACCCGTGTATAACATTTATCAAAACGTAGAAGGGAAACGTGTCTTGTGTATGTACTGCATTACCTGGCATATTCATCCCACCCTACTTTTCAAATACATGATTTTTTTCCTGTCATAATCGGCACAGAACTCACTGGTAACAATGATGAAGTCTTATATTATGTTTGGTGTTTCAGCGTACGACAAGGCAGCTGCTGCAGCCGACGAGGTGGACTCACAGGTGAAGGAGCATCATGCCAAGTTGGTGGAAATCACAGGCATGCGTACTAAGCTTGCCCGCAAACAGCTCGATGAGATCATCAAGAAGATCGACAAGGTTCAGAAGGAGAGGACCAAACTCACTGTCGGCATTAAAACTTCCAAACGGTGATTATCTTGTTATGTCGTCCAGACATCTTGATCCCCTAGCAATAAGTTTCTTAACTAGCTCCTAAATTACACATATATGTCTACACTCTTCTACTGAAGCAAATAAAAGCGGTATGCAAAATCATTAATTACCGTATTTACTCGGCTGTAGGACCTCAATTTTCGAGAGCCAAAATAAAAAATTCTTGGAAATCGCATATACTGTAGTACCCCTCCTTAATTGAGTCAAAATACAACATTCTTGGAACTTGACGAATTCTTTAAAAAATTTCAAATTATAAATGAAATTCATCCTCTTTTGTGACAAAAATATTTTTCTTGTTACATTATATAGTTATTCAGACGATATGACCGCCATTTTGCGTACATGTAGCGCATACGCGATTGGGCAGGGTATCGAATTGTGTAGTCAATAGGCTTCACCCAATATCCAATAGAAGATGCCACACTATTGGCCGAGTAGAAGCACCAAGTTTAAAATCCGCCAATGAAAGTTATGGTTTCATATCTTGCCTGCATTCTTTTGTTTTTTATACAAAGATGTAGTGCCCTTGGAAATAGTGTTTGCGGCAGCCTTCTTCTCAGTCTTATTTTAAACACACTGTCGGAGTTTGTGTGACACATTATTGGTATATTAATGTGAATAATACGTACTCGGTTGTGTTTACAAATGTTAGTGAGATGTGATCACTCATTCCATAATTGATGCATTCTCCCTAAAATAAAGTTTGCGTTTCCATGCCTGATACTTTCTCCATTCCATTCTAAGGTTTTTTGCTTAGCAAGGGAGAGTAGTGAAAGTCATTGGGGATAGCCGGGAAAGTAAGGTTATGGCAGTCTCATAATGGGCTGATTAAAGATGTGAACTTAGTTTATTTTGATTAAATATATCGTACTATGTAGCATCAAAATAAAATAGCTTATTTTTACTCTCTCTCATTTCCAAAATAAGGGATTTTTGCGAAGTTCGCGTCTATATTACTCCCCCCTCAATTTCGGAACTAAAAATGTATTAGAAATATTATTCATTTAAGGTTCCGTATTGACTTTCAATCTTTCCGCCTATTCAATACTTAAATTTATGTCATATTTCAGGGGTACATGTTTCGAGTCCCACTTTTGGACCCTTCCTCAGCCCACAATCTTATATTTAGAAAACATCTAAAAACAAAGAACATCGAAAATCTTTACGATGGCATGGAAAATACACATTACACAATAAATGGTTAAAAACACTAAAACAATATCTAAAATCTCAAAAATAGCATGCACCGTTCACAAATTTCAGGTACACATTTTGCACTTGTTCTGTTCTATGTTATTATGAAGAACGTCATTTGACACTATATGACGACAGACACATTTGTTGACGGTCTATGTCTATAATTGGTATATTGTTGGACACCTTTTGTGGCATGTCTTGTATTATAATTCCTAAAACACTTCAACTGATGTGGCTGAAGACGAGGTTGAACGGCGATTGCTGAACATTTTGATCAAATTCTTTGTTACCAATGTGGCATTTGGCAACCTGTCTTTGATAAATTGAAAACTCTTCTGCCACACGGTATCTGAAATGATTGATCATATTTAGTACTGAGGTTAGCGGATTATAAAGAACAACTATGGAAACAAATAAAAATAAAAAGAACGGATTTGAAAAATTTACGGAAAAAACAAAAGAATTTGGCATCTTGTTCGTTACTCTTGACCCTGAAGACTACAAACAGTGCAAATTTGAACAATGCTTTGTACTTATAAAACAGCTTAGTAGAAGTTGAGAAGTATTGGTCGTTTGAGTTTTAGAAATAGTAAAACTTACCGATGTCAAATGAAAACAGCCCTGCGAGGTCATGTGGAGGTCAAGCTCCGCTCTGCTACTACTGGGCTCGTGTGCCTGGCAGGTGTTACAAGTAAATAGCCTGCTCGGCGCGGAGAGGGGCAAAGAGGTTTGGATGAGTGGGTGGGGGAACGGGGAGGGGTAAGGCTTATGGAATGAAAACCGATTGGCTTTAAGGACTATGGCGGTTTATGTGTTTTATTGTTTAGAACATGATCTGCTATCGTATCGAATAATATGTTTGTCTCAAAATTGATGTCGTTTAAATTATTGGAATAATTTGATCTCTGGGATGTATTTATATGAATTGCTAGTTGGGAACTCCTGGTTTAAGAAAAGAGAGAGCCACACAATCACATGGTACAGTGATGACTTGACCAGGAAGTCGGTGGTCGACTATATACTGTATGAGAAAGAACTAAATAAGAACATGACGGACATCAAGGTTATACCATCGGAGAACCTGGATAGCGACCATCGATTGCTGGTAATGAACCTGAGAGGGAGTAAGGAGATGAAAGGGACTGAGAACCAGGAAAGACGTATAAGGATATGGAAACTGAAAGAAGGGGATAGAAGGGTCGAGTACCTCAAAATGGTAAAGGAAGGAATTCCAACAGATGAAGAAAGAGGGGTGGAAGAGGAATGGGCTAGATTTAAGAAGACACTAGTAGGTGCAGCAGAAGCAGTATGTGGGAGGATAAGTAGTAAGAAGAGGTGGAAGGAAACACCATGGTGGAATGAGAAGACAAAAGATATAGTAAGGGTAAAGAATAGAGGCTTTAGGAGGTGGTATCAAAATAGGACGGTAGAGACAAGGGAAGAGTACCAGGAAAGAAAGAAGGAGGCGAAGAGAGTAGTGGCTGAGGAGAGAAGAAAGTGGATGGAAGAGTGGACAAAGATGATGATGGATAGTGAAGGTACAAAAAAGGTCCTGTATGGGATGGTAGAAAATAAGAGGCGGAAGGATCCTACGGATTATGTTAGAATGGTGAACAAAAGGGGACAAGAGATAGAAAATAGGGAAGAACTGAAGAAAATGTGGAAAGAATATTTTGAAGAACTTCCGAACCCAAATGGAAAAGATGGTGAGGAGGAAGAAATCGGGGAAGAGGAAGATGAACTGCAAACAGAAAAGGACTTAACATGGAAAGAAGTGGAAGATGCAGTGAACAAGATGAAAGGAGGGAAGGCACCGGGTGTGGATGAGTTGAGTGTGGAGATTGTGAGAGCAGCCGAAGAGGTGGGGATACAGTGGTTGTACCGAGTGATGAAGACAGCATGGAAGGAAAGGAAGACCCCAGAGGACTGGAAAAAAGGAATAATTGTCCCCATCTTCAAGAAAGGTAGTAGTACAGAATGCAGAAACTACCGGGGAATAACACTGATGAGTCATTGTGCAAAGATCTTCGAGAAAGTTTTGGAAAAGAGAATTAGGACAAGGATAGAAGGAGGGATGAGGGAAGAACAACATGGCTTCAGAGCAGGAAGGTCCACAGTGGATTTGATTTTTGCTGTAAGGCAGTTACAAGAACAGCACTATGAGTATGGAACAGATCTACTGATGGCCTTCCTGGACATTGAGAAAGCATATGACAGTGTATGCAGAAACAAGGTATGGAAGTCCCTGGAGGATAGAGGAGTAGAGAAATGGACTATAAAGAGGATAAAGTAGATGTACAAGGGAAGCGTGAGCTGTGTGAAAGTGGGAGGAGAGAGATCAGACTGGTTGGAACAGAGAAACGACCTGAAACAAGGAAGTGCACTGTCACCGTTACTTTTCATTGTGGTGATGGATGACATAATGACCCGAGTGGCACAAGTAATTGGGGAGGGAAAGATGAAAGCAATGGTGTTTGCAGATGATTTGATGATTTGGGGAAACAAGGAGGAGGTACAGGAACAGTTGGACGTGTGGGAAGGAATAATACAAGGATATGGGATGAAATTTAGCATAAATAAGAGTGAGATGGTGATCACAACAGGGAAGAAGGAAAGAACCACAACGGGAATAACAATTGGTGGGGAACAGCTGAAGAAAGTGGAGAGTTTCAAGTATCTGGGAAGCCTGATACAAGATAATGGAAGAAACGATTGAGAAATAAATGAGCGGGGGAGGCAGGCAGAAGCATTCCGGAGGAGTGTGAGAAGCATGTTATGGAGCAAGGATGTCCCTCAGAACAGCAAAAAGATCATATATCGGACGTACTATGTCCCTATCCTGACGTATGCCTCGGAGACCTGGGTTATGAAAGGAAGGGAGAAGAGCCAGTGAGATGAGGTTCTTGAGAAGCAGTATTGGAGCTACAAAGATGGATAGAATAAGAAATGAGAGGACCAGAGAATTAATGAAGGAGGAACCATTACAGGATGGTATAGAGAAATCTAGACTTAGAAGGTATGGACATGTAAAACGAATGGAGGAGAAGAGGATACCCAGGAGGATACACGAGACGAAGTGGGAAGGAAAGAGACCGAGAGACAGGTGGCTGAAGGGGGTTGAAGAAAGCGTAAAGAAGAGAGGAGAAGACTGGACAAGGGTGGAGGCTGAGAGATGGTGGGAAGACAGAAGACATTGGAGAGGCTTGTGCTCCAAACAGACCCGGCCAGTGGCTGGAAACTGTGCAAGATGAAGAAGAAGAAGCTTCTAAGACGTTCATCAAACTGCCCTTATTGACGTAATGTAAGATGTTCATGTCCTTGTCTATGGTCGTAAATTTATGACCGCATTCCTCCATGTGTGACGCCATTGCTGAAAATTTTCCGTGTTTAATGGCAGAAACATGCTCATTATAACGAATACGGAAGCTTCTTCCGGTTTGCCCCACGTACGTAGCCTTGCACTCGTTGCAATTGAGCTTATAAACACGGGATTTCGTGTGTTTATTCGTGACGTTGATTTTACTGGAATTGAAATTTAAAAAAAAAATGAATTATTGGTTTTCTAGGCTATGTCTATTTTGTATTTCTTTAAGACGCTTGTTACTGTATAAATACTGCGGTCTATATAAGTTGAAGTGGTGAAACTTTTTTTGGTAGAACTATCTTTTGATAATTTAGTAACAGGTTTGTTTTTTAATTTATAAAACAAATTATTGACATAATTGCGACTATATCCGTTGACCTTGGCTATTTGATGTATTGTTTTGATTTCTTTTTCCAAATCATTGTCGGACAATGGTAGTCTTAAGGCTGTGTTAATGAGGCTTATAAAAGTTGCATTTTTGTGGTTGCCCGGGTGGTTAGAATCTTGACGAATGATCACGTTTGTCTGTGAAGGCTTCCTATAAATTTTATACTGTAACCGGTTATCTTTTTTAGTAACTGTTAAATCTAAATAACTAATTTTGTTATCTTTTTCTGATTCTAAGGTGAATTTAATGATATTATCGATGCTATTTAAAATGTCCAGTACCTGATCTATCTCTTGTACTTGGTTGTTTATGATTAGGAATACATCGTCCACATACCTGCCCCAGAACTCAATGCCTTTGATTTTATTAATAATTTTTTCCGGCTCCAGATGGTCTAAGTAGATGTTGGTCAAAATGCATGAAAGAGGGGATCCCATAGCGAGACCTTCAAATTGCTTCTACTAAGCTGTTTTATAAGTACAAAGCATTGTACTAATTTGCACCGTTTGTCGTCTTCAGGGTCAAGAGTAACGAACAAGATGACAAATTCTTTTGTTTTTTCCGTAAATTTTTCAAATTCGTTCTTTTTACTTTTATTTGTTTCTGTAGTTGTTCTTTATAATCCGCTAACCTCAGTACTAAATATGATCAATCATTTCAGATACCGTGTGGCAGAAGAGTTTTCAATTTATCAAAGACAGGTTGCCAAATGCCACATTGGTAACAAAGAATTTGATCAAAATGTTCAGCAATCGCCGTTCAACCTCGTCTTCAGCCACATCAGTTGAAGTGTTTTAGGAATTATAATACAAGACAAGTGAAACGGTTTAGTGGTAGGCAACTCCTGGTTCCGGAAAAAAGAAAGCCACAAGGTAACGTGGTACAGCAGTGATTTAACAAAGAAATCTTTGGTAGATTACATGCTGTACGACTGGGAAATGAAGAGAAGTGTCAGAGATATAAAGGTAATACCATCAGAGGCCTTAGATAGCGACCACAGAATACTTGTAATGAACCTGGGAGTTGTTAAGGATAGCAAGAGGACAGAGTACCAGGAAAGGAGAATCAAAGTATGGAAACTCAAGGAAAAGGAAGTCAAGGAAGAATCCAGAAGATAATAAGGGAAAGGATGCCAATAGACAATCCTAAAACAGAGGAAGAGGAATGGAAGCAATTCAAAAACACAATGGTGGAAGCTGCAGTGGCAGTATGTGGAAGAAGAAGCAACAGAAAGCAGTGTAAAGAGACACCATGGTGGAATGAGAGAGTAAAAGAAGCGGTGGGAAGGAAGAACAAGGCTTTCAGAGTGTGGTTCCAGGAAAGAACTGATCTGGCAAGGGAAGATTATAAGATGAAGAAGAAAGAAGCAAACAAGATTGTCGCAGAGGAGAGGAAGAAGTGGATGGTAAAGTGGACAGAGATGATGGAGGAAGACAGCAGAGGAAATAAGAAAGTTCTTTATGGGATGGTCAAAAGTAAAAGAAGAGATCTGCGAGAGGATGTGGTAATGATGGACAAAAACGGACATGAGGTACACAACAAAGAGACACTCAAGACAGTGTGGAAAGAGTACTTTGAGGATTTGCTGAATCCAAATGGTCATAGGGAGGAAAACAATGTATTGGAAGATGGAGAAGACAACACAGGAATGGAAAAGGACCTGACTTGGAGAGAACTGGAAATGGCTATAGACAAGATGAAAGGAGGAAGGGCACCAGGTGTGGATGAAGTGAGTGTTGAAATGGTGAAGGCAGCAGGGGAGGTTGGCAAACAGTGGCTGTGCCGTGTGATGAGGGTGATATGGAAGGAGAAAAAGACCCCAGAAGATTGGAAGAAAGGATTACTTGTCCCAATATTTAAGAAAGGAAGCAGAAAGGAGTGCAGAAATTACAGGGGTGTCACACTCATACCTCACTGTGCCAAGATATATGAAAAGATATTAGAAAGTAGAATACGAGCCAAAGTGGAGAGAGAATTGAGAGAGGAGCAGTATGGATTCAGACCTGGGAGATCAACAGTGGATCTCATATTTTCAGTGAGACAGCTCCAGGAACACCACTACGAATTTGGAGAGGATCTGTTGATGGCCTATGATAGTGTGTGTAGGGAGAAGGTTTGGGAAGCAATGGAAAACATGGGAGTGGAAAAAGGGACTGTAGGCAGAGTGAAGGAGATGTATTGTGGAAGTGTGAAAGTTGAAGGGGAAAGAACAGACTGGTTCAGACAAATGAGTGGCCTGAAACAGGGTAGTGCGCTGTCACCCCTTCTCTTTATTGTGGTTATGGACGAGGTAATGACACGGATAGCAGGAAAGATAGGAGAAGATAAGATGAAAGCAATGGTGTTTGCAGATGATCTCATGGTCTGGGGAAACAAAGAGGAAATTCAGGAGCAACTGAAGGCTTGGGAAGAAACAGTGGGAGAGTACGGATGGAAGTTCAACATCAGTAAATGTGAGATCCTGTTAACGACCAGGAAAAAGGACAGACCAATGAGTGGGATAACACTTGGAGGTGGACAGCTGAAGAAGGTGGAAAGTCTCAAGTACTTGGGAAGTATAATGGAGGAAAATGGGAGAAATGACAAAGAGATTACGGAACGTGGCAGACAGGCAGAAGCATTAGGAGCTTGGTGTGGAATAAAGATGTCCCACAAAAAGCAAGGAAGTGTTATACAGAAGCTACTATATCCCGATACTGACCTATGCTTCAGAAACGTGGACAATGAAGAAGAGAGACATAAGCAGAATACAGGCAGGTGAAATTAAGTTCCTGCGAAGTAGAATCGGAGTAACAAGAAGAGACAGGGTGAGGAATGAAAAGGTCAGGGAACTGGTGAAAGAGGAGCCCTTGCAAGGTAGGATTGAGACATCAAGACTGAGGTGGTATGGACACTTAAAGACAATGGATGAGAAGAAGATTCCCAAGAGGATACATGAGATGCAGATGCAGAAGAAACGACCAAGAGATAGATGGCTGAAAGGAGTGGAGGAATGTGTCCAGAAGAGAGGCGAGGACTGGACCAGAGTGGCAGCGGAGAGGTGGTGGGAAGAAAGGACTAAGTGGCGAGGCTTATGTTCCAAACAGACCTGGAAACTGTACAAGATGATGATGATGAATACAAGACATGCCACAAAAGGTGTCCAACAGTATACCAATTATAGACATAGACCGTCAACAAATGTGTCTGCCATCATATAGTGTCAAATGACGTTCTTCATAATAACATAGAACAGAACAAGTGCAAAATGAGTACCTGAAATTTATGAACAATGCATGCTATTTTTGAGATTTTAGATATTGTTTTAATGTTTTTAACCATTTATTGTGTAATGTGTATTTTCCATGCCATCGTAAAGATTTTCGGTGTTCTTTGTTTTAAGATGTTTTCTAAATATAAGATTGTGGGCTGAGGAAGGGTCCAAAAGTGGGACTCGAAACATGTACCCCTGAAATGTGACATAAATTTAAGTATTGAATAGGCGGAAAGATTGAAAATTGTTATTCTTCACTAAAAATTTAGAAGAAGAAAGGGGGCCTTATAGCCGAGTAAATACGGTAATTAATGTATAATCGTCAGTAGGCTGTGTTCATAATGGCAAAATTAATCACGGGATTTTCCGCCAACACAAAGTTCCTCATTTCTCTACTAGAAAGCGCTTTAGTGTTCAAGGAGCGACATGCAAGTTGCCCTCTGGGCGTCAATTAACAAAGCTTGCACCCGGGTTCCGAGGCCATACGATATCATCATCGTTGACCAACTCCAGTTTCCCGGGTGTGGTATACGAGGCCCCCCCCCCCATCTCTGTCGAGCCATGGACCATTCTTCGTTCACAATCCTCTCCCAATCCTAATAATACCGTATTTCCTCGCAAAATAGTCGCCACCGTGTAATCGTCGCATAGCATGTTCGTATTTGTGCGCCAGTCAGTTGCACATGCTGGCGCGACATTGTCAGACGAAAAATATCTCGTCTTTATGCTTCCGGTCAATGAACTGTGACGCGAGCGGCAAGCTTCGTCACTTAGCACATTCCGCGAGCGTATAATCTGGCTTGATCTTGTCAGGAGAAAGTAATCTTATCTTTATGCCTGCCGGCTATAACCCGAAACGCGAACGGCCAGCGCACATTCCGCGAACTTATAGGCCTAATCTGGCGTGATCTTGTCGGCAGAAAGTAATTTCGTATCTATGCCTGCGGGCTATGAACTTAGACGCGAACGGCCAGCGCACATTCCGCGAACTTATGGACCTAATCTGGCCTGATCTTGTCAGCAAAAAGTAATCTCGTCTTTGTGCCTGCCGGCTATGAACTGGCCGCGAGCGGCCAACCCAAATTCCGCGAGTGTATAGGCCTAATCTGGCGTGGTCTTGTCAGGAGAAAGTAACCTCATCTTTATGCCTGCCGGCTATGAACCGCGACGCGAACGGCCAACGCCCATTCTGCGAGCTTATAGGCCTAATCTGGTGTGATCATGTCAGCAAAAAGTAATCTCATCTTTAGGCCTGCGGCCTATGAACTGTGACGCGAGCGGCCAGCGCACATTCCGCGAGCGTTAACCTGTCGTGACCTTGTTAGAAGAAAGAAGCCCGTCTCTGACTGCAGGCTATGACTAACGCTACGCGAATGACTGGCCCGTGCAACAAATAATTATACAGTATATTCTTTGAACTTAAATATTCTTCGCATAATCATCGCACCCTGCTTTTTTCCACGAATTTTTGGCAAAAAAAATGTGCGACGATTATGCGAGGAAATACGGTAATTATAATTATCAATTGTTATACTTGTCAAATTCAGCCAAGCTATGTTTACCTAAACATTTTATCAATAGGAACACTGTCAGTTGCATGTATACATGAATTAGTTTTGCCATACACATGTAGGTCATCCGCCCTAAGTGAAAACAAATAACAACACTGCAAAATAAAAATAAAACTGCTATCACTGCGTGTGTTATCACCTTCACTGCTTACTATGTTGCATTCATCAAATTCAGACTTGGATTTGACATCACTATCATCAAGAACTTGCCGTAGTTCATCCTCTGTCAATGTCTGATCAGCCATGTTTGCTTACTATCAGTCTGGCGGTCGCCGAGTAACAGCTGACAGGTTACACGGCCTTCCAAATAAGAGTTTAACGGTTGCTATGCGTCATGCACCGTATTGCCAACCCCACGCATTCGGTACTATATCGCATCCTGCAGACCAATGGTTTTCGCCTACACCCATAATGGTCAGGTAGCGCGGCCGTCATGGCTGCGTTAGCTAATATAAACACCCCTGGTTTTTGTCACGCGCTGTGGAGGTAGTCACACATCAATAATCTTTATCCAGGCCAATGGTTTTGCTCTTTATTTCATTAATCACCTGTCGTATTGTGAATTTTGTATCGGACATGTTGGCAACGGGTGCTGACGTCAATGTAACATGGCGCCGACCGTGAAATGAACACTAACAAAAATGCTTTATTTACATAATAAAAGAAGTATTTCTGGTGCAGCAGTGACAATTCAAATTGAAATCAACTTCTAATGACTCCCAGAAATAATATAAAAAGTTATAAAAATAGAGTTCCTACTCTCAACAATTAATAACTATTCTAATAAAACCGACGATGTTGAAATGTCTGGAATGTGTGTATATTTTTGTGAAAATGCAGAGTATGTTAATGTTGTAACTTTTCAAATGGGTGGCGAGTTTATTGGGGTCGTTGTGGTGTTTTGCACACAAAGAAAGTACTCACAGAATTACGGTAATTTCTTGGGAAAATAACAGCATTAATCATACTTGTTTAATTTCTTAATATCTGCACCATTATACATGGTCCACTAAAGTCCACATCTCATCTCTCTTATTCTTCCATCACAATTAAAACTTAAAACAATCAATCCCTGGCTTGGACACACTTCCTTCACCTGCAATTCATATCATATTCCTTATTTTATTTGCCTCTGATACAATTTTAATAGCACAATACCGTATATACTCGAATACCACCCGCACATTTTTAAACAAAATCGGACGTGAAAAATTGGGGTGCGGGTCTTATTTGAGTCATCCTGATTTTAAAGATTTAAATTGCCCGCCACGCCCGATATCGGGTGTTGCGAGTATCCGCTAGATGGTGCTAACCTTCTTCCGACTATCACTTTGTTTTACCGTAAGCAGGCGGCGTCATACAGTCACACGCACGTTTTCCGAGTGTAAACATGAATGCTACGAAACGTTTGCGGTCATTTACTGTGAGTGAGAAATTGAAAGTTGTGAGGGAAGCTGAAGTTATTGGAAATCGTGCCCGGTAGGAAATATGATATTGACGAGTCATGTATTCGTGATTGAGCGGGATGACGTCTATGCTGCGTGAACCGCCCGTTCAAAGCAGCCTTGAAACAGCTGTATACGGAGCGGATGGCGGCCGATAAGCACACACCGACTCCAACTGGTCGTATTCAGCGCCCGGAAGTTCAGCTGCTCTGTTCGTGGATTTTGACGGCAAGGAATCGTATCTCGGGAGATCTCATACGGAAGAGCTTCAAGAAATGTAGTATTTCCAATGCTATGGTTGGCAGTGATGACGACATTTTGTGTGAAAGTGATGGTGAAAAAAGTTTCGAAGTTGGTACTTCTGATGACGATGAATGAAGTGTTTGTGTCTTTTATTTGTATTTTTAATTGTTTCTGCGTGTTATTTTAGGACGACTTCAGAACTGTTGGAAACTATTTTGTAGAAATGCTATTCTGTTTATTTAGTAAAGATTGTAAATAGTTTTGAGTAAAAAATATTTTTTTAAAATTTTGTTCTTCAAAATCAGGGTGCGGGTCTTATTCAGGGGCGGGTCGTATTCGAGTAAATACGGTATTCACATCTTTCAAAGCCAGCCTAACTCCTATACACAGAACACCAAATATAGTAGAAGTGAATGCCGCATGGTAAAGCATGGAAACAAGAAACTACTGCAGCACGCCTAGTGGTGTGGCAACCAACTACCAGTATGGAAATATTAGCTCCCAAATATGTTTTCATTTTATGTTTTTAATTTATTTAACTGGATCACTCCAAACCGTATTTTATTTAAGGACACATTTCCATTTTAACAAATCGCACCAACATGAGACTTTGGACTGGGTTGTTTTATTCAGAACTGTCGTATGACTCATATTCTTTGGCGTGAGCAACATCCGCATTTGCCAAATACGGTTTACGAATGAAAAGTATGGATCATGATTATAAGCTGCAGAAATACGACTATCGTGTTATCCAGGAACAATATTTGCTATTGCGAGTAGTTTTAGCGTATAAGTGACTTAAATATCTCTCAAAATCAGGATAATGAACAGTTACCGTAACGTGTTTCAAGCATGTGGAGCCGCCATTTTATCAACAACACAGAACATCAAATATAACGAGGCTGGAAAGCTCTTGTGGAAGCACCTTAGAGGACGTAAGTCAAAATTAACCAATCACGAAGAGAACTTTTATCTAGCAGCGCTCGTAGTGGGGTGGCGCTGAAGTACTCAGTGTTGTCAGTTAAGCTGCGGTTTCCTCCAGTAGCGGTACCGCTTCCTAGCGGCCGTAGTGTGACTGCGAATGACGTATAGAAATTAAGAACCGTCTTGACGGTAAACAATGGTGTAAAGTTAGATTTATTTATCTGTGTGTGTCGTGACGGCATGTTATAAAGTTAAATAAGGAATGGATGATCTTGACATGGCACTTGACATTTTTGGAAGAAGAGGAGTCATCCAAAGACGATAGGGAACGTACGGGGGGAAGTGACATTTAAAAAAGGCGTCCTACAGAAGGTACATATGATATTTTAGTGCGTCGTCATCTGCATTGCAATGAAGATAAATAAGAATATTTTCGGATTACGCCAGTGTTATTTGATTATGTTCTGAATTACATAAGGGTTGACATAACTTCATTGCCGTACAACAAAAACAAAAGACCAATATCTCCTGAACAGAAACTCTGTGTATTTTTAAGGTTACTCTTCACATTATACAATGCCTCATAATTCTTTACGAAATCTATTAATGTTTCCTCTCCTTCCATACTCCAATATATCGTCTTATCAGTGTATATAATTCACTACTTTCAGTAGACACCATACAAAAACGTTGACGAACTGTTTGCTACCATACTAACCACCGTCATTTGAATGACGCCACCGCAACTTTATGTGACGGTGGTAATCAACGCTTCCAAGAAAACCACTCGCCTTCGTTTCTATGAGGAACATTTTCGTGACGTCATTCACCGTTACATTACGGCCGCTAGAAAGTGGTACCGCTACTGGAGGAAATCGAAGCTGTACTCGTATCGTAGCTTCATCCGTACATTACATTACCTCTTCATGGAAGTTTTCCAACTTAGGGCACTACATAGAATGTTCAGCCCATGCACTATGGCGGCCATCTTGCAACCTTAATGTGATTACTTGTACAATCACAATTTTAAGTATATAATTTGAATTTTTTTATTTTATTCCCTTAATTTTTGGATTATCCTGATTTTCTTCAATTTGGATGACCAGTTCCAGCTAATTGGGATGTTCTAGGTCTGTTGCTCCTACATACAAGTGAATAATCGTATTCCTTTTTCAGGAACTTGACGAAATGTACAGAAAAGATCAGTAACATGGAGTTGGAAGTTGAGGAGATGGGGAAGAAGCTCCTTAAGCAGCAAGAGGAGAAGGCGATTATCGAGAAGAATGCGAAGGAGATTCTTCTTGAATTGGAAGCCCTTGGGGTGAGTCGAGCCATCAGACTTGGCCTTGATAATTCGAAACCGATTGGTTGGTCTTTGTTTCCAAAGGAACATACAGATTTTGTACTTTCATTGAGCTGATCAGTCATCATCATGTCCATATCCTGCTTCCAGCTTCCTGGGTCGGGTTGCCCGTCTCTCCACCACTCCTCCTTTTTTTAAGGTTTTCATCCCCTCTTCTGTATGCAATACCAGACTGTTTCCGTCAATCTCTTTCAGGGTATTCATCGTGGTCTCTTCCCTGTCATCTTTTCGGAAAAGCTTTTTTTTTGGTACTCTCTCCTCTTCCATCCTCGTCATGTGACCATACCACTTTAACTTAGTTGTTTCTGAGCTGATCAGTCGTCATCATCATCATCAAGTTTCCACTCCAGTTTCCCGGGTGTGGTTTACGAGCGCTCTCCTTTTTAGTCGATTCATGTACCACTGCTCCTTCAAGACTTCATCCCAGTTGATTCCCTTGGATGTGATATCTTCCTTCACTTGGTCCAGCCATCTCCTCCTAGGTCTTCCAACAACATTGTAAAAGATCATTAGCCTTTCGGTCATCATATGTTACAAATGTTTGAGAAGATTTGTCAGGCCGGTATTTGTTTTTCTTTCCGAGGCTCATTTTAGTTTTGAAAGCAATTCAAATTATTCTTCAGCTGGCTTGCTAAGCCTAACACTAGAGAGGAGTATCGAGTCAAATTCAAAAGCAACTGAAGTCTACCAGATAAGTCAATTTTACCAGCATTTCACCCTGGCACAGTTCACACAGAAATTCGAAACCAGTAAATTCAAACTCTTGCATAATTCACAGAAATCTTCGTTCCCCAACTCATGTTGTTTAACACATTGGTGACTAAATGCATGGACATGTCACATTCTACAGAGAATGCTACAGTAGATTATAAATAAGTTTATAACTTTTGAAATAGTCAAGATTTTCTATTCTAATTTTGAATTAAGTACTCACCAATGCTCCTAGAGCTCGAGTCAGCCAAGAAGGCGGTGCGCAGAACACAACGCTACCATTATGTCATGCCTCACTTCCATCCCACCAATCACAGTGAGTCTGTCTTGAGAATCTGAGCTAGTGTGTTGTGAAGTGATTCTATCGTAATATTTAAAGATCCAGTCGAAGCGATTGATTGCTATGGAAGCAGAGGAAAGTAAACGACAGGTTGTGCGTAGGCAAGCCCGAAAAATGGTTTACAAAGTGCACAAATACTTTAAAAGTGTAAAACAGCGTGAAAGAGATGGGCTCGATGAGCTAAGCGGAGGTGTTGCCACACCACAGGAACTCACGGCAGCAGCTTGCGGTGTGGGGACTCGGAAAATACAGAGAATTAAATGTAAGTGAGGCAAAATCTTGCCTACAGCCAAAGGACTTTGTCTTTCCGCTCGCCAAGAAAGAATCCTTGCCGCCAGAAACCAATAACACACCTAGAATGGCTAACAATTAATCTATCAATCTCCATTCACTATTATGCCGCCTCCGACCTGGTGGACCTGTATGTCTCTGCGCAATTCCCACAGAGCGGACGCCTTCCCGGCTGAAGTGAGCTCTAGTACTGCTCAAGACTGTAGTATAAATCAATTATCAGCGTCAATACCTATCACTGACCTATGCTTCAGAAACGTGGACAATGAAGAAAAGAGACATAAGCAGAATACAGGCAGGTGAAATGAAGTTCCTGCGAAGTAGGATCGGAGTAACAAGAAGAGACAGGGTGAGGAATGAAAAGGTCAGGGATATGGTGAAAGAGGAGCCCTTGCAAGGTAGGATTGAGACATCAAGACTGAGGTGGTATGGACACTTAAAGAGAATGGATGAGAAGAGGATTCCCAAGAGGATACATGAGATGCAGATGCAGAAGAAACGACCAAGGGGAAGACCAAGAGATCGATGGCTGAAAGGAGTGGAGGAATGTGTCAAGAAGAGAGGCGAGGACTGGACCAGAGTGACAGCGGAGAGGTGGTGGGAAGAAAGGACTAAGTGGCGAGGCTTATGTTCCAAACAGACCTGGAAACTGTACAAGATGATGATGATGAATACCTATCACATCATCAATGTTTACATCGTCAGTTTGGAGCGAGAGCTCCATCTTGTCATTGACTGAGCCAGCAGAAAGAAATCGACGTTTCGAAACTAAGTCAAAGAATAAAAGAAGGCCATGAACGAACAAAAAGTGGCAGATGGTTGGTTCCTCAGTTTAGGGGCTGCGACAATGCGGTCATGTAGCCCCGTGTACTTTGCGTGTGTGTAGAATCTGTCTGATAACCGGTGTTAATTGTGATGGCTGTATTAATGTGTGTCATCTGTTTTTTAATTCTAGTAAGGACTGCACACAATAATTTCAATTAGTTCCTACTTTCGCCACCAAATGCCACCGTCAATGATACCTAGCTGTGAACTTGGCTACTAACCTACAACTTTTGCTTCACACAAGTTTAGCTAGTAGAAGATTCTTTTACATGCCATAAATAATAAAATTTTGTCATAGATACTCATCTACAATTATACTACTCCATGTAACAGCCGAAAATAGTTGAATATACGGTCAAGAGATGTCACAGGTCTACCGACAATGACACCGTGCATAAAACCTTCCATTGGCGAGCGTACTACAAGATTTCTCGGGGCCTGTCACCCGTGTGTTAATTGGTTTAGGACTACTTTAATAATCTGGGGAAATATTAATTTGAAAGGCGATACTGATCGCTTTTATGAAATTGAAACGTTTCATTTGAAATTCTCGAAACTTTTCTATAAAAATTCAATTTTCGTATAAAATACATCACACCACATTTCCAAATAGCAACTACAGGTGTGGCGTTTGTTTTTGGCTGGTGCTTGCTTGTTGCGTAGAGGTCTCTGGCCAGCCAGGAAGCCTGCATGCACGCAAGCTCTGAAGGAACGAAGGAAGGAGGTTGAACGCTTAGCACAGGAATCATTTTCTCGGTCGACCTCGGCCTTTTCTTCCCTGTGATCTTTCCTTCTAGTAGATTAGTTAGGAAAGTGTTATGTCGCAAGATGTGGCCTGTGAATTTAGCTTTTCTTTTACGGATCGTTGGTCTCAGTTCTCTCTTCCCTTGAATTTCTTGCAGGATCTTGATGTTAGTCCTCTTTCCAATCCATTTAACCCGGAATATTCTCCGCCAGACCCACATCTCAAATGCTTCAAGTCACTTCCAATCCTGACCTACACAAAACAAACCTAACGTACGATGGGATTCAAATTGCTATTCATAATACAGGGTCTTCATATTTGCTTGGTAAGGACATTCTCGCTCCGCCAGTGACGGCTCAGTTGCCGGCTGCCGCGCGCGCATATGTACTGCAGAATACGGTGCTTAAAATCAGTATCATGCTTTTTTACTCACCATGTTTACAGTAGATGCTAAAAATGTTCCCCATCCACTGCCAAACATAATTGGCATTTCCTTATGAAGTTTCCGGTTACTCCGGTGAATTTAGCTTCAGTGAGGAAATAACAGACTGGATACCAGCACAAGTTGGATTACATCAAGGGTCTGCGTTGAGCCAAGACCAACTACAATACTCAGACCTTAATACAGCTATCGAAAATGTGAAAATGGCGTATTCGGAAGCCCGAGATATTGTTTGTTTACATTCGTTGCTGGGATACAAAATTAGCTTTGATTAGCTTCGTTTGACGAAAGTTGGGATAAACTGTCGCTCATCTGTAATTTTTAGTGTCTTCAGTATGTCTGTTAAGTCCAGTTCGCGTTAATGTACTGCAATCGTGTGTAAATATGTGATAATACGCTTATTATGGACTGGTTCGATTGTGTGATGATTGTTCAGTCGACCGATGGCATTGTGTCATTTACTGCAGATGTTGAAGTACCCAAGACTAAAGCATAATAGAAGTGTCTCAAGAATATACACCGCAATGATTTGCTAGTTAGTGGCAATATAATAATAGCTTAGTACACTTCAGTACCGGTAGTGTCGAACTTAAGTACGTAAAGGGAAATCGCAATGAGCATCTACGGCAAGACCAAACGGTTGACGTTATATTGAACGCTCAGCTTCATGTGCCTCCGTAAATCCTTAGGAGTCTGGCAGATGTTCTACACTGCCTTGTATACACGCCAAATACTACAGTGAACTTCTGTTTTATTGGTTAAGGAAGATGTTTCCCCTGTGCCAAACAGTGAACTCATTGTGTTCCGTCATTATTCATACTTTTGTGATTCTTACTGCTTGCAAGTTATTTTTTATTATGATGTGTGTAATAAAGTGTTGTGAGTAACTTGCCAATTATGTACGTTACTTATATTGCGAGACGGTGTGCCGCGATAATTCCGTAAGAGGGAGATGGTGCTTTCCAACCTATAGTACTTTACTAAATCTACTATTTCCAGGGTACAACTATTCCAAACGGTAATAGCGAATGTTTAATAGGTTAGATGGTAACATATTAGTGTCCTGTATTGGCCAACGCGGGAAGTCAACAACCCACCAAGAGTATTCTGGTAATAGTGGACAAATGTATAAAAATTTGTTGGCCAAAGCATTAGATAATGATGTGATAATACAAAGAGTTGACTTTACAAAGGTCGCTTGACAATTTAACAAACATGTGGAGGACCAGACAATATTATTGTCACTAAATAAGGAAGTCCAGGAAGGCATAAAGGACACGACACCACCACTAACTAATAATAAGATATATTATCAAATAGTGGCACATAAAACATAATATCCAAAGGTGACACATAAACAAATATTCAAAGGTGGCACATAAACATATGAGAAACACTAGCACAAATTTACACAATTGAAGAAACACTCATTAAGAATTAACACACGTTACGTCTTGAGCCTAAAACACACATATTGTCTTGAACGTAGCTGCAGATCAGTACATCATAGAACGGCATGCAATACACGGCGGTTCCATAGTATGATATAATTTAAATATGCAACACAAGTGAAGTTGCAACAAATAATGAAAACACAGGTCGCATGGAACGAGAATGTGTCGTCGAACCAGGACTGACTTACAGTGATGCGCCGATACCGTAAGCCCAAAATGATTTGTTAATAAAACAAATTATGTGTGAAACGCAGGAAGTCAAAGTAGTTGCTGCCATACAAATACCGGGATATGCCAATCGCACGGTATTGTCACAATAGTAAAGTAGTTAAACCCAGCGTCAACTTCCATTCCAGTGATGTTGCAGGAAGTCAAAGTAGTTGCTATCATACAAATACCGGGATATGCCAATCGCACGGCATTGTCACAATAGTAAAGTAGTTAAACCCAGCGTCAACTTCCATTCCAATGATGTTGCAGGAAGTCAAAGTAGTTGCTATCATACAAATACCGGGACATGCCAATCGCGCGGTATTGTCACAATAGTAAAGCAATTTAGCCTAGCGTCAACCTCCATTAGTGATGATGCCTAGCCTTGTAACATGCTTCCAGACACGATGAATTATCACACGAAGCATCATGATTATTCATACGCGTGAAGACAAATTGTTAGGCAGTAAATGAAGATAGAAGTAAACACATTATAACAAACTATCCGACGCCGCGGATTGAAGAATTCGTCGACATGACGCGTAGCACCATCAAGCATGGTGATGATGAGATCAAAAATCACTGTAATGTCACTGCCCAAACAAAATATGAATCATGTGCATAGGACATGATTGCTAAGCACGGTTAATATGAAGATAGCACCAATTATAGAAATGATTAGCTGGATACTTGTTGATATATCACAACCAACGTTGAAGCACACCATTGTGTCATGGCTACACTTAAGAGAACAACGAAGAAGAAAAACGTGATTGGTCGCTACAAGCAGCAAGGAGGCCTCTGATAGGCTGGAAGCAGCCAATCACAGTAGAGAGTTTAAAAACCAGAAAGAGGCCTCTGATAGGCTGAAAGCAGCCAATCACAGTAAAGAGTTCAAACAAGTTAAAGATGAATCAATGTCGCCAACTTAGAATACAAAAATACCTTCTAAGCCAAAATATCCTACTGGAAACACGGCAGTGGGAATACTACATGCAATCAAAACAAATATCATGACAACTAATCAACAGAAACAAAACTAACCTGACAATGAATAAATGCAATGAAGACAAATAATACAGATATGTACAACCACACAGAGTGGAAACAAATGGGGAAACACAAAAACTGGTTTGCCAAGACAGTGGCCGAACCATATTGCCCGCACAGAAACAACAGGCAGGTTGTTTATGAAAATACAAGAGTGTTTAGTTCTGCGGCAACAAGGGAGACACCTTGACGATGGGACGTTTCAAGAGTCCAGAGGTGGTATGTAGAGAGACCACACGAACTAGGCCGTCCTTACCACAATGAACCTCAAGAATACGTCCAAGTCGCCAGTAAGTAGGAGAAACATTGTCGTCCATAATAAGCACAAGCGTGCCAACCTTGAGGTTAGGAGACATACGGTTCCACTTGTGACGTTGTTGAAGGGAGAGTAAATGATCTGTGGACCATTTACGCCACAATGAAGTCATAATCTGTTGAAGTACTTGCCATCTAGACAACCTATTGATGGGCACTTCAGAAGCGTCAGGAATGGGCAAGGCATTCAAAGGTCGTCCAACCAGAAAGTGACCTGGCGAGAGATAGCACAAGTCAGTAGGATCCTCAGACATAGGCGAAATGGGTCTAGAATTTAGAATGGCTTCAATTTGTACCACGAGAGTGGTCAATTCTTCATACGTAAGTACTTGAGCCTTCATGATTCTTATTAAATGAGATTTCAAAGATTTGATGTTTGCCTCCCAAATTCCACCAAAGTGCGGAGAACTAGGAGGAATGAAGTGCCACTGAATTAGTAGCGATGACGTAGAATCTTGAACAACAGATTGAAAATCTGCAGAGGAGAGCAACGAACCAAGATCAGCAAGGTCAGACTGTGCGCCTTGAAAGTTGGTACCATTGCCGGAATACACTTGAGCGGGAACGCCCCTTCTACTGCAGAAGCGAGTAAAGGCTACAACGAAAGCATGACTGGAGAGGGAAGTGACGACGCCGTAGGTATCAATTGACAATAAATAGAGACAAGCTCCATAGGCCTGCTGACTGCTGTCGCAAAAGCCATGAAGTCGCATAGATTTGATTTCTGAAGCAGGCTTAATCAAACGTGGAGTAGAAATCTCAGAAATCGCAGGTAAATTGCTATAAATGTTCAGCCAAGCTTGCGCGATTTCCTTTGGAAGGGGGTCATCCCAACCGAGTTTGTGAATCCACAAATCTTGGAAGAGAATCTTACAAGCAACCACAATAGGTGACACTAAACCCAAGGGGTCAAAAATAGAGGCAACAATGGACAAAAATGAACGCTTAGTAAAGGTAATTGAAGTGTCACAGCTCACGATAGGTGACTGAATCCGTAACAAGTCATCGATAGGTTGCCAATAAAGTCCTAGCGTTCTGGCGACTGTTTCTTCACCATCGCCGAAACTACGGAGTTGTTGTTTCTCTTGATGATCAAGAGGAATGTTATCTATAAGAGTCATGGAGTTTGAACTCCACTTACACAGTTCAAAACCACCTAATCTCAAAAGAAGGGTCAATTCATCATACAGAATGAGTGCGTCATGCTCGGAATCACATCCCGAGATACAATCATCAACATAGAAGTCGTTTAAAACAATCTGAGTGGCAGCTGGAAAGGCTGTGCCATCAGTGAGGGCGAGCTCCTTTAGCACACGAGTGGCTAAGAAGGAAGCTGGGGCAGTACCATATGTAACGGTGTTTAACTGATATTCTACTATAGGGTCTGAAGGAGAGTCTCTCCAAAATATTCTCTGTAAGTCACGATCTTTGTGATCTACAAGAATCTGTCTGTACATTTTACTCAGATCAGCTGCAAACGCTATCAAGTGAGTACGGAACCGAAGCAAAATAGAGAACAAATCCTGCTGAATTACAGGGCCCACCAACAAGGTATCATTAAGGGAGCACCCAGACGTAGTAACCATCGAAGCGTCAAATACCACTCTGAGCTTTGTAGAAGTACTGTGCGGCTTGAAAACAGGATGATGGGGAATGTAGTAAACTTCACCATCAGTCGGGTGGGGGGCGACTTGCATATGGTTTAAGGCTAGATATTCATGCATGAATTCAGTGTATTCTAACCTTAACTCAGGGTTACGAGCCAAACGTCTTTCGAGAGAGTGAAAACGATTTAGTGTAGCGTAGCGAGAGGCACCTAGAGGCTCCGAGTCTACCTTGCGAGGGAGTCTAACCACAAATCTACCATCGTCTTTGCGAGTGGTAGTAGCAACGAAGTGTTCTTCACATATGGATTCATCAACAGACAACACTGGGGTTTCAACTTCTTCAACGTTCCAAAACGCTTCCAGCTGTTGCTCTACATGAGGGCGTGAGAGTGTAAGTGCTGATACCACGTGCGATGGTTGAGAGGTGCTTGCACTGGGCAGCCTCCCAGAAAACACCCAACCCACAGAGGTATTTTGAATGATGGGCAAATCACCAAATGGTATGATTTTACCAGGACATAACAGGTCAAAGAAATATTCTGCACCAAGAACAAGATCAATAGATTTAGTGCAATTGAAATCAGGATCAGCTAAATCAATATGTGATGGAATGTTCCATTCAGAGGTATCGAAACCAGCAGCGGGTAGCTCAAGTGCAATATTGGGAACCACGAGACATTCAAGCTTAGCAGACCAATTAGTAGCACAGGCAAAAACGTTCACATCAGCAACAACAGTAGCAGTGCTTTGATTTTGACCAACACCGTGAATGTGTACCTTCATAGGTTTGGTGTGGAGTCTTAATTTCTTAATTAAGTGTGACGAAATTAAGTTACAATCTGATGCAGAGTCAAGTAGTGCAGTGACAGGTACACGTACGCCATTGCCAGCTAATATATTCAACTTGGCAGTGGGTAATAGCGTCCTTGAAAATTGATTGTCACGAGCGACGTTACTGCAACTAGTGTTTACCACTTTAGCATGAGCTTGAGAAGCATCATTACTAGTGCCACTGGAGGGCTCATAGTGAAGAAGAGTGTGGTGTTTTCGGGAACAGGTGTTACAAGAGTACTTCGAACATTGATGATTAGGCTCGAAATTACGCAAACAATTATAACACAATTTACGAGACCTGACAAAATCCCATTTGGCTGTGGACGAAAGTTTGATAAAGGTACCACATTTCGACAATTGGTGATCAATGCTCCTACAATATGTACAACGAGATTTGGTAGTAGTTAACATGGGTTTCTGAGGCAAATGACCTTCAGCTTTAAGTTTGGTTACAGCAGTATGTAATGCAGGCCTGGACCCATTCTTTTCAGTTATTTCCAGTACCTTGCATTTTTTCTCTAAGAAGCTAACCAAGTCCTGGAGAGTGGGAATTCTCCCAGAATCAACATGATTCTCCCATTCACGGATGCTATCATTATCTAGTAGCTCCAATATAAAATGTGACAATAACAGGTCTTGAAGGGGAACCCCGTTAAAGTCCAAAGCTTCTAACGCATTGACATGAGAAACAAAGTGGTCGATGATGGCACGCAATGACACTGAATCATTACCGTATGCGGGGGGCTTGAAAAGCTTGGTAACATGATTGTGCGCTATGAGCCTAATGTTATTGTATCGAGTTGTCAGCAAGTTCCATGCAACCATAAAGTTATCATCTGACACAGTAATGTTCTTTAAGAGGAGTTTGGCCTCACCACTAAGACTAGAATTAAGGTAGTAGAACTTAACAATATCAGACAAAGCATGGTTATCAATTACTATAGCCTTGAAGCTATCTCTGAAATTCAACCAGTCTGTGAAGTCGCCACTGAACTGCGGAATTTGAATTTCAGGCAACTTTATATGCGCTGCAGCTACGTTAGCATTAGGAAATTGTGCACTCTGCAAATTATTCAAAGGGTTATCACTGTCTGTAGTGTTGGATTTTTTGAAATTGTCACAATGTAGTTTAATTTTAACCATCAACTCAAAATATTTATCTTCGAAGTCACAACGTTCGGCTATTTCTTCGTCGATATTGTCTGTAATATCCTCTAAAGCGACTTGCGCTTCGTTATATTGTTCATAAATTTCCTCGCATTTGTGTTTGCGTAACACTAACATTTGATATTGCTCTTCTGTAATGTCCTGAAAGTTGCTAATTACTTTTTCTTGTGAGGTAAGCATGCCCTTAGCGACTGCACGCTTCCTAACTAAAGGTCGTTTTTGGGCATCCTCCATAATGACCTTAGGATTGCCCGCCTAGATGTAATTACCAGAGTTGCACACCTAACTAACACAACCAACTTAACTAACACAAAAAATAAACACTGAGACAATGGTCTCGATTAAGTTGTAAACAAACATCTGAACATAGAATACTGTATTGTGTCCTTGGGAAGTTAATGGGAACGTATACAATTTAAATTTATGGCCTTCCTGGTGAAATAGCAAGAAACAAGGGCCCAAAGTGGCCAACACAATGCTTAATAATTCATTCAAAGTAGTAAACAGCTCAATATCCGGCCCAGAGGACCAAATAATGTATTAGCCAACGCGGGAAGTCAACAACCCACCAAGAGTATTCTGGTAATAGTGGACAAATGTATAAAAATTTGTTGGCCAAAGCATTAGATAATGATGTGATAATACAAAGAGTTGACTTTACAAAGGTCGCTTGACAATTTAACAAACATGTGGAGGACCAGACAATATTATTGTCACTAAATAAGGAAGTCCAGGAAGGCATAAAGGACACGACACCACCACTAACTAATAATAAGATATATTATCAAATAGTGGCACATAAAACATAATATCCAAAGGTGACACATAAACAAATATTCAAAGGTGGCACATAAACATATGAGAAACACTAGCACAAATTTACACAATTGAAGAAACACTCATTAAGAATTAACACACGTTACGTCTTGAGCCTAAAACACACATATTGTCTTGAACGTAGCTGCAGATCAGTACATCATAGAACGGCATGCAATACACGGCGGTTCCATAGTATGATATGATATAATTTAAATATGCAACACAAGTGGAGTTGCAACAAATAATGAAAACACAGGTCGCATGGAACGAGAATGTGTCGTCGAACCAGGACTGACTTACAGTGATGCGCCGATACCGTAAGCCCAAAATGATTTGTTAATAAAACAAATTATGTGTGAAACGCAGGAAGTCAAAGTAGTTGCTGCCATACAAATACCGGGATATGCCAATCGCACGGTATTGTCACAATAGTAAAGTAGTTAAACCCAGCGTCAACTTCCATTCCAGTGATGTTGCAGGAAGTCAAAGTAGTTGCTATCATACAAATACCGGGATATGCCAATCGCACGGCATTGTCACAATAGTAAAGTAGTTAAACCCAGCGTCAACTTCCATTCCAATGATGTTGCAGGAAGTCAAAGTAGTTGCTATCATACAAATACCGGGACATGCCAATCGCGCGGTATTGTCACAATAGTAAAGCAATTTAGCCTAGCGTCAACCTCCATTAGTGATGATGCCTAGCCTTGTAACATGCTTCCAGACACGATGAATTATCACACGAAGCATCATGATTATTCATACGCGTGAAGACAAATTGTTAGGCAGTAAATGAAGATAGAAGTAAACACATTATAACAAACTATCCGACGCCGCGGATTGAAGAATTCGTCGACATGACGCGTAGCACCATCAAGCATGGTGATGATGAGATCAAAAATCACTGTAATGTCACTGCCCAAACAAAATATGAATCATGTGCATAGGACATGATTGCTAAGCACGGTTAATATGAAGATAGCACCAATTATAGAAATGATTAGCTGGATACTTGTTGATATATCACAACCAACGTTGAAGCACACCATTGTGTCATGGCTACACTTAAGAGAACAACGAAGAAGAAAAACGTGATTGGTCGCTACAAGCAGCAAGGAGGCCTCTGATAGGCTGGAAGCAGCCAATCACAGTAGAGAGTTTAAAAACCAGAAAGAGGCCTCTGATAGGCTGAAAGCAGCCAATCACAGTAAAGAGTTCAAACAAGTTAAAGATGAATCAATGTCGCCAACTTAGAATACAAAAATACCTTCTAAGCCAAAATATCCTACTGGAAACACGGCAGTGGGAATAATACATGCAATCAAAACAAATTTCATGACAACTAATCAACAGAAACAAAACTAACCTGACAATGAATAAATGCAATGAAGACAAATAATACAGATATGTACAACCACACAGAGTGGAAACAAATGGGGAAACACAAAAACTGGTTTGCCAAGACAGTGGCCGAACCAGTGTCCCTTGTGTGTGGTAATCTCCATAATTATGTTCAGATATCCACACGACGACTTCTTTGCATATTTCAATCAACTAATTCGGTGTGATGTTTTAGCCGAGATTTTAGACAATTCTACGAGAGGTCTTAATTGAATTGTATCTCTATAGCGTTGGTTCGATTATTTCAGATAACTATTCTCATGCCGATTGTGTACACAAATACTCTGCATGTGGGGACAACACTTCAGTAACCAGGTGCTTTCTTTTCTCTTACTTCAGAATCTGTTTGCTTTTATTCTAATAATATTATTCTATAATTACTGAACTTAAATGCAAATCGTGATAACTCGCCAAAAAGCTTCTTATTCAACCACAGAAACAGTGAGACTATTGTAGCTGCCCCTTGGGTGAAGACGAAAAAAATATATAATTCGAGGCCGGCACTAGATAAATTAATTCAGGTAAGTCTAATTTATTGATGCATATTTCTTCGGAACCTAGTCTCGTCTTGTGATATCTTTTATGCTCTTAGGTGAGTAAAATTAATAATTTACACGAACTGTGACAAGCCCGATGACATGATCTTAGCTATTGGTAGGGCAACCATCGCCGCCATGTTTTTTCTACATTAAGGTCTGAGGATTGTAGTTGGTCTTGGTTGAGCCCATATATCTTCAATCTAGTCATCGATGTAATATCAGAAGCGGTTCGAGAGCAAGCTCCCTGGTGTATGATGTTAGCTGATGATATTGTGTTATGTAGCACCAGCAAGGATGAGACTGGAAAATTGGAGAAAAGCTTTGGAAGACAGAGGGATGAAAAATCAATAGGATGAAAACTGAGTACATGTGCCTAGGAGGACAAGAAGAAGAAACAATTCAGCTGGATGGCCAAGACTTAAGTCGATAACTTTAACTACTTAGGATCAGTAGTGTCCAGTGATGGCAATAGCCCGTAGAGTGCAGGTAGGATGGATGAAGTGGAAAAGGGCATCAGGTGTACTGTGTGATAGAAGATCAGTAGTGAGATCTGCAATGCAGAGACATGGGCACCGACTAAGGCACATTGTAAGGAAATGGGTGTGGCTGAAATGAAAATGTTAAGAATGATTTGTGGCGTCACCAGAAAGGATAGAATCAGAAACGAGAGAATAAGAGGTAGTGACGGATATATCAAAGAAAGTTCAAGAGAGGAGACTACAGTGGTATGGACATGTCATGAGAAGGGATGACAGAGGAAGGGGAAGATGGAGGGACTGTATATGCGAAGACTTGAGAAACATCTAAGGGAAGGGGACGTATGGGACCGAGGAAAATGGAGAAGACTTGCCAGGAACGTCGACCCCACTTGAGTGGGAAAAGATGATGGAAAAGAAGAAGAAGAAGGAAATAACGACCTTATCGTCTACTTGGTAATAAATCTAATAATATCCAGGTGGTCTGAGTCAACCAACATGTCCCACAGTTGGGCGTTATTGTAATATCTCTAATACTGATACTGATATTTAAAGTCGTGATCGTTATTGGTACTAGCCACATGTTGGTGCGTCATTGTAATAAATGTAATATCCAAGGCTAGCGGGGCGATATACTCGCTAAATGAATCAAAAGTACAGTACACACACATTTATCCATAGAAGCAAGCTTCCACATCCTGGATCTCTTGTATAATGTCCACAACAACTTTCATTCTTTTCTGGTCGTTCTCGGGCAATCATAAACTATCAATACCTGTTTGTCAACATTTAAGCAAGCTTCCATTACCTGCATCTCTTGCAGAGTGTTTTCCACAACATTCATAAAGCAGACCTTCAACATCACATTTCTCCAAGCCCCTCCATTCCGCATGGCATCAACTATCAATACCTACTGGGCTTCCAGTGACTCACTTTTCTCACTATTTTCAAAGCAGCCTCACTTTTCTCACTATTTGAGAAAATTACTCACTATTCTCACTTTTTTCCAAACTGGTCACTGCGTTAAAAATGGTCTCGTGCACAATCAGATTGTTAGAAATGACCCATAATATACCCATGAATGGGTAATTAGTTTTTCTGCCACCGCTGCCGGCAGCATAAAAACCTTCCATGGTGCAATACCACAGCCGGTGCGGTGCAGCGATCACAAACAGTACTCGGAGATATTATTAACATAGGCGCAATTTGCTTGACATTTTTTGGGGGGGCTAATTTGTTTTTCAGATACACATTCTTAAAAATTTTGTCTATTTCAATACAGTTTTGTCCCATTTTTGGGGGCCTTAGCCACCCAAGACCCCCCTCCCTAATTGTGCCTACAGATATCAACAAAGGTTAAAATTATGAACCAGATACAGGCCTACGGCGAATAATGCTATGAATTTACTCACTTTGTCATACAAAATTTCACCTTTTTTTTTTTTCACTTTTTTCAAGTAAAACCACTCACTATTTCAGTATTTTTGGACGAGTGAGTGGATGGAAGCCCTGAATACCTATCCCCATGGTTACCTTGCCATTAGCAAAGCCACCTACTGGTAGACCACCATAAGACAATCCAATAGGCACAAACCACTAGGACTCCATGTGGTGCTCCACCAATAGGTGGCCATGGTCGGTATAGCAAGGTCTGTAACCTACTAAAGTTCGGTTACAACTTTTATTGTTTACTGAACTTGTACGTTTGAATCTCTTAGCCAGTTGTTTTATAGGAATGGGTCTCCCTGGAAATTTTGCTCAAAAATTGGTCTTGTTCTAGCGCACGATTTCCAGCACTTTATGTACGTATTGTGCGTTCATGTAACAAATATTTCACATAAGGCATAACAGCTCTACACACAATCACAATAAAACAATGGCTAAGAGATTCAAACGTACAGGTTCAGTAAGCAATAACAATAGACGTAAAGGTTCTTATTTCCTTACTGAAGCTTCATAAGGAGATGCCGATTATGTTTGGCAGCAGATGGGGAACATATTCAGCATCTACTGTAAGCATTAGGGGTCGACGGTGCACCGATTTTTCGGTTTCGGTACGGTACAAAGGAAATTACCGACCTCGGTTCGAGACGATAAAAAACTCGGTAAAAAGTTCGGTTCGGTACAAGAGACATAAATACCGTAATTTAAGGAAACCTTTTTTTTAGACATCCAAAGTATTGTCCTTTATCATCAATGTTTTACTTCAATAGTTAAATACAGTAAAACTTCTTGTATACGGTTCATATTTATACGTTTTCTATACGTTTTTTTCCTGGTCCCGGCAAAATGCCTATACTTTCCATGTTAATTTATCTCCGATATACGTTTTTCATTTATTCGTTTTTCACGCTTATACGATCATATTTTAAGTCCCTTGCAATATAAAGCGTCATTTATACGTTGCGTGTTCTGAGAAAGTACGTATGTTCGAATGCAAACTTTTGTTACCGCCTGTACTTCCGTTCGGAAGGATGCACCGCGTGCTATATTATGTTACGATGGCCTTGAGCAACACCGATGGTCACGGCGACACTCGCTTGCCAGTGTGTCGTAACAAGGAAGAACAGCTTGCGTAATAAGCAAGCACTATTATTGTGTTAGCCTTTCAAAATAACAGGAAGCAGCCATAAAACACAGTTAGACAGCATCTGAAGCTTATGTTAAGATGAGCGGAAATGTTTTACGATCGCCGATATATTAAAAAAAATATTATTTCCGCTTTTATAATTTTCATTCGTGTTTTTTTAGGACTTCTCGTCAAACCATTAAAAATACGCGATTGATTCTGTGTTATAATAATCTTGCGTCTTCAGACAAATGAAAATCCATTAATTTAGGCCTACACTAAGGTATTTTATTAATGACGATGAAGAGCCGCAGAATAATACAGTGGATTTTAATGATGCTGTCAATGCTCTATGGACTATCAAACATTTTGTGACGCGCCATAACGTTTCTGAGGAAATAATGGCCGAATTATATCGGTTTGAAAATACTGTTCACGCCGTGGCCGCGGCCAACAAAAAACAAGTCAAGATAACAGACTACTTCGTAAAGTGACTCAATTTTCTTTGTTTTGTTATATCTGGGTGCATTTCTCTTGTAGTTGTTTTGTTACATATTGCCGATTATAGTTTAACAATCGTATTATTATTTCTTGTTTTTCACTTCTTAATGGGAACCCTCGCTCGCCCGCCGCCCGCGTTGCTAGCCTGTCTCCCGCCAGGCACTTTGCCGTAATGCGTAGCTCGCGCGGCAGAGCCAGTAGACTATAGCCTATAGTTCACAGCTGGTGCTGAAAATGTTCGCCATTCATTGCTACACATCGCTGGCACCTCTTCATGAAGTTGTCATTTACGTTCTGAAGTTCCTCAGCACCGATATACTCTATTTCAGCTGTAATATACCTTAGTCCAAAGAATATGGACTGTTAAAGCCGTGACGTCAAGAAGCGCATTACGGCAAAGTGCTTGGCGAGAACCGGCTCGCGGTGCGAGCGAGGGTCCCCGTCGCTTTTAAAACAAAGTCCCTGTATAACCCATATTGTCACATACATTTTGCAGTATTTATTTACCGACTTTCATTTACGCGTTTTTCACATTTATGCGTTGTTTTTTTTTTTTTCCTTTGGTCCCCTGGATATCGTATAAGTGAAGTTTTACTACTAGAGCACAATAACTCTTCTGATTAATAAAATTAAATTATGGACTTAAGTGTTCCAGTGTGAGCCTAATGTACGCATCAATTGGCTTACTCCACACTAAAAGGGCAAGTTTAAAAGTTAATGGAACATTGTATGAGATTATTAGCTGTACATATTTTTTGTATTTTAAATAAAAATTGTGCTATTTGGCAAGTATTTGGTTTACTGTATAATCATTAGAACTCATGTGTTACTTTTTTCTTAATGGTTTACTCTAATTTAGCATGTTAAAATCAGCCGAGCTGTACCGAACCGATTTTGTACCGAGAACCGAAGTACAATTTTTTTACCGAACCGAAACTTACCGAACCCAAATTTTCAGTACCGAAGACCCCTAGTAAGCATGGTGAGTAAAAATGCATGGTACTGATTTTAAGCAACTGAGCCGTCACTGGCGGAGCGCGTGAGCCAATATTAAAACCCTGTATAATCATCTAACGGCGTGCTATTGAACCACGGTAGGAAATTTACAGTAGTGAAAATTAATTTTAACACAGTGGTCAGGAGGGTTGAAACACTTAATCCTAAATGTGATAACTAACTATTCTCTGTGAGCTGCCAGAATAGGATTGACAGTTTTCGTCTCGCCATGTGGTCTGAGAACGAGATTGCCAAACTGTACAAGCCAGAGATACAGCTGACCAGGCACTGAAGCACGTGGGCTGTAATATTGCAACACAGAGTATTATGACATCAACCTTGCGAACATGGATTGGTCAAGAGGCTGAGGGGTGATGACTGACATGGAACTGTCAATCCTATTCAGGCAGCTCACAAGAGTATAATGCATGTCATTTTTTTTCCGGGAGTGTGTTTACATACAACCTCTGACCGAAAATTTTGGTGAATGGGTCTATATTACGAACGGATTGTTAGCTTACCTGAAACAGCAGTTACTGTCCTTCAAAGTAATCCCCGTGGATGGTTATGCACTTCTGGGAATGTCTGTACAAGTCCTGGAAACTCTTTAGGGATAGCCTTCAGTTGGGTCATCACATTACATTGGATGTCCGAAAACCTTGGGCCCTTCAGGGCTTTACGGTGATCCCTGGACCTGGACCCCGATACTCCATACTTTGACGCTTGACTTCGGGGTCGTACCTCAGACACCAGGTGTCGTCACCCGTGAAGAGCCATCTGAACATTCACCTTTCTCACTGCCACCCGCCGAACAGGTGTGTAAGGTCGGTTGCATAAATTCATCCTTGTAAACACGCCTGTGTCAAACCGGTCTTACACGTTGCGTTGTGTGTCGCCAATGTTGGCAGGTCAACTATTCTGGCTTTATTCACCGAACGCGACGTGACGAGCCTTTTGAACACCATCCCAAAGTACGCCTTCTTGCAAAGTTTCCAGGACATGTATCGGCGATCTCAGCATTGCATAGTTACGGGAGGGGAATTGTTCATCTATGTTGATAGTACAGGACTATTGTCACAAGTTGTATTTATAACTTATGTACAATCGTGTTGTCCAACTGGAGAGCTGCAAAAGACAATTTGTATTGGCAACACTGAAAGGAATGGCTTCACATCTCTACCCACTCGTACCTATATTTCCAATATTCTAATTTTGTTATTCCATGCTTTGTTACTTTTATTATTATTATTATTATTCTTTCTTTCTCCGTTAGGGTCTTCTGAGGAACACGAACCAATTTCAATGTTTAGTGCTTTGTTTGTTTACCTTCTTCCTCCAGTGCTCCTTCATCTTTTCGCTATGTGTCTTCTTTCTCTCTTCCGAGCATTTTGAGCATGTTTTCTTATATTGCCTTCCTTGCATTCCCAATACCTTTAATTTTTCCCTCTAGTGCATCTTCTTCTCTTACATTGTTTCTTTCTAAATCTTTCTTTACTTCTTGAAACCAGGCTGTTGTCGATTTCTTTTTCCAAAGATCTGTATGGATGACCTGCTATCATTCGTTCCGAAAAATAACAATCACCTCTTCTTTATTGTCTCCGTTATGTTTTCAATGTTCCGATATATTTCTTCGTTACAACTTAATTTCCAAAACACTGTAGTTCTTAATGAACCAAGAATTTTGCATATAATTCGTCCAATTTATAATTTAGTGTTATACATTCAGTGGCATAGAAGCATTCTGGTTTAATCACTGTATTTTCAATTTGTTAGATAAACATTTTTTTGTTATAGATATTCCTGGTTATACCATAAGCTCTTTGAATCTTGTGCACTCTTTCTTCTAGAGCAGATTTCTCCAAGCCATTCTTCTGAATTATTTCCCCCAAATATTTGAACTTATCTATCTTCTCAATTTGACCAATTTTTGTTATTAGAGTTTCTGGAGCATTTTTATTATTATTATTATTAGTTTTATTTTATTTATATAAGGCTGTTTACTTATTTAGGCATGCACCTCAAAATTATTATATTTTCGTTACGAAGGGAAGATCAACAATCATGTTTGTTTGTTGTCAGGAGTCTAACCTGGAGATGGAAGGAGAGGTTAAGCGGCGGAAGGAAGTCTTGGCAGCAGAAACCAAGAAGGAAAACGATTTGAAAACGACATTATCTGACAGTCAACCGAAGCTGGACGAAGTGAACGGGCTTGTTCGCGAATGTAAGGGGAAAATCAATGCTACCAAAGCCAAGGTAAGTTTTTGTCTCATCTTGAATGTGATGAGTAGAAAATAGTGAACTGTTTCCCAAAGAATCCAGGATACTTTGTACACCAGATGAGCTTAATTGGACTGCATCAAATTTCCAGGTCAGCTCTATCAGACATTTAACAGTTAATTGTGTGTGTCACAGTCTTTTAAACCATGCATGACCAATTACACTCAGCCATCAGGACTGTTACAGGTCAGGGAAAAGTCATGGGAAAAAAATCCGGTCAGCGAAATTTTCTGCAAGGTCAGGGAACTTTTTAATTTTCAATTTCTTTCTTACCTTAGCAATAATTTTGAAAGAACCCGTGCCATGTACGTTACTTACCCATTGTATTATTTGGCTTTTAGGTCATAGTTTTTAATTCATTAGTTATAACAATTGCAATAACATTTTGAATGTAAGAAGTTTCATTGTGAACTGACAAAGAAAGATGTTAAAAATAAAGTTCCTTGAATCCATTTTTTAAATTTTTTGTTATCTGAAGTGCTCAGGGCATCTGAAACTCGGCTAATTCTTACAAAACAAAGAAAGGTTAGCATGGACATGTTTTTTTTCATTTTCAATCAGCTTATGTCGTGGGATTCGGAAGATGTAAATTAGTTACTATCGTTTGATCAATTCGACAGGTTTTATTTTTAAAATATGTTCATACGGTGATCAGAATAAAGTATTGGTGGTCAGGGAAAATGGGACCTTGTCAGGGAAAGTGCAAATCTTGATCTTGTAACAACCCTGAGCATACTTTGTACAAGGGTTAATAAAATGTTGTTTGCATGTTTGTCACTTCCATTGAGTCAAATAGTTTCTGAATTTTTTTCATTGAGATATTTGAAATGTTTTCACAATTGAGTACTGGGATAGTGGTCTTGATATTAACCACCTGCCATAAGGACAGTTTATGCTTTCAAAAATGCTCATAGTTGAATCTTTCAGCCAAATTTTGGAGAATTTTCCTGCCGAAGTGCTAGTGTTTCTAAAAATCAAATATTATGTACAGTAAAACTTCTTTTATACGATTCACACTTATACTTTTTCTACACTTATACGATTTTTTTCTTGGTCCCGGCAAAATCCCTATACTTTCCATGTTAATTTATTTCCGATATACGTTTTACATTTATTTGTTTTTCACGCTTATACGATCATATCTTACGTCCCCGAGAGAAAAATGCGTCATTTATACGTTTACAACGGTTTCCCTACCTAAAATCTCTAAAAATATTGGAGCCAGAAACTTATGACACGCACTGTACATTTCTCGGAAACCATCTCTCGCGTGGCGCTAGCGACCTTGAAGCTATGTTCAGCCGGAGTTGCATGTGTTGCGAAATACAACATCACTTGCTTCAGTCATTGTTCTGCCTTGTTCGGTGCTTCAGTTGTGGTTAACCTTGATAGCAGTGAACATGGGTGAAAGGAAGAGGAAGTGCATTACGATTGCTGAAAAATTACGTATTTTGAATGTAGTGAAGGAAAGTGGCAACATGAAACGCACTGAAATCGCTAAGAAATTGGGGATTGCTCCGTCCACCTTAAACACAATTGTAGCTAAGGCAGCGGAAATTGAAGAAGGCGCACGTCTTTTAGGTGTTTCTACAAAAAAGCGATCTCGCATTCAGGGCGGGAAATACAAATGTTTGGAAGATTGTTTGTTACAGTGGTTCAGGCAACATAGGGCAGAAGGCATTCCAATCAGCGGACCAATGCTTTGCGAAAAAGCAAGTGAACTGGCAGTCAGACTTGGTGTAGATTTTAGTGCTTCATCAGGCTGGGCTAGGAACAGCATCAGTAGTCACAATGTGTGTGGGGAGAGCAGGAGTGTTGATGCCGAGACTGTACTAGATTGGAAGGAAAACCGTTTGAAAGAACTGTCATCCCGATTCGCTCCTCAGGACATTTTCAACGCAGACAAGACAGGCCTCTTTTTTAATTTAATGCCTGATCGAACAATGGCAATGAAAGGGGAAAACTGTCACGGCGGAAAACAAAGCAAACGTGTAACAGTACTGTTGTGCGCCAACAGTGACGGATCTGAAAAGCTGCCTCCACTGACAATCGGCAAATTTTCAAAGCCGCGTTTGTTTTAAAAACGTTGCTACGCTCCCTACAAAATACACCAATAACAATAAATCTTGGGTCACGACGAAAGTTTTTGAAGCCTGGCTTCGAAGTGTAGATGCCAAAATGGGTCGTAAGATTTTATTATTCATGGACCGATGCCCTGCTCATCCTCCGATTACTTCTTATTTGAGGAACGTGACTGGAATTTTTACCAGCGAACTGCACGAGCGAGCTGCAGCCGCTCGATCTCGGAGTGATACGCAACTTAAAGTTGCATTATCGTAAGATGCTGGTGCAACACGCGATCAGATGTGTAGACATCAGAAAAAAAGGACGAAATGAAAATGAACTTGTTACAGGTAAGATTTCTAGTAGTGTATTTATTTCCTCTTTTGTAATTTTTATTCGTGTTCTTTTTGGGGAGTTCTCGTCAAGCCATTAAAATTACGCGATTGAATCTGTGTTATAATAATCTTGCATCTTCAGACAAATTAAAATCGATAAATTAATTAACCTTATTTTATTTTCTTCTGGTAGGCAATGCATTACATCACAGCATCATGGCACCGTGTCTCAGCACTTACAATTCGGAACTATTTTCGAAAAGCTGGATTTGATGTTACCGGTAGTTGTACTGGTGATATTATTGATGATGTTCCTGATAATGACTGCGAAGAGGAGGCATCATTCGATGACTACGTAAATGTTGACGCCAACCTCGTCACTGCAGAAGCCAAGACTATCTCCGAGATAGTTGAAGACTCACAACGGGATCTGAGCGAGGACCGTATTAATGAAGATGACGACGATGATACTGAGAATTCGCAGCATAATACCGTGGATTTTAATGATGCTGTCAATGCTCTATGGACTATCAAACATTTTGTGGCGCACCATAACGTTTCTGAGGAAATATGGCCGAATTGTATCGGTTTGAAAATACTGTTCATTCGGTGGCCGCAGCCCACAAAAAACAAGCCAAGATAACAGACTATTTCGTAAAGTGACTTGTTTTGTTGTTTCTTTCTTTATCTGGGTGCATTTCTCTTGTATTCGTATTGTTACATATTGCCGATTATAGTTAAACAATCGTATTATTATTTCCTGTTGTTCACTTCTTAACGGGGACCATCGCGCTGCGGGCCTGCCTCCCGCCAGGCACTTTGCCGTATTGCGTAGTTCACAGCTGGTGCTACACATCGCTGGCACCTCTTATGAAATTGTCATTTACGTTCTGAAGTTCCTCACCACCGATTGACTGTATTTCAACTGTAATATAGTCTTTAAGCTCATTTTCGCAAAGGATTTCCTGTACTTTATGAAGGTATTTACACACGTTCACGTAATGAAAATCGCATTGGAACATCACACCGAGCACTAAAGACGTGAACAATTGACTAAACTGATACTCACACTGTTAAAGCCATGGTGCCAAGAAGCGCATTACGGCAAAGTGCTTGGCGTCGCATGTAACACCAAGTCCCTGTATAACCCATAACGTCACATACATTTTGCAGTTTTTATTTAGCGACTTTCATTTACGCGTTTTTCACGCTTATACGTTTTTTTTTTTTCATTTGGTCCCTTGAAAATCGTATAAGTGAAGTTTTACTGTAGGTACATATCTACTTGACGTAATGTGTTGGATAAAATAAAAATAATAAAATTAAAAACATTAACAATTAATGTGTAAAAATAAAATATAAATCATAAAAATAAAATTTTAATAATAAAAGATATATAAAAATTAAAAGAATAAACATAACCATAGAACAATTATGAAAATAATCGTAAGAAACAATTCAAAATTAGTTAATTAATTATTTATTTATTTATTTATTTACGTTACGCCCTCATTGGAGCACTTAACCAAAACAAGTATATATACATGTCTCAAAAACAATATTAAAGATTCAGCTTCTTATTTTTCTTTAATTATTTTAAAAATATCAAAATTAATACTATAAGAACATAAAATGAAAATTTTCAAAAAGTATATAAACATTAAAATTAGAGAAACAAAAAGTATATTATTTCTTCTGCTTTTATGACCTCATTGGACCACTTCAGTCAATTATTTCTTGGTCCTCTTCTTCAGTAAGTTTCCTTCCCTAGTTGCCCAGTAGCTTTCCATTCGCTCTGATCTCCTCATTTAAACACAAGTTCCGGCATAACTCAACAAATTGACAGTGTTTCGGGCTCATTTGGTACTGATCTTCTCAGACGTTCCTCATCTGTAAATACCCTTTTTTTACGTTTGTCTATTTTAGCCTGAAATCTTATTTTTATATTTTTAATTTTTTTTAATTTTTTGTTTTTGTTTTGTGAGTCATCCAAGGTTATTTCTAATTCTTTCATTTCCTCAATCCATCCTACTTGTTGTCTCATATTCCAAAGTTTCTCAACATTTTTTCTAGATAATCTGGTTTCCGGTGTCCTCATAATGTGACAAAAGAAAATCCGTTTCTTTCGAATAGTATCAGTGATGGGCTCCAGTTCATTTGGTACTATCCGCCATTGTCCATCTTTCTGATATTTTTTATTTATGCATGTTCTAGCTATTATTCTTTCTACTTTAAACATTTTGTCGATTCTGTTTTCCATATGTCACCTCTGGTTGAACCACCGTCTTGTAATGTTTTAATTTTGTTGGGATTGACATTTTCTTTTATATGTAGACCATGTTAATTTTTGGGCTTTTATCATTTTATTAGTCCTTTCTTGCCATAATTAAAATAAATTAAAATGTATGCGAAATTTGGGAAACGGAGAGACTCCCCAACGGCCTGATTCACCCCCTTCATAAGATAGGGGATAAAACAGACGTAAATCATTTCCCTGCTGCTGATAATCTAAGATTCTCTCGAAAGCTCTTCTCACTAGGGCAGAGAAACAACTAGATCCACAACTGGGAGAAATTCACTCCGGTTTCCGGAAAGGGCGATCATGCGTCGAACAAATTATAAACCTCAAATCTACCCTCTCCTATTTGAAGATCAGGAATAAGGAATTTGTGGTGACCTTCGTAGACTTTAAAAAGGCCTATGATTCTATTGATCGCAACACCCTGATCTGAATCCTAGAAGAATTTTGCCTGGACAACAAAACCATCTAACAATTGCTGACCAACACCACCTCGAAGGTAAAGTTGAGGGGCGAGATATCAGACACCTTTGAAATCAAGACAGGAGTAAGGCAAGGAGATGGTCTCTCACCATTAGTCTTCAACTGTCCCCTCAAGAAGGTTATCCATGAGTGGCATAAAGAACTCAATAAACAAGGAGTTGCAAGCGGAGTCAGACTGGGATACAGAAGCCGGAACATCACAATTGACTGTCTAGCCTTTGCCGATATCAAACCGGCCCCCAAACACCTTGCTGTGGAACAAGGAAAAATTAAGCGAGTTGCAAAGTTTAAGTACCTGGGAGAAATTATAACACCTAATGTATCAGAGAAAGTAGCATTCACATTGCGCATGAGCAAAATGGAAATCGCCTACCTTTTAACTAAGGGCATCTATAAGAAAAGGCCAATATCCTTCAACGCAAAACTAAAACATTACTGCAGTGCCATCCGTCCGGAGGTCTTGTATGCTTCTGAATGCCTCACGATGAACAAGAAAGGCTTGGTCGAAAAACTGGAGGCCAAAGAAAGGAAAATTTTGAGAAAGATATTGGGTTCCATCAAAGACAATGGGGAATACAGAAGACGGCATAACCATGAACTATATACTCGTGTGGAGAAGATAAGTGACGTCATCCGGAAGAGAAGGATAACATTTTGTGAGCCCAGCGGGACTGACCAACCGCAACATAACTTACTTCCAGGAGAGGAAAACAAAATGGGCCTGGTTCATAAAGATCTGCAAGAAGTGGGGATTACACCAACAGACATTCAGGAGCGCGCCCCACTCAAAGGGAAACTTCAAGCTCGGAAATGTTTCCAAGACAAAAACGAAGCTGAAAACGGGAAAGATTTGGACCCAGGAACGGAAGGAAGTCCACCGAGAACAAATGTGGGCGTACTGGGCAAACATCAAAGCCTGTAGGAGACAGTTGGAATGACGCGGTCCATAGATGGACTATACAAAATGAATGAATGAAATTAAAATGTAAAAACACATTTAAAAAAATAGTTTTTCCCTATAAAAGGTTAACAATGTGTACAAGTTGACCTTCCTTGTGAAGATCAATATTAATTTAGAAGTCAATTGTAAATTTTGAGCGAGTCTTCTTCTTCTTCTTCATCATTTCCCGTTTCCAGTTCCCTGGGTCGGGTTGCGAATCAAGGACCTCCACAGTTGTCCATCCCTCCACCATTCATTTCCTTCTTTCAATACTTCTTTTTCTTTTACTTCTCTTTTCTTTATGCCTTCCTTCACCGTATCTATCCACCTCTTTCTGGGCCTTCCTCGTGGTCTTCTTCCTGGTATTTTCTCCATAAATATTCTGTTTGGTACTCTATATTCTTCCATTCTCATCATATGTCTGTACCACTTCAGCTTACTGGTTTCTATCTTGTCTTGCAGTTTTGGGAACCCAGTTCTCTCCCTTAATGTCCACATTTCTGATTGTATCCCTCCGTGTCTTCCCAATTATTCCTCTAAGGAACTTCATCTCGGCTGCTTGGATTCGGCTTCCATCGCGTTTTGGTGTGGACCAAGTACCTGCTGCATAATACATTGAGAATAGAACATTTTTGCATTTCTCTGGGACGTCCTGGTTCCATACTAAACCTCTCACACACTGGTAAAACCCATTAGCTTGTTGGATTCTCTTTCCACTTTCTTCATTTATTGGGGCGTGGTGGCTCAGCGGTCTAGCTGTATGCCTCTCACCAAGGCGGTCCGGGTTCGATTCCCGGTCAATGCATGTGAGATTTTCGATGTGAAATCCCATGTCCTGTGGATCGGATTCCACGTAAAAAGGAGGTCCCGTGGCTCATGATCTCAAGATTAATGGTCACGTTAAACTTCAAGCTTCCTTCCTTCCTCACTCTTCCCCTAACCTTGGACATTCGCCAAGAGGTTCAGAGTTGAGCGGTGCCCTAATGGGACTTCAGGCTTAAACCTGTGGAGTGGACAGCTGGTGCTTAACCAGAGGTCCGGTTAGGAGCTGACTGCATGCATGGAAATGAAACAATGAAGGGTAACATTGACAAAATATAATTAAACTAAGAGCCATATACAAAGGGTACACAAGAAACAAGGGCATATTAAATAATTTCACATACAGGCATACTAAAAATAAACCAATCCTAGCCTGAATCAAAGTAAAAGAAATATAGTGAAAAACCCCAAAGGCAAGGTAAGTCAGAACCCAACACAAATACGAGAGGTGAAAACAACTTGCGGAACGAAATCCGTTTCTGAAGTACAAGCATGGACTAGAATCCCCATGACAACACGCGATCAGGAATGCGTGAAGAAAATCGAAATTCACAAGAAATGTTAAGTAATTACATAATTAAAGTTCAGGAAATAAGCAAGAAATGTTCCCCGGGAACAAGCAAGATAACTATTAAAAGATGCTGCAACAAAGTCAAAACCGAAGTGTTACATGTTAGAGGTTAAGAGCCACTTAGTGCGACTGAACTGTCCGGCTCGCCAGCCTAGAATCGAATCATCTAAGAGGACGCTGATTTGCCTAGCAAAGGTTATGACCACGGTATACCCCCCCCCCATCCCTACTTCAAGAACCAAAAAACAAAATTTAACTGTTTTCCCAGCCCAAAAATACATCGAAAAATTACATAACACACAAAATAGAAAACTGTAGTATTGTCTGCAGACAAAATATAAGTTAGTCTCTTAGCTTAAAAAAAAATATCACATGCGGTAAGTGACGCTATGTTCGAAAATAGTTTTTTCTCAAAAGTTTTCTTGAGGAAACGCGAGAATCGCACGCTGTTCTTTCATGATTTTTGTCCTTTCCAAAATGTTATTTTCAAAGCTTTACCTTATTTTCTTGGGACTCCGGGAAGAACACGAGGTGTCTTCCCGGAGCCCAGCACAACATGACTTGACTTCGTACCAGTCCCTTCAGTAATGAGGCCGATCGAGCTTCTTTCTTCTTGAGTCCGTCGATTACGCGCCAAACACGTTACTCGCGCACAGTTCAGCCAACCTAACAGGGGGACGAAACGACTCGGGCTGCCGAGCACACAATGGAGTGCAATTTGTTCCAAGTTGGCATCATTGGTTACTGAGCGTTGCCAAGCGTAGTGGTTTACTGCGCATTGGCCCAATGCGATGTTGACGGTTGGTTGACGACTCTGCAAGTTTAGCGTGAGAATTGAAATTTTTCACATTTCCCACAGGGCTGTCCACTGTTAGTAGGGGTACACAAAGTTCAGTAGATGGTCCAATTCCAGATTTGGAAATAAATGTAAGGGAGAACAAAGGTTTTCAAATTCCCTTAGGGTTACACAATCTGCAGGGATGCACAAACACCAGTCCAGGGTTTTGCAAGGTCCAAGGTTGGAAGAATAACTTCTTCCAGGTTTAAATGTCAATTTGTTCCTTGTGACAATGCAATTGGCACATCCTCCTCCCCCGAAATTTCACCATGGGAGAAGCGCTGAAACATGGTGAACAGCTCGGCACCTTGGCAGTCGAAGGCCCCCTCCAAGAGCCGGCAGCAGATCCTGGAGTAGGACCCTGAAATAGAAAAGGCCAACATTCCTGGTATGGTACCTCCAACCCTAGGCCTAGGTTGGGAGTCATCATCATCTTGAGCAGTTTCCAACCGCTGGTCGGGTCTGCTTGGAACATAAGCCTCTCCATCGTTTCCTGTCCATCCACCATCTCTCGTCATTTACTGTGTCCCAGCACACTCCTCTTTCCTCCACACTCTTCTTAACTCCTTTTGTCCATCTGTCTCTTGGTCTTCCCCTTGGCCTCCTTCCCATCATTTCCATTCCAAACATCTTCTTCGGTATCCTCTCCTCTTGCATCCTCCTCACATGTCCATACCATTGTAGCCTAGATCGCTCTATTCTATTTTGCAATGGTTCCTCTCTTACCATCTCTCTGACTCTCTCATCCCTTACTCTGTCCATTCTTGTCACTCCTACCCTACTCCTCTGGAACTTCATCTCCACTGCTCGTATTTTATTCTTGTCCCTTTCCTTCATCGCCCATGTTTCTGAACCATACGTCAAAATTGGCACAAAGTAGGTCTTGTAGATGATTCCTTTACATTTTTGTGGTACATCTTTATTCCATAACATCCCCCTAACACTCTTGAAAAATCCATCTGCGCACCTTCCCCTTTCATTTATTTCCATCCTATTGCCTCCCTTTTCTTGGGAGTACTCCAGCCAAATAGAGGAAGTCCGGCTGAAACATACATGAGTACAGCAGCAAAAGTCCAGGTTGACATCCCGGGACAGGGACCAACACGTTGCCTCTTACCACACCATCTTAGTTCACATTAAGATTCCCTTATAGGGAACAGGTGCTCCGGGCTAGCAAGCTAGCATTGAGCAAGGTTATACCACCCTATTATTGGGTGAAAGAAAATTCTCACGAGGATTTGGTTCTGTAGTGCACGAAGCTTACTGAAGTGCTTGTGTCGAAATAGGGATACTTCACAATAAGTCAGTTTAGTTCAGGGCTTAATAAAAGGTCCACTGAAAGAATTCACTGGAAAGGGCAACCACTTTACCGAAGCACATAAGTTAATAAAAAAAACTTTCCAAAAACGATGACAATTACATAATATTTAAGTTATTTTACAGATATGATTTTACAATGCCACGGGAACCCAAAGTTTACAGGGAACCTACCAAAAGGGAGTAGCTAGTTTCCCATCCAAAACCGTTAAACAATTGAAAATTTACAAAATCTACTAGATGGGCCTCACGCAATATGTGAACTCTGAACCACCAGAGAAAGCAAGACATATTTAAATAGTTACACAACATACAAACCATTCAACCTTGGATCGTCCCAGTATATGAAACACACTACAATTACACAAGAAAGAAAGCCTCTGTCTCATATCGCAAGTTACTGCCCCTAACCGCCCACGGTGGCCACGCGAGGAACGCCGGAGACAGCAACCAACTTCCACGAGAACAAGAAACCATGGGGACCACGTTCAGATTACAACACTCACCTACGACCAATGCTAATTCCACCAAAACTTTACCAAAAATCACAACATCGACTTCACACAGTTACGAGAGGGTGGCAACCAAGCTCAGGACACCTAGGCGACCACATCCAAACAAGGAAAGACATCACATAGCCCAAAACAATACCCTAAATTTACAACCAAAAAAAAATCTTTCCAAACGACAACCAGTTCAAACTGCTACCACAAGGCACGAAACCCAAGCAGAAACTGAATTCAACAACAACCAACCTAGTACACAGGTTGTACCGCATTCCTACCAACATGAAAGCATAAATTCCAAACCAAAGCACATAGCTTGACAAAATTCCAAAATGAGCACAACATTAGCACAATACCATATCTACAAACTCACCCGAGTTAACATGGTCCACCATTTAAAAAAAAAAAAAAAAAAAAATTACCAACAAATTCGCACTCACACACTCGCCAAACGACTAACAGAATTCCACAGCACTACAATGAACACCGACAGGCGTCATATGATACACGTCAAAAGGCACGGGGCAGTTAATGTCCCCAAAAAATACACACCTAACACGGAACAAGAACAAGATCACAAACTTGAAATATTTCCTCAAAAAGTTTATTTTATACATTCAATATTTCAGTCTGACCCAACTCTAATGCACAGAACAGCTGACTGACATCTTGGTAGAGTATCCGGCGCAACAGCTGAAGCTCTCCAAACCGAAATCACACCCAAGGTAACGGGGGTTCGCACAAAATTTATGTCCAGTCCAACCTACAACTCTCGGAAATTGAGACAATATTAGTAAGTCAGCAGTCTAACAGAACATTTCTGCAGAATTCAAAGAACCCACTGACCAACCCACCTAAATACACCCTCAACTCACCAGAAATTGTAGCTCGAAGGTAGTTCAGATTAATATACTTTCAAAACCAACACGCCAGAACAACGGAACAACACATCAGACTCAGAATCACCCCGAGACCTTCCACAACATTTCCAAAATCACATACCAAATTAACAAAATTTGCTTCAATATTACTTCTAAGAAAAATTTCCAAAATCACACAACCCGTAAACACGATGAGACGAGACACCACCAACAGGAGCAGACAAGTTACTCATGAGGATTACAAAAGATAGTATAACAGATTGACTTCAGCGGAACAGCTGGGTCATCCCTCGTCCAACAGGACTCGACAACATCGCATCCACAGGAAATGAAACATTCCAAATTCACAGTTTATAACTTCTCAGTTTCTCGTTCACCAGCAGGCTTACAGTATGATAAATGAGTCCTGAAAACACGCTTCCTTACTCGATCTTCCAACAACACGGTCACCTCAGAAGGGAAGGACAAGATTTTATAGGGTCCCATAAATTTCGGTTGAAGCTTTCCTGATACCTGATGACCAGGGGCCTTCGGCCAGAAGTTCTTTGCATACACGAGGTCTCCGACAGAATATCCACTTTCTTTACGATCCAAGTTATATCTCTTGGCAAGCTTATCGTGCGAAATCTTGATAGCTGCCTTGGCTTCTTTCCAGACTTTCCTAACACGTTCAGGGCAGGGCTGGTCAGGCAGAAGATCATGAACTACCATAAGTTAGTTAGAGGGGAATTTGGCACAAATGCATACATAAGAGAGAAAGGAGTCTTACCGTGCGATTCATGCTCAGCGGTGTTAAAGGCATAAGCTAGCCGGTGAAATGATGAGTCCCACCTGGCATGGTTACCTCGATGGTAGGCGATAAGCGCGGCTCTCAGATTGCGGTTAACCCTTTCGGCCAGACTAGGGTTAGGGTAATACGGCGTGGGAGATAGACTAGTCAAACAAAAATTTTCTAAATGGATGAGAAAGGAAAGCTTTAGCATTATCGTAAACTAGATATTGACAAGGGCCACAAGAAGCAAAAATCACCTTCAAACACTTGATGACAGTCAAAGAATTACACATTCTTGTGGGAAAAATCCATGAAAACCAGGAAAAACCATCCACACAGACAAAAGCAAAGCGGTTTCCCACCATGGACCTTGGAAACAGGCCCACGAAGTCGATATACAGCTTTTCCATGGGTCAGGATACAGTTTTGGAAGCTAACTTAACAATTTTACCACTAACAGCAGGCTTACTCACTTTGCAACTATTACATCCCAGTACAAACCTCCTCACATCTTTATCGAGACCTTTCCAAACGAAAGACTGTCTGATCTTCTGTCTTGTTTTGAAAATCCCCTGATGACCTCCAGCAGGTGACTCGTGAAAATACTTCAGCATGCCATTTACAAGCTGAGCAGGCAAGGCAACCTTAGGCTTCTTATCGCGCTTAGCTACACAGCATAACACCCCAGATTTTAAGATGTAAGGCTTAATCTCTTCACCAGAACTCAATTTGACAATTAATTCACTCAAAACAGGATCTTCTTTTTGGTGTACAGCAATTTCTCCGAACAACAGTGGTGAATTCACAAGCATGTGCTGAGCAGAATTTGCTCCGATTACAACTGACTCTTCAGACGGAGTTTCACACCTACCAGGAACTTCCTCGTACATGCGGCTAAGGGAGTCAGCAACGACATTTTCACAACCCTTAATGTGACGGACATTGAACTGAAAGGATGAAATTCTGGTTGCCCACCTGGCAATGCGTCCAGTGGTCCTGGGTTTAGCTAGCACCCAGCTCAGGGCCTGATTATCAGTTTCCAGGTCAAACGGAACATGCTCAACGTACATACGGAATTTCTCCAGTCCGAACATGACTGCAAGGCCTTCCAGTTCATACACAGAATAATTGGCTTCTGCGGGGGAAAGAGTTCGAGAAGCAAAACCAATAGGACGTCTACCTAGCTCACTGTCTTGTAGCAGAACGGCGGCTACCGCACCTAGAGATGCATCTGTCTGAATGATGAACCTCTTACTGAAATCCGGGACAGCAAGAACAGGAGCACTACACAGTGCCTCCTTCAAATCCTCAAAAGCTGCTTGCTGCGACGGACCCCATTCGAACTTCACACCAGACCTACGTAGACAGTTAAGTGGCACAGCACGTTGCGCAAAATTTGGAATAAATTTACGGAAAAACCCAATCATTCCCACGAAACGGGCCACAGCTTTTACATTCTTAGGAGGTTTGAAATCTCCGATTCCTTGGGTTCGAGAGTCATCGACCGAAACACCATCAGCGGAAATGACATGCCCAAGAAAAGCAATCTTAGGTTTAGCGAATGACACCTTAGACAATTTTACAGTTAGACCAGCAGATTTTAATCTCTCAAAAACTTCGTGCAGATGGTGCACATGATCTTCAAACGTTTCACTATATTTGACGACGTCGTCCAGGTAATGATATAGATAGTCAAATTTAATACCAGAAAACACATGATCAAGAAGCCGACTGAGCACAGCGCCCCCTGTAGACGGACCAAAAGGTAACCTACAGTATTAAAAAAGGTTCCAGTCCGTGGCGAACGCAGTGATTTGTTTAGACTCCTCAGACAAAGGAATTTGATAGTACGCCTGATTTAAATCTAGGAGACTGTAGTATTTAGCGTTTTTAAACCAAGAAAAACAGCTGTCCAGGTCAGGAAGAGGGATGGTTTCTAAGACAACCTTCTTGTTTAACCTCCGGTAGTCCACGACTGGTCGAAAACCACCATTGGGCTTCGGGACAAGAAACATGGGTGACGAATAAGCTGACGTGGAGGGTCGGATCACTCCATCGGCTAACATTTGATCAATTATCTTCTTCAGCTCTATCATCTTAGGTGGGCTCAGACGGTAAGGAGGATGTCTTATAGGGAGAGCATCGGTAACTTCTATTTTATATTCCAAAATACTAGTCATTCCCAATTCATCAGTAAACACTTCAGGATAACACCCACATAAATCATGAATTACTTTAGGCTGAGCATCAAACAAATTGCTCAGATCCAAAGATTCAACTCCGGCAGACAAGGTGGGCTCCGTGTCAACATTGACAACGTGAGCACCAACAGCAGAAACATCAGAAGAACAGAACCTTAATTTTACCTCAATACAAAACCTAAACCAAAATGACTTATGTTGCATGTCCAACAAGAGACCGGTGTGTCCAAGAAAATTAGCTCCAAGAATGAGGAGACAAGATAAATCTTTTACTACCCAAAAAGAAAATTTCCAACTGAAATTGTGAATACGCACCTTAAATTTTGCACAACCAAGGACGTCCAATTTGGAACCGTTGGCTGACACTAACCCAACATTGACTTTAGACAAATTTCCCAATTTACAGATTTATTTCATGGCCAAGTACCAATTCTCACTGACCAAAGATGCAGCACTTCCTGAGTCTAGCAAGGCGATTACATAGGCATCATTGATCGAAACTTCGACCATGGGGGAAAGCAAATTAACATTTTCAGAAATCCTCGAACAGACACCATTATCTCCGAAAGGTTTGGCATCGTCCTGCGCCATTCCGTTCTTCAAAGGACCCGATAAGTTCTTAGCAGGATGAATACCACGATGTCCGTTCCCAACCCGTCAATTACCTTTCTTCACCTGACAGTTACGCTGAATATGACCGGTGCGACCACACCCGTAGCATTTCACAGGATGGTTAGAATTATTGCTGACATTGTTTCGGTTAGGATTTTGGTTGAAATTACTTGACCCACACTGGGGGCGAACAGGATGAACACCAGGAGGTGCAGCCCAAGCAGCTTACCTCAAGAAATCCACCGAGCGCACGGGCTCAGCCAAAATAGCAGCCTCGCAAAGCTCACCAACGGTACTTGTAGGAGTGCCAACACTCAGACAATTTCGAAATTCCGGAGTTGCACCAGTCTTAATTAGTTTCACAACTTCAGATTCTGGTATATCCAATCCAAACACTATCACAAATTTAGATATGTCCATGATGTAATGATTTAGAGGTTCGCTCATAGCCTGAGCACGATACAGATAACGCCCTTTCACGGAATCCAAAGACCTCACCGGCACGAAGACTCTCAACACTTCAGCCATGAAATATTCAATGCTCCTACCACTACACATTGCACTAGTTACATATGTCCGAACAATATCAGAAGTATGAGGAGATATCAGCTGAAAGACCATTTTATCACTCACACCGAACTGTACTGCACATTCATGAATTTCGACCAGTATCCTGAGAAACTCCACGACCTCCTCAACAGTGTCCATTCTCCGACCATACAATTTACAAATAAAATTCATAATAGGATGATTTACGGGACCAAAACTAGCCTTAGAGTAAACAGAATTGGAGTCGTGGTCACTACACCCATCTTGACCTGGCATCTCAAACGTTGTACTCCCTAGAACAGAATCGTAGTTTCTAGGCTTTACAGAAAAACCGGGGTTATGCCCCAAACTAGAATTGACACCATGACATCCTTGAAAACCAGAATTAATATTTACGGCACCCTCAAAACTGGAATTTTGTTTCAATGTAGGGTGCTGATAACCCACACTACCCAATGACTGAAATGACGGAACAGGAAAAGCATGCGGACCGCCTACGCAAGTATTGCTTGACACAGAATTACAATTTGAACAATTACTACCAGTCAATGGCACAGGACCAAGAGGAAGATTAAACCTAACAGCATTACCTGGCATCGAACCCAAGGTACCACCACTTTCAGGGACCACGTGTCCAACTCGTGACCCTGATTCAGCTTGAATTTCGTTCGGGCTTGGTACACCATTATTTAACAAGGAATTGGGCATCACAGAAGGTGAAGAAAATGCATCACCAGCATGTGGTACTGGATGTGTTTTAGGTCTCTCGACATTTGAAACATTAACAACATTAACAGAAGGATTAATGCTTAGAAAATCAACAATTTTACGTTCAGCAGCTCGAAAATCACCAGGAATACGTGAGCTCTGTCCAAAATCAATATTGCTAGCTGTTAAATAAGCTGGATCGCCAGCAGTCTGCATAACAGGGGGGGCCAACTTGACGATTACAACACAAGGATTCTGCATTCTGACTTCCTAGGTTATTTAAGACATAAATTTCATTATGTGACACAGGCACTGACTCCACAGCGGCAGAAATATTCAAGTCACGATCACTGACAGAGACCGAACTCATTAAATCCTCACATTGACTGACAGAATGAACGCTAGCTAGCCTCTGGGCACATTCCACCAATCTAATTTGGGCTGCTAATATGTTCTTCAACACGGATATGGAACGCTCGTCAGACGAATGTACAACGGAGATACAGATATTCAATACGGGCATTTAACTTCACAAAATGAGCAGGGCTACATTGAACCTCAGAGAAACAAAAATTTACTACATTGACAATATCCTTCACAGAATTACATACTTGGGACTCACCAAATTTGAACTGGGCATCAGACAGCTTGGGTACAGCAATATGAAAATCGGTGGCATATTGTAAGCTTTCTCTGGCCTGCTCTGTGTCCTCGGGCACTTCAAGGTTACGCAGCAGTAACTCATAAATCACCTCTTCATCTGTCAAATATTTGACAGTGATCTTGCGGTTGGCCATCGTACAGAATTATTTTCATGAAACAAAACGAACAAAACATATATTACACACTGACCCACAATTGTAGCCTACCTATAGGGTGAAAATTAAAGGAGGGCCCATATTTTAATCTTATGTATCGCATGACATACAGTCAGGCCATGGCAAACATAACCATCACATCTGCTACCACTTGAGCCACTCTTCCCCTAGTCCATGCTTGTACTTCAGAAACGGATTTCGTTCCGCAAGTTGTTTTCACCTCTCGTATTTGTGTTGGGTTCTGACTTGGACATTCGCCAAGAGGTTCAGAGTTGAGCGGTGCCCTAATGGGACTTCAGGCTTCAACCTGTGGAGTGGACAGCTGGTGCTTAACCAGAGGTCCGGTTAGGAGCTGACTGCATGCATGGAAATAAAACAATGAAGGGTAACATTGACAAAATATAATTAAACTAAGAGCCATATACAAAGGATACACAAGAAACAAGGGCATATTAAATAATTTCACATACAGGCATACTAAAAATAAACCAATCCTAGCCTGAATCAAAGTAAAAGAAATATAGTGAAAAACCCCAAAGGCAAGGTAAGTCAGAACCCAACACAAATACGAGAGGTGAAAACAACTTGCGGAACGAAATCCGTTTCTGAAGTACAAGCATGGACTAGAATCCCCATGACAACACGCGATCAGGAATGCGTGAAAAAATCGAAATTCACAAGAAATGTTAAGTATTTACATAATTAAAGTTCAGAAAATACACAAGAAATGTTCCCCTGGAACAAGCAAGATAACTATTAAAAGATGCTGCAACAAAGTCAAAACCGAAGTGTTACATGTTAGAGGTTAAGAGCCACTTAGTGCGACTGAACTGTCCGGCTCGCCAGCCTAGAATCGAATCATCTAAGAGGACGCTGATTTGCCTAGCAAAGGTTATGACCACGGTATACCCCCCCCCCCCCCCCCCAATCCCTACTTCAAGAACCAAAAAACAAAACTTAACTGTTTTCCCAGCCCAAAAATACATCGAAAAATTACATAACACACAAAATAGAAAACTGTAGTATTGTCTGCAGACAAAATATAAGTTAGTTTCTTAGCTTAAAAAAAAATATCACATGCGGTAAGTGACGCTATGTTCGAAAATAGTTTTTTCTCAAAAGTTTTCTTGAGGAAACGCGAGAATCGCACGCTGTTCTTTCATGATTTTTGCCCTTTCCAAAATGTTATTTTCAAAGCTTTACCTTATTTTCTTGGGACTCCGGGAAGAACACGAGGTGTCTTCCCGGAGCCCAGCACAACATGACTTGACTTCGTACCAGTCCCTTCAGTAATGAGGCCGATCGAGCTTCTTTCTTCTTGAGTCCGTCGATTACGCGCCAAACACGTTACTCGCGCACAGTTCAGCCAACCTAACAGGGGGACGAAACGACTCGGGCTGCCGAGCACACAATGGAGTGCAATTTGTTCCAAGTTGGCATTATTGGTTACTGAGCGTTGCCGAGCGTAGTGGTTTACTGCGCATTGGCCCAATGCGATGTTGACGGTTGGTTGACGACTCTGCAAGTTTAGCGTGAGAATTGAAATTTTTCACATTTCCCACAGGGCTGTCCACTGTTAGTAGGGGTACACAAAGTTCAGTAGATGGTCCAATTCCAGATTTGGAAATAAATGTAAGGGAGAACAAAGGTTTTCAAATTCCCTTAGGGTTACACAATCTGCAGGGATGCACAAACACCAGTCCAGGGTTTTGCAAGGTTCAGGTCCAAGGTTGGAAGAATAAATTCTTCCAGGTTTAAATGTCAATTTGTTCCTTGTGACACTGCAATTGGCACACGTTTTCTATACGATTTTTTCCTGGTCCCGGCAAAATGCCTATACTTTCCATGTTAATTTATCTCCTATATACATTTTTCATTTATTCGTTTTTCACACTTATACGATCATATTTTAAGTCCCTTGCAATAAATATAAAGCGTCATTTATACGTTGCGTGTTCTGAGAAAGTACGTATGTTCGAATGCAAACTTTTGTTACCGCCTGTACTTCCGTTACGATGGCCTTGAGTGACACCGGTGTTCACGGCGACACTCGCTTGCCAGAGTGTCGTAACAAGGAAGAACAGCTTGCGTAATAAGCAAGCGCTATTATTGTGTTAGCCTCTCAAAATAACAGGAAGCAGCCATAAAGCACAGTTAGACAGCATCTGAAGCTTATGTTAAGATGAGCGGAAGTGTTTTACGATCGCCGATATATTTAAAAAAATATTATTTCCGCTTTTATAATTTTCATTTGAGTTTTTTTTTTTTTTTTAGGACTTCTCGTCAAATCATTAAAAATACGCGATTCTGTGTTATAATAATCTTGCGTCTTCAGACAAATGAAAATCCATTAATTTAGGCCTACACTACGGCATTTTATTAATGACGATGACGAAGAGCCGCAGAATAATACAGTGGATTTTAATGATGCTGTCAATGCTCTATGGACTATCAAACATTTTGTGACGCACCATAACGTTTCTGAGGAAATAATGGCCGAATTATATCGGTTTGAAAATACTGTTCACGCCGTGGCCGCGGCCAACAAAAAACAAGTCAAGATAACAGACTACTTTGTAAAGTGACTCAATTTTGTTTGTTTTGTTATATCTGGGTGCATTTCTCTTGTAGTTCTTTTGTTACATATTGCCGATCATAGTTAAACAATCGTATTATTATTTCTTGTTTTTCACTTCTTAACGGGAACCCTCGTTCACCCGCTGCCCGCGTTGCTAGCCTGTCTCCCGCCAGGTACTTTGCCGTAATGCGTAGCTCGCGCGGCAGAGTCATTGAGTAGCCTATAGTTCACAGCTGGTGCTGAAAATGTTCGCCATTCATTGCTACACATCGCTGGCATCTCTTCATGAAGTTGTCATTTACGTTCTGAAGTTCCTCAGCACCGATTGACTATTTCAGCTGTAATATACCATAGTCCAAAGAATATGGACTGTTAAAGCCGTGGCGTCAAGAAGCGCATTGCGGCAAAGTGCTTGGCGAGAACCGGCTCGCGGGTCATCGTCGCTTTTAAAACTAAGTCCCTGTATAACCCATATTGTCACATACATTTTGCAGTATTTATTTACCGACTTTCATTTACGCGTTTTTCACATTTATGCGTTGTTTTTTTTTTTTCCTTTGGTCCCCTGGAAATCGTATAAGTGAAGTTTTACTACTAGAGCACAATAACTCTTCTGATTAATAAAATTAAATTATGGACTTAAGTGTTCCAGTGTGAGCCTAATGTACGCATCAATTGGCTTACTCCACACTAAAAGGGCAAGTTTGAAAGTTAATGGAACATTGTATGAGAGTATTAGCTGTACATTTTTTCTGTATTTTAAATAAAAATTGTGCTATTTGGCAAATATTTGGTTTACTGTATAATCATTAGAACTCATGTGTTACTTTTTTCTTAATGGTTTACTCTAATTTAGCATGTTAAAATCAGCCGAGCTGTACTGAACCGATTTTGTACCGAGAACCGAAGTACAATTTTTTTACCGAACCGTACCGAACCCAAATTTTCAGTACCGAAGACCCCTAATTTTCATTCCATATTTCTCTATCTCTTGATTCCAGTCTATGACCGAGTATATGCATGTAATTACACTTTGTCCAGTGCGGCAGCCCATAATTGTGGGAGGTCTTTAAACTGAAAATTAAATACCAAACAGCAGATGTATATGTTACGTTATTTACTCGGGTGTAATTCACACTTGGGCGGGGGGTGAAATCACAGCTCGAAAATTAAAAGTGTACATTAGAAGCAATGGTGCACTACATTAGACCACAAGCTTGGAAGCAGCCACGTCAGTGTCTTTCGTTCAACTGAGAGATGCTGCTTTACTGACCAGTGAAGTCTGGTTATGAGATCTACGGATGGGCAGAAATTGTGTTCAGGCCTGATCAAGGCTTATGAAATTCACTACTTGCCGTAAGGAGCCTAAATTGTAACCACACCGTGGTCAAATCCTTCCCATTGAGCTTTTTTAATGTCGAGAATGAGGCCAATCTGATGAAAACGCACGTCACTTAACATATCGCACATCGAAGGCATGACCAGTGCTTCAAATTGACATTTTATCTAAATCGATTATTACTCCTACTGTTGTCTTTTGCAGCTCTTCAGTCGGTCAACACGATTACTCCTACATTTCTCGTAATTAAAGAAAACAAGTGTTGTATACCTAAATCAAGATATGTTTTAGCGCTGACCATACATTCAATTCGTCTGTAATGGAATATAGCATGAAAGAGGAGTTGGAACCAGATACATAGGTCATAAAACAGTGGAATTGAGGGCACTACTGCTGGCCAAGGCATCATCCCACTCTTTGTATTGCTATAAGGCAACAATACAGCCGATGTTATTGATCCCAGTGCGTCTGTGATGGATCTCTGCCTGAAGCACAACTACTGTATCTTAATGCAGGTCTATTTGGAAGAATGGGGGGCATTCATTACTATATATTCAGGGTCTTTCATATAAAGTAAGAACGGCAAGCGGCAGTATTGTTATTCGCTGCTACTGTGGCCTTGGCCGAGCTCGTGGCACGCCACGGCCCCCTGCTTTAAGTGTGAGTACACTCCTGTATGAAATATTACCTTATCAAAGATGCTGGAAGTTTCGTCCTTCCTGGGTTATACAAGCATTGTATCTGGTAACCACTTTCTGAGTTCTGCCACTGTAATGTTTCTGAATTTTCATTTTATGTTTTTTATTGAGCACTGAGTCAGTAGTGTCAAACTTATTTACAATTACATGAATGTGTGCTAGTGAAGGTGGCGCTTAATCAGGAAATTGCTGAACAAATGCATCACGTGCCCGCCAAGCCGACTCGTACTTAAAATAAGTTTTACACACAAAAATACGATGTTGTAATGATAACTGTCTCACGTTAGCATCTGAGGTTCAGACTGGCGACTGAGCACCTGCACGTTTATTGCAACGTCGAGTACAGTATATACTACACGCGCGCTTTCAATACTACAGCAGGGGGCCATGGCGCGCCACAAGCTCGGCCAAAGCCACCTCAGCAGAGGATAACAAAACCACCGCTCACCGTTCTTACTTTATATGAAAGGCCCTGTACACATATACTACCGACCATCGAATAGTTCTGCAACCTAATTTTAGGAAGGAAGATTTTTGTAAAACTTTCGTAAGCCATAGGAGTCGGCGTCACATGCACGCACGGCTGGAGATAAGAAAAGCGCCATTTACAAGCCACATGCTTCGTGCTAGCCATCGTTAGGGCGCAGAGTCATTAGCACATTCTCAGTGATGCGTATTACCATATATGGCAGGGATATGGTGCCATAGGGATAAGTACAGCAAGTTTTAACTTCCAATCTTTTTCTAAAAATATCATTTTCCAGCTCTGGTTTGTTGGCCTCGGTCTTCACTGTGCCTTGGCCTTCCTACCGGTCTCTTCCCTCTAACTTCTTTGTCGAAATAATTTCTTGGTGTTCTACTGTATTTGCTCGCGATATCTCGCCCCCGTGTATATTTCGCACCCCATTTTTTAATTTGAAATTTCAGGGGGGGAAAAGTACTCGCATTCATTTCTCACGCCGTCATATAAATGACCGTAATAACCTTGAGGTAGAAACACGTTCGATTTAGCGCGCCACAACAGTCGTAATCGTCCAGGAACTTACCCGAAGCGATACCTTAGCGCGATTAGCGGGCCACAACAGTCATCAATACGCAATGTTATCGTTTGTTTTTGCGGCAGAGGGTTTCTTTATTGTTGTCCGTTAGTTGCCTAGTAAACATCAGTACCGGTACTCTGGCTTCGAAGATAAAGGAAATCTGTGCTATACCACTCGCGCCAACATGCTCGTATGTTTCGAAGATTGCGCAAGTTTCAGTCTTCTCGAATCTCAATGATTTCATCTTTACGCATTCGTCGCATCACAGCTCGGCCACGTGCAAACACGCGGCGTGATTGTTATAGCACGTGGTAAATCGTCAGTCTTTGGCCACGGTCGGCTAAGTTTGAGCTCGCTCGTTCATGTAGCGAGGAATCGATATGGAAGATGATAGCGTCTGCGCTCTAAATTCCTTTTCTGTGTTGAATCATCTTTAACGAGGGTATGACGTCTTTCTCATAGGTTCTTAATGACGCTTAACCATAACAAATGACGGGCATTGTTGTGAAGAGCTTCTTGAAGACGTGCATCGCAAATGCATTGGACGGAAGTCAGGATGAAGCAGTATGGGATGATGACCAGAATCATGCTCGCGAGAGTACCTCGAAGATTGGCAGCAGTGACAACGAATAGGGCGAGTACCGTATGCCAGTTGCCTTGTTTCAATAATGCAAATTTTGTGTTTTTTTGGGAATACGGTCATTCTCTGCGTATATCTCGCACCGAAAATTTTCGCACATATTTTCGGTAAAAAAGAGTGCGAGATATGCGCGAGCAAATACGGTATTTCTGTCCATTCCTAGGAGTTCAGTGACAGGTATTTTGATACCAACTTCCTGCCTGTTCATTTCATTCCTATTCTTATCTTTCCAGGTCCTCTGGTTCATTGTTCTGATGAATTTCATTTCTGTTGCCTGGATTTTACTATTAACCTTGTTGAGTAGGGTTCGTGTTTCTAGGCCATAGGTGAGAATTGAATGAAGGGTGACTGAAACATGCTTATTTTTGCTTTCTGGGGTATTTTGCCATCCCATAGTAGATTTCTCACTTGACAATGAAAAAGAGAAGCTCTTTGGGTCCTGTTAAGGATGCCTTACTTTATAGTGTCTTTTTATTTTTATGAATATGCGGGTTGTATTTGCATCTATATGTAATGAACAGCAATCACGTTTACACTTGACGGCAACAAGACCCATGGCCAGAAGTGACGACATGTCTCACATCAAGACATGGGTAATGCAGCATAAATTTGACACAGATGACTACAAGTTTTCTGACGAGAAGCAACTGATCTGGAAATTAATTCTAAGATCTGTTATTTTATATCAATTGAAATACCAATCAAAGAATTTAAGACAGTAATAATGAATCATGTTTTATTACAAATGATATTGCAACATAGGGTTGCACCCTGTGCACTTTACATTTATCATCATCATCATCATCTTGCACGGTTTCCAGGTCTGTTTGGAACATAAGCCTCGCCACTTAGTCCTTTCTTCCCACCACCTTTCCGCTGTCACTCTAGTCCAGTCCTCGCCTCTCTTCTTGACACATTCCTCCACTCCTTTCAGCCATCTATCCCTTGGTCGTTTCTTCTGCATCTGCATCTCATGTATCCTCTTGGGAATCTTCTTCTCATCCATTCTCTTTAAGTGTCCATACCACCTCAGTCTTGATGTCTCAATCCTACCTTGCAAGGGCTCCTCTTTCACTCAGGGCGTCTACGACCCGGGAAAACCGGGAATTCTCAGGGAATTATGAATTTCTGGAATAATCAGGGATAAATCAGGGAATTTCTTTGTTAATCAGGGATTTTTCTCCATTTGTCTATATCCCGTAAAAGTGGAAGCAATACTTTCGAATTTCGCGGGAAGTGATCGCTCGTTACTGATGACCAGGGTGTCTACCAGTAACGAAAGTAACGAATTTTACAAACGTGTGACGAAAGTGACGAAAAAGCAACGAATTTTACAAACGGTAACGAACATTTTCTGTAGGCGGCTTGAATCATTTAAACTCGCTCCGCTAGGCTCAGAGATTGCGATGGAGCGAGTTTCACGCAAGCGGCGCCGATTGCATAAGCTATACTTCGCCGTGCCTGAGCTAGAGGAAATGCATACTGTGGACACCTTGTGTGGTATAGGCTACATCAATTCAACGTACATTTTCGTCATCAAGAATACTTTCTAGTTTTGTGTGAAATATTTTTCTGTTTTATTAGGAAACCTGACTTTTCTCGAGACGTTTGTTCGCGAAAACTTCCGAAACTAAACAGAAACCTCTCATTTCAGTTATCGACCTCTAAATTTGGAGTCAAATTGAAGTCCAAAAATAACGTGAAATAATTTAATGTTGCTATCTTGCGAAATGTTACCGTTTCGAAACAAAAAATACCAAATAGCCTCGAAATACATAATAACCTACCGGTATTTTAAAAATCTGTCTCGTAAATTTGCGACATCCGGTATGGTTAATTCGAAATTCAGTTATATGTCGATTTTTCCTTCGAACTTTGGTTCCATCGGATATATAATCTAACTGGTTATTTCGATAACTTGTATAATTCGTGATTCGCATTCGAAAGAGAATGTGCCCTCTTGTCGTATTATTCGTGCAATCCTCTCAGAATAATTCGTAATATTCGATACGGTCCCTACTTCGAACGTTCATCCTCCAAAATCACATCCTCAAGAAGACTGGCTGACCTCATGACTTGCCTGCGCGAATCTCATCAAACGGACCGAGATCGACGTCAGTTGCGTAAAATGATAAATCCCGTCCCCTATCGTGAACTTGTGACCACGAGGGCTGCGGGAATCCTGTCAAAGGTGATTGGGCACCCATCACGAAACATTCCGAAACCTACTCGCCACTTTTACCATGACCGTATACTTAAAAGCGTACGGGGAGCGAGAAGTGCATCAACCTACTTAGAAATGACTGCCTACGCTGCATCGCGATACTAATTTTCCCCCGTGATCCACCCTGAACTTATGAACTCCCAACCACAGCATAGGGACAGCGGGAATCACGGCGCCGACCATACAACATGTCCATTACTTTTCGTGAATTTTAACCATGCCCAACTTTGAGCCTGCCTCCACCATTCTGTCAGGGCAGATAGACAGGCAATCGTTGAACGGCTGGATGCAGCGCCGATTGCATAATATCGCGAGGACAACGTGAATCTCGTAAAACGGCCGACAGCGGCAGCGATTGCGTTACATCGAGATATTTCTCCGCCTTCAATGACTAGGACAACTGGATTCTTGTCAAACGGACAGCAAGTGGCGCCGATTGCGTAATAATGCTATATTCTCTCGTGCCCGACCTCAAGGACAATGGAAATCTCGTCGAATGACCAAAAGTGACATCGTTTATCTAAATCGCGATTTTTCTTCGTGTTCTATCGTGAAAACTGCGGGAATCTCGTCAAACGGCTGAGACCAGCGCCGATTGTGTAACATCTCGATATTTCTCCGTACTTGACTGCAAAGTCAGAATTCGGTGACGATCACGTAACGTCGCATACAATTCTTCGTGATCTACCGCGGGGACAAAGGAAATCTCGCCAAACGGTAAAGAGCAGAGCAACCTCTTGATATTAAAACAACGTATTGTGCACAAGACAACATATTAGCTGAAAGAACTGATTTGATAATTAATATATAGTATTTTTTTATTATTTATTTTATTTACAGCTTTAAACACAGTTCATTGTTGTTTATCTTCACCGCGTGATGAGCCCTTTTGCTTGCAGACCACAGACGTATCTTGAATTAAAAGGTAACTAAAATTGACTAAAAGGTAACTAAAAAGTAACTAATTTTTACTTCATCCTTACAGTAGACTCCCGGATGACAGTGCTCAGCCAATGAGCAGTGCCTTCTCAAGGTCAACTGAACGTATGATGTGGCAACTTTTCCGTTCGCTTTCTGCGCAGGAGCCAACTACGCCATTTTATTGGGCCTTGAGCATTTTGTTTGTTGCGATCAGTATCGCCAATTTAGCGATTTTGTCGGTAGATATAGCAACTTTGGCGACAAAATATTTTAAATTTAGTATTGTTTATAAATATACTCTGTGAGCTGCCTGAATAGGATTGACATTTCAGCGGAAATTCCACGTCACTCATCACCGCTCTGCCTCTTGACCAATCCATGTTCGCATAGTTGATGTCATAATACTCTGCGTTGCAATATTACCGCCCACGTGCCTCAGTGCCTGGTCAGCTTTATCTCTGGCTTGTACAGTTTGGCAATCTCGTTCTCAGACCACATGGAGAGACTAGAACTGTCAATCCTATTCTGGCAGCTCACAGAGTATAATATACTAGCTTCGCCCGGAAACAGTTATGAATGCATTACGTGACAAGCGCTTTTTTTTTCGATGTCAATGAACTACGACCTAGGCCTATATCCGTTTTACGTCTCTGCATGATGGGTTGAAATCACTGACTGGACTATTAATTATATTATCATGGAGATAGCATGTACAACGAATTCTTGTCAGACGTAATTTAAGAATGGCGAGGTGCATGAAACTCAAATCCCCCTCCCGTCCAATCTAAAACCACTTATAGTGGGCGATGTATTGAAGATAGATATATGCTCTCGCGGACTTTTTTTATAGAACTTTCCGTGCTGAACAATTCTTACACTCATAGTATATTGATATTTTTAACGGTTTGCTCAGTGTAAGCTTCAAAAGCGCATATATTGTGGTATATTGTCTCGATAGTGCTTTCGGTACAGGAAGTGAGGTTTTACCGTGTGTATTGTCATGTCAAGTGTTAGCGCGCGCCCGGGCAACATGTGTTAGACCTGGTTTGACAATACTGTTTGCGCGGCTTTGGCTTTTCCATCCCGGTATTCTTTGATTATTGTCTGCTGTAGTTCTACTGTTAATGCTTTAGTGTGCTGTTTGAAGTTTACGAAAAATATAACATTTGTGCCATTGTGTGCTAAATCTATAGTGAAAACTTATGGTGTGCAATAATTTCCAGGGTGTTCTTGTGCTGCTGTGGATATATGATTTAGCCCCTAAAATACGTAGTCGTTCAAACACGTGGTTGTGCTACCCCCTATTATATCGTGTGCTATTTGATCTGTGTCTACTCTTGTGCATCCAGGCAAATAACCTCTCGCTCTGCTTACGAATATTTCATTTGTACTTTATACTGTAGTGATCAAAAGGCTTAACGGAAGCTCATGATCACTATGAGGTTGTTAATGTGATCATCTTTACCTTGTAGATGCTGCCAGTTATGTTCAGGCTGGTTCACGATTGGCCCGGGAATGAGAACGGGGGCTCTGGTTAACGACTGGAACGGGAACAAGGAAAATGTTTGATGTTTATGTAATATGATGGATATGCCTAGAGCCCTTAAATGCATATTTATTGCTCCTACGTTCCTTGGCTAGGCTAGAACTTATGCCCTATTTTGTTTTTAATTGCGTCCAGGAAATGTGTTTGTAACACCTTTCAAACTCGGCCTTGTATTATCAGACTAGGTTAAATTATTTTAGACTGATAATGGTGTGTTCTGGCCTGTCGAAACATCATTCATAATGATTTCCTTCATTTAAATGTATTTATAAATTACTAAATTGACGAAATTAATATTATATAAACAGTATTTCATACCAATTGTAACATATGGACTGGAAACACTGGTAACGAATAAAAGGCAAAATAGTAAGATACAAGCAGTAGAAGTGAAATTTTTAAGAACTTCAGCTAAAAAGACAACAAGGGATGGAATTCAAAATATGGAAATCAGAGAAGAGTTAAATATGGAACCGTCAAATCAGAAGCTACAGAAAGCAAGGTTACGTTGGTTCGGACATTTCAAAAGAATGGGTAAAGAAAGAGTAGCAAAAAGGGAATTAGAAAGAGAAGTCAAGGGTATGAGACCAGTTGGAAGACCGAGAAGAAGGTGGTTGGACCAAATTTTGAAGGACATTGGAGAAGCTGGGTTGGATGTGGCAGAAGTGATGGAACAGGAAAAATGGAGGGACAGAAAGGAGTGGAGGAGGCTTGTAAACCACACCCGGGTGGCTGGAGTGGGACTTGGATGATGATTACTCAATTACATCTGTCATGACGAGGTGGACCTAATTCAGAGTGAGAACTTGGAATATGCCTCCCTTCGTCCCTTGGATATGTGTAAATTACTGTATAGGCTTATATTCAGACTTATGCTACCGAATATCATACCTGCGACGTAGATTAGTGATTTCAATGGTAATGAAAGGTTTTACAAATTAAATATTGGTCTAAGATGATTCCACTCATATGGTGACACCTTGATGTGTGTATTCAACCTTCCTTTGTCCCTTTTATTGGAGGCATTTACTGTAGCATGACTTAATAGACCTTGCTTATTTTACTGGACAACAAGTTCACTTATTGAAATAAATTTATTTTCACAACTGTTTCCTTGTGCCGCCATTGCTCACATCTGTTTGGATCCTGGAATTTCCGAGAACAGAAAACATAAAACTTAATTCTATTTTCCTTTTGCTTTCCTGGATTACATTTTGCTTCTTGTTCCTGGAGAGCGCTTAAAACCAACCAAAAATAGCGTGCGTTTCATCACACTTCCCGTTCCCGGGCGAATGTTTAGCATTCTTTACTCAGGGAATTCTCTCATTAATTCTGGAAAAATCAGGGAATAATCAGGGAATTCTTTTAAGATGAGTTGGTAGATACCCTGTTCACTATTTCCCTGACCTTTTCATTCCTCACCCTGTCTCTTCTTGTTACTCTGATCCTACTTCGCAGGAACTTCATTTCACTTGCCTGTATTCTGCTTATGTCTCTTTTCTTCATTATCCGCGTTTCTGAAGCATAGGTCAGTATCGGGATATAGTAGCTTCTGTATAACACTTCCTTGCTTTTTAGGTATTTTTAGATGCTCCGACTCATCTAGGGTATCCTTCAGGTGACTGCCCATCGTATCCGAATGCAGTCTCGGTCGATTATTCCTTAAAAGATTTCCTTCCCTGTTTGACTTTCAAATGTAGTCAACCTTGTATGGAGCAAGCTCCGAGTTACAACTGCGGTTGATAACTGTAGAGGTTGTTGTGTGTTTGGTCCGCGAGAGCTATTTTATTTTGCTCAAGTCTGCCGGCAAGCCGGTGTTGCCCCCCCCTATCCGCCACCGGGGACGCGCCACGTCGGAGTATCACCTCTCCGCCTGCTACGACACCGTAGTAGGATCGTGTTTTTTTTTAAAATTATTATTATTTATTTATTTCACATTACCGACAGTAGTGGCTACGCTGGCTAAAGCTCAGCATTAGGTCATGGGGCCAAGCTCTCTGCTGACTCGACAGACGCGTGGGTTCGGGCCCCACCGTCGGCCGTCCTTGAAATGGTTTTCCGTGGTTTCCCATTTTCAACACCACGCAAATGCTGGGACGGTACCTTCTGACAGGCCACGGCCGCTTCCTTCCATATCCTTGCCCAGTTTCATTCACCATCATTCATTTCATCTCTCATTAACTCCTCTCATGAGGTTGGCGTCAGGAAGGGCATCCGGCCATAAAATCATCGCCACAAAGACTTCCATCGCATCTCATCCCCGACCCCGTTGGAAAACGGGAATAATAAGGGGTAGACATACATACTTTATTCCACACTAAGCTCCTAATGCTTCTGCCTGTCTGCCACGTTCCATAATCTCTTTGTCATTTCTCCCATTTTCCTCCACTATACTTCCCACGTACTTGAGACTTTCCACCTTCTTCAGCTGTCCACCTTCTTCAGCTGTCCACCTCCAAGTGTTATTCCACTCATTGGTCTGTCCTTTTTCCTGGTCGTTAACAGGATCTCACATTTACTGATGTTGAACTTCCATCCGTACTCTCCCACTGTTTCTTCCCAAGCCTTCAGTTGCTCCTGAATTTCCTCCTCCTTGTTTCCCCAGACCATGAGATCATCTGCAAACACCATTGCTTTCATCTTATCTTCTCCAATCTTTCCTGCTACCCGTGTCATTACCTCGTCCATAACCACAATGAAGAGAAGGGGTGACAGCGCACTACCCTGTTTCAGGCCACTCATTTGTCAGAACCAGTCTGTTCTTTCCACACAACTCACACATCCACAATACATCTCCTTCACTCTGCCTACAGTCCCTTTTTCCACTCCCATGTTTACATTTATCAACATTTTTAAAATTGTTATTTGAAATTTGAGGCGCGTGATAGATTTGGTGGCACAGGTAATTATATTAAAAAGGTGGATTTTGGTCTTGGAAAACTGGAAGTTGTTGATCTGCATGTATTGCTTGCCCCTTGCAGTTGGATTCTCTGAAAATACACTCGATTCCCGAGGAGATGGTGCCAGATGAGTTGGTAACGTTATCTCCAGAAGAGTTGGAGGGCATGGACGAGACTAAGGTGTCGTATGATTGCTCCATCCAAGAGAACGAGCTGTCCAGTAGAAGACCAAACATGGCCGTGCTGGACGAATACAAGGAAAAGGTAGGTCTTGTCACATAATAATCTTCAGTTGGTGGACATTCCCTCATCTGGACCATGCCCTGTTTGGTGTGTTGCTTGAACCTCTCCTATCACCCCCCAGGGGCTCACATCTTATGGGACGTGGGTTCGCGACCACGGGACCCCAGCAGAGTCCGGCATTGCTTCCACTTACTTGTGCCGGGCTCCTCTCTGTCTTCTTTCCTGTCGACCTCCCTTGGTCAACTCTTGCTCTTTTCCGACCCCGACAGTATTAGGGTGTCCGAGGCCTAGGGAGTCTTTCACTTTCCCACCTTAATTGGCCCTTGTCTCATCTTTCCTGATCCCTCCTTCTTAGAGGGTCAGACCTGTTGTTTTCTTTTCATTATACAGTAGAACCCCTATTTAACGTTTTTCTAGGGACCGGTATTTTTTTAACCTTAAATGGGGGTTTACCTTAAATCGAGGTTTCGATAGGTTTCATCACTAACTGCAGCACTCTCTCCGCATACAGTGCACTCTCGTTAATTCGCGGTAATTAATGCGCTAACTTCTGCGAATTATCGAAAACCGCGAATTATCCACAGTTATTATTGTTAAGCCTAGAAAAACAAAACTATTGGTTAAAATATAGCAATAGGCTTGAACATGGAAAATAATAATTATAACACTTGATTGTAGTGTCTTATAAGACATGCTAGGCTAGAGGTAGGGCTATGTGGATTATGCCTACATTAATATTTAACAACAACAAAAGTCAGTGCACTCTCGATAATTCGCGGTAATTAATGCACGAACTTCCGTGAATAAAATCGCGAATTATCCGCAGTTAATTTTGTTAAACCTAGAAAATAAACTGTTTCTTAGATCGTTTATTCTACCTTTTGATTGCACATTTCAGAAGAAAACATTATATGAGAACTAAAATTCATCTCGTTTTTCTATTAAGAGATAAGTGTAACTAGAGACACTAGCTTGACTGTGTGAAATTTTAGGGATTTCCATAGCATCACTCCCGCACTCTATATCAACTGGATTTCCGTTTTCCTAACAAACAGTCAAATTCCGTGCTATTTCTTCTTTGGTTTCATGTCTTAAATCATAATCTACTTTATCGACGTCTAACTTGCCCTTGCTTATGTACGAGCGTAGTAGCGGTGTTTTACTCCCATGACTTGTTGACTGCATGAAGAGCATCGAACAAACACGCTCTCGGTGTCGCGCAAGTTTGCGCCATTCGGCAATAATCGCTGTTTACAATACGCTGTCCACACATCCATCCTTCACAACTCACAGATCAGCTGTTGGCAAAGGTAGGGTAGGTTCCGAGTGTGAAGTGCATTCCTCTTGTATTGTTTGGGCTTTGAAGATAAGGAAATCTGTGCTATACCACTCGCGCCAACATGCTCGTATGTTTCGAAGATTGCGCAAGTAGGCCTATTGTTACATCGCAGAGAAACTCAGTTCAGTCTTCTCGAATCTCAATGATTTAGTCTTTACGTATTTCGTCGCTTCAGAGCTCGGCCATGTGCAAGCATGTAAAGCGGAGCCACTCGGCTAAGTTCGAGCACGCTCGGGCATGTAGCGAGGAATCGATATGGAAGATATCGATCGCTACGCCTCTGCGCTCTAAATTCTGCCATGAATCATCCTTAACGAGCTTATGACGTCTTTTTCATAGGTTCTTAATGTCGCATAACCATAACACACGAACTGATGCAAACATTCGTAAACTGACGCTGTACTGTAGTGCCGCTACGAACGTACAAACTCGGACAGACCTCGCGCAAGCATGCGATGCGGCGCCGGCGTGACTGTTAGCACGCTTTAGGCCTACATTGTGTCTTCAGCCGCGGTCGTGTAAGATCGAGCTCGCTCGTACATGTAGCGAGGAATCGATATGGAAGATGATCGATCGTATCCAATTTAAATGCTGGAGTTCCTTTTCTGCCTTGAATCATCCTTAACGAGCTTATAACGTCTTTTTATAGGTTCTTAATGTCTCATAACCATAACGAATCTAAATAAATATTTTAACATTTCCTAACGTTAAATGCGGGTTTTGGCGTAACGCGAATTACGTTAAATCGAATATAAAATTGCATTGAACTTATGGAATAATTTTCGGGACTTGAAATTTCTTCCGTTAAATGCGGGTTTACGCTAAATTGAGGTCACGTTAAATCGGGGTTATACTGTACTTTCTCTTCTCTTTAAGATTCCTGCATTGTTTTTGTTACTTGGTTCCCCGTGTATCTAAATTCCCTCTAGCGATATTTTGTTTGTACTATTTTTAATCTAGGTTGCATTTTGCAAGTTTTTTCGATCTAAATTACCTCTTTCGATTGTTTTCAACCTCAATTGCATTTTGTAAAGATTGGCAATCTAAATTGCTTTTTAGTAAGTCTTTCAATGCAGGTGGACGGGCCTTTTAGTGAGTATTTTGAATTTCAATTGCATTTTGTAAGTATTTTCAACCAAAACCGCATTTTGCAAGAATTTTAAGTTAAATCTAAATTGCATTTTGTTTGGTGGGCATTTTGCAAATATTTTGATTCTCAGTTGCATTTTGTGGGTATTTTGCATCTAAATTTCATTTTGTCAAGTATTTTCAATCTCAATTGCATTGTCAATCCACATGAGTCGTCTGAATCTACCATACATTTTGTAAGAAATTTCAATTGCACTTTGTGAATAATTTGGATTGGAACTGGGATATTTCAATCTGAATTGCATTGCGTATTTTCAATCTTAATTGCATTTTGTAAGTATTTCGACTCTACATTGCATTTTGCACGTATTTTGAACCTAGCCTACATTTTGTGGGTATTTTTCAATCTGTTCTTTTTGTGAATCTTTTCGTTCTAAATTCCCTTTTGTAAGAACACTTTGTGAGTTGTTTCAATCTGAGTTCCTTTTTGTAAGTATTTTCGGTCTCACTTATGTTTCGTTCTGGTTTCCATTTCATTAACTTTTTTGCTATCACTCAGATCATTAGGGGCCGATAACCTAGATGTTAGGCCCCTTAAAACAACAATCATCATCATCACCTTTCCTATCCGCTTCTAAAATAATGTCTTGCTTTAATGGAGTAGCGTTTGTGACAAATGTAGATTTTGAGGTCAGTCTTGTTAATTAGAGGCAATCCTCCTCCTATGTCTACACAACAGTTTAGTTCCTTAGTTGTTCAGATTAAGCAGAGAGAAATTTCATAATATTTGTTGCAGTAGTGTCAAGATACTGTGAGACATTGTGTGCAGTATCAGGGACACTCAGGGTATTTTATTGACACTCCGGGAATTTTAGTTTTACAAGGACCAACCTTAAATAATAAGAAATTAAGCTTTTAGGTAGATTTCATTCGAAAGCCAACTATTGCAATGGGTACCATGTTTCGACTTCCGAAAAATTTCGACATCTTCGCATTTCACATCCCCCAGACCCCAAAACCACCGTCAGTTCAAAATTTTATATATAATTTATGTATATATATATATATACATATATCACTTTCTTGTGGACACGATAACTACCCCAATTTTGCACCAATCACTTTGAATTTTTTCCATAATATGTATCCCTATAAAATCTCGGTCGAGTTCGTTAATGGGCTAAATCGGTCGAAGGGGGTGAAAATGGGGGGCTTTTTTCGAAAAAGTGAAATATCGCTATAACTCTCTTAATATTTGAAATATCGAATCCATTCAAATTTCATACTATGTGTGGGATAAAGCCCAAAAATTTATGTTTGAAAAGTTTTTTGACAGCACCAACCATTGACCAAAGGGGTGAGAAAAAGTGGGTTTTTCGGGAAACATTAATCATATCTTTCTTAATAGGCACAACATCAAAACCGTACAAAATGGACAATATTCCCCTAATAATTACCTAAAACTTTTGTCTGAAAGAATTTTTGATATGACCCACCATTACGCCAAGGGATGAGCAAAATTATTTCAGAATTATAAGAAAATGCCAAGAGCTATCAGACGTTGCCATGACAACACTACTGAATTGATGAGGGATGAGCCATCAGACGTTGCCATGACAACGCACTTGCACGAGATCAGATTCATTTTTCCACCTGACTCTGTGGGAAGTGGCTTCGGTGAGGTAACTGGTAGCATGCTGAACTATGCCCAAGGTCGCGGGTTCAAGACCACCCAAAGTCGTCGGATGTTCTAAGAACGCTAATAATCCCTCAGTATGCCTTCCTTTGGAGGGGAAGTTCCAACGTTCGAGTAGCTGGTTGCGGTGGCATCTAGTAGCCAAGTTCACAACTAGGTGTCATTGACGGTAGTATTTGGTAGCAAAATTAGGAACTACTACTTGAAATTGACTGTCCGCAGTCTTTACCAGAATTACAGACTAATACAGCCATCACAATTAACACCGTTTATCAGACAGATTCTACACACACCCAAAGTACACGGGGTTACATGACCGCGTTGTCACAGCCCCCTAAACTGAGGAACCAACCAACATCTCTGCGGGAGATAAGATTTTGCGTGAAGAAGTAACAGACCGCTAGATAGTTGCACATCCGTGTCGAAACCTTGCATAAGGACAGTGTGACCACAAGTATGAAAATGGACCCCAAATGACAAGAAGGTTACCGTCCCCATAAGACAATAAAATGTTAAAAATATGCATAAAAAACGAAAAGCTAAGTTAATTAAGCGCCAATTGTAAAATACTTTCTCGCAATAAATGAGGTCTGATCCTTCTACGAAAACCTGCATTTTCTGCCTATTTTCGCCTATCCTCTAGTTTTCCCAGTGAAATCTACCTCCGCCTTCCAGCGTGCCGAGAGGAATTTTTATATTTTGATGGGGGGAAAAGTATATTCCGGTGATGATTGTTGTAGATGTATGTTGGTACTGACGTTAAATCAGTAAGCTCTCATTTCTTGCAAGATAGAGCTCACTCTGTATTTGTATATAAATGTATATGACGAGCTACTTTCAATACTCACAAGTACTATAGTTTTTCTCAATGAAAATTTTAGAAATTGGCAAAATATAGAAAAATATTTTTCTATTAATTTTTTATTTTGTCTTTTCAACTTTATCATGCTACTGGTACCCTTTCTTGTTCAAGCACTTTTTGAAATGCTTTTTAAGTACAAACTCTGTTTTATATACAGTGGAATCTCGTTAGCACGTTCTCGGTTACGTTTTCCCGCTTAGCGCGATGATTTTCTCAAGTCCCAGTCCCAATTCTACAAAATACATGTTTATATATCCCCTTAATACGTTCTCTATTCCCGCTTACGGCGATCAAATTTCCGTTGTACTATTTGTCGCGAACCGGATTTTATTCTTATTTCATTATAAAATTCGGCTTCTGGAAAATACGACGCGATATTGCCTCATATTCTCTGATAGTTATTGACAGTGTAGATGATTTCATTGTGTTTGACGGCGTAGAAGCGGCTATAGCAATGACGCAACACAGGTGACGTGTGTCTCTCCCGCTGCCCTTTCTCTCCTTTCTCAAGTCCCTATCCTACTAAATTCATGTTGATATATCCCCTTAATACGTTCTCTATTCCCGCTTACAATGATCAAATCTCCGTTGAACTATTTGTTAGTGAACCGTATTTTATTCTTATTTCATTTTAATATTCGGCTTCTGGAAAACACGACGCGATATTGCCTCATATTCTCTGATAATTATTGACAGTGTAGATGATTTTATTGTGTTTGACGGCGTAGAAGTGGCTATAGCTATGACGCAACACAGGTGACGTGTCTCTCTCCCGCTGCCCTTCACCCCTTTCCCTTTGTTTATTTCTCACGCAGGCACATTACTGTCTTCGTGTTCCGCACTATTGTCTTCTAGTTCTTAGTGTTCACGTCCAGTTATGACCTATTTTATTGCGTGTTTCATAATGGATAAGAAGAAAGTACGGCAGATAACTAATGATGAGAAGATTAAATACATTCGAGACGTGGACTGCAATCCTCACATGAAGCGTGTGGATATAGCGCGAAAGTGGAACATTCCTCCGCCTACACTGAACACGATTCTCGGCAAAAGGAAGGAAATTGAACGTGCATTTGAAGAAGTGGTGAGTGGCAAAAGGAAACGTGTGCGAGAGGGACAGTTTCCTGAACTAGAAAGCGCTTGATTGAAGTGGTTCAAGCAAGCCCGTGCTTCAAACATATGCGTGCGCGGTCGCCGGCGATAGAGCCGTCACTGGCGGAGCGAGAATGTCCTTGCTAAGCAGAAATAAAGACCCTGTATTATACTGTGGTGTAGAGGTACAGTAATTCATTTTTATGTTATTTATTGCGTGTAAGTTACTGATAACCTATGTTTATGTCGTGACTGTAGTAGTGCATACAATCACTTACTAAGCTCGGCGATTGAACGTCCATATATACGCCGCGTTCTTTCTTATACGTTGTAAATGCAGTATGGCGTTTTTCGGTAATACGTTTTCCCGCATATGACGTCCAAATTTGTCAGTCCCTTGAAAAACATACTAACGAGATTCCACTGTATTTATTATGGCCGCTACTGTTACTCAGGGAATTACCCTGGAAATCTGTTGTTGGTTTTGGTAGACATTCTGAGTATCTTCATGAGCATTTTCCTGCATTAGGAGAAATGGGTCTCCACTAAAGATCTCTTCGATGAGGGATGAGACTACCATTATCTATCAACACCAACTATGTCGGACTACCAACCCCCAAGCTTGCAGGTTCGCTCCTGGCCGTGGTAAGTGATTTTTGAAAGATGGCAAAAATACGACATGCGTGTCATACGATGTTGTCATGTGTCAAACAACCCATTTGAATTCAGTAGGCTGTGTTCATAATGGCAAAATTAATCTCGGGAGTTTCCGCCAACACAAAGTTCCTAATTTCTCTACTAGAAAGCGCTATAGTGTCAAAGAGCTTAGATACCTAACGTCCTTGACTTTCATAGTGCTTCAAGGAATAACAGAATTTGACATGCAAGCTGCTCTCTGGGTGTCAAATAACAAAGCTTGCACCCGGCACCCGAGGCCATACAATATTATTATTTATATTATAACTATGTTCAAGCCTCTATGGAGTCGCTGAACCAGGCCATTGGTGAACATCACCCGAACTCTGTCTTCTCGCAAAATATGTACCCCGAAAATAGTTTCTCAGGAATTCTCCAGACACACTCAATTCCATTGGGAGATCTCTTTTTGAAGCTGAACTCTTCCAAGAACAACGAACATGACGATGAGCAACTCTGCGATTATGTTCTACACACTCTGCAGGCGATGCGGGTCCTTAGAATTGACTGTGGAGATTGTGTTCATCCTTGTTGTGTTACAGGAAACCCAATTCATCAGCCGCGTGGCGGAGCTGGAGGAGGTGACCAACCGGAGGAACAATGCCCGCCGCATCTTGGAGGACGTGAGGAAGCGCCGGCTGACAGACTTCATGGACGGCTACAGCATCATCACCACCAAGCTGAAGGAGATGTACCAGACCATCACGCTGGGTGGTGATGCAGAGTTCGAACTGGTCGACACACTCGACCCTTTCAGCGAGGGAATAATATTTAGGTGGGTCACAACAACACTCCTTTTATTTTACTAAAGTAGATTATCTGTTGCAATAAGGGAGGGGTAAAACTTCTTTTATACGATTCACATTTATACGTTTTCTACACTTATACAATTTTTTTCCTGGTTCCGGCAAAATCCCTATACTTTCCATGTTAATTTATTTCCGATATAAGTTTTACATTTATTCATTTTTGGTGCTTATACGATCATATTTGAAGTCCTTTGCAATATAAAGCGTCATTTATACGTTGTGTGTTCTGGGAAAGTACGTGTATTTGAATGCAAACTTTTGGTATGGCCTGTACTTCCGCTCGGAAGGAATGCACCGCATGCTATTTATCAGGGTGTCTACGACCCGGGAAAACCGGGAATTCTCAGGGAATTATGAATTTCTGGAATAATCAGGGAAAAATCAGGGAATTTCTTTGTTAATCAGGGATTTTTCTCCATTTGTCTATATCCCGTAAAAGTGGAAGCAATACTCTCGAATTTCGCGGGAAGTGATCGCTCGTTACTGATGACCAGGGTGTCTACCGGTAACGAAAGTAACGAATTTTACAAACGGGTGACGAAAGTGACGAAAAAGCAACGAATTTTACAAACGGTAACGAAAATTATCTGTAGGCGGCTTGAATCATTTAAACTCGCGCCGCTAGGCTCAGAGATTGCGATGGAGCGAGTTTCACGCAAGCGGCGCCGATTGCATAAGCTATACTTCGCCGTGCCTGAGCTAGAGGAAATGCATACTGTGGACACCTTGTGTGGTATAGGCTACATCAATTCAACGTACATTTTCGGCATCACGAATACTTTCTAGTTTTGTGTGAAATATGTTTCTGTTTTATTAGGAAACCTGACTTTTCTCGAGACGTTTGTTCGCGAAAACTTCCGAAACTAAACAGAAACCTCGCATTTCAGTTATTGACCTCTAAATTTTGAGTCAAATTGAAGTCCAAAAATAACGTGAAATAATTTAATGTTGCTATCTTGCGAAATGTTACCGTTTCGAAACAAAAAAAATACGAAATAGCCTCGAAATACATAATAACCTACCGGTATTTTAAAAATCTGTCTCGTAAATTTGCGACATCTGGTATGGTTAATTCGAAATTCAGTTATATGTCGATTTTTCCTTCGAACTTTCGATAACTTGTATAATTCGTGATTCGCATTCGAAAGAGAATGTGACCTCTTGTCGTATTATTCGTGCAATCCTCTCAGAATAATTCGTAATATTCGATACGGTACCTACTTCGAACGTTCATCCTCCAAAATCACATCCTCAAGAAGACTGGCTGACCTCATGACTTGCCTGCGCGAATCTCGTCAAACGGACCGAGATCGACGTCAGTTGCGTAAAATGATAAATCCCGTCCCCTATCGTGAACTTGTGACCACGAGGGCTGCGGGAATCCTGTCAAAGGTGATTGGGCATTCCTCACGAAACATTCCGAAACCTACTCGCCACTTTTACCATGACCGTATACTTAAAAGCGTACGGGGAGCGAGAAGTGCATCAACCCACTTAGAAATGACTGCCTACGCTGCATCGCGATACTAATTTTCCCTCGTGATCCACCCTGAACTTATGAACTCCCAACCACAGAATAGGGCCTGCGGGAATCACGGCGCCGACCATACAACATGTCCATTACTTTTCGTGAATTTTAACCATGCCCAACCTTGAGCCTGCCTCCACCATTCTGTCAGGGCAGATAGGCAGGCAATCGTTGAACGGCTGGATGCAGCGCCGATTGCATAATATCGCGAGGACAACGTGAATCTCGTAAAACGGCACACAGCGGCAGCGATTGCGTTACATCGCGATATTTCTCCGCCTTCAATGACTAGGACAACTGGATTCTTGTCAAACGGACAGCAAGTGGCGCCGATTGCGTAATAATGCTATATTCTCTCGTGCCCGACCTCAAGGACAATCATTGGAAATCTCGTCGAATGACCAAAAGTGACACCGTTTATCTAAATCGCGATTTTTCTTCGTGTTCTATTGTGAAAACTGCGGGAATCTCGTCAAACGGCTGAGACCAGCGCCGATTGTGTAACATCTCGATATTTCTCCGTACTTGACTGCAAAGTCAGAATTTGGTGACGATCACGTAACGTCGCATACAATTCTTCGTGATCTACCGCGGGGACAAAGGAAATCTCGCCAAACGGTAAAGAGCAGAGCAACCTCTTGATATTAAAACAACGTATTGTGCACAAGACAACATATTAGCTGAAAGAACTGATTTGATAATTAATATATAGTATTTTTTTATTATTTATTTTATTTACAGCTTTAAACACAGTTCATTGTTGTTTATCTTCACCGCGTGATGAGCCCTTTTGCTTGCAGACCACAGACGTATCTTGAATTAAAAGGTAACTAAAATTGACTAAAAGGTAACTAAAAAGTAACTAATTTTTACTTCATCCTTACAGTAGACACCCGGATGACAGTGCTCAGCCAATGAGCAGTGCCTTCTCAAGGTCAACTGAACGTATGATGTGGCAACTTTTCCGTTCGCTTTCTGCGCAGGAGCCAACTAGGCCATTTTATTGGGCCTTGAGCATTTTGTTTGTTGCGATCAGTATCGCCAATTTAGCGATTTTGTCGGTAGATATAGCAACTTTGGCGACAAAATATTTTAAATTTAGTATTGTTTATAAATATAATCTGTGAGCTGCCTGAATAGGATTGACATTTCAGCGGAAATTCCACGTCACTCATCACCGCTCTGCCTCTTGACCAATCCATGTTCGCATAGTTGATGTCATAATACTCTGCGTTGCAATATTACCGCCCACGTGCCTCAGTGCCTGGTCAGCTTTATCTCTGGCTTGTACAGTTTGGCAATCTCGTTCTCAGACCACATGGAGAGACGAGAACTGTCAATCCTATTCTGGCAGCTCACAGAGTATAATATACTAGCTTCGCCCGGAAACAGTTATGAATGCATTACGTGACGAGCGCCTTTTTTTCGATGTCAATGAACTACGACCTAGGCCTATATCCGTTTTACGTCTCTGCATGATGGGTTGAAATCACTGACTGGACTACCGTATTTCCTCGCATAATCGTCGCGCTTTTTTTTGCCAAAATTTCGCGGAAAAAAGCAGGGTGCGACGATTATGCGTAGAATATTTAATTTCAAAGAATATACTGTATCATTATTTGCTGCACGGGCCAGTCATTCGCGTAGCGTGAGTCTGGCGTGAGTCATAGCCCGCAGTCAGAGACAGGGTTCTTTCTTCTAACAAGGTCACGACTGGTTAACGCTCGCGGAATGTGCTGACGAAGCTGGCCATTCGCGTCGTGGTTCATAGCCCACAGGCATAAATACGATATTACTTTCTCCTGACAAGATCACGCCAGATTAGGCCTATAAACTCGCGGAATGTGCGCTGGCCGCTCACGTCACAGTTCATAGGCCGCAGGTCTAAAGATGAGATTACTTTTTGCTGACATGATCACGCCAGATTAGGCCTATAAGCTCGCGAAATGTGCGCTGACCATTCGCGTCGCGGTTCATAGCCCGCAGGCATAAATACGATATTACTTTCTCCTGACAAGATCACGCCAGATTAGGCCTATACGCTCGCGGAATGTGCGCTGGCCGCTCGCGTCACAGTTCATAGGCCGCAGGTCTAAAGGTGAGATTACTTTTTGCTGACATGATCACGCCAGATTAGGCCTATAAGCTCGCGAAATGTGCGCTGACCATTCGCGTCGCGGTTCATAGCCCGCAGGCATAAATACGATATTACTTTCTCCTGACAAGATCACGCCAGATTAGGCCTATACGCTCGCGGAATGTGCGCTGGCCGCTCGCGTCACAGTTCATAGGCCGCAGGTCTAAAGGTGAGATTACTTTTTGCTGACATGATCACGCCAGATTAGGCCTATAAGCTCGCGAAATGTGCGCTGACCATTCGCGTCGCGGTTCATAGCCCGCAGGCATAAATATGATATTACTTTCTCCTGACAAGATCACGCCAGATTAGGCCTATACGCTCGCGGAATGTGCGTTGGCCGTTCGCGTCGCGGTTCATAGCCAGCAGGCTTAAAGATGAGGTTACTTTCTCCTGACAAGACCACGCCAGATTAGGCCTATACGCTCGCGGAATGTGCGCTGGCCGCTCGCGTCACAGTTCATAGGCCGCAGGTCTAAAGATGAGATTATTTTTTTTCTGACATGATCACGCCAGATTAGGCCTATAAGCTCGCGGAATGTGCGTTGGCCGTTCGGGTCGCGGTTCATAGCCGGCAGGCTTAAAGATGAGGTTACTTTCTCCTGACAAGACCACGCCAGATTAGGCCTATACGCTCGCGTCACAGTTCATAGGCCGCAGGTCTAAAGATGAGATTATTTTTGCTGACATGTTCACGCCAGATTAGGCCTATAAGCTCGCGGAATGTTCGTTGGCCGTTCGCGTCGCGGTTCATAGCCGGCAGGCTTAAAGATGAGGTTACTTTCTCCTGACAAGACCACGCCAGATTAGGCCTATACGCTCGCGGAATGTGCGCTGGCCGTTCGCGTCGCGGTTCATAGCCGGCAGGCATAAAGACAAGATTACTTTCTCCTGACAAGATCACGCCAGATTATACGCTCGCGGAATGTGCTAAGTGACGAAGCTTGCCGCTCGCGTCACAGTTCATTGCCCGCAAGCATAAAGACGAGATATTTTTCGTCTGACAAAGTTGCGCCAGGTTATAAAGTCGCGGCAGCGTGTGCAACTGACTGGCGCACAAATACAAACATGCTATGCGACGATTATGCGATGAAATTTTATAAATCTATTTTATTGTTTGAAAAGTGGGGTGCGACGATTACGAGGTGGCGACGATTATGCGAGGAAATACGGTATTAATTATATTATCATGGAGATAGCATGTACAACGAATTCTTGTCAGACGTAATTTAAGAATGGCGAGGTGCATGAAACTCAAATCCCCCTCCCGTCCAATCTAAAACCACTTATAGTGGGCGATGTATTGAAGATAGATATATGCTCTCGCGGACTTTTTTTTGATAGAACTTTCCGTGCTGAACAATTCTTACACTCATAGTATATTGATATTTTTAACGGTTTCCTCAGTGTAAGATTCAAAAGCTCATATATTGGGGTATATTGTCTCGATAGTGCTTTCGGTACAGGAAGTGAGGTTTTACCGTGTGTATTGTCATGTCAAGTGTTAGCGCGCGCCCGGGCAACATGTGTTAGACCTGGTTTGACAATACTGTTTGCGCGGCTTTGGCTTTTCCATCCCGGTATTCTTTGATTATTGTCTGCTGTAGTTCTACTGTTAATGCTTTAGTGTGCTGTTTGAAGTTTACGAAAAATATGACATTTGTGCCATTGTGTGCTAAATCTATAGTGAAAACTTATGGTGTGCAATAATTTCCAGGGTGTTCTTGTGCTGCTGTGGATATATGATTTAGCCCCTAAAATACGTAGTCGTTCAAACACGTGGTTGTGCTACCCCCTATTATATCGTGTGCTATTTGATCTGTGTCTACTCTTGTGCATCCAGGCAAATAACCTCTCGCTCTGCTTACGAATATTTCATTTGTACTTTATACTGTAGTGATCAATAGGCTTAACGGAAGCTCATGATCACTATGAGGTTGTTAATGTGATCATCTTTACCTTGTAGATGCTGCCAGTTATGTTCAGGCTGGTTCACGATTGGCCCGGGAATGAGAACGGGGGCTCTGGTTAACGACTGGAACGGGAACAAGGAAAATGTTTGATGTTTATGTAATATGATGGATATGCCTAGTGCCCTTAAATGCATATTTATTGCTCCTACGTTCCTTGGCTAGGCTAGAACTTATGTCCTATTTTGTTTTTAATTGCGCCCAGGAAATGTGTTTGTAACACCTTTCAAACTCGGCCTTGTATTATCAGACTAGGTTAAATTATTTTAGACTGATAATGGTGTGTTCTGGCCTGTCGAAACATCATTCATAATGATTTCCTTCATTTAAATGTATTTATAAATTACTAAATTGACGAAATTAATATTATATAAACAGTATTTCATACCAATTGTAACATATGGACTGGAAACACTGGTAACGAATAAAAGATAAAATAGTAAGATACAAGCAGTAGAAGTGAAATTTTTAAGAACTTCAGCTAAAAAGACAACAAGGGATAGAATTCAAAATATTGAAATCAGAGAAGAGTTAAATATGGAACCGTCAAATCAGAAGATACAGAAAGCAAGGTTACGTCGGTTCGGACATTTCAAAAGAATGGGTAAAGAAAGAGTAGCAAAAAGGGAATTAGAAAGAGAAGTCAAGGGTAAGAGACCAGTTGGAAGACCGAGAAGAAGGTGGTTGGACCAAATTTTGAAGGACATTGGAGAAGCTGGGTTGGATGTGGCAGAAGTGATGGAACAGGAAAAATGGAGGGACAGAAAGGAGTGGAGGAGGCTTGTAAACCACACCCGGGTGGCTGGAGTGGGACTTGAATGATGATTACTCAATTACATCTGTCATGACGAGGTGGACCTAATTCAGAGTGAGAACTTGGAATATGCCTCCCTTCGTCCCTTGGATATGTGTAAATTACTGTATAGGCTTATATTCAGACTTATGCTACCGAATATCATACCTGCGACGTAGATTAGTGATTTCAATGGTAATGAAAGGTTTTACAAATTAAATATTGGTCTAAGATGATTCCACTCATATGGTGACACCTTGATGTGTGTATTCAACCTTCCTTTGTCCCTTTTATTGGAGGCATTTACTGTAGCATGACTTAATAGACCTTGCTTATTTTACTGGACAACAAGTTCACTTATTGAAATAAATTTATTTTCACAACTGTTTCCTTGTGCCGCCATTGCTCACATCTGTTTGGATCCTGGAATTTCCGAGAACAGAAAACATAAAACTTAATTCTATTTTCCTTTTGCTTTCCTGGATTACATTTTGCTTCTTGTTCCTGGAGAGCGCTTAAAACCAACCAAAAATAGCGTGCGTTTCATCACACTTCCCGTACCCGGGCGAATGTTTAGCATTCTTTACTCAGGGAATTCTCTCATTAATTCTGGAAAAATCAGGGAATAATCAGGGAATTCTTTTAAGATGAGTTGGTAGACACCCTGATTTATGTTACCATGGCCTTGAGCGACACTCGCTTGTCAGCAGAGTGTTGCAACAAGGAAGAACAACTTGCGTAATAAACGAGCGCTATTTGTGTTAGCCAAGATGTTGATCTCTCAAAATACAGGAAGTAGCCATAGAACACAGTTAAACAGTGTCTGAAGCTTATGTTAAGATGAGCGAAAGAAAGCGGAAGTGTTCTACGATCGCCGATATATTAAAACATTTTATTATTTCAGCTTTTATAAATTTTATTCGTGCTTTTTTAGGGCTTCTCGTCAAACCATTAAAAATACGCGTTTGATTCTGTGTTAGAATAATCTTGCGTCTTCAGACAAATCAAAATCCATAAATTAATTTACACTACGGTATTTTATTAATGACAATGACGAAGAGCCGCAGCATAATACAGTAGATTTTAATGATGCTGTCAATGCTCTATGGACTATCAAACATTTTGTGACGTGCCATAACGTTTCTGTGGAAATAATGGCAGAATTATATTGGTTTGAGGGGGTGTGGTGGCTCAGCGGTCTAGCTGTATGCCTCTCACCAAGGCGGTCCAGGTTCGATTCCCGGTCAATGCATGTGAGATTTTCGAAGTGAAATGCCATGTCCTGTGGTTCGGATTCCACGTAAAAAGGAGGTCCCGTGGCTTATGATCTACAGATTAACGGTCACGTTAAACTACAAGCTTCCTTCCTTCCTTATATTGGTTTGAAAATACTGTTCAAATTCTGTCTTAGTATGTATTGACTCAAAGAACTTGTTCTTTTTTGAAATTGAGATTTTTGTTTTTCTGTATGTTTTTGTTTCTTATTATAATTATTAGCTTTTGGCCATGGCTGCCTCCTTCCCAATTCTCATCTGAATTACAACTACACACACTAATACACCAATCTCAATAGCGCAGGTTATCAGACAAATACCACGCACTCGCCCAAGTACGTGACCACTTTTGTCGCAAAGCCTCGAAATGAATCAACATTAACTGTCGATGAGTAGACTTCATCCCTTCAATATTGAACGGAAAGAATCGATTACGTATCAATATGTTAGGTTTTTTGCGACCCACACTCGCGGGAGTTTTGAATCAGTCTTAAATTGTTAAAAACTTACGAGAAAAAGTAAAAACATCATACGGTACATCACTCAACGATAAGCTCATGATTGGACCTAATTTACAGAGAGACCTTTTTCATATTGTACATTATGTTCAAGCAAATCCTCCGTCCATGCTGATGATCGAGCATTGCAGCAAATTATATGGAAGGAGGGTCCTTCAGCCCCTGTGAGAATTTATCAACCAAACAGTGACATTCGGAACAGGGTCTGCATCGTACCATGCTATGAGGTGTTTAAATGAATTTGGCTAATCTTCATGAGAGTGAACTTCCAATAGCAGCCAAGGCTATTCGTGATGATTTTTACATCGATGACTGCTCGAGTGGAGGAAATATTCTAGAAGATGTGATTCGCTACGGCAACAAATACCTAAAAGGATCCTTTTGAGTGGTGGAATGCATTTTAGGAAGTGAAGGTCCAATGACAGACGTATTTTGCAGGAGTTGGAGAGCAAAAGTAACGAGGGGACTTTGTTGATTTTAGATAAAGGTGAAGCCAGTAAGACTCTTGGACTTCTCTGGGACTCAGCAAGGGATTGTCTTCAGTTTCGAGCTATACTAGCAAGGCAAACACCAAATTTCAAAAGGGAAGTAGCTTTCAAAATCGCACAGATTTTCGATTCTCTGGGGCTTGCGAGTCCAGTACTGATCAAAGGAAAATTGTTGATGCAAAAGTTATGGGTAGATAGATTAGACTGGGATCAGTCATTGTGTCCGGAGCACCTTCAAATTTGGAAGGACTATTATTCATCATTGGAAAGACTGAATGACATCAGGATATTCAGAAAAGTAAATCCTGGAAATTGTTCCGACACATTTGATCTGTTTGGATTTAGTGATGCTTCCGAGAAGGCCTTTGGAGCCTGCATTTATGTAGTTAGTCAAACACAAAAGGATCACTTCGATTCTAATTTACTTTGTGCCAAGTCAAAGGTGGCTCCTTTAAAGACTATTTCGTTGCCCAAACTCGAATTGGAGGCATCACTTCTTCTTGCACAACTTGTCAAAACAACGGCAAGTGCTTTGAAAAAAGGAGTTGGTCGTATCAGATTGTGGAGCGATAGTACAATTGTTTTGTGTTCGATCAACACCGAGTCAGGGTTGTTGAAGACGTTTGATGAAAATAGGATCGCAAACATTCTCTCAAGGGGAATTACTTCCGTAGAACGCGAAGGCAAGACAGTTTGGTGGAAAGGGCCTTCATGGCTGTGCACACAAATTCAACAGCCAAGGCAATCAAAGGAATTTGAAACAGAACTGCCAGAACTGAAGATTACAACAGTGACATATAAGGCAACTGCAACCAGCAATTTTCATTCTCGAATTATGCCGTATAGTAGCATACTGTCAGAGATTCATCTACAACTGCAAACATGAGATATCAGAAAGGAAAACAAGCTCACTAGAGACAGAGGAAATTCGTCAAGCAGAGAGACATGTGGTCCGGTGGACACAGTTGGAAGCATTCTCTGAAATACAAAATTGTTTAACAATAATCAAGACCTCCCAAGAAAGAGTCCATTAAATTCAGCCAGTCCTTGCCTCGACAGCGATGGGTTGATTAAGGTTGGAGGAAGGCTTCGGTTTTCAGAGTAGGCATCGGAACAGACAAAACACCACACCACCAGGATAATCATGGAAGGGGAACATCGTCGTCTTAAGCACTGTCCCCCAGAGCAGTTGTTACATGCAATACGACAGCGATATTAGCCTATCAGTGGCAGAAGAGAGGCAAAGAAGATCATCAGAAGATGTGTGAAGTGTTATTGCTTTATTCCCACAGTTCCTGATGTAACGCATGGCAGATTTACCAGAAGAAGAGTCACGCTGGTTCTTCGGTCCTTTGTCACCACGGGAGTGGACTACGCAGGTCCCATATCTGTGAGAGAAAGCCGCAGAAGAGGCCGGTTCTATGTTTACAAGAGTTACATAGCTGTATTACGTTTCAGCACCAAGGCAGTGCATCTGGAACTAGTGTCAAAGCTAACTGAAGCTTTCTTAGCCGCACTGCAACGTTTTACGGCGAGACGAGGTTTATGTAACCAGCTCTTTTCCGATAATGGAAAGAATTTTATTGGAGCATCCAATATGCTAAAAGATATCCAGTCCTTTTTAGAGAAAGAATCATCAGGCATTGCCTCCTCACTTGCTCAGCAACGAATCAATTGGAAGTTCATCCCTCCCCAATCACTGCATTTTGGGGGATTGTGGGAGGCAGCTGTCAAAATTATGGAGAGACATTTACTAATTGAAACGCAGGGTCGTATACTAACTAACCTTCAAGGAGACCTACACTATTCTTTGCGACATTTGAGGCTGTATTAAACTTGCGCCCTCTCACTACGTTAGCAAATTATCCCAATGATTTGCAAGTTCTAACCCCTGCATATTTCATCTTGAGTTACTCTCTTCTGCAACCTATATAGATGGATGTGTCGAGGGAACCTTATAACCGCATGTACAATTGGCAAAACTTGCAGAAATTCCGACAGCGACTCTGGCAGAGATGGCATCAAGAATACTTGCAGGAGTTGCAAAGACGTGTTAAGTGTGGCACAGTAATGATCGGCGTATTAAAATTGACTCTTTAGTACTGTTGATCAAAGACAACAGTGGCCAAGAGGTGGGATAATTCAAGTTCATCCCGGACGAGATGGCGTGGTGAGAGTTGTCACCATTCACACACCTGGTGGAACCTTCACTCGAAGTAGCCCTCTTTCTGTAGAGGATGAAGTAAAGGATCCATGATTTCTACACATATCTTCTTTAATAATTACTAGTAAATAGAAGGTTGTATTGATTAATTGAAAGAATTCCTTTCAAGGCGGAGTGCAATGTTAATGAGTAGTCTTCATCCCTGCAATATTGAATGGAAAGAATCGGTTACGATTCTGCGACCCGAACTCGCGGCAGCTTAGAATCAATTGTCTTGGATTGTTAAAAACTTATGAGAAAATGTAAGCACACAATAAAGGTTTTTATCAAATGGTGAATGCAACAGCGTTTTATTCAATCCACAAATACATTAACACTGAAGAGTGACTTCAAAGCTCTCTGTGACATTGTTTCCATCAATCGATTTCTTAATTGCATTGCCGCAAAGCACGAGAATGGAACGCAGATGTGCTTTCTCGCTCATCCCTTCTCTTGTGTGAAATTGTTTCAGTGTTCGACCACCGAAGAAGTCTTGGAAGAATATTTCCAACCTATCGGGAGGTGAGAAGACGCTAGCATCTCTCGCGTTGGTGTTTGCCCTCCATTACTACAAGCCGTCCCCGCTCTACATCATGGACGAGATCGATGCTGCTCTGGACTTCAGAAATGTGTCCATTGTGGGGAATTATATTAAAGTAAGTATTGTGTCCATCTCAGTTGTGTGGTGCAAAGTTAATGTTCTTACCTGCTGTGCCCGAAGTTGCAGGATCAGATCTTGTGCAAATGTGAGGGAACTGTGTCAGTTAAATTATTGGCACATGAAAGATGCCTTCGGGTCAAAATTACGGTGCCCTGGGATCTCTAGAGGCGACATAAAACTAATTGAATTGGTCGGAGATGAAAAGCATTAAGTCATAAATGATAATTTTTTAAAGAATTACTATTCTGAAGTATTGACCCAAGGGGCCTTGGAACGGCATAGGAAAGAATTAAGTCAGCCTTTTGTTTAAGAAACACACAAAAGATTTTCATCTTACGAGCAGGAGAAAAAGCAGAACCTCACTGGCAAGGCAAAATCCATCACAAAGCAATTTGTTTTGTGGGTTTAAGCCAGAAACCCTGCTACATGTAGTGCGATCAGAAGAGAAAAACATAAGATGGTATATTGGCTTTCACGGCCGGTGAATTAAAATTCGGCAATTCTTCTAGGTTTGTGCCGTGTCTTGTGTGGGGTTTCGCCTAGGACACCAAGCTGGCTCATCGGCGGGCTCTTGGTGTCCCCGCCCGGACCCCCGTGTTCTGTACTTAATGTTGGCTGCACTGTAAGATTCCCGAGTGTTACAGTCCTATTGTAAATTACATTTGTACAGGGTTTAGGTGGTATTTACGTTACAAATCCATTTTAAAATAAAATATCATGTGAAATATTCATTCTGGATGGCTTTATGCCGCACTAAGCTGAAAGGCAGTACTTTTTGAGGATCCAACCAGCCTTTGGGCTGACAACCTAACAGACAGACCAATTTAAACTACCTCGTGTCGAGTACATGCGCCTTCAGTACAGATAACGTACTTGTATACATTGAGACTGGTTTGCCTTCAGAATCCAGTCTAGTCTGCAAACAAGTCCCCTGTATGATTCCCCATTAGCAGTTAGCATTGTGGCCTCCTTTGCTTCTACACTTCTCACTTTGAAATTGTTTAACACTGAATGGTGTTTGCAGATGATTTGATGAAGAGGGGGAAACAAGAGACAGGAGCAGTTGGATGTACATGGATATGGTATGAAGTTAGCATAAGCAAAAGCCAGTGGATGATCACAACCAGGAAGAAGGAGAGAGTCACAACGGGAATAACAATTGGTGGGGAAGAATTGAGGAAAGAAGGGAGTTTCAAGTATCTGGGAAGCATGATACAAGAAAATGGGAGGAACGACAGAGAAATAGCAGAATTATTCAGGAAAAGTGTTAGGAGCCTGGTATGGAGTAAGGATGTCTCTCAAAACAGCAAACGGGTTATATATAGGACGGCTCAGAGACCTGGGTTATGAAAGGAAGGGAGCGAAGCAGAATACAGGCTAGTGAAAAACAGTATTGGAGTGACAAAGGTGGACAGGTTAAGAAATGAGAAGATCAGGGAGGGAGCATTACAGGATAGGATAGAGGAAGCGAATGGATGGGAGGAGGATACCCAGGAAGATATATGAGATGAAAATAGAGGGAGGAAGACCAAGAGATAAGTGGCTAAAAGTTGTGGAAGACTGCATGCGAAAGAAAGGAGAAAACTGGACCAAGGTGGTGATGGAGAGATGGTGGGAAGACACAAGACAATGGAGAGGCTTATGTTCCAAACAGACCCGGCCAGAGGCTGGAAACTGTGCAAGATGATGAATCACTGACTGAATCTAACCATCGCCTCGTAGGACTACCTCTGTTTATCTTGCGCTCTACAGCCGAACTCATTAACCTCCTTGGTAATCTTGCTCCCCTACATGACCCCCACCATCTGAGTCGGCTCATACGAACAGTGTCATCTAGCGTGTTCATTTCTAACTTAGCCTTTATCTCTTCATTTCGAGTATCCTCCTGCCATTGTTCCCATCTATTTGTCCCAGCAATCATTAAAAAAGAAGAAATTCAAGATGGCAACTGTTAAGTTGTCGGGTTTTGACCGATTCCCTGATAAGTGAAACCTATTTTTGCTCTGTATGCTGGAGGTTGCTTTGTAAGGTAACAAAACTCACTTGTTAAATATGGTGTTGTCAATCCTGTAACAAATTAACATAACATAAATCTGCATACAAACCATCCAAGCAGGACTCACGATTTATTGTAGATCCTATCACTAAGAACACTTGAAATGAAATCCATTGTAATACACATTATACTTTAGGAGGAAACGGATATGAAAAATACAGTTTTGAGAAAATTAAAACGAAGGAATCTTGTAGATTTTATTACCGTTAATCTCGCAATTGTCAGCCATGGGACCTCCTTTTCACGTGGAATCCGAACCACAGGACATGGCATTTCACTTCGAAAATCTCACATGCATTGACTGGGAATCGAACATTGTCTGTCTTGGTGAGAGGCAAGCAGCTTGACCATCGTACTGAGGGTGTATCTAGTCTATACACGGTAAATGTAAAGTATTAGCCAAATGTTCAGGCAAAAAGCTTGCTTTATTTATAGAGATGGCCTAACATAATGCAATTAGAAAGAAAAGGTACCTTGAATTTTAATTAAGTCCACTAAATTTAATTATTAAAACCTATTATTATTGGCTACAATTGTACAAGACTCTCGAAATCCCAAGGTACAAAGGTGCTCTTACATTTACACAATTGAAAGAAAACATGGCCTCAAACTCAATTGCATCTCTGCAAACAGACATTCCTTCCTAAATATTTTTCCATACTTAGATCCTTAGATTTTGTAAGATGTTATTTAATGAGTTGAAACTTCCTGTTTGTGGCGCCATCCCCTAATTACGCAGCAGCACTTGCCTTGTCACTGTTCCAGCGATGGTTGTCGGTCATCTCACTGCACCACACCAAGTCAAGTCACACATCGCATGTAGCTCGAGGTCAAGACTTGAAATTCAATTGTTTAGGCCATCCACTCTCAGGGGAAACAGCACATCGGATGATGTAATTGACCCCCCCCCATTCCTATATATCCTGCGATGAACTCGTAGACGGAATGAGGAATATCGAGACTAGCTCGTTGGCGGAAGTTGGGCCTAATCCCAGAGTGTGGAAAGAGGAATACAGGTGTCCTTGGGATTGTTAGCTAACGAAGAGAGATTTTAAATTTTACCATAGTAGGATAAATTCAATTAAAGAATTACAAAATTTGACTTATGACTGCGCGTCCATTTACATTTTATTTAAGCTGGTTTTTTTTTCCTTCTTGAAGTACATTTTGTTACGTTGCCATGAACATTTGCTACGAAGACTCTTCGACCAAAGGATATTATTATTCAAGCAAGGCGCAAAATTTAACCTAGCCTGAAAACAAGATTCCCATTCATACACACAGTACATTCCAATAAGTTAAATTAAACAGAAACTAAAAGTGGGACGACCAACAAGACGAAGATATCCCCATTAATAGAGTATTGGAATAATTGAAACTGGCGGCAGGGGTCGAAGGCTACCTCCACTTCTTCTCTCAAAAATGACACACCTGTAATCACAGAAAACCCCTGAACAAAACAAAAACACTTAAAAACACCAATTACCAAATATCCCATTTCACAACACACAATAGGAAGTGTTCGCCCCGCCAAGGACATATGAAATGAAAAAGCGACTAGCATCTTAACAACGGTCAAACTACCTACCCTTCTCAAATTTTAGGAGCTGATAAAAACAACACAGTTTCAGTCCAAAGATAATCGACTCACCCTACATCAAATAATCACATCACCAAAGGTCTTTATCCTTTGAAGAAGTAGAAGAACTCTCCAAGTACTATGATGATAACCATCTCAAGCCAACCCCTAGAAAAACACAGGTGTGCGCGTTTCATCTGCGGAACAGGGAAGCGAGGCGACGGCTTGATATCAGATGGTGAGGGGGACATCTGAGACATTGCTCAACACCAGTATTCCTAGGAGTAATGCTGGACCATGCTCTGACACTGTTTGAACACGAAAAGGAAAGTAAACTCCCGTAATGGTGTACTTCGGGAGCAAGTCCACACATTTTGAGGATCTCTGCACTTGCTTTGTGTACATCAGCTGCTGAATATGCTGCAGAGCAGGTTGATATTGTGGTTAATGATACTGTCCGTATTCTGGACGCCTGAAACCAACGCTAGTACGGAAACTGTACCCACTTGTAGGAATAGCACCGCCCAATATTCGGAGGGCCGTTGCTGCAGATGCCGAGACTGACCCTCGATACGCAATGTTCGGTCACCAGTGCAACAAAATCTCGCCTCAGATCCCAAAAGAGAACTCTTCCACTGCAGGGAACACAGGAAGCAAATCATTTTAATTGATGGAGGAGTTCAGTGTCCCAAGAAGTCACCCAAGGAAGAACTAGCTCCTGGCAGCAAACTTCCCTACCATGTGAATGTGGAGCCGAACAAGACGCAAGACCCCTGCTCATCTGTCCTCTTCTGGACAATCCCTGCACTATGGAAGATGTTTATAGAGGAAGTGACAAGGCCATTGCGGCAGCAAAACTTTGGAACTATTAACCGGACTCTGAAACGAACGAACCAAAGGCCTACCAATCACACAACAACTTAATGACCCCCGGAGGTAAAAATGAGACCCAGATATAAATAATCCTAACCACCTATTTGCTTGAATCACAGATTCAAAGCAAATACCTCGCCGACACAATTCAAATAGACCTAAACACAAAGCCTGGACACATCAACCCCTCATCAACTAATAGCGACCATAATGACCAAAACCAAACCATAATTAACCAGTCAAACCCCATCAACAAGTTTTACTCATCGAGAACCATTTATAATTTAATTATCTTACTTAATAATTATTTAAAATAGAAATTGGTGTTCTTTTATTAACTCACACATGGTCGGAACAAACCAACACAACTATTTCAAACTTCGGAAAACTACATCTCAATTTAAATTCCACAGATTACAACCTCAAGACCCAGATCATCTAACACCAAACACTTAAACACAACTTAACCTCAAAATAAAACTTAATTTTCTTCGAACACGTGTGCCCACCAAATTTACATTATCCCATTATCTATTTAACTTTGAACAGCAGAGATTAATAAAATACAAAATGAATAAGTCTTTCTTTTATCGCAGTCCAGATAATATTCAATTTGACTTACATAGTTCTTCTTTGTGATTGGGGAGGGACCTGAGCTGCCTCCCCGCTTTACGACTCACGCGCAAGAGTTTCTTAGCTGACCATTTCCAGAACTCGTTCTCAATTGACGTTTGCATTCGTAATCATTTGCAGTCCTTCACACTAACTGCACGTGATCGCGCCACTAGAGTCCAAACAGGCGCACCACCATAAAATTTGTAGAGCTAAATCTTTGCCATAAGCAAAGTTATGATACTTTTGCACTTACGTTGGTAGTTTCATTATTTACGTCAGCATAATTGCAGAAGGGAACTTTTAATTTCTGTGACTTAGCAATATTAGGCGCGTCTTCTCACGTTAGCTGGGGACGGCTCCACGTGTCAGAACAGGGTGCCTCAAAAGCGTTGCATAATATGGAGTAATCGGAGAAATTGACAAATTTTGGATTTGAGAAGGGTTTCATATTTTTATTGACAGTTTTGTTTCACTTCCAGGGCGAAGGATATCTTGAATTTTGCCATGGATGGTTGTACCAACGTTACAGTAATGCTACAAGTATGATTCTGACTGATATCGTTCTATGTATTCTTGGGAATATTTGCTTCCATTTTTGGTCTGCATTGACGTTGATTATTACAAAATGAATTAAAATACAAGCGGGGATACTATTTCCATTATTGAGCCACTTGATTTGCAAAAGAAGCAACAGGAGTCATATTCCAACAGACATCACCAGTGTCGATGAATGCATGAACATTAAACGAGATATTTACCGTATTTACTCGCTTATAACACCCCCTTCTTTTCCCAATTTTTGGCTTCAAAAATAGGGGGTGGTATAAAAGAAGAAAATTTCCCTTGATATAGGTTAGGATGGCGCAGTATAAAGGCACACAGAGGAGCACCTAGCATCTTTAAATCAACAACCAAAATAGTTTTTTTAACCTATACTTCATTTATGATAAAAGTGATAATAGCCACTCTTGCATCATCACAGCTGACTGGCCACAGGACTAAGACAGCACTGCAGTGTGCGGCTGCATTGCGTGCGTCAAGTTCAAGGTTGCGCAGTGTTGCAACTACCTGAAATACGGAAGATTTGTTTCTAATACCGACCGACCACATTTTGGTACTTTCCTTTTTCACACCGTGGAAGGACTTAGTTTTCTTGGTTCCCAATAATTTGTCCTGGTTGCGCCAATAACGAATCATACATGGCTGCACTTCGTATTTACGACTCACCGCTTTCACTCCATTTTCTGCAGCAATTTCTAGCACTTTCAACTTAAAGGATGCCGTTAAGCTTGTTCTCTTGCTCATTCAGTCCTGCTCGAGTACTGAACGCTTCTTAATTATACACTACAGACGGCCGTGTGGGACGCGGGACACGGAACTCGTAAGCTGGGGGGAGTGAGTAGCCTATGTCGAGGTGCAGGCAGAAGCGTGGGTTTTACCGTTAGCTGGAATCCTGTAGGTCTATTTGCTACATTTTTCTGATTATTTCTCCTTCGCAATTTTTTTTATTTTTCCTTTTACAATTATTTTTCCCCCCAATAATAGTAGAAAATTGAGTGGGGGGGGGGGGGGTTTATAGGAGAGTAAATATGGTATACTGTGTCCTTAACAAGTTTTTTAACATTGTTTTTAATTAATGTATATCAGCTGCATGCAACCGTGCATTTTGAGACAGAAAGGGCTAATTTTCGTTGTTCTTGTTCGCCCAATTGCATGATACCTGAGATCTTCTATTCAATGTTATTGTGTGCATGATGTTGTCCAATTTCTTAGTATATTTTGGCTCATGAAGGATTGTAATAGAATTCGAAACATGTACCAATAAGTTACACTTATTTGAAGTATTGATTTGACGGACAATAAAGTATTTTAATACATTTTGTAACTATCTATTCTTTGTTGGGCAGGAACGCACCAAGAACGCTCAGTTCATCGTCATCTCGCTTCGAGCCAACATGTTCGAGTTGGCAGACCATTTGGTGGGTATCTACAAGACATACGACTGCACCAAGTCCGTCACCATTAACCCCAACAAGTACAACACCGTGTGAAGCTCCTAGAGCTATTGATAGAAACTTTTTATAAGTTTGACAGATTTTGTGATAGTACCCTTAGTATGTTGGAATTACAAAGGAAAACTTGTCCGCCTTGTCAATACAATCAAGGATCACATAAAATGGGACATGTTTCGGGGCCAAGTTTCTTTGGCTCCATTCATCAGCTGTATGTTTAGAAAACAATCAGCAGTCATAGTAAAAACATCTGATGTTGTCGTGTGACATGTGGCATAGTGTGCGGTATGAACACAAAATATATGAGAATGTGAAATGGCAAATACATTTAGGAAACTCATTAAAAGGCATTCATTCCATTCTTGACCCGGTCGGAGACTGGAAGCAGGCTGTGGATTTTCATTAAAAGGCACTTATGTGGAAGACCCTCAAGGAATATAAAATTCCAACAAAGATCATCAGAATCATGGAAGAGATGTACGAAGGGTATGAGTGCCAGGTTCTTCACGAAGGCAAATCAACAGAAAAGATAAAGGTCAGTTCCGGAGTGAGACAGGGGTGTGTCCTTTCCCCCCACTCTGTTCCTGTTGGTCCTGGATAGTGTGATGACGAAGGTAATGGGAGGCCGGAAGAGGGTATTCAATGGGGTATAAATGACAGGCTTGAAGATCTGGATTTCGCAGACGACATTTGTCTTATGGCACGACGGTACCGAGAAATAGAAGATAAGCTGGGGAGGTTGCAGAGAGAAGCAGAATGTGCAGGACTGATGATCAAGACCAAAGAGATGAGGATAAATTCTGAAGTCACGACTAGCTTGACAGACAACGGAAAGAAAATTGAGCGAGTTGAGTCCTTCCTCTACCTTGGAAGTATAGTCACAAATGATGGGGGAGCAGAGGAAGATGTTCGAAGCCGTATCAGGAAGGCAAATGGTGCCTTTGTCTAGCTCTACCCCATCTGGAGGAATAGAAACATTTCCAGGAAGACCAAACTCCGCCTTTTCAATCTCAACGTAAAGTCGATTCATCTCTACGGCTGTGAAACATGGAACGTCACAAAACCGATCAACAACCAGCTGCAGGTGTTCATTAACAGATGTCTGCGTCGCATCATGAATGTGAGGTGGCCGGACATAATCTCAAATGAAGATCTTTGGACCATCACCAATCAGCAACCGATTAGCATCCAGATCAAGGAGAGGAAATGGCGCTGGATTGGTCACACACTAAGGAAGCCGGACGGAGCTATTGAGAGGGCGGCGCTAGACTGGAATCCTCAAGGCGCCAGGAAGCTAGGTCGACCTAAAAAGACCTGGAAGAGGATAATCGAAAATGAAATTGCAGAGGTGGACAAGAACTGGAGTGAAGTGAAGAGAATGGCCAGGAACCGTACTGCGTGGAGAAATTTCACCAAGGCCCTATGCTCCAGAAGGAGCGGCAGGAATTAAGTAAGTATGTAGTATTAAACAGAAGACAAGCATCGTAATAGTGGTCTCTTGAATGGCTTGAACCAACAAATCCAGCATTGCACGAACTTTTTAAGCTACCACGATTACGATGCTTATCTTGTGTTTTAATACCAAATGGCACAATCATTCATGTATAGTTTTAAGACGAAATTCCCGACAACATGTGTTTATTATGACTGTGCTGATTGTTTTCTAAACCTCAGGCTGATGAAGGGAGCCAAAGAAAGTAGGCCCCGAAACATGTCCCATTTTATGTGATCCTTGACTGTATTGACTAGGCGGAGTAGTTTTCCTTTGCAACTCTTAACTGCCAATGCGGAACAATGTTGAACTTGAGAAGTTCAACTAAAAGTAGCCGTAGTACTTATGCACTCAAGAGTTGTACAGTGGAGGCGTAGCGCTCACTCTAGCTGAAACCTAGAACCTGATGTAGAGTAGGTCGATTTATATCCTCCATTTTCTCTTTCATAAACTAGAGGTAATTACTACTGATTATGATGTGTTGATCATGTTAGTGCTTCTATCCCTCTTGCCCCAACCAGTGGTTGATTGCTGCATTTAATCTCGGAACCGTATGCTAGAAAGTCGTTCTATCTCCGAGAGCAAGTCAGAATCACATGGGGTTAAATCCGGTGAATATGATGGTAGGAAAAGCACTTCTCAACCCCAGTGGCTGTACAAATTGGTTACAGGGTGTGCATATTATTCTGTAACATAAGGGGAAGGTTCTGCAGGGAGTGTCTCAGGTTATGCTCCAAAACATTATAGAAATACTGTGTGTTAACAGTCTGTCTTTGAGGTAGGGCATGATGGGAGACACCATTGCAATCTTGACAAACCTGTGATGTTGCCACTGTCTGGATTGGCCCATGCCCAAGATTGCTCCACCTTACATCAAGAGAACAGGCGTTGCTACAGTGATTCTGGCTCGTGGTGACTACTGGAGACGTTGCAGCATCAGTTAGTCTTTAGACAGCCCTTAAATCAGCATTTAATGTATTTTGCCAAAGTCCACATGGGTGTTGTCCAGTGATTTCAAAATAGTGGACAGAACTTGCGGCTGTTCCGGTAGGACATGGTTTATGCCATTCCCGTTTTTTTTACTAGACTTAACTGCAATACCGCAAATTTTCAGGATTGCAGTGTAAATAACTGCGCACGATTGTCAACAAACCATTCAGGAAATGGAACAGCCAGGCAAATCTCATTTGTTTTAATCTTTGACCAACGGAGCTAAGTATTTCACTTCTCTAGTAAACAAATAGCTGTCGCTAATGGTTACTCTCCAGTGTTAATTCGGAGGCGAGGAGGAAGCTGAGGATTATTTCAAGTGTTGAGGTGCAACACAGTGAGACAATCTTATTGCTCCTTCAAATTCAAGATGTACCACCACTACTTCTCAAGTCTGAAGTGGTGGCGAGTTTCGTAAATCAGGAGTGGCTTTCAATGACGCAACAGCAATCTAGCTGGTGGCACAGGCCTCTTGTTCGTTAAGCAAGCCGAGAGAGAACCCCACACCATTTTACATTTCTGAGATGTCTTTCCAGTTCCTTAGTTGACTGGAATCTCTGCCAAACTCCCTCCACCTTGACTGCAATTGGGTAAAAACTGTTTGTACATTCCACGCAAGAAGTTCACCAGTTTCATTAACTGTGTTTGTTTTCCGGTGAGCTAACAATAAAGGGAAGACCCAAAATTTTTTAAATTATGAATTGAAATATTTTAATCTTTTTTCTTTTTATATAAATGTAATTGTTACGGTCCAAATGTGTTTTAGTAAATAAAGAAACTCATTAGAAATATTTTATTTTCCTTTCATGGACGACTGGTTCCCTGCCTTGCCCAGATTGACCAACAATAGAACAAATCAAATTAGAGATTACAAGAGAAGGAGAACGAACACATAGTGGCTTTTAGAAAAGAGGAAGTCTTATAATTTGATGCGGCTTTTCCTTCTTTATTTAATATACAAGAAAGGTAGGTCACTTTTATTTACATGGATTATGTTAATGACTTGACCAGGAAGTTGGTGGTCGACTATATACTATATGAGAAAGAACTAAATAAGAACATCACGGACATCAAGGTTATTCGCGAACTCAATCGAATGTAGGTGGCAGGTCAGTCGCGACAAAATGGTGGACGAAATGGTGATAGACTTGATTGTTGTTGGGGATTCTAGGCGGCCTCTCGTTGAAGGACAGGCAATTTTAGATGCCAAACTCATAATTATGTGTGGGAGGGTAGCCGAAACAGAAGATTTAGTGAGACTTGAAGCTTTATGTTTACAAACCAGTAATTTGAAGGGAGTTCCTCACCAGATTAAAATTGAGATTCGATCACCAGTTGCCGAGAAAAAGTTAATTTGTTCGTGTACCTGTAAGGCTGGAAGTTCAGGAAAGTGCAAGCATGTAGTCGGTACATTGCTTTACATATTTCGGTAAGTAGATGCATTTAAATTTAGAAGATATAATACTGTTGAAGCCGATAAATCGAAGAGTGTAAAAGTTGACTGTATTTGTTTTTTCTTCTTTTCGTAATAGGCACACAATTGAAAACTTGGAAGACCTGAGCTCCACAGATTTGAAGCAGCAGTGGGGCAAGTTAAAGAAGGACAACTACATGTACGACAAAGCGATTCCTATAAATAAATTTTGCCACATGGGAAGATCAACTGTCAAATCGACCCTCCAAAGTCGCCTAGTCGGTAGTGCAGGCGAGAATAATATACTGGATATTCTACTTTCTGGGGCACAGGGATCCGAGCTGGATCTTACTTTGCGCTTAAGGGAGACTACTGCTGCTACTACTACTACTACTACTATTCAAGTCTCGAGTGGTGATGATTTGCTACAATTATCCCTATGCCATAAACTTTTAGGCAACAACAACTTGTTGCCACAATTTAGTGCTATGGTTGATTTTGATGCAGAACTTCAAGGTGACATTGCTCAATTTTTTAATGAGAAGGTAGCTCTCACATATGAAGACAGTGTAAAATTATGTTTGACAACTCTTACCCAATCTGGAGAAATTTGGAAGAATGCAAGAAAAGTAAGATTAACTGGTACTACGTGTTACAGTGTTTTTACTTACAGCAAAAATAAAAGCCCTGACTGGAATTTAAAAGTGAGTAGGCTGTTCAAAACTGATTTCAAGGGAAACATGGCAACTGTGCATGGGAAAAAAATTTGAACTATAGCCTTAGAAGCTTATGAAATTGCTTTTAAAAATAAAGTGGAACCGGTGGGCATTATTGTTCCTCCAAGTGCCCCATGGTTAGGTGTAAAGGTCACCACACACAGAAAGCTAAGCTATGCTATGCTAAGCAATGCCAAGCTATGGTGTGCTATGACACGAACAAAAAGCTAAGCTAAACTAAGCTATGCAGCATTTTTCTTATTACATGCTTTCCTACTTATAAAAATGTATAAGTTAGTATCTTTATTGGAAGCGATCCCAAAGGATTAAATTAGATTAATATTATTATTTTAATACTGCTTTCTAAATTAATTTTTGTGTAATATTGTATAGCCTATGTAACTTAAAAAATAGGAACGTAGCCAGGATTCTGTTTAGGTGTGGGGGTCCAGGTGTTGCTATTTTATTAATTAAAATTGTGGCCCACTATAGCTATGTATAAGATACGTGTTTTTTTTAACTATTCAAATTTGCCTATACCTATATAAAATAGCAATAGAGTAGATACTTCTATATAACTGTATTTGAATAGCCTATGTCTTCATTTAAAAATGATATTATTAGATTCTTTGCGTTATCAACTATATCCAATACTATAAGCGTTACCGTATTTGAAAAAATGAATTTAAAACGGTAATAATACCGGCACTACTAACAAGAAAATAAGAATATTATGATAATATCACAACGATAAGTTGGCCTCTTGGTTTAATTTCGGAGAGAATCCAGACCTACCCCCCTCCTCTGACTACGTCTCTACTACAAATTAAAACTAAACAATTAATTAATTAATTAAGCCTCCGTGGCTTAGGCGTCAGCACGCCGGCCTCTCACCGCTGGGTCCGTGGTTCAAATCCAGGTCACTCCATGTGAGATCTGTACTGGACAAAACGGAGGCAGACAGGTTTTTCTCCCGGTACTCCGGTTTTCCCTGTCAAAATTTCATTCCAGCAACACTCTCCACTATCATTTCATTTCATCTGTCATTCATTTTAATCATTGCCCCAGAGGAGTGCGTTAGGCCTCGGCAGCCGGCACAGTCCATATCCTCGCCGCTAGATGGGGGCTTCATTCATTCCATTCCTGACCCGGTCGGAGACTGGAAGCAGGCTGTGGATTTTCATTTTCAATTAAGTAATTAATTGCCTCCGTCTCATTCGTTAGTTATAATTACATTTTATTGCTGGAGGCTGGATGGACCAGTATGGGAATTATGTGAAGATAATACAAGAAGATTATTATTTCTTAAAGCTAAATATTCCTCTTCTGCAGTGGATACACTAAATACTTTAATGCAGAAAGGGGAAGAAAACATATTGAAACTTATAACATTCTCCATGAAGTCTTGAAATCTAACGCGGAATTCGGTTCTTAATTCTAATATAATTTCTGCGTACTTTTGAGAATTTTGATTATCACAGTTTTGTAGGGCTGGGAAATGAACAAAGTTGTTCTTTTGGCCTGTCACCCATTGTATAAATAAAATTAAGTACGGTACTACCTGAATCACTACACTACACTCACACGACACGGCTACGCACACAACTCAAAGGTCTGCGACAGCCCGCCAGATCAACTGTTCCGGAATGAAAAGCGCATGCGCCAGGCCAGCTACAGCCAAGAAAATCGCCTGCCTAGCGATCTGTCTAGCTTAGCTTAGCATCGCTTCGCATAGTATAGCTTAGCTTAGCGGCCTGTGTGTGTCACTCTACTTAAATGCATTGAGAGCGAGATTTTTCATAACACCGCGTAGCTTAGCTTAGCTTTCAGTGTGTGGTGGCCTTAAGTCTGGATGGTGTGGTTAGTTCACTCTGTTGTGTAGAGGTTAAGTGCCCCCTAGCAGGTAAAACGCAGACTGCAATTGATGTAGTGAATGAAATGAAAATCCACAGCCTGCTTCCAGTCTCCGACCGGGTCAGGAATGGAATGAATGAAGCCCCCATCTAGCGGCGAGGATATGAGCTGTGCCGGCTGCCGAGGCCTGACGCACTCCTCTGGGGCAATGATTAAATGAATGACAGATGAAATGAAATGATAGTGGAGAGTGTTGCTGGAATGAAATTTTGACAGGGAAAACCGGAGTACCCGGAGAAAAACCTGTCTGCCTCCGTTTCGTCCAGCACAGATCTCACATGGAGTGACCGGGATTTGAACCACGGACTCAGCTGTGAGAGGCCGGCGTGCTGCCGCCTAAGCCACGGAGGCTTAGCAATTGATGTAGTGCAGGGCCTAAAATATTTAAATGGGTCGATTGAGGAAAATACTTTATCCTTAAAGACAAATCATCAATATTATGGTCAGGTGCAGCTGCAAATGCTGCTAAGTGGATTGGAAGCTTGTCATTTTCTCATCCTATGACAATTCATTAGTTGTAATCAACATACCATTTGATGCTGATTTTACAGAGGTAATGATAAGAACTATTGGATATGTGTACTTTAAGAATATATTGCCTCTCCTATGTAAATTGTAGGTTAGACCGTGCCTATAGGTGTATTTTCCAGAGTTGGAATCTTGACAGTTCGGCTCCACTGGGCAAAAACAGTTAACGACTAGATCGCCTGCAAGGCTTGTTGGCATGGAAACCATACAGCGCTACCAATTTGAAGGATGCTATTTGGCCACGTTATTGTCGCCGACCGTTGGATTGTTTGGTTGCCTCCAGTGCACACTCGCCTTGCTGCATTCCATAATCTGTTGTTTTTATGAGTTATAATTGTTTTGGTTTAAGTTAATTACTTTTACTTGTAGTATTTATACTTGTAATTCATTCGTGTCCGTTATTTATTTATGTAGCAGTGTCAGCATCAGTTTAAGCTTAGGTTCGTGTTCATAGGCTAGAGTGAATTAGATTAAAGTTAGCTTTCTTTTTGCTTGCGAGTGGTGACGTTTTAAAGGATGACTTCTCGTAGAGGTAGACTGAGGATACATCCAGTTTGGGTATTGTCAAGACCTGGCCGAGGTGTACCTATTCGAAGCTATGGAAAGAAAATGATCATCACCACACAGGATTTTTTGAAAGGGAGGGTGAAAATAACAGAGCATCGGTCGAACCATTAATTCTATTCAGTCGCGCGCTGGGCTCAAGTTAAGCAATACGTTGCTTCTAACAGTAAAACATTCAATTCGACAGAGGTTGAAAAACTTATTGTCTAAGGGATTGTGTTTCTTGTGCCTTGAAACTTGCTCTACAGGAAATATAAATAGCTAAATATCACGGAAACAATCACGTGTTGTCGTTTCGCTTTGAACATTTTTGCTTTATGATACGTGTTCGTAATATTGCTATTCATTACAATATTCTCCTCAATTTGACGGGCTATTATTTTATTTTACAGTGTGCACCGAACAGTTTTAAGCATTGCTTTGTTTAAAATTTTTGAAAACCATGAGGAAAGGAGTGGGAGAGTGGAAGTACACACGTGGTGGCCAGCTGCGCTGCGGTCGGTCTGGATAAGTAGGGTAAAAATACTGAATAACACGCGTTTGATACGGAACACTTTTTATTTTTCGGTTATAATCGGTAAATGTGGACCCTAAACTAATGACAGTGTTATTTTTAATTGTATATATGTATAACTGTGCGATACACGTGATCTAATTTGTGTGTTCCACTAGATTTTATGTGTCAATTGCATATTATCAAGCATCCATCGGTTGTCTGCTGGTATTTGTTCTTGAGCAGTTCGAGTCATGGCGCTGTTACGTTTAAAAGCTATATTTGAGTTTGCTCACTGTACCATAGACTCTAGAAATTATTTGCTGCTTGGTAGGGCGAAGGGATGAGTTTAACTTGTATTAAAACTCTGGGGAGACAGGAATTGCTTGATTTGTTGGATGGTTAGCAGGTAGGTTTGGTGTTGAATATCGGACTGGTAGCTGGTTCTTGCAGTGTAGATATTTACCCTGCGAAGTCAAATTAGGCCTATATGACTCGTAGTGGAATGGCTCGGATATCGCAGAGCGAGGTGATGGTGGTTGGTAGGGAAATGAACTAGGGAGCAGGGAAGGATACCTGACTGATGAAGCTTGGCTGTCGTGGTACGGCTTGGTTCGGCGGAACAGTGAACAACCTGTCCTGTCGTCAGTGTGTGTAGTGGCGAGTGGTCCAACCCGCTCCTGTCGACCGTATTTATTTGGTATCGTCCCCTTTCGGCTATTGCTATTTGCATCTTTTGAAAGTGATGAAAACTTATATCCGCAGCCCTCTTATACATCGACTTACAGCCCTGAACTGAGCAATATACTTTGCTTTTACTCATTTTGCACTCTATCAACGAGTAAAACTTATTACTTATGTATAAAGACATGAATTTACCACGATACAAGGAACCATATTACAAACAGTCACCACGTGACAAATGTACCCTACTTGGTAAGTTTTTCTCATTATTACCGCTAGATGTCATAATCAGATAGCTGGAGTTGCCAATAACAATTGATGGTTTTTCTTGTAAATAGCATTTTACTAGCTTTTCTTATAGGATAGTTGATGTAAAAAGTAACTTAGAGTAATTATTGCTACATTGTATCCATAAATAGGCTAATTTATAAAATAATAAAAAAGTGATATTGTTTCAAATGCTTTATTTATCATAGAAGTACAATGTGAATGTAATAATATCTATCATCATGTAGGTCATACCACAGAGCATCCCCATCCCACAACAGTTTGGCTTAAGATGAGTCATCATGCAGCGTGGTTTCACTTCGCTGCACATTTGATACATTGAAAAATGGCTGCAGTCATAACAAGATATCTTGTTTTCATCTGAATTTTCTTGAAGGCGTTGTGTACGACTGAATATCAATTAGGCACTCATGTAGTATACGTTGCCCGGCGCCATTAAAATCCGAAAAACTTACTATAGAAATGGCCAATGTTACTAATATACAGGAGTTGAATATTTTATCGATAGAGTGTTACTGTATTTTTTCAGAGTGCCAACATTGTTTCCTGACCAATGGTTTTCGCCTAGGCCAATAAAGGTTAGGTAGCGCGGCCCTGCGCGTTAGGCTAGTATATAATAAACAACACCCCTGGTTTTTGTTACGCACAGTGGGGATAGTCATGCATCAATACTCTTTATCCAGGCCAATGGTTTTGCCTAGCAGCACAATCAGTAAGTTGGCAGCAAACATGACGACTTGCTTTTTGATAAGTTTTATTACTTGAAAGTTAATGTTGACAATTTCCTTATTTTGGAAGTGTTTATGCAGTGTTTGTCAATGGCAAATGGCTTTAATAATGTGGCAGAGTAATTACAAACCATTTTCAGAGCGCTACTAAGTAAAATAACGCACTTTCGAAACGGGCAACGGATGCTACACGAGAGCCATCCAGGAAGATAAGTAGGATGAAGCCTAGAAAGGCGTAGCATTGCTTTGAAGTTCATAATCATACGAGTATTCAATTGATGATTAAATTTCTTTGGTTATGGACTATGGAGGAAAACCCATTCTCCATAAGAAGACTCTCAGATTTGTGAAAATAATTTACATATTGCACGTAGTTATGAACGAAATACCACAATTTTTTCTTAGGTCTACAAATATTACTATAATTTTGTTGGTGTACATAGCATACCCCAGCATGGTAACATCTGTACTTGGCAGAGTGAAAGAAAATTCTATTAGGTTTCTCATGAAAAATAATAGGCTACGGGTACCAGCCTATTTTCTTTCACTCGGGTGCATTCTAACTAGGTACGCAAATTGTATACTGTATATGAACTAGTAGGCTAATGTATGTTAGAGAGAACTTGTTGATTATAATCTACTGTATACTTGGGGGCGTGGTGGCGCAGCGATCAAGCTGTTGGCCTCTCGCCAAGGTGGACCAGGTTAGATTCCTGGTCAATGCAAGCAAGATATTTTTAAGTGCAATGCCGTGTCCTGTAGTTCGGATTCAATGTAAAAAGAAGGTCCCGTGGCTCATGATTGCGAGATTAATGGTCACGTAAAACTACAAGCTTCCTTCCTTTACTATACATTGTTTTACTAGTGATTTAGTTCTTCTGGTCTAATTTCTGCAATTGGCACAGTCTAGGCCCAGGGAGGGACAAGGGGGGCAAATGTATAGGGGTCCGTAAGCAATGAGGGCCCATTAGTGGTGCACGTTAGTTTCAATTTATTGTAGCTACTTTTGTATTATGTAAGATGTTAAAAGTTTAATTTAAACTTTAAATTAATCTATCAATACGGATATCTACAAGCATTTGTACTATCAATGGCAAATGTATTTTAAGTCTAATAACAATGACCGCTGCGCCACCAAGCCCCAGTCTAATAACACTTTGCATCATTAGGACGGGGGGGGGGGACCAACGTTTTAAGGAGTGTAATATTAAGTCACCTACATAAAACATTTTTGGACGTACATGGACCTGATCTGCAACAAGGATACATGCATTTGCTTAATTTTCTGAGTGGTGCAGCAGGTAAGCTATAGTGAAATATAATAATCCTAAAAATGGAATCAAGCCTATTGGAACCATGCATGTGGCAGTAACAGGGACCAGAATGGAATCAGGAGAGTTAAAATACATTAAATTTGTTGACGTAATGTCACAAACCAGGAAACTCATGTTAAAGTGTGCATGCACAGTCTACTCCGATATCATTAGCGACATGCTCTGGCTACTGGTGTAGCCTATGAGACTACATGATTATAGGCCTACATTTCCACTAGCAGCATATCAGTAGGTTAATTAAGAATTATTTGTAAGAAGTCAAGAGCTTGTTCATCCTATTTTTAGATCCAATTTAACCTGTCACATAAACGTTATGGTGAATATTATGGATATGGTAACCTTAAGTTCAGGAATTGTTATCCATATGCTGCTACATTCATGAAACGATCATGCAACTTTAGTGGCTAAGGCAAGGGCATTAATTCATAGAAGGTAACTCGAATGGCCTAGGCCTAACCTAAAAATTAGTTAGTTATTGAGGTTTTAAGGGGCGGAAAACCTAAAAATTACAAGTAACGTGAAATTAACAAAGTTGTTCATTGAGCGACACCACTATTCATTCATCATCAGTTTAGTCTCCCAGTGGATCCATTGTATGAAGGTTATCTTTCCACAACTGGGACGTAATTAATATGTATGAAAGAAAAACAGGTCATCTACAGTACACGTACAAAGGAATGTTTACTAACCTGGATAAAAATAATCCTCCTTTGAGAAATGCAAACCGCATACAATCATATATTTAGAAATCGGCTTTGCGAAGTACTCGACTCCATTCCTTCTTTAAACCTTTCTCTTTAGGAAAGTAATGCATTGATATGCCTCTTGTTGCCTTTGAAGAGCACTGTGGAACTGAACAATATCTATTACTCATTTTTCAGCCTCGGTTATTATGCAAAAGCTGAAAAAATGAGAGAAGATCACACACGTCAACAAAAATCGCAGGTTAAACAGCTGTTTGTTAATATTTCTATCACCATTCCTCTAGTTCCAGCTAAGCGGCAGCACCGTCGCTTGAGTTCGCGAATACCATCGGAGAACCTGGATAGCGACCATCGATTGCTGGTAATGAACCTGAGAGGGAGTAAGGAGAAGAAAGGGACTGAGAACCAGGAAAGATGTATAAGGATATGGAAACTGAAAGAAGGGTCGAGTACCTCAAAATGGTAAAGGAAGGAATTCCAACAGATGAAGGAAGAGGAATGGGCTAGATTTAAGAAGACACTAGTAGGTGCAGCAGAAGCAGTATGTGGGAGGACAAGTAGTAAGAAGAGGTGGAAAGACACACCATGGTGGAATGAGAAGACAAGATATAGTAAGGGAAAAGAATAGAGCCTTTAGGAGGTGGTATCAAAATAGGACGGTAGAGACAAGGGAAGAGTACCGGGAAAGAAAGAACGAGGCAAAGAGAGTAGTGGCTGAGGGGAGAAGAAAGTGGATGGAAGAGTGGACAAAGATGATGGAGGATAGTGAAGGTACAAAAAAGGTCCTGTATGGGATGGTAAAAAATAAGAGGCGGAAGGATCCTACGGATTATGTTAGAATGGTGAACAAAAGGCGACAAGAGATAGAAAATAGGGAAGAACTGAAGAAAATGTGGAAAGAATATTTTGAAGAACTTCTGAACCCAAATGGAAAAGATGGTGAGGAGGAAGAAATCGGGGAAGAGGAAGATGAACTGCAAACAGAAAAGGACAACATGGAAAGAAGTGGAAGATGCAGTGTACAAGATGAAAGGAGGGAAGGCACCTGGTGTGGATGAGTTGAGTGTGGAGATGGTGAGAGCAGCAGGAGAGGTGGGGATACAGTGGTTGTACCGAGTGATGAGGACAGCATGGAAGGAAAGGAAGACCCCAGAGGACTGGAAAAAAGGAATAATTGTCCCCATCTTCAAGAAAGGTAGTAGAGCAGATTGCAGAAACTATCGGGGAATAACACTGATGAGTCATTGTGCAAAGATCTTCGAGAAAGTTTTGGAAAGGAGAATTAGGACAAGGATAGAAGGAGGGATGAGGGAAGAACAACATGGCTTCAGAGCAGGAAGGTCCACAGTGGATTTGATTTTTGCTGTAAGGCAGCTACACGAACAGCACTATGAGTATGGAACAGATCTACTGATGGCCTTCCTGGACATTGAGCAAGCATATGACAGTGTATGCCGAAACAAAATATGGAAGTCCCTGGAGGATAGAGTAGAGAAATGGACTATAAAGAGGATAAAGGAGATGTACAAGGGAAGCGTGAGCTGTGTGAAAGTGGGAGGAGACTGGTTGGAACAGAGAAACTGCCTGAAACAAGGAAGTGCACTGTCACCGTTACTTTTCATTGTGGTGATGGATGACATAATGACCAGAGTGGCACAAGTAATTGGGGAAGGAAAGATGAAATCAATGGTGTTTGCAGATGATTTGGAGAAACAAGGAGGAGGAGGTACAGGAACAGTTGGAAAGGAAAGAACCACAACGGGAATAACAATTGGTGGGGAACAGCTGAAGAAAGTGGAGAGTTTCAAGTATCTGGGAAGCCTGATACAAGATAATGGAAGAAACGATAGAGAAATAAATGAGCGGGGGAGACAGGCAGAAGCATTTCGGAGGAGTGTGAGAAGCATGTTATGGAGCAAGGATGTCCATCAGAACAGCAAAAAGATCATATATCGGACGTACTATGTCCTTATCCTGACGTATGCCTCGGAGACCTGGGTCATGAAAGGAAGGGAGAAGAGCAAAATACAGGCCAGTGAGAAGCAGTATTGGAGCTACAAAGATGGACAGAATAAGAAATGAGAGGACCAGAGAATTAATGAAGGAGGAACCATTACAGGACGGTATAGAGAAATCTAGACTTAGATGGTATGGACATGTAAAACGAATGGAGGAGAAGAGGATACCCAGGAGAGTACACGAGACAAAGTGGGAAGGAAAGAGACCGAGAGTCAGGTAGCTTAAGGGGGTGGAAGAAGAGAGGAGAAGACTGGACAAGGGTGGAGGCTGAGAGATGGTGGGAAGACGTTGGCGAGGCTTGTGTTCCAAACAGACCCGGCCAGTGGCTGGAAACTGTGCAAGATGGTGTTAATGTAAATTGGGAAGAAGGCAGCCGTGGCCGTAAGTTAGCCATCACAGCATTTTCCTGGAGTAGAGCCGGGAATTGATATAACATTCAGTCAGTCGACACAAATTACCGGACATTTACAGTCGAGCGAGCGTCAATAATCCGAACGCCTAATTTAACCCTCTTAGTGCCAAGCCATTTACATTGGTCATGCAGACTATTCGAAATAACGATAGAATCATTATTTTTGCTTTGCATTATAACCAATACCATTCTTTCATACATTATGTTCATAAAAGTAAGTATGGCATCTAAACCATTTTAATTTAGGTTATTCTGATAATTGTTCATTTTTTGTAATAAATCAGTTTCGAAGAAACAATATGTTTCCATCTGTAGGAAGTTCTTGGATACATCTGTAGGCAGAAAACTTCAACAAGAAGGAAACAACTGCACCACAATTTTGGCAGGAACGTGCGTGATTGGGTGAGCGCATGAATATAAACTCAAACCTATCTCGTAATGCACTTCGAAGGAAAAAAGTGAACACCACACAGGCAAGCTTGAAACCTCACCTTTCCAACAGTATGAAATAATCACGGACATATGCCTACAGAAATCTACAAATACAGGGTGATTCTCTATGTAGTTTACAACTTAATAATATGAAATTATTTATTGGAACCACTTACAGACTTGGTTTATATGTTATTGACTCACGTAGTTTGTAGTTGCACAGTTGGAAATGGCGTCTTTCACTGGAGTGGAAAGAGCGAAGTGCGTGTTCTGGTTTGAAGAAAACAAGTCAGCAACGAGTGTACAGCGGAGGTTTCACACAGAATTTGGCAAAGACCCACCCAACAGACCAACAGTGTAGGCTACAAATGGCACCAGACTTTTACCGAAACAAGTTGTTCTGTGCTACACACAAAGGTGCCAGGCCGCGCACCTGTGACTGGCGATGTGGCGGAAACGGGGAGAGGTTCGTCCGCAGTCCAGAAAAATCGAAACTGGTATCCCTCAGGCCACTCTTTGGCGGGTGTTGCGTCGACATTTGGCCATGAAAGCATACCAATTGCCCTTGGTTCAAGCACTAAGTGAAGCGGATAAACATACCTGACATGAATTCTGTGTTGAAATGATGGATCACATCAGCCGTGATGAGTCATTCTTGAACAATGTGGTCTTCAGGGATGAATCAACGTTGCACCTTTCTGGCCGAGTCAACACAATTGCCGTATTTGGGACATGAAAAACTCATGGGCACCACGTGACAGCCCCAAAGTGAACGTTTTCTGCGCTTTTTCGTGAGAAACAATTATCTGGCCGCCACAGTCCCCAGATTACACACCATTGGACTACTTTCTGTGGGGCTTTGTGAAAGATAGGGTGTACATCCCTCCCCTACCTGCAAATCTTGGTGAACGGAGACATCGCCTCTGTTACCCCGGATATGCTGGTTCATACGTAGCAGGAAATCAACTTCCGTTGGGATGTGTCCAGGATGACAAATATTGCACACATTGAGCCGTAATGGATTTGTAAAAAAAAAGTGTTTTGCTATGTAAGGACTAGGGCCCGGATTTATATGCACTAAAAAACCTGAAAATATGCATGCAAATATGCACTAAAAAGTTAGAATATATGCACGGAAAATAATGAAATATGCATGTAAAACATGCAATTTTATTCACTTACCTATTTACAGGTATCATTTGTTGCAAAAAGAAGCATCACAATAGGTAACTAGTAGTCTTTTAATGTTTTCTGGAGACAAACTATGTCTATTGTCCGTCAAAATTAGTGTATAGGCTGAGAATGATCGTTCTACATCAACTGAAGTGATTGGACAGTACTTATACACAGGCACCAAAGTTTCGGAGCATATATCTGGCAAGGATACCCTAGTTCCACTCAAGTATTGACCAATTAACTTAATCTTCTTCAGTCCTGGGTTCGAATTCAACACCTTTACTAACTTGCATTTAATCTTCTCTCCAATTTTGCCTGGAGCGGAATTCAATGAAGATGCAGCTTTCTCAACGAGATCAAGTGATTCATGGAGGGGAGTGCCAGAAGATTCTAAGCTCTCAATGGCTTTTGGAAGTTTAGAAAAATGTGCATGAATGAAATTCACATCTTGATAAACAGTAGCAGTTTCAAACACAACTTTTGCATCACGGACACACGCAATATGCTCAGCTTCAAGTTTTGTAACCACTTCTTTCACTTCATTAAAATTCTCCTGATAAAATAATACTGCAGATAACCATGTCCCCCACCTAGTCAGGACAGGTTCAGGTGGCAAAGGAACTTCAGGTAGACAATCTTTGTAGAACTGGACACGAGCTGGTGCTTTCCGAAACAGCTTCTTCCCACATCCAATCAAATTGTTAACAGCTGGAAACTGTGTGCATATTCTTCTGCAATGCGGTGTAATCCGTGCGCTAAACAGGTTACGTGTATGAGTTTCGGATAAAATACTTGGAGGGCCTTTGCTGCTTTCAACATATACGAAGCTGCATCTGTGAGCAGTACAAGCACTTTACAACAATTATCCTCAATTTCAGATGGCCACAATAGTCGCAGAGAATCATTTACAAATCTTGCTATTGTGTTATGTGGTTTTCTCTAGTACTTTACAAGCAAGAAGATGCGGCTTACCGGGTTAGTCTGGATGTAATTTACCAACCACGAAATTTGCTATGTAACGGCCACATGAATCCGTTGTCTCATCCACCGATATCCAGACATAGTTCCTTCCGATATCAGAACGGATCAATTCCAGGGTAGATTCATATAGCGGAGGTAGGTAATTTTTCCTAAGAGTTGATTCATCTGGTATTTTTTGATTTACACAATATTTCTCAAGAAATGATTGCAGAACTGGATTGTTTAATTTATTCCATGGAATGTTGCTGCATACGAAAGCCCTACAAAGATCATTTAAAATGTATTAAGAAAACCGGACTTAGGCTTTACCTGCGTAAGAAGTAGTTGTTGTGTGCTGTCCTTCTCCTCCTTTGCTTTAATATGTGCAGTTGTTTTTGAATGCTGTTCAAGCTGAAATTTCTTTTCGCATTTTACTTCCTTCGAGCAAACTTGACAGTATAGCGTGGCAAGTTTGACCTGGCCTGTCATGGCGGAGTCTCGTCTAGGAGGGGAAGTAGTGGGATCACTAGGCGCAAATGCGATTTCCCCTCTTTGGTGCAACAACGGTTTGGGGCTGCTCGCTGCTCGTCGTGGTTATATTATGCAAGCCTAAAGTATCGAATAGGAACATTCTCAGTGACATAGCATTGGTATTGGTGGTAATGAACTGAGAGCCCGCCCACTTCACACACTCCTGACAGCAAGCTTGTTGCCGTGCTTGTCATAGAACAGAGCTGCTCAGTCGTGCTTCGCTTGCCTTGACAGCATCTGTACCGTGCCAAGGTGTTGGGAATAATGACTACTTGGCAACATCTAACCAGCACGTGATGAAGTATGTGCTCACTGGTTGACAAAGAATCCAGACAGGGGGATGACGTAATGCAACTGGACGCACATGCGCACCGGAAGGTTCAGATCAAACTTGTTCCCCAATACACGATGACATCATCTGTTGAATAGTCCCTATTACCCGACACCCACTGATTTAGTAAATCTCTTCTCCTGCTCTTTTCCTTAGGCATTTTTAGAAACTAACACTTGAGATGCAGGGCATTAAACTGAAACGTAACTAGTGAACTGAAGATACTTCTGTCCTGACCAATTGCCCAACCCCCTGAGATTATTATCAACTGTGGTAGAGAAAGGAATTCTGGGAAGTCCAGCCAGCCTGCCTACCCATACCTAAGCTATCTGTTGCCATTGTCAGTTGTGAAAGTAAAGTGCCTTTACACAGAGTCGAAAACACCAATTAGTGAGGGATGCACATAATATAGGCATCTAGCTAGGGATGCACAAAACAGATTTATTTTAGTACTTGTAATTGTCCTTAAATTCAGACATATATACCGGAATATGCTGTTACGTCTAGCATATGCACTAAACCTCAAAATATGCATATGCATTTTTAAAAAATCTGGGCCCTAGTAGTGACATATAAACCAAGTCTGTAAGTGGTTTCAATAAATAATTAATTATTGAAGTTGTAAACTACATAGAGAATCACCCTGTATATTATAAATAGTGCGGCGATTGAATCGGCTTTGGCACTTTTGGCATGAGCCGATCTGATCGGCGTGTGGCACTGAGAGGGTTAAACACGTGAACTGTATTTTGCCCGGCGCTGTGAGGGAACAATGACCTTGGGAATGTATCCACTCCCCTTCCCTCCAGTGGGACAGTTGCTTCACTTGTTCAGAACTGTGTGTGTGTGCACTTGATCAGGGACACTGTAGAGGAAACATACATTTCTAACTATAGAAACCAAACTCAAAATATTTAAGAGACTTGAAAGAGGTTCAAGTGGCTGGTCTTTGTCAAAACATTATGGAGTGGGTAAAGCTACCATCTCTGGCATTAAAAAGAAAAATGGTAGCATTCTGACTCTTGCTTCTAAGTTAGATTCAGATGATGGGTCTCAAGTCAGAAGAACCGCAAATGACAGTTCACTAGAGGAAGGTGTGTTTTTATGGTTTTCTCTGGCCTTTTTTTGGATTTAAAGATACAAATAAATCAAAGTACAATATGTAAGTACAAAAAGTATTTATTTATATTTATCTTAACATTTTTAGTGTAACTAGAATTTCTAGGTTATGTTCGAAAATTCGAACCCCGGCCCCCCAGTCCCAATTTATTCGGATTTTCGACGCTCCACTGTACACTTCAGGTTATTTTTCACATATTCCAGAGATTGGGATGATTTTATGTTGAGCGACTCAAAGTTACAATATCAATTGTTAATGAGGCGACACTGAGTAAAAGCTTCAAAGCTATCCTTAGAGCCGGGAATTGAACCCGAGCATACAGCCAAGAACGCTAGTTCCCACACCATAAGGTGGTTTTGCTAAATCCCTCTCAACTTGAAAGCTTTCCCACAGACCCATTCCCCCCCAGGGCTTCACATCTAGTGGGACGTGGGTTGGCGACCATGGGACCACAGCCGAGTCCGGTATTCCTTCCACTTACTTGTGCCAGGATCCTCTCCGTCTTCTTTCCTGTTGACCTCTCTTGGTCAACTCTTGTTTTCTTCTGATCCCAACGGTATTATCAATTAATATGATAAAATTGGTCCGGTTAACTCAGAGTTTCGCCCCAGTGTGCCGTTGGGCTTGTCAGTTGTGCCAGCCACCAACCAACCTGCGCTCCATTCCTCAAAGAGCCTTGATTAATCACAATTCACACCATGTTGACCATCACAAGATATTTTAAAGAAAAGTTGAGACTGTTTTATAAATGTTTACATAAATGTCTTTTTTGCAAAATTATTTCTGACATCAAATGAAAGCCCACATTCGTACAGGACTGTTTTGAACTCTTTTCCTCAAATTTTTCATAGAAAAACCAAGTAAACTATTATGAACAAAGCTTGTCTCGTAATTACATTTGTTTCTTTTCTTATTAACATCGCTAAAGAAAGACATAATATGGCTGAAACTGGTACCTCTCATTAATTGATGTATATCAATTTAGATTAAACATCAATAAGAAAAGCTATTGGATATATCAAAACATATGTAAACCTTGTTGCTCTGTATGGGGCAGAATGCTGGCCTTCAACTAAGGAGTTGCAACAGCTCAGGTGGGCATCTGGCTTGACACTCCATGATCATGTCAGCAATAATGACATTCGCAAGCGATATGGAATAGCGCCAATTGCTGATAAGATGAGGGAAAGCCGCCTTTGCTAGTATGGCCATGTCTTATTGGCTGCTGAAACAACAGTTGCACCCACTGGATTGGCATTGCGGATAGATGGGAAGAGACCAACAGGACGACCGAGACATGACGATTTAAAAATTGCCGACTTCATCCTGACATGGTGCACAATCGTGTAATATAGAACAAGTGCTAAAGAAGAAGGAAGAACGCATGTAAACCTTTACAGCATTATCCGATTCGGAGATCAGGATTCGCCACTGGAAATAGAATGGAACATTTTCAGCCCTCAAGATCATCATCTAGGGATCCTTCCAGCGGGCCTCCATCTAACTCTTGTCATTTCAGATTTCTCCTTGAATATCTTGGGACATCAGTCCCCTCTTCTTCTGGGACGACCAACAAGAGTCTCTTGCCCGGTCCCTTCCTTTCCAAGTACTGTCTGGCGATACGAGTCTCCGGCATCCTTTGTACATTACCAAACCACTTCAACCTTGCAATACAGTCATTTCTGATTCTGTCTTTCCTCGTTTTCTGCAGAGTTGATCTCACATTTCACATGACCGTAATTTACTGATGTCCCTCTTCAATAAGACACAAAACTCTAAGCTGTATGTCATGATTGGCAGCTGGTATGCTTTAACAGGGTGTCTACGACCCGGGAAAACCGGGAATTCTCAGGGAATTATGAATTTCTGGAATAATCAGGGAAAAATCAGGGAATTTCTTTGTTAATCAGGGATTTTTCTCCATTTGTCTATATCCCGTAAAAGTGGAAGCAATACTTTCGAATTTCGCGGGAAGTGATCGCTCGTTACCGGTAACCAAAGTAACGAATTTTACAAACGGGTAACGAAAGTGACGAAAAAGCACCGAATTTTAGAAACGGGTAACGAAAATTTTCTGTAGGCGGGTTGAATCATTTAAACTCGCGCCACTAGGCTCAGAGATTGCGATGGAGCGAGTTTCACGCAAGCGGCGCCGATTGCATAAGCTATACTTCGCCGTGCCTGAGCTAGAGGAAATGCATACTGTGGATACCTTGTGTGGTATAGGCTACATCAATTCAACGTATATTTTCGGCATCAAGGATACTTTCTACACACATCAAAAAAAGTTTTGCATCACCTCGGTTCCAAGAGTTCCGGAACCGTTAAATACAAAGGGAATAGAGATCAACACAAACAACATTTCAGCTCGTTTTATTGCTCATGAGACCCACACATTGCATGTTGTACCATCATACAGCTAGACTTTCAGCATTTGTGGTCCAGATTGCAGTACACACCACTACCTCTAATACCCAGTAGCACGTCCTCTTGCATTGATGCATGCCTGTATTCGCCGTGGCATACTATCCACAAGTTCATCAAGACACTGTTGGTCCAAATTGTCCCACTCCTCAACGACAATTCGGCGTAAATCTCTCAGAGTGGTTGGTGGGTCAAGACGTCCATAAACAGCCCTTTTCAACATATCCCAGGCATGTTCGATAGGGTTCATGTCTGGCGAACATGCTGGCCACTGTAGTCGAGCGATGTCGTTATCTTGAAGGAACGCATTCACAAGATGTGCACGATGAGGTCGAGAATTGTCGTCCATGAAGACAAATGCCTCTCCAATATTCTGCCGATATGGTTGCACTATGGGTCGGAGGATGTCATTCAGGTATCGTAAAGCCGTTTCGGAGCCTTCCATGACCACCAGTGGCGTACGTCGGCCCCACATAATGCCACCCCAAAACATCAGGGAACCACCACCTTGCTGCACTCGCTGGACAGTGTGTCTAAGACGTTCAGCCTGACCAGGGTGCCTCCAAACACGTCTCCGACGATTGTCTGGTTGAAGGCATATGCGACACTCATCGGTGAAGAGAACGTGATGCCAATTCCGTGGGGTCCATTCAGCATGTTGTTGGGCCCATCTGTACCGCGCTGCATGGTGTCGGGGTTGCAAAGCTGGACCTCGCCATGGACGTCGGGAGTGAAGTTGCGCATCATGCAGCCTATTGCGCACAGTTTGAGTTGAAACACGACGTCCTGTGGCTGAACGAAACGCATTATTCAACATGGTGGCATTGCTGTCAGGGTTCCTCCGAGCGGCAATCCGTAAGTAGCGGTCATCCACTACAGTAGTAGCCCTTGGGCGGCCTGAGCGAGGCTTGTCATCGACAGTTCCTGTATCACTGTACCTCCTCCATGTCCGAACAACATCGCTTTGGTTCACTCTGAGACGCCTGGAAACTTCCCTTGTTGAGAGCCCTTCTTGACACAAAGTAACAATGCGGACGCGATCGAACTGCGGTATTGACCTTCTAGGCATGGTAGAACTACAGACAACATGAGCAGCGTACCTTCGTCCTGGTGGAATGACTGGAACTGATCGGCTGTCGTACCCCCTCCGTCTAATAGGCCCTGCTCATGCATGGTTGTTTACATCTTTGAGCAGTTTTAGTGACATCTATGAACAGTCAAACTGTATCTTGGATACAATATACACAGTCAACGTCTATATGCCGGAGATCTGGGAACCGAGGTGATGCAAAACTTTTTTTGATGTGTGTAGTTTTGTGTGAAATATTTTTCTGTGTTCTTAGGAAACCTGACTTTTCTCGAGACGTTTATTCGCGAAAACTTCCTAAACTAAACAGAAACCTCTCATTTCAGTTATTGACCTCTAAATTTTGAGTCAAATTGAAGTCCAAAAATAACGTGAAATAATTTAATGTTGCTATCTTGCGAAATGTCACCGTTTCGAAACAAAAAATACGAAATAGCTTCGAAATACATAATAACCTACCGGTATTTTAATAATCTGTCTCGTAAATTTGCGACATCCGGTATGGTTAATTCGAAATTCAGTTATATGTCGATTTTTCCTTCGAACTTCGGTTCCATCGGATATATAATCTAACTGGTTATTTCGATAACTTGTATAATTCGTGATTCGCATTCGAAAGAGAATGTGCCCTCTTGTCGTATTATTCGTGCAATGCTCTCAGAATAATTCGTAATATTCGATACGGTACCTACTTCGAACGTTCATCCTCTAAATCACATCCTCAAGACGAATGGCTGACATCATGACTTGCCTGCGCGAATCTCGTCAAACGGACCGAGATAGACGTCAGTTGCGTAAAATGATAAATCCCGTCTCCTATCGTGAACTTGTGACTACGAGGACTGCGGGAATCCTGTCAAAGATGATTGGGCACCCATCACGAAACATTCCGAAACCTACTCGCCACTTTTACCATGACCGTATACTTAAAAGCGTACGGGGAGCGAGAAGTGCATCAACCCACTTAGAAATGACTGCCTACGCTGCATCGCGATACTAATTTTCCTCCGTGATCCACCCTGAACTTATGAACTCCCAACCACAGCATAGGGACAGCGGGAATCACGGCGCCGACCATACAACATGTCCATTACTACTCGTGAATTTTAACCATACCTAACCTTGAGCTTGCCTCCACCATTCTGTCAGGGCAGATAGGCAGGCAATCGTTGAACGGCTGGATGCAGCGCCGATTGCATAATATTGCGAGGACAACGTGAATCTCGTAAAACGGCCGAGAGCGGCAGCGATTGCGTTACATCGCGATATTTCTCCACCTTCAATGACTAGGACAACTGGATTCTTGGCGCCGATTGCGGAATAATGCTATATTTTCTCGTGCCCGACCTCAAGGACAATGGAAATCTCGTCGAATGACCAAACGTGACACCGTTTATCTAAATCGCGATTTTTCTTCGTGTTCTATCGTGAAAACTGCGGGAATCTCGTCAAACGGCTGAGACCAGCGCCGATTGTGTAACATCTCGATATTTCTCCGTACTTGACTGCAAAGTCAGAATTCGGTGACGATCACGTAACGTCGCATACAATTCTTCGTGATCTACCGCGGGGACAAAGGAAATCTCGCCAAACGGTAAAGAGCAGAGCAACCTCTTGATATTAAAACAACGTATTGTGCACAAGACAACATATTAGCTGAAAGAACTGATTTGATAATTAATATATAGTATTTTTTATTATTTATTTTATTTACAGCTTTAAACACAGTTCATTGTTGTTTATCTTCACCGCGTGATGAGCCTCTTTGCTTGCAGACCACAGACGTATCTTGAATTCAAAGGTATCTAAAATTGACTAAAAGGTAACTAAAAAGAAACTAATTTTTACTTCATCCTTACAGTAGACTCCCGGATGACAGTGCTCAGCCAATGAGCAGTGCCTTCTCAAGGTCAACTGAACGTATGATGTGCCAACTTTTCCGTTCGCTTTCTGCGCAGGAGCCAACTAGGCCATTTTATTGGGCCTTGAGCATTTTGTTCGTTGCGATCAGTATTGCCAATTTAGCGATTTTGTCGGTAGATGTAGCAACTTTGGCGACAAAATATTTTAAATTTAGTATTGTTTATAAATATACTATGTGAGCTGCCTGAATAGGATTGACATTTCAGCGGAAATTCCACGTCAGTCATCACCGCTCTGCCTCTTGACCAATCCATGTTCGTATAGTTGATGTCATAATACTCTGTGTTGCAATATTACCGCCCACGTGCCTCAGTGCCTGGTCAGCTTTATCTCTGGCTTGTACAGTTTGGCAATCTCGTTCTCAGACCACATGGAGAGACGAGAAATGTCAATCCTATTCTGGCAGCTCACAGAGTATAATATACTAGCTTCGCCCGGAAACAGTTATGAATGCATTACGTGACAAGCGCTTTTTTTTTCGATGTCAATGAACTACGACCTAGGCCTATATCCGTTTTACGTCTCTGCATGATGGGTTGAAATCACTGACTGGACTATTAATTATATTATCATGGAGATAGCATGAACAACGAATTCTTGTCAGACGTAATTTAAGAATGGCGAGGTGCATGAAACTCAAATCCCCCTCCCGTCCAATCTAAAACCACTTATAGTGGGCGATGTATTGAAGATAGATATATATTCTCGTGGATTTTTTGTAGAACTTTCCATGCTGAACAATTCTTACACTCATAGTATATTGATATTTTTAACGGTTTGCCCAGTGTAAGCTTCAAAAGTGCAGATAGGTATATTGTCTCGATAGTGCTTTCGGTACAGGAAGTGAGGTTTTACCGTGTGTATTGTCATGTCAAGTGTTAGCGCGCGCCCGGGCAACATGTGTTAGACTTGGGTTGACAATATGGTTTGCGCGGCTTTTCGATCCCGGTATTCTTTGATTATTGTCTGCTGTAGTTCTACTGTTAATGCTTTAGTGTGCTGTTTGAAGTTTACTAAAAATATAACATTTGTGCCATTGTGTGCTAAATCTATAGTGAAAACTTATGGTGTGCAATAATTTCCAGGGTGTTCTTGTGCTGCTGTGGATATATGATTTAGCCCCTAAAATACGTAGTCGTTCAAACACGTGGTTGTGCTACCCCCGATTATATCGTGTGCTATTCGATCTGTGTCTACTCTTGTGCATCGAGGCAAATAACCTCTCGCTCTGCTTACGAATATTTCATTTGGGATACCTTGTACTTTATACTGTAGTGATTAAAAGGCTTAACGGAAGCTCAAGCACTTGTGCTGTTGTCTAGCTCATGATCACTATGAGGTTGTTAATGTGATCATCTGAAGTCCACTTGGTATCTTTACCTTGTAGATGCTGCCAGTTATGTTCAGGCTGGTTCACGATTGGCCCGGGAATGAGAACGGGAAGCTTGCTGGGGGTCTGGTTAACCACTGGAACGGGAACAAGGAAAATGTTTGATGTTTATGTAATGTGATGGATATGCCTAGTGCCCTTAAATGCATATTTATTGCTCCTACGTTCCTTGGCTAGGCTAGAACTTATGTCCTATTTTGTTTTTAATTGCGCCCAGGAAATGTGTTTGTAACACCTTTCAAACTCGGCCTTGTATTATCAAACAGACTAGGTTAAATTATTTTAGACTGATAATGGTGTGTTCTGGCCTGTCGAAACATCATTGATAATGATTTCCTTCATTTAAATGTATTTAAAAATTACTAAATTGACGAAATTAATATTATATAAACAGTATTTCATACCAATTGTAACATATGGACTGGAAACACTGGTAATGAATAAAAGGCAAAATAGTAAGATACAAGCAGTAGAAATGAAATTTTTAAGAACGTCAGCTGAAAAGACAAGAAGGGATAGAATTCAAAATATTGAAATGAGAGAAGAGTTAAATATGGAACCGTCAAATCAGAAGATACAGAAAGCAAGGTTAAGTTGGTTCGGACATGTAAAAAGAATGGGTAAGGAAAGAGTAGCAAAAAGGGAATTAGAAAGTGAAGTCAAGGGAAAGAGACCAGTTGGAAGACCGAGAAGAAGGTGGTTGGACCAAATTTTGAAGGACATTGGAGAAGCTGGGTTGGATGTGGCAGAAGTGATGGAACATGAAAAATGGAGGGACAGAAAGGAGTGGAGGAGGCTTGTAAACCACACCCGGTTGGCTGTAGTGGGACTTGGATGATGATTACTCAATTACATCTGTCATGACGAGGTGGACCTAATTCTGAGTGAGAACTTGGAATATGCCTCCCTTCGTCCCTTGGATATGTGTAAATTACTGTATAGGCTTATATTCAGACTTATGCTACCGAATATCATACCTGCGACGTAGATTAGTGATTTCAATGGTAATGAAAGGTTTTACAAATTAAATATTGGTCTAAGATGATCCCACTCATATGGTGACACCTTGATGTGTGTATTAAACCTCCCTTTGTCCCTTTTATTGGAGGCATTTACTGTAGCATGACTTAATAGACCTTGCTTATTTTACTGGACAACAAGTTCACTTATTGAAATAAATTTATTTTCACAACTGTTTCCCTTGGATCCTGGAATTTCCGAGAACAGAAAACTTAATTCTATTTTCCTTTTGCTTTCCTGGATTACATTTTGCTTCTTGTTCCTGGAGAGCGCTTAAAATCAATCAAAAATAGCGTGCATTTCATCATACTTCCCGTTCCCGGGCGAATGTTTAGCATTCTTTACTCAGGGAATTCTCTCATTAATTCTGGAAAAATCAGGGAATTCTTTTAAGACGAGTTGGTAGACACCCTGTTTAACATCGTCTGCTTAGCTCTTATAGGGACTGCCTTATCCCAGACTAGGTTCCACACTTGGTAGGAGAAAGTAGAACCCTTAGATACTTCCAGCATAGCACTCCCCTGATTTGAAATTGTGCTTCCAAGATAACCAAAACTTCCCACACATTTGATCCTTTCCCCATCAAGTGTTAGATTACACTGCTCATCATCATTGCTACTGTTCAGCCAAGACCAACTACAATCCTCAGACCTTAATGTAGAAAAAACATGGCGGCGATGGTTGCCCTACCAATAGCTAAGATCATGTCATCGGGCTTGTCACAGTTCGTGTAAATTATTATTTCTACTCACCTAAGAGCATAAAAGATATCACAAGACGAGACTCGGTTCCGAAGAAATATGCATCAATAATTTAGAATTACCTGAATTAATTTATATAGTGCTGGCCTCGTATTATAGGTTTCTTAGTCTTCACCCAAGGGGCATCTACAATAGTCTCACTGTTTCTGTCATTGAATAAGAAGCTTTTTGGCGAGTTATCACGATTTGTATTCAAGTTCAGTAATTATAGATTAATATTATTAGCAAAAAAATCAAACAGATTCTGAAGTAAGAGAAAAGTTAGTACCCGGTTACTGAAGTGTTGTCCCCACATGCTGAGTACACAATCGGAATGAGAATAGTTACCTGAAATAATCGAACCAACGCTATCGAGATACAATTCAATTAAGACCTCTCGTAGAATTGTCTAAAATCTCGGCTAAAACATCACACCGAATTAGTTGATTGAAATATGCAAAGAAGTCGTCGTGTGGATATCTGAACATAATTATGGAGAATACTACACACGAGGGACACTATAATGTGTTACCATCTAACCTATGAAACATTCACTGTTACCGTTTGGAATAGTTGTATCATGACGAATAGAAATAAATAGTGTTATCACTCACCGAGTTCAACCGCGCCCCGCTCGGCTAGCGCTAGCGGCGCTGATCCCCAACGCTACACAGTCAGCTGTTCAATAGTGGGATACGCGCTGGGCTACATAAACCTCTTTACGAAGGCTGCGGTTACGCTGATTACAACAAATTGTGTGTTCGTTTAAAACCCTCCGTTAGTCGCGCATTGATCTGACAGCTCCATGGTTCGTTATATTAATTTTAATATCAAGCCAACAGTTCAAGTTATGATCTTATCGTCTCGTGACATCTTACACCAAACCTTAGTAAGCATTTTTCTGGAGTTGTGAAATAGCGTGCCTAAAATAATTTTAACACGTGTAACATTTTGTCAGCGTTAGATTGATAGTACCAGCGCTCGCAATGATGTTACATTCTGTCAGTGAGTGGCAGGTGTGCTGTTATACCGATTATTTGGCTTAGTATGTTGCCTTAGTTAATATCAGTAAGGAGATTGCGCCTTACGAAAACCTAAGGATGCAGATGAAGCGTGTCACCTTCTGCTGAAAGATAACGAATAGCTAGTTCATGATTCAGTAATTTCAAAGGAATTTGTGACTCCGATACTGAAGACAAAGTTGAAACAAGATCCGAAGATCAGGAGGACGGTAACGGAAGCGAAGAATTGGATGACCGCTTATTTTAGTGGCAGGTTGGCCATTATTATATGTCTGACTCATTCTTGGCCACTTGGCTATCACCACGGAAGTCCGGGTTCGATTCCCAGCTCTGCCAATAAATTTAATACTGGTCTGAGGGCTGGAACGGTGTTCACTCAGCCTCGTGAGGCAAAAATGTTAAGAGGCGCGTTCGATTCCTACCTCAGCTATCCTGCAAGTGGATTTCCGTGGTTTCCCACTTCTCCTCCAGGCAAATGACGGGATGGTACCTAACTGAAGGAGACTGCCGCTTCCTACCCAAATCCGACCTCAATTCCAAATACACACACTATTTATTACAGACATCATAATGACACAGGTTATCAGACGAATTCTAAACAAACCCAAACAAACGGGACTACGTGACCACGATGTCGTTAAGTACCTAAAGAATCAACAACTATTATTATTTTAGGCCTATTAGTATTAATACGGATTTTTTTTCGTTTTAGGTAAGGATGGCACGAAATAGAACAAGTAACCATGGAAGGCTGCCTTCATTCCGTATCCTACTGGGCGGCTTTCGTGATTTTACATCAGTGGATAGATATTTCGGTAAATTTTGAAAAATGTGAGGTACTGATCCTGGTTTTAATTTCCACTTCACGCGAGGAATTTCCACGTTCCCATAGTTCACTACGAAACAGTCCGCCTTTATAATAATTAAATCTTCCGAAAACCGCTCGTCACAGATTCTATTTTTGATCGACAATTGCTTATCTATCCACGGAATAACTCTCGCCCATTTCGCAAACAGATTTGTTTCTTTTGGCGGTGTGAAAAAATGTTTACCATCAGATTGTCTTCGTAACCCGATTTACTTCCAGGAACAAAACATTACGACATTTTCCCGAAACAACAGAAAACTTAGTTGTTTGCACACACAAAGCACTGCACAGACATTCGTAAACTATTACAAAGAAACAAATTCCCTCGAATAATATGACTTCTCGCGCACAGGATATTACAGTACTAACCTCGTGGGTTACTGTCACACGTGCTTATGGTTCGGCGCGACTTCCGCGCCACACACTGGCTGGACCACGAACTACAATGCTTAAGTAGCGGAGTGATTACACTGTTTATTTCTATTCGTCATGGTTGTATGCTGGAAATAGTAGATTTAGTAAAGTAATGTAGGTTGGAAAGCACCATCTCCCTCTTACGGAATCATCGCGGCACACCGTCTCGCAATATAAGTACATAATTGGCAAGTTACTCACAACACTTTATTACACACATCATAATAAAAAATAACTTGCAAGCTGTAAGAATCACAAAAGTATGAATAATGACGGAACACAATGAGTTCACTGTTTGGCACAGGGGAAACATCTTCCTTAACCAATAAAAAAGTTCACTGTATTATTTGGCGTGTATACAAGGCAGTGTAGAACATCTGCCAGACTGGTAAAGATTTACGGAGGCACATGAAGCTGAGCGTTCAAGATAACGTCAACGGTTTGGTCTTGCCGTAGATGCTCATTGTGTTTTCCCTTTACGTACTTAAGTTCGACACTACCGGTACTGAAGTGTACTAAGCTATTATTATATTGCCACTAACTAGCAAATCATTGCGGTGTATATTCTTGAGACACTTCTATTATGCTTTAGTCTTGGGTACTTCAACATCTGCAGTAAATGACACAATGCCATCGGTTGACTGGACAATCATCACACAATCGAACCAGTCCATAATAAGCGTATTATCACATATTTACACACGATTGCAGTACATTAACGTTAACTGGACTTTACAGACATACAGAAGACAGTAAAAATTACAGACAAGCGACAGTTTATCCCAATTTTCATCAAACGAAGCTAATCAAAGCTAATATTGTATCCCAGCAACGAATGTAAACAAACAATATCTCGGGCTTCCGCATACGCCATTTTCACACTTTCGATAGCTGCATTAAGGTCTGAGTATTGTAGTTGGTCTTGGTTCAGCCCTATGCCTCCAAATGTTCAGCTCGTCAGACAGTGTCAATTAAACAAGAAGTTGGGTAGCAGTGAATTTGTGTGTGTTGAAGGGAAGGAGTTGGATTACAGTCCAGCCGCCGAGTCTCCGGTGACATTTCTCTTGAGGGAGAGAGAGACAACGTTGCCGGTTGTGTATCGCGAAATATAAAATACGTGATCTACATACAAGATTTCACACATTTTACAGGCTAATATGGCTTACACTCAAAACAACAAAGATCCGCTTACAAGCGAAAGAGCTGATTGGCGGTACGTGACATCATCTTCCATAGGAGCAAGAGTCTCTCCCAGCTTCGCCAACATAGGCGGAATTCCACAAGGATCGAAGAATTAAGGCATTGAACATCAAACTGAATTGGAAACAGAGTGGGATTTTAATGTTACATACTTAAGACATTAGAGAAGAATTACAGTTTGGAGGATCTGTTAACCAACCTTGGTTATGTTAGTTTCTTTCCCCGGTTCTCCCGCCATCCTCAAACGTCAGGGCCGGAGATTCAGCGGCTGGAGTTGTAGTGTTGCATCATTTTAAATTAGAAAGTAACAGTTTTTCATTATCGTTATATATTTTATAATGTAGGTTTCTTTTTTGCCCATTTGCAAATAAATATATATTTATATACAAAGACATGTTTATCAATTTCTACATTAATGATTATATAAAATCAGGATGTGTTGGGAGAAAACTGGGAACATGAAAATCTGGTTTGGTTCCATCTCGAGCAATACACCACATTTTCCAAACATCTGTGATAAACAGAAAGGTCATAGGGATGTAAAAAAGGAACACCACTAAGGAATTACTGTGTAAACAATGTTTAAAATGAGATATATTCAGATTTTATGTACATTATGATTGATGCTGCTACTTACACACTAATATCATAGAAGGGCCGGGGGTTCTAGCTACAGTTGCTTGTTTGTGATGGTGGTACAATGACTAGCTCACATAGGCCAGTGCAGAGAAATGTAGTCTGGTTAGAATATCTTCACAGCAAAGAGGACTAGCCACAGAGATAATACAGAAAACTGTGTGAAATATCCATGACAATCATGGTTTCCATATTTGAGGAGCTCTAGGTGGGTGATAGCCAAATTATAACATTCCTCCTAGTTATTATACCTGATTTTTTCTAAAACTAATTTTGTACATATCTTGTTATAAAATCTCCTTAATATACCATATTTACTCAATATTAGCAGAAAAAATGATATAAATGTTTGACTCACTGAAAGTTGCACTATTAATTCACGGACTTATAGAAAAATATTCTTATTCTTTCTCCTTAAAAATTTATATATCCGTAGGGTTTACCAAATTCTCGCTTTCAGTAACGTAATGTAAGTTTCTTGATACACGCTTCTTGACATCAAAGTTGCCAACTTAAATTTCCGCACAAAATTACTGGAAACTTCAATACAGAAAGAATTTGGGTTTGTGTGGGTATCTACCCACATAACCTAACAGCGGTAGGAAAGACACCATCATAACTGTTTATTATCATTAGCTTCGAAATATTCTTTCTCTGGGCATTTCAATAATAATAATAATAATGTTATTGGTTTTACGTCCTTTTTAACTACCCTGGCTTTTTAGAGACGCCGGGGTGCCGGAATTTTGCCCCGAAGGGGATCTTTAACGTGCCAGTAAATGTACTGATACGGCTCCCTCGCATTTGCGCACCCTCAAATGCCAGCTGACTGCGCCAGGTTTCGAACCTGCAACCTTGGGCTCAGCAAGCGAGAGCGTTACCCCTGAGCCACGCAGCCAGACTGGGCATTTCAAGGACCACCGTTAAATAAAGTGCATTTTGGAGTGGGGTAAAATATATTTAATAACTGACAACATTCCCTTTGTTCATTGACGTGTGTCGGCACGCTTGAGCGCAGGTTAAATCGCCTTGACCTTCCTAGCGAGCTTTGTTTGGTTTTATATCAGAGTCTTTGCGTGCTCAGTAACTAGATGTCAACTTGTGATAATTAAATTTAATGTTGTCCCTAGAGTTTGGTTGATGATGATTGTTGTTGTAAGGGGCCTAACATCTAGGTTATCTGCCCCTACCTTGAGTTTGGACCACGTGCTCGTGGTGTAATTGTAGCGACTGTTGTGTCACTCGCAACCCCTCCTCCCGTAATTTGGCCAGTAACCTTCGCCTTGCCTTTCATATTTTTCCTTTTGAATATTCATACGTCCACCACGGGGTTGTAAGATAGTGTTCTGTTTCTGTTGTGTGCCCTTTTTCCCTGTTTGTAATTTTGTTTTCTTTAAGAATATAGAGTTTTTTGATAAGTTGGTAACATGATTCCCCTTGGACACGTTCCTCATAACCACCCCTCAGGGGAACAATCCAGCCCTCCACTTCCAGAACCTTCTGTTCTAAGTCCCCCGTCCTCCAGGTAGCATTAACAAATCTAGGCAGGGGATAATTAAGGGGGTCTATACTTGCCCTGCCGGCCCCATGGTGTTGGGGTAGCGCGCCTGCCTCTCACCCGGAGGCCCCGGGTTCAATTCCCAGCTCTGTCAGGGATTTTAGAAACTGACGTGAGGGCTGGAACAGGGTGTACTCAGCCTCGTGAGGACAATTGAGTAGCTGTCTGACAGTGCCCTGATCACGAAATTCAAGATTAACAGCCTAGGGGACCCGATGCGCTGATTATGCGTCACGCCAATATCTGCAGGCATAATGGCTGGGCAGTGGTCGCTTGGTAGGCCTAGGTCCTTCACGGTCGGTAGTGCCAGGGATTATATATATATACTTGCTCTGCCTTCGGATTCGTCCGGGGAAGGAGCGGTATAGTAATGGTAGCAGAGCGTGGTTTGTAACGTAAATCTGGATGTCGCCACTTGTTCATGGTGCTCCTCTGGCTTTGGAATGAACGTTTTGTGGATTTTGCTTGTATCTACATCAGGTGTAGCGTTTGGCTTTGGAATGGACGACTATCTGGATAAGGGAAAGGGGAGCCTCCCATTTACTTTCGTAAGTTTCTCAGTATTCAACACATTTTTGTATTCCTGGTTGTGATGGGTTAATATGTGAGGGAATGGTATAGTATTACTGTTCGAATCTCCCACCTTGTTTGTGATGGCAGCCGATGTCGACATTCGGAATCCGAAGCGGTTAGTTCTCACTGAATTGTTACTGTCAAGGTCCTTCTTACCTCATAGTTCCGCCCCTTAAAACAATAAGTAACTAAGGTCCTTGCTAGTTTAGGACTGGTTTTCCCCGATGGAATTGGACTAAGAACGGTTCGAGAATCGTGGGAGGACATGAGGCTGAGATTGTTGGCGGCAGCGCTGGCTGGTGGCGATGTAGCGTCCATAGGTCCATTGTCAAGAAAGGGGATCGTACTGGAACTAGGAGCTGTGGCTGGACGCCGAACAGTGTCGCCTGCCCTCAGGAATACAGTGTGTTTCGCTGTATGAGTATCTTAGTCTCGCCCTGTCCAGAGGGAGTGGTTCTTCTATTTTCCATGCTGTGGTATCGTAGGTAAGCGTGAACTGCCTCTTAAATATAAGATATGTATACCGAATTGTGTACACCTTTTGCCCACCATAGGAAGGCTCTTGTCAAAACGTCCCAAGGTGGTGTTTTGAAACAAGTCATTTATGGGCTCATGCATGTCATGTAACGTTGGGAAGGAAGCATATGGATATACATCACCGGCAGTTCACGCTTACACACGATACCACAGCATGGAAAATGGAAGAACCACTCTCCCCGACAGGGCGAGACTAAAGGATTCATAAAGCGAAACACTTAGTATTCCCGAGGCCAGGCGATGCTGTTAGGCTTCAAGCAGCGTCCAGCCACAGCTCCTAGTTCCAGTACAACAGAGTGCAACAGTATGTTATGAATGACTGAGGTGAGTACAACGTTTACCGTTTGTTTGGATACATGCGACAGCAGTGGTGCCAACGTAAGTGGTGATGTTATCTCTCGCAGCAGCTTGTAGGCACTGGAGAATATTTCCTGGTGCCCTGTATAACCCATTTGGGTATTCTATATTACAAACATACTGATATTATATTTATTTATTATTATGCCTTTCAGTCCTTCCTTTCATTCTTAACCCCACAAAAAGGATGTTATTTTGTTTCCCTTGTATTCCATAGTGTTGTAAGAGTTCAAAACAACAACATACTTGTGGCATCATTGAAACATGATGTATTAAAGCATAACGTCCAGTGATGAGACTAAAAAAAGCAAGGATATATCTTAAACCATTCATGAGTGTGATACAACTGGGCTTTTAACTAATTATTTTCATTCAAAGGCCACTCATACTGATAATGCTTGTAGCGACTACTTTTTTTTTTTTCCTTCTTCAAATATCCCAATTTATAATAAATTCAAAAGAGCTCAGTTTTATGACAGAAAAACAGTGAACCCTACTAGTCCGGGCTTCACTAATTTGGAATTTGTATAATTTGGACAGGTTTTCCTCACCGCAGTACTGCGCCATACATCATTCGCACCAAGGCCATCAATTGTAAAATGCCGATCGCATCCCCCTCCCTTCCCGTTCACTCCACTCGTGGCCAACAATAAGTACCGTATGTATCATTATTGATCACCAGCCCGCTACAACGGCAGTGCCTGCTCAGTGAAGTCCACATGACTAGTTACTGTTACATTGTGTTAAATTCTATCTCTTTGATCGCTTAAAAGTGTTTGGAAGTGTCATACTGTTGTCTTCACTAGAATACTGTTAGGGGTAAATATACATCGCTAAGTGCTGGATAAAATCCCAGCCAGTGCTTCTACTCTAGAGTATTACGACAGAGTTTGGCATTAGTAAGTCAACTTTGTCCTCAAACTTTAATGATGGATAACCAATCCCAGGAAAGGTATGGAGACACTTTAAAGCATATTTCAGAACTTTTGAGCTGCACAGTAAAATATTATAGAAAACATTTCTATAATTCGGACTAGGCCTTGCCCCCATTGAGTGAGAGTTTACTGTGTCACAAATACTCCACATTAAGCAGTAAAGCACACAGACCACAATTCTCAGCACAACACAAGGCCAGAATGAGCTCAAGGTTGTACCTAGTACAGGGGATTTGTGAAACAATACACATAACAGAAGAACAACATGCAAAGAAAGGCTTATTAAAGACTTCCTAGTCAGAATTCTTTTGAGCTACAGTCCCACTAACCCTTAGCACTCACACGGCCCCGACAAAGAAAATCTCTCAGGTCCTTATCTGGCTGTAGATATGTTGTCGCGGTATACCTGACAAAATTACCAGCAACAGTATGCTTCTCCCATCTTCTGGCAACACTGTAACCTACCGTTAAACTATATTCTCTTAGGAAACAAGCCGTATGGAGAGGTATTTGAAATCAGCTGTTATGCAACAACATGGCTACATTAGAAGATTGCGAGAAACAAAAAGCGAAGTGATGTTGACAGCGCCGTAAAGTGAAGGGGGGACGACGAGATACATTGCACAGGAAAGCCTGGCTAGTGCTTTGACAGTGTAATTACCGCTAATTATGGCCACACCTGAGTGGAAAACCCAGAACATTGTCCCTAAATATTACATTATTGTAATTAATTATATTGTCTTGTATTATGTTTTTCTATTAAATTCACATTGCAAACATTTGTGAGGTTGGAGGAAATGGCACAAACCGGGTGTGTGCTTCCCTATTTTTTAAATATTTGGATAGTTTTGGACGAGGTTATTACACCATGCTACACAAGTCCCAGTATGACTCAGATTTTCTTCTTTCTTAAAAATCCAGTTGCCCTATCTTTTAACCTTTAAATTTCTAGTATCCCTTCCTGCTCAAATCCTGTGACACCGCACAAACATCTAATTACATACTTTATATTTAGAGCCCTGCGCATACGCACGTTTGTTATCCGAATCTACTGGCATTACAATAGTATTTTCAATTAGATAAAATATTAAAGCAACACATTTAGTTTTGAGGAGAAATTTGTTTTCTTAGGCTATGTACAGTACGTCAAGTTCTATGTTTAAAATGATTGTTATACATCCAGAATTGCAACCCTTGACAGTTCGGAGTGTTAATTGAGCTTAATGATATAATTTGAATGAGATTAGCGTAAATCATCTTACATTTGTCATGAAGAAAAAGAAGAAAAAAAGAACATAAAGGAAAATTATGATATGTCGTAAACATCCGAGTCTTAGCAATGATATTCAACAAGTTCGGATTGTATTCTAAAAACTATCCGCAAATTTACTCCAAACTTTATCCGCTATCCGCACAACCATGGAAACTATATCCGAATCCGTGCAGGACTTTACTTATATCGCACAAGCCGTTTAATGACAACTCTGGATCATCTTATTTTGACGGATATCATGCGTCCTATCTCGTAGTCGCTCTCCCTGCCTTCACTTATAAACTGCTGGTTCATCACTTTCACTGTCAAAATCTGCCAAGAGAAGACGCATGGAAATTTCTCCTGAAAGAGGCTAAGAGGAGACCGTATCGTCTCGACAACATGGACTTGTTAACTTTAATAAGCCATCCTACTTCAGTGGTCTTAGTAAGAGAGTAAAGAAACAGAAAAAAATAATTGGAATCGGTAGGTCTTCGAGGAATATTCGTAACAAAAGCCGTCTGCTACGATGAAACACGATCAAATCTTCTCATTCATAAAATCAAACTGCACTCCTCTGTTCACACTGTGCTACTTTCATCAGACTGTCTTGCATGGGGAAGAGTTCGTCACCACATTACATCATTGTTTATGTTGGCATTCGCCTCGGACAGAGTTCACGTGAGCAATGTCCAATGGCTTATGTTGGCATTCGCCTCGGACAGAGTTCTCGTGAGCAATGTCCAATGGCTTGTGTTGGCATTCGCCTCGGACAGAGTTCTCATGAGCAATAGCTTATGTAAGACAACATCACATTGAAGCAGGGCCATGGCATTGCTCCTGTTCTTGTATAAACAACATTCAATTAAATAATTACAATTTTACTGGCCTCAAGAGAAACCAAGTTCACATTTGGACCCTTGAATTCGACAGCTTTTTTAACTTGGAAATATTAATATCCACAGTGGTCCGCATTGACATGTTAATTAAATGGAAATCAATAATTCATTGGACAGAAATAATATAATTGATTTTAAGTCGTCACAATTATGCTTATTTTAAATATTTGAGTGTAGCAATGGTTTTCATTTTTGGAAAAGGGCAGATCATACACAGGTATGTCGTAATATAATGAGACTGCCAATAACTCTTGACATTTTTGATTTTCCATGACTCAATATTGGAGACAAAGTTAATTGAAATAGTAATTTAATTGAAGTATTTTTACTTGTTATCTGATCCAATTCCCTTGTCCACGTAGGTGCAATGACCTCGCTGTTCCGCCCCTTAAATCTACAATAACTAGTCCTCTCGCTGTACATCACAGCATCAAGGCAGGCACAGTGTCTCATTCCAAATGAAATGATTTGTAACATATGTAAACCTATTTTCCCCCAGGAATCATTCCCATCGGAAACAGGGTGTTCAACAATTGGTACAGGTCATGATTGTCTTCCCCTGCAAGGTTTTAGGAAGGCGGCACAGTGTAAACATACAATTAAAGAGCATTGGCACACCTCCATCGGTTTCAGGCGACATCTAATACAAAATAATGTCAGCTGCTTCTTCACACTTTCTGTAATATTACCAAACAGAAACACAAACACACTCGATAATACTTTCTTCTTCACTGTAAACCACGATATATTCTCTACTGCACGTTCCTATTTCAATCGAATTTACATGATGTGATGAGCGGGAAGAAGTGGCATACAAGGGTAACTTCTACTCGGGGGAAAACAGCATTAACCCTCCAGCACTGTGGCAACACTGTAAACTCCCATCATAGAGTTGTATGAAGAGGTCTGACATCGACAGCATGCTTTGTGCTTCTATCTAGTGGCCAGTTCTTAAACTATTACAAATCTAGCAGGATATATTTGTAAACAAAGCTTCTGACTTTCATTTGATGAGTGCATCTATCGACTGCATCGATTATGCACGATATCGTATCTGAAAGAGAGCTTGTTGATGACACGACTCCCTAAAGGCCGGTTCACAATTGGCCCGGGAACGTGTACATGCGCGCACAATCAGCTATAGCGTAATAATATTAAAACAATCACCAAGCGCCCACTAATAAACACCAATTACACAACTGAAATGCTTCAGAGGGTTTATTAAACACAAATTGTGCGATTTAGAGAAGCAAGGTTAGAGAGCGCATTCACAGGTTATGTTCACATCGCTGACTACTCCTTCCGTACTGCGCATGAGCAGGTACAACGTTTCTGATTGGCCCCGGACAGCTCCGAGAACGTCGAACATGAAACTTAACCATCTCTCCCGTTGGCCTTCCCGGGCAACTCTTAGCTTCTCGTTCCCGGAAATTGATTGTGAACCGACCCATAAGGTATCACGCATTTCAACTTTCTTCTCATTCCCGTTCACGTTCTCGGGCTACTGTGAACCAGCCTTGACAGTTTATCATTGTACTTATTTTAGCAGAAAAACAAAACGTTTCTAACAAATTATGTTATAAAAAACAAATGTTAAAGATATAGTTAATATTTAACAAGTGTGGTAGATTAAGAATACAGTAGAACCCCCTTAACCAAAATGCTCTGGCTAAAAAGAAATTGAAATCGATGGACAGCGACCACACGGACGAACGAAGCAACGCTGGCAAGAGAACAGCGGATCCTGTCCCAGTGGGAAAACGCTAGGAAGCAAACAAGATATGATGACACCTCAAAGCAAGGGCAAATTTTGAAAACTGGAAAAAAATATGATAATTAAATTTGGAAATAAGTCTTGTTCTTCAGGAAATAATGTTTTACAAGATTTATGACGAGCACAGTCATGATAATAATATAATTAGAGTTTTGGTTCTTAAAGCTGCACCAATGATACTTCGTGAACTTCTTCTCTAGGGGTGGATGACCTCTCGAAGTTCCGGCCCTTAAAACAACAATAACTAACAAACAAAACCTCTTCTCTTACAAACACACTCGTATCGTCAGGGGAAAATATAACTATGTCAAATCAAGATCCTCTATGAAAAAAGGGATTTCCAACTAGATTCCTTACCAGTAATGCCAACATTTGCAGCTTGATAAATAAAATTTATTTTAAATTTGGTTTGAAATTATTTGATTGATTACACAATAAAGGGATTCTAACTCATAGGTGAAATATATGTTTGTGAACATTGTGGAAGAGTATGCGGCTCAAGAATTGGTCTGCACAGTCATTAGAGGACCCATAGACATTGAATTCTTATAGTCCCAAAGAAGACATACTCGATAGCGAGTGATAGCTAATCAGCATCATCAATATCAAGAAAGCAAAAGTCTGAAACTACAAAGCAACAGTAAGGAATGCTGTCTTGTATGCTAGGCAGGTATGGGACCGAAAGGGGGAGGTGAAAGATGGTTACCAAGATACAGAAATGAACTATACAAAAATATGAGGAATATTTCAGAAGAAATGAGACTGAAAAGGGCCCAATTTGCTGGACATGGGATTAGGATGGATATGGGGAGATTGACTAGAAGGGTGTGGGAGACAACAGGGAGGAACCAAATGGACACTGGACAGAGATGGAGATCAAGGTGGAAGGGACAGAGAATTGGACAAATAAATATGCACTAACCAATATACCGGAACTGACTGACAGAGAAGGATTGAGGGTCATCAATGGGGAACAAAAGAAAAGAGGACACTGAGGATTTCTGAGGAAGAACGAGAGAAAAGAAGACAATGGATGAAGAGGTTCAGAGATGAGAAAAGTCAGCAGAAAGAGCTGCCCGTGGTCCCATAGAGGCCATAATGAAAGAAAAAAGGAAGCTTGTAGTTTAACGTGACCGTTAATCTCGAGATCATGAGCCACGGGACCTCCTTTTTACGTGGAATCCGAACCACAGGACATGGCATTTCACTTCGAAAATCTCACATGCATTGACCGGGAATCGAACCCGGACTGCCTTGGTGAGAGGCATACAGCTAGACCGCTGAGCCACCACGCCCTCCATAATGAAAGAAGAAGCAGATCAAGAAAAATACTAAATGTACAAAATACAGTGTGTGCTCCTGGAACCTTAATAATTGTATCACTCACTCTACATATATCATGAACTTAAATTCTAAGTCACCTTCATTACTAATACACACTCGAAAGAAATCTACACTGACTGGTAAAAATAAATTAAAAATGAAAACTATTTTCTTTAACCTATTAATTGGTTTGCTTCAATAGCTTGGCTTATTTCTTTGTACAAAGAAAAGTCCTTGATTCAGTTACTAAGAAGGGTTACATTTCCTGGAGGATTTATATTTGGAATACTTTCAAGTGGATAAAGGCTGACCAAATTGCTATCTTCAGACCTTCGAAAATGAATCATCAACCTTACTTCAGCAGCGATTGGGGAGATCAAATGTGCTAAAAAATATCAGTCGAATGCATTATATATGCCAACTCTTCCCACTCTCCATACATCTTTAAAAAAGAAAGAAAAATATATATATAAATCTCAATAAAAGGCGAACATACCATTGCACACATTCCTTAAGCGCACCTTTTCACACACTTACACTCACGCATGTCACTACTCTCTCTGGAGTGTTCCTAGAAGACACAAGTTCACTTGCTTCCTACAGTCACTCAAGTCCGAGGGAACTGCTCGTAGACAATAAATAATAACTTTACCCTGTGTCCAGCCAGGGCTAGTAACTAGGTTCATCCTCTGAATACTAGGATCTGTCTGGGGACACAATCCTACCTGTACTCAACCTTTACGTATCTAGAAGGAGATTAAACAAGCCTAACATGTGGCGTGCTCTCATACGGGGCGTTTAGCGATGAGCTTCCCATCCATGACCTTGAGACCGTGCCGGCTACGGACTGCGAACTTGGCGATGGCCGCGGCTGTAATGTTGGGGGTATGCCTTAGATCCAGCCTACAGAGTGCATCGCACCGAGCCAGATGATCTAAGCTGGAGTCTGTCAAGAATCTACAGTTGGAGAGGTCTAGGGTTTGGAGAGTTTCCATGGTAGGAGCTGGGGGAGTTGCGAGTTGAGCGACACCCGCATCCGTGATGCGCGTGCAGGACGACACGTCCAGACTCTCCAAACGAGGCAGGTGTTGAACGACGTAACGTAACGAAACGTCGGAGATGTCGCAACCGGCCATCCTCAACGACTTCAAACTGCGCAGTCTCGATTTGGTGTCGACGAGGCCCGGCCGAGAGTCCGGAGGCGGGCTGAGAATGTCCCGTAGCGAGGCATCGTTGAGACCCGACACGAAGCTCAGATCGAGCGACGATAGCGGCGGGCAAGCGCAGGTACGTAAGGCGCTCACGCCGGCCCAAGTGCAACCCTGTAGGGACAGATCCCGCATCTGAGGCAGCCGCGCAACCAACCAAGCCAACTGCCTTTTCGCTACACTAGTCCAGTCCAAGCATAACGACTCGGGCTGACGGCGTGCGATTCCCGCCAGGTGCGAAGCCGTCAGATGCCGGTGGGATAAATCCATCCGCCTCCACAGAGAGGGATCCACGCTGAACTTGGACCAAAGTCTGCACACGGCAGAACATCGTGCGAGGTCTGCCGGAGACAGGTAACGGAATACGGGGAGTATGGCAGTCCTGTCTAGAACTGGATTGCTACCGGGCGAACCAGGAGTCAACAATGATTTGGAATTGTCCCCATTAGCATTGAGAGAGTTTCCACCGCCTGCACCCATGCCTTTCACAGGACCCGAAGCTGGTCGGACGACGTAACATGGCCGCTTTAGTATCTTGCTCGAGTTACCCGAAAGTTGATGGGCCAGTTGTGTACGAAGAGCCAACTTGCGAGGTTCTGCGGGGGGTGGACACGGTCCCGAAGCGCCGTTGTTTGTAGTCGTAGACGACGAAAGATCCTCCACACTCTGGCAGCGTTTCACAATCGATAGAGTTGATGGAGATGGGTCTGAAGAAGGTCGGTCCTCCCAGTGTGACCTCGGCTGGGAAAAAAGCAAAAGGTCAATAACATTGTGTCCAAGATCAGTATTTTAGGTATAGAGAACTGAACATTCTAAGTACATTAACAAGGGAAATCTTCAAAGACTTTCATTATGATTCCTTTTAGGTTTGGCGTAACAGAAACAGAGTCAATGAAAACTGCACGGGTCCAGTTTAATGTACAAAAAGGACTGGTACGTAGCAAACACTCTGTGAGATGCCAGCGACAGTTCTCGCCTCACCATGTGGTCAGGGAACAAGGTTGCCAAACAGTTAGAATAACAAGCGATCACACTGTACAAAGCTAACCAAGCACTGATGCACGTGAGCTGTAATATTGCAACACAGAGTATTATGACATCAACTATGCGAACATTGATTGGTCAAGAGGCTGACGTGGAACTTCCGGCCAAACATCAATACCATTCTGGCAGCTCACAGAGTATAGGTTAGACTACAGACAGCCCAACATAACAAATGAGGATTAGCTTTGGCAACAATAAGTACATTTACTTTTTATTGGCGCAACTATCAGTGCTGAATCTATAAACCGCAAAATCTGAAGTTTTGGGATTCAGAATTCCGTAGTTCATATAAATAATAAGTACTTTTTGTTAGGTTTCCAAAGAAAAAATGAAATTAAATTAAAAAAAACATTATTCTAAATGTTATCCTCAAATAAAAATAACCTCTTTCTTGAAGGATTCTGGAAAAATGTCAACATTGAGCATAATGACATTTAAAGAAAATTGATCCAGTCATCTTAATTTGTTTACCAGCATTTTGCACCAGTGTTAACATTGGTATGGTCCACCTCACCAAGACAGTGCCACGTACATTCTGCGAAGGCCACCGCAAGGCTCTTGTGAAGCACGAGCAGAGCCAATGTACTGCGAGAACTTAATGCAAAAATAGTCTGCTTAGCAGATCATATTCAAATACAAAAATAATCTGGAACATTTCAATTTGATCTGGCAGACGTAAGGAAGTACTCTCATAGTACATATTTAGCTCTGCACTTCCCCGGTACACTACTGCAGCGGGTCACGCCCTAAGTCCCTCTCCTACCGCCGAGCACCAAAGATCAAGAGCACAGCTAAACGGCGGTATTATAGTCCCTGGCCACATTATTAGGCCACTCTTAGATTATCTTGAATATCTTGTTATATATGTAACAAACTGTAAATTAAATACTTTTATTGCATTTCTATTCAGAGCAGCTGAAAATATTTCTTATTTTTAACAATAAATATAGTTTATAAAAACAAGTATAAATCCTAATGACCAGATTGAGATACATTTTGGATGGCGTAGTTGGTAGCATGCTGAACTGCTGTGCCCAAGATCGCGGGTTCAAACCCAGCCGAAGTCGTCGGATTTTTTAAGAGCCGAGCAAGTTACCAAGTTACCCTTTCACTTTCAAGCTCTCATCTGATAGAAGTGTGAACACTGTCAGGAATATTTACCAAGCTGTGCACACAATTCTTTTGATGGAAGAGAGACCATTAAAATAGAATGTATAAATCACTTGTTATTACTGAAAATAAGCAATGTCTCAGAGCCAAATGATTTCAATGTTTAAAAAAATATAATGAAAACAGATTTGAAATTTTTGAAGAAATTTTGGGAAATGGATTTCACTTGTCAAGTCTACTATTCATGTTAAAAGAAACTATATTAATTGATAGCATGGTAAATGTCAAGATTCCAAAATTATCAATGAAAACTGAGAAAAAATACAGGCAAGTTTGCCACCAACCACGACGTAAACTCTGTGAGCACACGTTGCAGACTCTAAGAGATTGTCAGAGGTTCCTGCGGAATATAAACACGAGTTAAAATTGCATTCTTTATGTAAAATTGCTGCTATCAAGCGTAAAAATAACAAAATAATCAATAATAAAGGCCCAGACAGCTTGGGCATGAACACGGCGTAACGACCTTGAACTGAGATCGTAGGGTTTTCACTGTTGTAATGTGCCAAATTAAATGCACTTTTGAAGATTTCCATTGCGAGATATGTAAAATGTACACCCAACAAACCCTACATAATTACAGTAAAGATGAGGAAAAATCCACCTGATCAATACATATATCAAAACATTGTTACATTAGACCCTGTTAATGGTACATATTTCGGGGTCATAAATAAGGATGTAAAGTCCAGCATCATTAAAAGATATGTTGCACATTAAAAACAGAAATTAATAGACGAAAAGAGGCGAAACTAAAATGACTAGGTCAATCGTGAAAAAATGTGAAATGGCGTGCGAAACACATGAAATAAAAATAAATAAAAAACATACCCTAAGAAAAGGCACATGACTAACACACGAGAAAAACACGTCAAAACACAGGGGCACAACAAATGTGTATCAAAAAATGAAAAACCATTGGTTGTGGTCTTTTGAACAAAGTTCCAATGTTTGTCCTTCCACTGTCACTGACTCTTATTTGCTTATTGTTGATATAAACAAGGAAGGACACTTTGTATGTTTATACATTTCTATACATCATTCCGAAAATAAGGGTAACTCAACCTCTCATTTAAACTTATTTTCTAATCTCGTATCTACTAATCAATTACTCGATTATTCGGTTACTCAATTTCACGGTCAATCCATTAACCGAACAGCGATAATTACCAGCTATAATTTGAACACTATGACACTTGAATAAGTTTTCGAGTGGAACTAGAAAGAAGTTCTTCAGCCACTCGTAATTGGTGCATCTGGAGATCAACTTCCCAACATTAATATTTAATTTCTTATCAACTGAAAACCATGAGCGCAGCTTTCACTGCAGCCGTTCTGCTACTGGTATTTCCAAACGACTGGCACGTTTAGTGGGGAAGGGGGAAGAACATAAAGGTCATCAACAAGAACTCGCTTTGAAAGAGTTGAAATCAAGACCACCCTGAGCACTGGACATCTATGGTACAATTGAACAGAAAAATCCACCCAGAATGCGCTGGCTTAGGACCAAAATAGCGTATCTACAATGGTAATCCTATTAAAACACGCTATTCTGGTACTAAGCCAGCGAATGCTAGGAATTCAGAGTTCCAAGGGTCTTGTTTTCAACTCGTAACCAAGACAAAAACTTATTAATCTCATGTAATTTATTTCAGGATTACGGCATAACCCAGCTCTTTTTGGGTACATTCGTGTTGACCGACTGAAAAGCACCAAACTTTTGTTTTTTGGGTGTTAACCCATTCTACTCGTGCGTCGACCTGAGGTCGACAGCCTTCACTCAGCGTTATACCTCGTGATGTTTTGCCGTTCATGACTAGGTTACCAGGCATGCCAGGGTTTTTGTACCAAGTTTGGTAAGTGCTGGTCCCAGAAACCGAACAGGAGTGTTTTAGTTTCTCTTTGTTCGGCAAAACTGCTCCTAAAATTGTGACCAGATTATATGAGGGCAGACTTCAAACCAAGGACCCCAGGTGAGTGTGTAGGTCATTGGAAGACTGTTGGTAATTCACATATAACATTTTATTTTATTTGAATGTACTGTGTTATATAGTTCCAATGTTATGTCCACAGTACTTCATATTCTATAATGACAGGGTGATTTCTGGGGATATCATGCCTGGAAATGCTGTCGCGGGCTTTTATGTTTCATGCTGAACACTAGTGGTTTAACCAGCATAAGCTGAAAAGGTGCACGGACGTTTCTTCCCCTTCGTTTAGCTCCACTTTTATACAGGGACTTTGTTTTATTTATATGCGACGGGAATTTTCGCTTGCCCGCCCACGTTGCGAGCCGGTCTCCCGCCAAGCACTTTGCCGTAATGCGGGCGCCGCACTGAGTCATTGAGTATAGGAATTTGTACTTAGCTAGTTCACAGCTGGTGCTGAAAATGTTCACCTTTCACTGCTACACATCGCCGTGCGGGCGCCACATTACGGCAAAGTGCTTGGCGGGAGACAGGCTCACAACGTGGGCGAGTGAGCGAGCGAAAATCCCCGTCGCATCTAAAGCAAAGTCCCTGTAGTTTCCCTCGGATTCCACTGGTGGTAGATGAATGTTCCTACATAATGCGAACCTTTCTCGAAAAAATGCTTTATAGAATGGTAATAATAATAATATCGTATGGCCTTGGGTGCCGGGTGCAAGCTTTGTTAATTGACACCCAGAGGGCAGCTTGCATGTCGAATTTTGTTGTTCCTTAGAGTGCTATGAAAGTCAAGGATGTTAGATATTTAAGCTCCTTGACACTATAGCACTTTCTAGCAAAGAAAGGAGGAACTACTGTGTAGGCGGAAAATCCCGAGATTAATTTTGCCATTATGAACTCTGCCTACTGAATACAAATGGATTCTTTGACATGCCAACACCGTATGGCATGAGTGTTGTGATTTTTGTCGCCTTTCAAAAAAAAAAAAAAAAAAACACTTACCAAGGCCAGGAGCGAACCTGCAATCTTGGGGTTGGTAGTCCAACACTATAACCACTCACCCACCGTGGCAAGCTTATAGAATGGTGAAACCCGCACAAAAAATCTTGTCCAGTAGTTGTGGGAGTAGCCCAGACAAAATCGAAGACTATGAATAGCTAAGAATAAGAATCCAAAGAGGAATTTGGCCCTAAAAATATAATATTCCCTCTGTAATTTGTTAGATTAACTCTGGCTGGTGAAGTGACCCAGCCCGAGAAGCTCAAACAATAGACAACAACATGTAAAATAAATACAGAAAGCAAGCTAATGCGCTGAACACTTTCCCAAGCAAATAAATTCAACCAAGAAAGCGTGGGTAAAGCAGAACATCATGCATTTTTAGATCATGTGACACACTCGATAAATTAAAAGTAATATAAAACTAGTGCAATATGATCCAACGTACCTTGCGTGAGGGTAGGAGCAAGCAGGAGCAGCCAACCAAACAAAACTTCACATTTGGGAATGGGGGACAGCTAGAACTGAAGTACCCCACAGTAATGTTACCAACCAAACCGCAAGCAAAAGAAAAAAAAAGAACAAGCAAGCACGGCTCAACACTAGTCCCATCCTCCTTGACACCCACTAACGTGAGGCAAAACACAAAGTACTTCTAAAAAAATCAAAATTGTCCACTTTTTATTTTTGTTTTTATTTTTTGTGCGTTGAAGTGGAAAATGCCATTTTCTCTTTTCTGTGATGTGTGTTGAAGTTCAAGATACATGCTATGATGGGTCCTGCTCCTTCGCTATTAAGGGGGCGTTGATTGGCTCATTTATAGGCCAGTAGATTGCTTTATCGAAATCAACTAATTTCATATCACCTGAATTAGTTTAATTGCTATGGCTCTTAGTTCATGCTGTAAGGTAAGCGTGGCGTTCAAAAGTCCCAGTTCTCTCAGCTTTTGCAGGATTTTGTCAATTATCTGGACCCTGACAAGCAGGCAAGAGAGTAGAATCCAAGCCAGTGAAATGAAATTCCTAAGAAGTATGATAGGAAAGACAGAGTGAGGAATGAAGATGTTAGGAAGGAAGTTTGGGATGGGAAAACTGAATGAGAGAATTGAGAAGAATGAACTAAGGTGGTTTGGACATGTGAAGAGGATGGAGGAAAATAGAATACCAAGACAGATGCTGGAGCAAGGGGAAGACCTAGAACAAGGTGGATCGATTCAGTGAAGAACAGCATGAGAAAAAGAAATCTGGACTGGGACAAAATCGTGGAAGAAGAATTGTGGAAGGAAAGAGGAAAGTGGAGAAGTGCCATTAATACCATGACCTGGCCGGAGCTGGATAAGGGGAAATGATGATGATATCTGGATTCCAATTGACCGCTTCTCTATGCTTGACAGTATTTGGTATTTTGGCCAGTAGATATGCTTGGAGACGAGGCTTTGTGTTTTTTGCTACTTATGATGCTCATATGACATGTGCTTTTCATGTGACCGCTTTTGCTGTATAGTCTTATTATTGGTATTGCTAGTGGAAGAGTAGTCATTGGGAATATGGGTAGACAATCAATAAAATGGACTAGGAATAAAGAAAAGAAGAAGGAAGATGACATACCAAAACAAGGAGAAAGGGGCAGGAGCAGGAGGAGATGATAATAATTGTTGTTTTAAGGGGCCTAACATCTAGGTTATCGGCCCAGGAGCAGGAGACTACAGGTCTGGGATGTTTTAGAAGCAAGCAAGTCGTTCACTTTCTTCTAATTTTCCCACTAATAATGTTCTTTTCCTTCATACAAAAGGTGCATTATCTCTGGAAGTAACAGCACCATTGACATTAAATTTGCAACTTACGTACAGTGCTTTAAACCTCCAAAAATATAGAATAAGGTCTAAACATTGGAAATAATAATACAGTGAAACCCCTGAAATCCAAACTAATTGGGGCTGTAGCCTGTTCGGATTAGCCGAAAATAGCCATAACATAATAACCAGCCCTCGTTATGGAATACGACTGTACGTTGAGCTAGCGACAGTGAGGAAGAAGAAACTTCGACAGACAATGTGACTTATACTGAAGCTGCATCTGCTCGACATCGCATTGCGCTTTGTAGAACAAAACGCAGTAGTCAGGCCAAACTATGTCATGTTCATGCGACGCTGGCGCACAATTGCCACCGCTGAAATGTTTTCGTCGCTTCGACAATTGAAGATAACTGATTTCAAGTGAAAGATTAAGTGATATTTTGTGTGTTTCTATTGTTACTTCATTTGTTATTGCAAAGTGATTAACCTAAGGAATTTTTTCAATCCTGGATGAGGTAAGTATGTAGCTTAGGCACACTTACACTTTGTTAGCTAAGCTAACTGTATTTCTTTGTTAATTTTTCAACTAATTATTTAAAATAACATTATATTGTAGAATATATAATTGTTTTATGACTAAAATAAGTTTCTCCCTCTCTCTCTTTTTTTTTTTTCTTCCAAAACTTGAAATTGTCGAAAATAACTTGTTCGGATTTCTGGGATTCGGATTTGAGGGGTTTCACTGGATTCATTTTTTATTTATTCTTTTCCTACTCATGCAGAAAATGTTATTATTCTGTAGGTTAGGATTGCAATACAGACACTATGGAAGCTGGAAACAATTTCTGCTTAATAGCATGCAAGGTTTTAGAAATAATGCACCGATACATAATCTTTTACACTCGCAACGATAATTATTCACTTAAGAATTATGAACTCAGGTCTCTGTGAATTCATTCACCTATTTCTACACAGATATAGGCTACTATAAGTAGATAAAGTTTCAGTGTATGGTTCCAGAGATATTCATATTTTTTATCAAACATGCGCTGTGGTGGTTAAGGTGACAAACTGTTCAATAACGATGAGAAATTAGTTGAAATGCAAACTCGACATCTCTTCTTAGAAAGGTAAGTTCTTGAAGGAAGCTAGTGTTTTCTTCTTCCTTTAACAATACATACATATCCCACGTCGTTCCATTTATTAGATGGGTCGGCGAATGAGGTCCCTCCATCAATTTCTGTCTCTGTATTTCTCTTCATTCCGAGGCCTCTTAGTTTTGAAAGCAATGAATAATCCGTTACCGGTTTGCTAGCCCCCATTAGGCGTCATTTTTCAGGGTTCTTGTAGGGCCTTCACAGCTACCGTAGCGGTCCTGGGCACACAAAGTCCCCACTGTACTTCACCCCCACAGGCATTCCCTTGCTTTATGCAACGAGAAACTTCGCTGCATGGTTATGCTCGCAGTACCACCGACGGCAGAAAGTTGCCGCCTTACGCAATTTTTAAAAGAAAGATGATGCCGAAGGGTGTGAAATTTCCACGTGGCAATCACATGCGCGTGCAATATAAAGGTTGGATGGACCAGGAACTCATGGTGGACTGGGTGAAGACCATGTGGAACAAACGACCAGGTGCGCTGCTTAAACAACGAGCGATGCTAGTAATGGACAGTTTTAGGGCTCACCTTGTGAATGAGGTGAAAGAGATCCTAAAGGACATCAATACTCAGGAGGTGGTTAATCCCGGCAGATTGACTTCCATCCTTCAGCCATTGGATGTTTGTTTAAATAAACCTTTTAAGGACAATCTGCGCCGGTTTTACAATGAATGGATGAACCGTGACAACCACGAAGTGACGCCCACAGGAAAATTTAAGTGGCCGTCCTTGGAATGCATTTGCACGTGGGTTGTTAGGAGCTGGGATCTTATTCCACATGAAACAGTTGTGAACACCTTCAAGAAGACCGGAATTTCGAACGCTTTAGATGGCACTGGGGACGACAAATTATGGCAGAGTGACGAGGAGCAAGACGATGACCAAACACTCTCGGGGAGCAGCGAGGAGAGTGAAAATTCTTCCAATGCATATGATTAGATCCGGTAAGTTCTCTAAATTTGAACAAACCACCATAACAGTTGCAATATAAAATTTTCAACAAAAATCGGTAACGTAATCACGGCATTTTCTTTCAGATCGGCAAGATGGCCGCCATAGATGAAGATAACCTGTAGTTTATTTTAATTATATACGTGTAGTAAATAGTTATTCAAATAATATTTTTTTAAAGATTACTTGTGCTTTTTTTTTCTTTGCACAATCGTCGCACCCACTTTTTTATTAAACAAATATGAGGCCAAAAATCCGCGACGATTATGCGAGGAAATACGGTACTACAATTTTAGATTTCTGGGAAATTTCTTATGCTTTAAATTAGCAGGGATGACATTTTATTTCAGTGCGCCATGTCCAGAAGAACAACTGTACAGTAATAGATGATTGGAAGAAGGCAACATCCCCAACTTTTAATGACATGATATCCACCCTTGTCTGGGAAAAAATTTAAGTCAAACTATTGAAACAATTTCCCAAGGGACATTTCATCCTTGCTAATTTGAAATATAAAGTAAAGCTTCATTTATATGTTTTTCAAATCTAGATGATGAATACCTGTTAACCTTTCTAACAAGGATATATTACACCACTCACAATTTGCATGAGGATAGGTCTGTAAACCTGTTCCTTTATAAAATGTAATTGTAAAATCCACCTTGTCAATACTTTGAAAATGATGTATAATAACTATTGTACATGTTTCGAGATGTCATTGATACCTTCTTCAGCGTAATTGCATGATATTTAATTCTTAAACTAGGTTAACAATTCATTTATTTATTTATCGTATGGCGTTTAGTGCCCGGAGTGTCCGAGGACATGTTCGGCTTGCCAGAGGCAGTAGCTGCTTCAAGCGGACACCCATGGGGTGAGCTGCAAGTTCCGTTCAATTTCAAGTAGTTCCAACTTTCACTACCAGATATCAATGATACCTAGTGGTGAACGTTGGTACTTTGATCGAGCGTTCCTACGAAATATAACCTAGAAAATTAGCTTCACACAAGTTTAGTCTGTGAAAGGTTCTTTTACATGCCATAAATCTATGACATGGGACCACCGGCTTTACTTTCCCTCCGAAGGAAGACATACTGAGGGATTTTAACACACTTAAAAAAAATATCCGACGACTTCGGCCGGGTTTGAAGCCGCGACCTTGGGCATAGCAGCTCACCATGGTACCAACTGCGCCACCAAAGCTGCTTAGGTTAACAATGCTAAATAGAAATGGATATTCTTACAAAAAAAATTGAATTTAAAATAAAATGAAAAGCTCACAATAGATTAAATGCCATAATAGGAAGAAGAACTAATACCGTATATCTCGCACCCCATTTTCTTATTTGAAATTTCAGAGGGAAAAAAAAGTACTCGCATATATCTCGCATTCATTTCTGACGCCGTCACATAAATGACCGTAATAACCTTGAGGTAGAAACACGTGCGATTTAGCGCGCCACAAGTCATCAATACGCAATGTTATCGTTCGTTTTGGCGGCAGAGGTTTCCCTTATTGTTGTCCGCCAGTTGCCTTGTAGACATCAGTACCGGTACTCTCGCTTCGAAGATAATGGATATCTGTGCTATACCACTCGCGCCAACATGCTCGTATGCGCAAATAGGCCTACTGTTACATCACAGAGAAATGCAATTCAGTCTTCTCGAATCTCAACGATTTCGCCTTTACGCATTGCATCGCATAGGAGCACGGCCGCGTACAAACATGCGGCGCGGCGTGAGTGTTATAGCACGCGGTACATCGTTAGCCTTAGCATCACAAAATGTTTGATAGTCCATAGAGCATTGACAGCATCATTAAAATCCACTGTATTATGCTGCGGCTCTTCGTCATCGTCATTAATAAAATACCGCAGTGTAAATTAATTTATGGATTTTCATTTGTCTGGAGACGCAAGATTATTACAACACAGAATCAATCGTGTATTTTTAATGGTTTGACGAGAAGTCAAAAAAAAAAAAACACGAATAAAAATTATAAGAGGAAATAAGATCATAACACACTTCCCCTTTATTTCGCTCATCTTAACATAAGCATCAGACGCTGTGTAACTGTGTTCTATGGCTGCTTCCTGTTATTTTGAGTGATCAACATCTTGGCTAACACAAATAGCACTCGCTACTAATTATTACGCAACACGCTGACAAGTGAGTGTCGCTCAACGCCATAAATAGCGCGCCTTCCACCGAGCGATGTGACGGAAGTACAGTCTGTACCAAATGTATGCATTCAAACATACGGAAGAACACGCAACATATAAATTATGCTTTATATTGCAAGGGACTTAAAATATGATCATATAAGCGTGAAAAACAAATGGAAAGTATAGGGATTTTGCCGGGACCAGGAAAAAAACAACAACAAAAAAACGTGTAAGTGTGAAACGTATAAAAGAAGTTTTACTGTAGTCTCTTCGCATATGTCACACCGTCAACAACCACATTAATTCGATCTGTACCTCAATTAATTCAAACAACCTATATACAGTATTATGGTGCACCATATCAGGTTAAATGACCATTGATAGTTCAGTGCTACGCTTTAATATAATTTCATTATTTTAATGCTTTATATTTCTGTAACCGAACTTTTGTAGTAGGTTACAGATATTGCTTTTAGTTTTCTTTGTTTTGTTGGTATTTAGTTATTTTTTATTTCTATCTGGTTGCCAGCCATGGCCCCTTATTGGTAGGCCACCAGAGAGAATCTTATGTGTTCTGTGCCTTGAGGGCAGCCAGTGGGTGGACCAGGTGGCTTTGACTAGGTTCCTTGATCTTAGGGCGAGGTTGCCATGTGTGATGGAAGCTGGTTGGTTTCATGCAGAATGGGAATGGATATTGATAGTTGATGTCATGGGGAATGGTGTTGAGGATATGCTCTCTGGTCTAGGATTCTTTTTAGTTGTGGATAAAGAGATGTTATGTGCTGTGGTACGTTAGTGAGGATTTGAAAAAAAAAAAAAAGATGTTACATCTAGTATGAATAAGATTATAGTTGTTGCTGGTGTGATTAAGTTCTGTGGTATGAATGTGATGGATTGGAATACCGTACTTGCTTCCGTATATCTCGCACTCTTTTGACCGAAAATATGTGTGAAAATTTTCGGTGCGAGATATACGCGGGGAATAACCATATTCCCGAAAAAACACAAAATTTGCATTATTGAAGCAAGGCAACTGGCATACGGCACTCGCCCTATTCATTGTCACTGCCGTCACTGCTGCCAATCTTCGAGATACTCTCGTGTGCATCATTCTGGTCATCATCCCATACTGCTTCATTCTGAGTTCCGTCCAATGCATTTGCAATGCCCATCTTCAAGAAGTTATTCACAACAATGTCCGTCGACACCATTTATTTCTATTCGTTATGGTTATGCGACATTAAGAACCTAGGAAAAAGACCATACGCTCGTTAAGGATGATTCAAGGCAGAAAAGGAATTTAGAGCGCAGATGCTTAGCTATCAATACGATCTATCATCTTCCATATCGATTCCTCGCTACATGCACGAATTTAGCCAACCGCGGCCGAAGACGCAAAGAACGATGTACAGCGTGCTAACACCTACGCTGCGCCGTATGCTTGCACGCGGCCGAGCTCTGATGCGACGCAATGCGTAAAGACGAAATCATTGAGATACGAGAAGCCTGAACTGTGTTTCTCTGCGATGTAACAGTAGGCCTACTTGCGCAACTGTTGTGGCGCGCTAATCGCTAATTTGAACGTGTCTCAAGGCGGCGAATTTAGCCAACCGCGGCGGAAGACGTGGCGAATGATTTATAGCGTGCCAACACTCACGCTGCGCCGTATGCTTGCCCTAATCGGCTCGTATCGAAGTTCGGATCAACTCGTTGCTCGCTCTTCCTGTTAGTATCACTTCAGGTAAGTTCCTGGACAATGACGACTGTTGTGGCGCGCTATATCGAACGTGTTTCTACCTCAAGGTTATTACGGTCATTTATATGATGGCGTCAGTAATAAATGCGAGGTATACGCGAGTACTTTTTGTTTCCTGAAATTTCAAATGAAAAAATGGGGTGCGAGATATACGCGAGCAAATACGGTATATAGATGTGATATCTTGAAGAATGCTGAGGTAGAAAAATATGTTTTAAGAAAATGCAAGAAGAAAAGAAGGATCAGAAGAATAGTAAGAGTTGTGAGGCCCCTTATGAAGGTGGTTGTGGGTAAGGAACAAGAGATCCAGGTAATGAAAGCTTGCTTATTTGTAGACAGACCAGGTATTAAAAGCATTGTATTTCTGATTTCATTATGTGCACAACATCAACTCGACCCCGCAGAAGATTATTAGAAGCAAGAAAATAGTTATATTTATTGCCCAACGGTGGAGCATGTTGCCGTTGGTTGACCCCTAATCAAAAAGATATTTAGAAGGATTTATTTCATTGGCAGCCCAACGAGGGGCAAGTATTAGATTAGTTTCATTTGGCTGATGAAGGGGACAAAAATTGTTCATCAGTCCATGAAACTTGTACCAACTTTGTTAATAATTTTTTCATTAAAGTATTGATTAAGGTGGAAACATCAATACGGAACCATGAGTGATTTAAATCATAAAGTCATATTTGCTTGCATATTTGGGCTATTTTTAGGTCTTAAACATCCAAGCCCTCTACAGCTTCAACCGGCCTTTCATTACATGACAATTTCTAGACCAATAATGGCCTCAATGTTCAACATCGCTCGTTGCTGAGGATTCACTTCCATTTCACTTGGTAAAGCAACTATCGAATTTAGTATGGATGGAGGAATCCTTCGTAATATGTAGGTTACACGCTTCCTATTCCCACTTTCTTTAAAATCCCTTGCCTCTGGGCAATTGAAACACACTTCCCCTTTCTGATTTAAATAAACTCTTTTTTAAAGGATCCAGGATATTTTTGTACTCCGATTGACATTACGGCATCGCATAAAAGAAAACTGAAAAATAGATCCATCATCTCGATTAGTTACCCAAGTGCTTTGCCCCAGTCTACCATTGGGTTTGTCAGTTGGTACGGTCCACCTCACCAAGACTTTGAAGTGGTCTTCTCAGCATCTTGTGTATCACAACTGATAAGCCAATGGCATACCTGCCAACTTTCAAAAATAGAATTCCAGAAGATCCCAAATCGCAAAAATTTAACGCGTACATGCGTCGCAAGTTCTTAAAAAATAGCGAGAAAACACTACAGGGAAAGAGATTACAAACTTGTGGTGCCCCAAAAATACTGCAATTACATCAAGAACACATAATTGGTACACACACACTACAGTCCAGCCGCTTAGTGTCCGACTCTGACGTTTGGTGATGGTGGGAGAAGAGGGGTAGCCAACTTACAGCAGTCAGAAGCTGTTAATAGAATCTTGAAACTTGCCATCATTGTAATTCTTCCCTAGCGTCTTCACTATGTATCGTGGAAGTCCCACACCCCATTTGCAATTTTATGCATCATTTTGTTATTCCGACATTTTGCGGTTACGAAACCTAAATTCTTCGATCACAGTGGAATTCCGCCTATGTTGGCGAAGTCGCTTACTACCACGAAGAATGCTGTCACCTGTACCAATCAGCGGATTTCCCGGTAAGTCCGTCTTTAAATTTAGCTCAATGTTGCCAAGGCTCTCTTCTGTTGCTGTGTGTGTTAGTGCAGGTTTGTTGTTTTATTGTCTTGTGTGTGCACAATTACCGGTTAACTGTGTGTAAGTATATTACTTTACTAAAATGGTCAGCAGTACGTCAGAATTAATTTTTAAACATGTGAAATACTTTATGTCGTCCACGTTCTTTCATATTTCGCGGTACAGAACCGGCAACGCTGTCTCACTCCCTCATGAGAAATGTCAGAGTCGGACTGAACACGAACATGAGCTCTTCTTCCCTTAGATCTTGCAAGTCACAGAACACTGGCTATATTCCATCACAGGTTGGAGAGGAGAGATGGAGATGAGAATGTTTCACCTTTCCGTGATCACTTAATATGCCTCCCTGAAATCATCACACAATTGCTATTCACCCGTCCTCTTTAAATAACTTCTAGGCATTTTTTATTGACATCAGCTCTCCTTTCTTTTCAATTATAGACATGAAAACTAACAACGTTTTTGGATAAAATCAACCCAGGCAGCTTGCTCCATCAAGGAAACAAAAATGGAGCAATACTACAAAAAAGAAATTTTTGCAATCCGTCAAACCAGTTCGAAGTTGTCAACTTCAATACAAGACGACGACGTTTCGCAGATGCGACATATGCAATGAACTGCACAAGTTATTTTTAACATGAATTATATTAGATGTTTTTAACTGTATATATAATTTTAATTATGGGCATGCCATTTTCATGTCATTTAGATTTACAATATTGGTTGCAACAGTTAAATGCTGAGAGGTCTTCAAGTATGTTATTCTAATGGACTACCGTATTTGCTCGCGTATATCTCGCACTTTTTTGACCGGAAATATGCGTGATAATTTTCGGTGCGAGATATACGCGGGGAATGACCTGCTTCATCCTGACTTCTGTCCAATGCATTTGCGATGCCCGTCTTCAAGAAGCTATTCACAACAATGTCCGTAGACACCATTTATTTATATTCGTTATGATTACGCGACATTAAGAACCTATGAAAAAGATGTCATATGCTCGTTAAGGATGATTCAAGGCAGAAAGGGAATTTAGAGCGCACACGCTTAGCGATCGATACGATCGATCATCTTCCATATCAATTCCTCGCTACATGCACGCGCGAGCGAGGTCGAACTTGCCGACTGCGGCCGAAAACTAACGATGTACCGCATGCTACCACCCACGCGGCGCCACATGCTTGCACGCAATAGTATTCTAGTTACCTTGCTTGCACACTGCCGAGCTCTGATGCGACGCAATGCGTAAAGACTAAATCATTGTAATTCGAGAAGACTGAACTGCGTTTTTCTGTGATGTAACAGTAGGCCTACTTGCGCAATCTTCGAAACGTGCGAAACATTCGAGCATTTATAACATTGCGTATTGATGAATGAAGTGGCACGCGAACGTGTCTCAAGGCGGCGCCTCGTTCCCTAATCGGCTCGTATTGGACAAGTTCGGATCAACTCGTTGCTCGCGCTTCCTGTTAGTATCGCTTCGGACAAGATCCTGGACAATGATGACTGTTGCGGCGCGCTAAATCGAATGTATTTCTACCTCAAGGTTAATACGGTGCGAGATATACGCGAGCAAATACGGTATATGCTGTTTTCAAGTGTTTTGTATAATGTTTGTGACAAGTGCATCTGGCTGAGGAAGGGTGAATAGCATCAATCAAAACATGTACCAGTTTCAATATCGCATTATGTAAATGAAAAGTATTGAATAGACGGAAAATTTTATCAACAAATTGTCAAAGAACAGATAGTAAAGACAGACAGGTTAGGCGAACGAAAAGATGCAGGGAAAAAACATACAAAGAGGTCAGGGAGGAGCTGGGCACACCACTGGGCATTCACGCCAGCAATAGTTGTTCGATGAGCTAGTTTGGACCTCTCAGTCCAAGGGCGAGCAACAACCAGTCCTTTGGCTGCTCATAACTTCTGCCTTAAAGTGGATGGTGTATTGATTCAAGTGCTCCAATATGGAAAAAAATAAAAAGGAGTAAAATATGAACAATACGTACCAACACGACACCGTAACTAGAGTCATCCAATCTCTGGGTTAAAAGCTACCGTATTTACTTGCATATCACTTCCCACCACACGCAATCTCTCAACCTATTTTTTAACCTTAGAACTGCGGACCGTCTTCCAGGAAAATGGTGTGTTGTTTAATCAAATGCGACCGTCTCTCTGAAAGACGGTCTCGATATTCAAATATAGTACTACTGTTAGCCATCAGATGGCACTAATTTCAAGTCATGCTGGTTCCTGATGCTTTTATCTTTCGTTGTGTTACTCTTTGGCAAACAAATGACAATAAGCGGGCTATTATTTGGCTGCAGAAGTGGAAGTACTTTCATGTTGGCATTGAAGTTCCATTGAGCAAAATGGCAGCCAACCAGCCTATGTAGATGATTCAGAAATTGAGAACTTTTTTTTAGTAACAGGAATTATTTAAAACTGGTTCCTGGAATAGTAACAAAAAACTGTGAACTTTTCATTTATGATGTGTCTGACAAACATTCAACTTGGCAATATGGTTTTCTACAGCAGAAAAGTCAATTTTATTTTTTATATTTGGTAAAATAATTTTTATGATTAATTCAAACTGATGAGTCTGAATGATTCGCCTCTCTAAAAATAATATAGAACAGTCTTGCAGCTTTCTATTGATGTATGATAAGTTGTAGGCCTATTCTTGAACACAGTTTGCTTACAGAAAAGGCAGAAGGTGAATTTCTCATATATGTGCATAATGGAGAAATGTCATATTGGAAAAATAATTTTCTTTTTTAGTAAATAACAGGAATCATTTAAAACTGGTTCTTGAAATAGAAACAAAAAACTGTGAACTTTTCATTTATGATGTGTCTGACAAACATTTAAGTTGGCAATATGGTTTTCTAAAGCAGAAAAGTCTTTTTTTTTTTTAATATAAAATACTTTTTATGATTAATTCAAACTGATGAGTCTGAATGATTCACTTCTATAAGAATAATATAGAACAGTCTGTCAGCTTTCTGCTGATGCATGATAAGTCATATTCATGAACACAGTATGCTTATGGATACCAAATTCCTTTAGTGTGTTTTTTATGGGAATTTACTGCAGCATTTGACAGATAAACCTGCAGCAGTTCTAGGGTTAAATATGAAATTACAGGGGAAATAATCCTCGCACATATCTTGCATTAATTTCTGAAAGTGAGCTTTAGGCATGTTGATATAATTAGGGCTCGGATTTTTAGGTGCAAAAAAAATCAGGAAAATATTTATTTTTTATGTATTAAAAATACCTGAAATATGTGACAAAAAAGTAAAAATATTTAATTATAATTTAGTTTAAAAATGTGAATATAAACAATATGCAGCACTCGCGAATGCAATTTACGCTATACCTCACAGACTACTGAAGAATTACAATACACAACGAGATACATCTTCAGGTTGTCCATCACAAATGACCGACGATTATCGCGAAACACTTTTTCCAAAGGCGCGAAACTGTGGCAGTATGTTTCTTGCCCTTGAGGTTTGTGTAACTTAAGATTGCTGTTCAGCCTTGATTGCTTTCCCACATGGTTGGCAGAACAGAATGCACCTATCAGAAGCAAAATTATCTATAAATTCTGCAACCGACGTTAACTTGTAGTTTTTACTTTAAGCATCGTAGAACTGCCTTACACTTCCCAGTGCTAGAAATGAACTGCATGATTGTGATGCGAGTGACACTGGTTCCAGGAAGCTGGGGGAAGCAAGGGGGTCTAGCACGTCGTGCAATACGGCTATGGACAAGGAAATCCCCGGCTTCCACAGCGAGTGGCAAGTTAAGAATAACACAGTTGTATGAAGATAAGATGGCTCACAGGTTCTTCCCCGTTGAAGTAACACGCAATAAAAATGCAATAAACAAAGATATCGCATACTGATTTTTTTTTAAATGTAAATATTATGTCTTTTTGTGTGCTAACAAGTGAAAAGCAGGAATTTATGTATTTATAGAAAAAATGCTTAAAATATGTATTTATATAAAAAAATATTTATTTGCCTAAAAATCCTAGCCATAGATATCATACATCCGTCAGCTGATCATGTCTATTTGGCCGTGACACAAATGCATTCTCTCTCTCACGTCGGCGTGAGACTGTGATTGGACTATGTTTTCAAAAACGCAAGTACAGAAGTGAGAAGGTAGGGGTGAGAGGCACAATCCTCGTGTAACGCTTCTCTCTGGCTCCTAACAAAATTCCGCAGATATTTTGAAGTCTTACTCAATCTTGAAACTAAACAGGATCTTGCACGAGGCTGTGTGCAAGAAAATATGGCATTCCCCAAAAAAATTAAATCCCCCTGGCAATAAAAGCCCAAAATCCTGTGTTAATTTTAATCCAGTTTACCACAAGAACTCACGTTAGGAGGCTATGAAGGAGGATGAGACAACAAAATTAATAACATAAAAGCAATCATTGTAAGGAAGAGGACAGAACATAAATTTATATACATAAAATGTGAAAAGCACGAAAGAAATAAAAAGAAATCTGACCTTAGCACATCAGTAAATAGAGGGGAATATGAAGCAAGGCTTGCCAACATCTGCATGCACATGCAACAACAAAAATGTCTCAATAATATTTACATTCAAACGGTTTCAGCTCATATATGCACATCAACAAAAGCTTTGTACCGTATATACCCGAATATTACCCGCCCCCAAATAATCCCCGCACCCCCATTTTTGGATGGAAATTTAGAATAAATAAAAAACATTTTTGTTGTTTTTGACACTTTATTTTAAACAAAAATGTATACTATTAACACTGTAATACAGTAAAACTCGGTTAAAAAGTTCCCGCATAAAACGTTTTTCCACTTAAGATGTCCGATTTTCTCGGCCCCATAAGATACGAGTATATTTTTCCCATATAAAGTGTTCTTGCATAAGAGGTTTTCCTGGTTAAATAGATCAGCTTTTGTATCCCCTTAAAGTATAAGACATTCAATGGAGACAACTGACTGTTTTATAGAATCAAATCTCGCCAATCTCCGCGAAGATACCTCCGGTGTTCCGAGTGTTCGCGGGTCTCCAATGAATCATCTGACCGGGCGAACTACGTCACGCCATGACAGCAGCAGCTCATTGGACAGTGTTAACCTTGAAGCATGTGTGAGGAGATATGGAAAACACTGGCTTCTGCCGGGAATACTTCGGCAAACTGCAAGAAAATTAAAACCGGGAAATACGACGAAGTAGAACAAGATCTGCTGGTATGGTTTAAACAGCAGTGAAGTTTAAACATTCCAGTGCGTGCGCCGAGTTTGGCTCGGTCAAACAGGACATGGGCTGCCCGAACGGACTGGGGTGGTCAAACTTCTCCATTTCGTGGGCCATGCTTCCAGCCCGCGCGGACTTTGTGGAAAATCACAACTGCTCACTTGCCCGCCACGGTAGATCGCCTTCTGTTTAACCAGGATGATGCAATATTACACAATACAGAGTTCACAGCGGTCAGCCCGCTTCCTGTTTTACCGAGCCTTTACTGATGCCATGCTATCACGCAACTAACGAAACTCACGCTTGTGTTAGGCTTGCGCGACCGGTCAAGCCATTAGACGGAAATAAACAAGTAGGCTACACCCGAACAAGCACCATAATAGCGGATACTCGCGCGTGGCGGGCAATTTAAATCTTTAAAATTTGGACGACTCAATTAATGGCCGCACCCCAATTTTTCACGTCCGAATTTGTATAAAAATGTGCGTGTGGTATTCGGGTATGTACGGTATATTGCTGGTCTCAAACCCATAGTCGTTCTTGAGTGTACATCCCAGGGCGTATGACAGGGATAATATCCTGGGCACCTGTAGTAAAAGGCTATGCTTACAACATCGGCCAAAATTTTACTTTCGTCGACGAGAACGCTTGCCCCCACAATGCCTTTCTTCAGGAGAATGATATTTGACAGAATGGAATGGCCTACCTATGCTCCTGATCTCAATTGTGTCGAGACACTGCTTTATAAATAAGTCTGTCCTCACTTTGCTCCAAACATGGTGGCCACTCAAATTGGTCAACGATTTTCCACGAGTTTTCGAGGGGCGAGGGCTTTATCGGTTGCCTACTTCAAGACCAAAATAAAGCAGTAGTGTTTGGTTTACTTATACAGGTGTTGACAAAAATTAGTGGTGATTGCGTTATTGATACACAAGCCTACACACAAATGATTTAATTGTTGTTTTAAAAAAGCCTTTGTGGCTCAAATATCCGCTTTAAAAAGGAGAAAAGAATGCCGCCTGCAATTTTATTGCGGTAAAGCTGTCCATACTCAATATGTTTTACAAAAATACTATGGCGTGTTCTACCACACAGACACAGGTAGCCCCGAGGGAATTTCTTTCCTTAACGATCGAGTGCTAACCCAAAACCGCAGCGGGAGTGTGATTTAAGATGGAGAGATTTTTATAATTAAATAACAGTGGCTATATATCATTTTCTAGACCTAATAAAAATCCAGGAGTTTTCCAGGATTTCCAGGAGTAGTGGCCACCATGTAAGATATGGGGTGATAAATATGGCGAGCTATTAGAGCGAAGGGAAAATAAATAAGGTTATAAGGTTGAGTGAAGTGTGTGAGAATGATGGTGACGACAATCCATCTAATGCTGCAATATCTTTATAGAAATTGAACGTCCTCTAAACTTGGGATATTTATACACAATTGAACAAGAATCAAAGCACACATCACAAAAGATACTGTGTAGGCTGTCGAAATTATATTAACCCTTTCCACTCAAGGTCGACAATGTTTCGCCCTGCGTTTCTAGGTCACCTGACATGCCAAGGCTTTTGTACTCCGTTTGGCAAGTGCAAGTCCCTTCCGGAAACTGAAAGAAACCAAACAGGAGAGTTTAAGCTACTCTTTGCTCGGCAAAATTGCTCCGTTTCCTTGACATGGAAAGCAGTTACAGTGAACATGGTGGCCACTCAAATTGGTCAACGATTTTCCAGGAGATTTCCAGGAATTTTCCAGGAATAATTCTCATTTTTCCAGACTTAAAAATAAGCAAGAGTCGGGGGGGGCTTTATCGGTTGCCTACTTCAAGACCAAAATAAAGCAGTTGCGTTTGGTTTACTTATACAGATGTTGACAAAAGATTAGTGGTGAGAGTTATTGATACGCAAGCCTGCACACAAATGATTTAATTGTTATAAAAAAGCCTTTGTGACTCGATCCGCTTAAAAAAAAAAGAATGACGCCTGCTATTTCATTGCGGTGAAGTAGTCTATGTTTTACAAAAATACTGTGGCGTGTTCTCCCACACAGAAACAGGTAGCCTGAGGAAATTTCTATCGTTAACGATAAGAGTGCTCACCCAAAACCACAGCTGGAGTATGATTTAAGATGGGAAGATTTTTATAATTAATTAACAGTGGCTATTTTCTAGGAGTTTTCCAATTTTTCGTCATTTTCCAGGAGTTATCCAGGCCTAATAAAAATCCAGGAGTTTTCCAGGATTTCCAGGAGTTGTGGCCACCGTGAGTGAAGCAACAGAGCGGCGTGGCGCCTAGTTTCTAGGTCACCTGGCTAGCCAGGGCTTTTGCACTTCCTTTGGCAAGTGCACGTCCCTTCCGGAAATCAAAAGAAACCAAACATGAGTGTTTAAATTACTCTTTGCTCGCTCGACAAAACTGCTCCGTTTCCTTGACATGGAAAGCAGCTGAGCTGAAGCAACACCTGGCACAGTCTGGCCAAAGCTGAGATTATGGTGTCTATTTCGGCTGATTTTGATGATAGTGACCATAAAGGTGATGAAATTTTTGAATCTGGCGATGAAAGTGATATACAGTGGAATCTCGTTAGCACGTTCTCGGTTACGACGTTTTCTCGTTTAGCGCGATGATTTTCTCAAGTCCTAGTCCCAATTCTACAAAATACATGTTGATATATCCCCTTAATACGTTCTCTATTCCCGCTTAGGACGATCAAATTTCCGTTGAACTATTTGTTAGTGAACCGTATTTTATTCTTATTTCATTATAAAATTTGGCTTCTGGGAAACACGACGTGATATTGCCTCATATTCTCTGATGGTTATTGAGTGTAGATGATTTCATTGTGTTTGACGGCGTAGAAGTGGCTATAGCTATGATGTAATACAGGTGACGTGTGTCTCTCCCGCTGCCCTTCACCCCCTTCCCTTTGTTTATTTCTCACGTAGGCGCATTATTGTCTCCGTGTTTTTGTTGAGTGTTTCATAATGGATAAGAAGAAAGTACGGCAGATAACTAATGAGAAGATGAAATACATTCGAGACGTGGAATGCAATCCTCACATGAAGCGTGTGGATATAGCGCGAAAGTGGAACATTCCTCCGTCTACACTGAACACGATTCTCGGCAAAAGGAAGGAAATCGAACATGCATTTGAAGAAGCGGTGAGCGGCAAAAGGAAACATGTGCGAGAGGGACAGTTTCCTGAACTAGAAAGAGCTTTATTCAAGTGGTTCAAGCAAGCCCGTGCTTCAAACATATGCGTGTGCGGTCGCCGGCAACAGAGCCGTCACTGGTGGAGCGCGAGAGCGAGAATGTCCTTGCTAAGCAGAAATAAAGACCCTGTATTATACTGGTGTAGAGGTACAGTAATTCATTTTTATGTAATTTATTCCGTGTAAGTTACTGATAACCTATGTTTATGTCGTACCTGTAGTAGTGCATACAATCACTAACTAAGGTCGGCGATTGAACGTCCATTTATACGCCGTGTTCTTTCTTATGCATTGTAAATACAGTATGGCGTTTTTCGGTAGTACATTTTCCCGCATATGACGTCCAAATTTTTCGGTCCCTTTAAAAACGTACCAACGAGATTCCACTGTATCTGTGAGCGATTCAAGTGACAATATTGATATCAGCGTCACGAGAAATCATGGAGGAGGCAATAACATTATGAGAAACAATCAGGGCCACATCCAGGCATTTGCTTTGAACTCTTCCACACACTCAAGATATTATTTTGTGTCGTGTCAATACCATACTTTCATTAATTTTGTAGTTCCTTCCTGTATACAGTGGAATCTCGATAGCACGTTTTCGGTTACGACGTTTTCCCGTTTAGCGCGATGATTTTCTCAAGTCCCAGTCCCAATTCTACAAAATACATGTTGATATATCCCCTTAATACGTTCTCTATTCCCGCTTACGACGATCAAATTTCCGTTGTACTATTTGTAAGCGAACCTGATTTTATTCTTATTTCATTACAAAATTCGGCTTCTGGAAAACACGACGCGATATTGCCTCATATACTCTGATAGTTATTGACAGTGTAGATGATTTCATTGTGTTTGACGGCGTAGAAGTGGCTATAGCTATGACGCAACACAGGTGACGTGTCTCTCTCCTGCTGCCCTTTCTCAAGTCCCTATCCTACTAAATTCATGTTGAAATATCCCCTTAATACCGTGCGTTCCCTATTCCCGCTTACAACGATCAAATTTCCGTTGACTATTTGTTAGTGAACCGTGTTTTATTCTTATTTAATTATAAAATTCGGCTTCTGGAAAACACGACACGATATTGCCTCATATTCTCTGATAGTTATTGACAGTGTAGATGATTTCATTGTGTTTGACGGCGTAGAAGCGGCTATAGCTATGACGCAATACAGGTGACGTGTCTCTCTCCTGCTGCCCTTTCTCAAGTCCCTATCCTACTAAATTCATGTTGATATATCCCCTTAATACGTTCTCTATTCCCGCTTACAACAATCAAATTTCCGTTGAACTATTTGTTAGTGAACAGTATTCTATTCTTACTTCATTAAAATTCGGCTTCTGGAAAACACGACGCGATATTGCCTCATATTCTCTGATGGTTATTGAGTGTAGATGATTTCATTGTGTTTGACGGCGTAGAAGTGGCTATAGCTATGATGTAATACAGGTGACGTGTCTCTCTCCCGCTGCCCTTCACCCCCTTCCCTTTGTTTATTTCTCACGTAGGCGCATTATTGTCTCCGTGTTCCGCACTATTGTCTTCTAGTTCTTAGTGTCCACGTCCAGTTATGACATATTTTATTGCGTGTTTCATAATGGATAAGAAGAAAGTACGGCAGATAACTGATGAGATGATGAAATACATTCGAGACGTGAACTGCAATCCTCACATGAAGCGTGTGGATATAGCGCGAAAGTGGAACATTCCTCCGTCTACACTGAACACGATTCTCGGCAAAAGGAAGGAAATGGAACGTGCATTTGAAGAAGGGGTGAGCGGCAAAAGGAAACGTGTACGAGAGGGACAGTTTCCTCAACTAGAAAGCGCTTTATTGAAGTGGTTCAAGCAAGCCCGTGCTTCAAACATATGCGTGTGTGGTCGCCGGCAACTGAGCCGTCACTGGCGGAGCGAGAATGTCCTTGCTAAGCAGAAATAAAGACCCTGTATTATACTGTGGTGTAGAGGTACAGTAATTCATTTTTATGTTATTTATTGTGTGTAAGTGACTGATAACCTATGTTTATGTCGTGACTGTAGTAGTGCATACAATCACTTACTAAGGTCGGCGATTTGGCGTCCATATATACGCCGCGTTCTTCCTTATACGTTGTAAATGCAGTATGGCGTTTTTCGGTAGTACGTTTTCCCGCATATGACGTCCAAATTTTTCAGTCCCTTGAAAAACGTACTAACGAGATTCCACTGTATATTGTTACAACCAGAACTTAACACCAGGTTTTAAAATATGAAGAATGCTGACAGAAATAAATGTTGTTGTTGTTGTTTCCTATGGCTAGCCCGGATTCCAATCCATCAGCTTTCTTGCGTTCCAATAGAGTTGTGTAAGGTTTCCAGAAGTTCTAGCAGTCACATCAAGTTTGTTGCAATATAGCAGGTGCCCCTTATCCATTTTACTTCCAGGTTCGTGACAAAGTGTGCATTCTTCAGATCTCAAGATGTTGATTCGTTTCAGATGAGTTGCAAGGCAGTCATGGCCAGTGTTAAGTCTGAAGAAGGCTACAGCTTCTCTTCTTGGTGTTAATTTATATTGATCCCATTTAGCATCAATGTCCTTCCATAATTTGGTTTCTGCTGTTTTCTTTGCCATTTCTTCATACCTGTTTTTGATAGTATTTTTCAAGATCCTTTTTGCTGACATAAAATCAGTCTGACTGACAGGTTGTTGTAGTTGTTTGCTAATCTGTCTGCCTCTTCATTACCTGCTATTCCAACATGAGAAGGGATCCACTGTAATGAGATCTGTTTGTGGAGTCTTTGAAGGGATTTTATCATACAAAAAATTTCTTTCAGTTCTTTATTTTGGGGCTTATAATTTGACGAGATGGCTTGGATGGCTGCTTTTGAATCTGTATTAATTGGGAATAATCCATGAGATTATGGGGGTATGCCTGTTCCTCTATCGGGCGCGTCCCAGGTGGCGGATAGGGGGGCTCGCCGGACTTGTCCGGAGGGTTTGAGGGAAATAAAATACCTCTCGCGGACCAAAAACAGGCCCCTCGCCAGGGTTATGGTGAAGCTACGTTAGGCCTAGCAAGCCAGTAGTGGATATGAAACTGCTTTTAAAACGGGAACGGGCCTCGGAAAGGACAGATCTAAAGGAAGCAGACCTGGCTATGAAAATGGACTACGAATCGGAACTTTGAATATAACTTCATTGACGGGAAGAGTGGAGGAGGTTGTGGATATGATGGAGAGGAGAAAACTGGAAGTACTCGGACTGGCAGAGACCAGATGGAGAGGGGAAGGAAGAAAAGAACTGATAAATGGCTTGCAGCTATACTGGATAGGAAATGAGGAGGGGAAGAGAAATGGAGTGGGAATGGTGGTGAGAGAAGGGCTGAGGGAGGAAGTAAAGAGGGTAAGTGATAGAATAATTAGAGCCAGAATCACTGTGAAAGGTAGAAACCTGGACATTCTGCAAGTCTATGCACCACAGGTGGGATGCACAGAAGGCGAGAAGGACGAGTTTGAAGAGGAGTTGCAGAAGCAGTTAGTGGGGAGAGACCTGATAGTCATGGGAGACCTAAATGCCCATGTCGGAACTGATAGAAGAGGTTTTGAGGAAGTGATTGGTGGTGAAGGATGGGGAAACAGGAATAAGGAAGGAGAGAGATTGTTGGAACTGTGCAAGATAAATGGGCTAATGGTTGGAAACACATGGTACAAGAAGAGAGAGAGCCATAAAATTACTTGGTACAGCAGGGATTTGACTAGGAAATCAGTGGTGGACTATATTCTATGCGGGAAGGAGACAAAGAAGAGTATCACGGATATAAGGGTAATACCTTCAGAAGCCCTGGACAGTGACCACCGTCTGCTGGTCGCCAAGGTGAGAGGACTGAAGGAAAAGAGGAGAACTGAGAACCAAGAAAGAAGAATAAGGACATGGAAGCTGAAGGAGGATGGAAATAAGGAGAAGTTCCAGATATTAGTGAGGAACAAATTACCGAAGGATGATCCGAAAACAGGTGAAGAAGAATGGAATAGGTTCAAGGACGTGTTGGTAGAAGCAGCGGAAGTCGTGTGTGGCAGAACTAGTGGAAAGAAAAGGTGGAAGGAAACACCATGGTGGAACCCCAGAACTAAGGAAGCAGTGAAAAAGAAAAATGAAGCATTCAGGAAATGGTTCCAACAGAGGACAGACAGAACAAGAGAAGAATACCAAGAGTGGAAGAAAGAAGCAGGAGAAGTAGTGAAGGAAGAGAAAAAGAAATGGCTGGAGAAATGGACAGAAATGATGGATGAGGACTGTGATGGCAGTAAGAAAGTGTTGTATGGAATGATAAAGGCAAAGAGAAGAGATACAGGGGAAAATGTCAGAATGGTGGACAGGAATGGAAAGGAGGTCGAAAATATGGAAGAAGTAAAGGTTATCTGGAGAGAATACTTCAAGGAACTCCTAAATCCAACTAAAACCAGCGTAGTGTACATTGTGGAGGAAGAAACAGACAGTGACCAAGACATTTCAGAGAAGGAATTGACATGGAAAGAAGTGGAGGAAGCATTAAAGAAGATGAAAGGGGGAAAGGCACCGGGAATAGACGAAGTGAGTGTGGAGATGGTGAGAGCAGCAGGGGTGATAGGAACACAGTGGCTCTTTCGAGTAATGAAAGTGATATGGAGGGAGAAGAAAATACCAGAGAACTGGAAAAGAGGGATAATAATACCCATATTTAAAAAGGGAAGTAGGAAGGAATGCAAGAACTACAGGGGAATTACACTCATGTGCCACTGCGCCAAAATATTTGAGAAGGTACTGGAGAGAAGAATTCGGACAGAAGTTGAAGATGGGCTGAGGGAAGAACAGTATGGATTCAGGCCAGGAAGGTCAACAGTTGACCTCATCTTTGCAGTAAGACAGCTACAAGAACACCATTATGAATATGGGAAAGATCTGGTGATGACCTTCTTGGATATTGAGAAAGCATATGATAGTGTTAATAGAAACAAGGTATGGGAAGCAATGAGAGCAAAAGCAGTGAACAAGGAGACAGTGGCAAGAGTGAAAGCAATGTACGAGGGAAGCAAAAGCTGTGTAAAGGTGGGAAGATAGAGAACGGAATGGTTTGAACTGGAGAGTGGTCTGAAACAGGGAAGTGCCCTCTCACCCCTGTTATTTATAGTGGTGATGGATGAAATCATACGAAAAGTGGTAAATAGCATTGGGGAAAGGAAAATGAAGGCAATGTTGTTTGCTGATGACCTTCTGGTATGGGGAGAGGATGAGGAAGAAGTACAAGAGCAATAAGATGAGTGGGAGAAGGTAGTGTTATCATATGGGATGAAGTTCTCAGCACAAAAGAGTGAAGTGGTCATCACAACGAGGAAGAAGAACAGACTGGAAATGGGCATAACACTTGGAGGACAGCAGTTGCAGAAAGTAGAATGCTTCAAGTACTTGGGAAGCATAATTGAAGAAAAGGGAGGCAATAGGATGGAAATAAATGAGAGGGGAAGGTGCGCAGATGGATTTTTCAAGAGTGTTAGGGGGATGATATGGAATAAAGATGTACCACAAAAATGTAAAGGAATCATCTACAAGACCTACTTCGTGCCAATTTTGACATATGGTTCAGAAACATGGGTGATGAAGGAAAGGGACAAGAATAAAATACGAGCAGTGGAGATGAAGTTCCAGAGGAGTAGGGTAGGAGTGACAAGAATGGACAGAGTAAGGAATGAGAGAGTTAGGGAGATGGTAAGAGAGGAAGCATTGCAAAATAGAATAGAGCGATCTAGGCTACAATGGTATGAACATGTGAGGAGGATGGAAGAGGAGAGGATACCGAAGAAGATGTTTGGAATGGAAATGACGGGAAGGAGGCCAAGGGGAAGACCAAGGGACAGATGGACAAAAGGAGTTAAGAAGAGTGTGGAGGAAAGAGGAGTGTGCTGGGACACAGTAAATGACGAGAGATGGTGGATGGACAGGAAACGATGGAGAGGCTTACGTTCCAAGCAGACCCGACCAGCGGTTGGAAACTGCTCAAGATGATGATGAATCCATGAGATTATGAATTCCTTCTATACATGAAAGATATTTTACTAAGAAGGTAATTGTTTTGAATTCAACTAACCTCATATTAGGTTGATCTGGAACTTCTGTTTTTGGAATCGTATCTAACTAAACCCATAAGTATGTTACCTTGTCTTTTAATTTCCTTCGGCATTTAGTCAATGTCAGGTTCAATATCTAATTTATTATTAATTTATTAATTTCATCTCTTCTTGTTTTGCTTTCTCCGATTCCTTGATTATTTTGGGGGGGGAGTAATTAATTATAGTCGTAGTTAATTTTTTGTTCTGTGAATACAACCTTCACCTCCTGTTGATGTAATGTGAAAGATATAATAATATATTGTAATGTGATTGAAATTGATTTGATTTCTTCTATTAATTTTTAAAAATAGGTTATGTTATTGTTTTCCCCTTAGATTATAAAACTTGATCCCCTGGGTATATTGGGTACGTTTCACACATTTCGGAATTATAATTGAACACCTTTTCTTGCGACTAAGGTAGTGGGTGTTACATCCGCTTTAAAGGAAATCATTCCTATGAACAATAAAGATATTCTATTTTTCATTATCACTCTACAGGCCGGACGTTTGTTTTAGATGAGTGAAGAATCCTAATGGAAGCCTGGAGGAGAGTTACTACAGTACCTGTGTTGTTAGCTGCCCCATGCGGTCCCCTACTGTTGAAGTACAGTCATTGGCAAATATAATGGTGTTCTATTTGTAACTACTACCCCTTGTGTTGTTAGCTGCCCCATGCGGTCCCCTACTGTTGAAGTACAGTCATTGGCAAATATAATGGTGTTCTATTCGTAACTACTACCCCTTGTGTTGTTAGCTGCCCCATGCGGTCCCCTACTGTTGAAGTACAGTCATTGGCAAATATAATGGTGTTCTATTCGTAACTACTACCCCTTGTGTTGTTAGCTGCCCCATGCGGTCCCCTACTGTTGAAGTACAGTCATTGGCAAATATAATGGTGTTCTATTCGTAACTACTACCCCTTGTGTTGTTAGCTGCCCCATGCGGTCCCCTACTGTTGAAGTACAGTCATTGGCAAATATAATGGTGTTCTATTCGTAACTACTACCCCTTGTGTTGTTAGCTGCCCCATGCGGTCCCCTACTGTTGAAGTACAGTCATTGGCAAATATAATGGTGTTCTATTCGTAACTACTACCCCTTGTGTTGTTAGCTGCCCCATGCGGTCCCCTACTGTTGAAGTACAGTCATTGGCAAATATAATGGTGTTCTATTCGTAACTACTACCCCTTGTGTTGTTAGCTGCCCCATGCGGTCCCCTACTGTTGAAGTACAGTCATTGGCAAATATAATGGTGTTCTATTCGTAACTACTACCCCTTGTGTTGTTAGCTGCCCCATGCGGTCCCCTACTGTTGAAGTACAGTCATTGGCAAATATAATGGTGTTCTATTCGTAACTACTACCCCTTGTGTTGTTAGCTGCCCCATGCGGTCCCCTACTGTTGAAGTACAGTCATTGGCAAATATAATGGTGTTCTTGTGTTGTTAGCTGCCCCATGCGGTCCCCTACTGTTGAAGTACAGTCATTGGCAAATATAATGGTGTTCTATTCGTAACTACTACCCCTTGTGTTGTTAGCTGCCCCATGCGGTCCCCTACTGTTGAAGTACAGTCATTGGCAAATATAATGGTGTTCTATTTGTAACTACTACCCCTTGTGTTGTTAGCTGCCCCATGCGGTCCCCTACTGTTGAAGTACAGTCATTGGCAAATATAATGGTGTTCTATTCGTAACTACTACCCCTTGTGTTGTTAGCTGCCCCATGCGGTCCCCTACTGTTGAAGTACAGTCATTGGCAAATATAATGGTGTTCTATTCGTAACTACTACCCCTTGTGTTGTTAGCTGCCCCATGCGGTCCCCTACTGTTGAAGTACAGTCATTGGCAAATATAATGGTGTTCTATTCGTAACTACTACCCCTTGTGTTGTTAGCTGCCCCATGCGGTCCCCTACTGTTGAAGTACAGTCATTGGCAAATATAATGGTGTTCTATTCGTAACTACTACCCCTTCACACAATACTTCGACGTGGACTGTACTTTTCTGCACAGTAGGGCCAACTGTGAAGCGAGAGGACGAGAGAGTGGCTGTGTACAGGATGATGATGATGCTGATAATTGTTGTTTTAAGGGGCCTAACATCTAGGTTATCGGCCCCTAATGGTCTGGGTGACAGCAAAAATGTCAATGAAGTGGAAACCAGAACGAAAATTAAGTGAGAAGGAAAATACTTACAAAAGAAATAGATTGAATAATATGCACTAAATGTAGGTTAAGTTCAAAATATGTACAAAATGCAATTGAAATTGAAAATGCTTATAAAATGTTTGGTAGATTCAAACTACTACTCAATTGGATGGACAATACTTACAAAATGCAATTGAAAATCAAAATACTTGCAAAAAGTGATTTAGTTTGAAAATACAAAATGCAATTGAAATTCAAAATACTCACAAAAGTCCCTGCCGCCATATTGAAAGACTTACTAAAAAGAAATTTAGATTGTCAATCCTTACAAAATGCAACGGAGATTGAAACCCCCTACAAAATGGAGGGTAAAAAAAATTGAATTTAGATACACGGGGAGGCAATTAACAAAAAAGTGCGGGAATCTTAATGAGAAAAGGAAAGATAATGAAAAGAAAACAAGTGAGGTCTGACCCCTCGAAGAAGGAGGGATCAGGAAAGATGAGACAAGGGCCAATTAAGGCGGGAAAGCGAAAGACTCCGAGGCCCTAAAACCGTCGGGGTCGGAAAAGAACAAGAGTTGACCAAGGGAGGTCGAGAGGAAAGAAAGCGTAGAGGAGCCCGGCACAAGTGAGGGGGAGCAATGGCGGACTCGGCTGCGGTCCCATGGTCGCCAACCCACGTCCCACTATATGTGAGCCCCTGGGGGATGACTGTGTACAGGCTCGCCCGCAGGCTTCAAGGTCAAGGGCAAACGTCCGGCTTGTAACACCAAATGTTAGATTTCCGATCTGATGCTTCTATCCTATTATGCTACTGCTTTCTCCCCATTGCCAACATTTGGTAATGAATAGTTTTTACAAGGAACATAATTACACATTTAAAACACCATCTGATGTGTTACACATGATATTGACACAGCCTTGCAGGGAAAAGGACAAGCATGCAGCATTGGGATTGTAACTTAGAACAGTGTGCCCAATGTTCAGCTTCACAGACTATCCTTTCATCATGCGACTGATGTTATTGTTTCATTTGAGCCCCGTGTACTTGGGTGTGTGAAGAATTTCTCTGCAGTGTTGTGTGCATTTGCAATTCAGACGAGGTGGCCATGGCCTTGCGGTCTACATGAAGAGAAAACGTATCACTGATTGGACACCCCAAATAAAGGCTCAGTTTCAGGGTCACCATTGCTGATGCCCTTCGCCAAACAGGTTGTGTTATCCATGAAGAAGAAGCCAGCCACGGTGGGTGAGTGGGTAGCGTGTCTGTCTACTAACCCCAAGCTTGCATGTTCGCTCCTGGCCGTGGCAAGTGATTTTTGAAAGGCGGCAAAAATACGATACGCATGTCATACGATGTTGACATGTCAAAGAACCCATTTGAATTCACTAGGCCGTGTTCATAATGGCAAAATTAATCTCGGGAGTTTCCGCCAGCACAAAGTTCCTCATTTCTCTACTAGAAATGCGCTATAGTGTTCAAGGAGCTTAGATATCTAACATCTAACCTCCTTGACTTTCATAGTCAAGGAACAACGAAATTCGACATGCAAGCTTCTCTCTGTGTGTCAAATAACAAAGCTTGCACCCGGCACCCGAAGCCATACGATATTATTATTATCCATGAAGAGGTCCACGAATTAGCAGATCAAGGCAGCACCGTATTTACTCGGCCATAGGACCCACATTTTTCTAAATTTTTAGTTCAGAAATTGAGGGGGGGGGGGGGGGGTAGTATAGACTTGAACTTCACAAAACTCCACTAGTACGGGAAAGGGCAGAGTAAGAATAAGCTATTTTATTTTGATGCTACATAGTACGATATATTTAATCAAAATAAATGAAGTTTACATCAGCCCATTATGAGACTGACATAACCTCACTCTTCCCCACTATCCCTTGCTAAGCAAAAATCTTAGTATCAAAGAAATGGAATGGACAACGTATCAGACATGGAAATGCAAACTATTTTAGGGAGAATGCATCAATTAGGGAATGAGTGATCACACCTCACTAACATTTGTAAACACAACCGAGTACGAATTATTCACATTAATATACCAATATCGTGTCAAACAAATGCCGACAGTTCTTGCAACAAATGAAATGTGTTTAAAATAAGACTGAGAAGAAGGCTGCTGCAAACACCACTTCGAAGCGCAATACAAAGAAGAATGTTGTATTTCGACTCTCGAAAATTAAGGGGGGACTAGTCCTATAGCTGAGTAAATACAGTATAAGGCGTATTGACAGCATCACCTTCGAACCGAACTCTACCACTGCTTACATCCTTGATGATGGAATCTCAATTGGCTCGGCCTGAGGAAGTCCAAGAGGAGAGACGAGCTGTCCCCTACCATATGAGTAAATATAAGCTACAATATATTCAAGTAATCGCTCTCATGGTCGAGGCACGAGATGTGTGCAAGAGGCTGGGAACCCCCAACTCCACTGCACTGCAAGTCGTGAAACTAGCACCGAAGACATCATCTGCAAAACTGATTTTGCTGTTTTCGTTTCCCACCAGTTTAATATTTCATTTTCAACTTTTTGCCCCCTCCTAAGAAAAATTCAAATTATCAGAAGTTTGGTAAGCTTGAATAAATTAAATGAAAATCCACAGCCTGCTTCCAGTCTCCGACCGGATCAGGAATGGAATGAATGAAGCCCCCATCCAGCGGCGAGGATATGAACTGTGCCGGCTGCCGAAGCCTGTCGCACTCTCCTGGGGCAATGATTAAATGAATGACAGATGAAATGAAATGATAGTGGAGAGAGTTGCTGGAATAAAATTTGTGACAGGGAAAACCGGAGTACCCGGGATTTGAACGATGGACCCGAATAAATAAATTATATAAATAAATAAATAAATAAATAAATAAATAAAGGAACAACACTGATTCAATTTAAAAGCAAGAAATCACCAGGTTTGTAGTGATGGGGGACAAATGGTAACGTTACATTGTTAGTAACCTATTTAAGGTGACGTGGATTGTATGGCGAGCTTTAAGTGCAAAAGACGAAAACATATAAAATAATTGTGTCTTTTTTTTACTCATTGAACTTTTGATAATTTTGGCATAATCAGCACACCTTGCTTATCACCTACAGTACGCCAAAAAATAAGCAACGATTATAAGTCGGCAAGACACCAATCTCAGCGCAGTACAGGGCAGAAACTATCTTCTCGCCATTACAAATGACATCCATGTTCATCATCATCGGTTATCCACTCCAGCAGGGCTTCCATCCACTCACTCGTCCAAAAATAGTGAAATAGTGAGCGATTTTTCTTCAAAAACGTGAGAAAAAAAAGGCGAGTTTTTGTATGAAAAAGTGAGGAAATAGTGAGTAAATTCATAACAGTATTCGCATTTATGGCCGTGTATCTGGTTCATAATTTTAACGTTTGTTCATATCTGTAGGCGCAATTAGGGAGGGGGGGGGGGGGGTGGCTAAGCTCCCCAAAACCAACCGTAGCCCCCCAAAAATGTCAACCAAATTGGGCCTTTGTTAATATCTCCGAGTACTGTTTGTGATTTTTCATGTAGTTACAGGACACTTGGAAATAATGGATAGAAAAATCCTTGCAACACTCAAGAAATTTAATTCATAAAGCAAAAATATAAATGTGAACTTTTGTTAAAAAACGCTTTGTTAAAATTTCCGGCGATCGCTGCACGGCTCCGGCTGTGGTATTGCACCATAGAAGCTTTTCATGCTTTCTGGCCGCCTGGCTCGCTGCCGGCAGCGCGCACAGGCACCGGTGGCAGAAATATGAACTACCCATTCATGGGTATATTTTGGGCGATTGTGCACCAGACCATTTTCAACGCAGAATGTGACCAGTTTTGTAAAAAAAAGTGAGAATAGTGAGTAATTTTATCAAATAGTGAGAAAAGTGATGGAGTGGGGTTGCTGCTCAACAGAAATGCAAAGAGAAGCCTTATGGAGTGGAAGCCAATTTCTAGTAGGCTCATGTTTGCTAGGTTCAAGACAAAGATCAGGAATGTGATAATCATCCAATGCTATGCACCTACAGAACAGTCGGAGCCAGAGAAGAAGGAAGAATTCTACCAAATGCTGCGAGATGTCACAAGACAACAAGTAAGAAGGACATTCTCATTGTTATGGGAGACGTCAACGCGAAGGTGGGCTCAAACAATGAGGGGTTGGAGCAGATCATGGGTAAACATGGCCTTGGTGAGATGAATGACAATGGGGAGAAATTTACGGAATATTGCGCCAGTCAGAATTTGGTGATGGGTGGCACGGTATTTCCTCATAGGCGGTGCCACAAGGTCACCTGGGTGTCTCCTGATCAAGTCACAGAAAGTCAAATTGATCACATCGCGGTGAGCAGGAGGTTCAGAAGAAGCTTGGAAGATGTTAGGAACAAGAGAGGAGCGGACGTTGGTAGTGACCATCATCTTGTGGTTGCCAACTTCCGCATGAAGATCGTCGCAGTTCGCCGAAAGTTTAACATTCGGCACAACAAGTTTGATGTGGGCAAGCTTAAGAACCAGCCGAGATTGGACCAATTTAAACTGGAGCTCAGAAATAAATTCCAGGTGTTGGACTCCGAGACAGAGAAGGACGTGGAGACTGTGTGGAGCGAGGTAAAGAATATCTTCGTGGAAACCAGTGAGATGCAGCTCGGGTACAAGAACTACCTGCGGAAAGAATGGATATCCGATCAGACCTGGGACAAGATAAATTATAGGAAGGAGATTAAGGCCAAGCTCAACACCTGCAAGACTAGGCAGCAGAAGGCTCTCACACAAGCAAAGTATTCAACAGCAAACAGGGAGGTGAAGAGGAGTGTACGGAAGGATCATAGGAGGTGGATTGATGAGCAGGCGGAGAAAGCAGAAGAAGCGGCAAGAACGGGGACGTTAAGGAGCTCTATGGCATCACAAAGATACTTTCGAAGAAAGGTTTTAATAAAACTAGGCCTGTGAAGAGCAAGACGGGCGAGATCCTCACGACGTGTGAACGGCAGCTGACAAGATGGAGAGAACACTTTACGGAGGTTCTTAATAGAGATAGAGGACCAGAAAGTAAGCAGCGAGGAGAAGATGAAGAGGAAGCAGAAAGTGACCCAAGCATCAGCCTCGACTCCCCAACTCGGGGCGAAATACAGACAGCGTTGAAGCCGATGAAATGCGGGAAGGCACCAGGTCTGGATAATATCCCAGCGGAAGTACGAAAGCAGACCTGGATATTACGATCGATATGCTGCACCCGCTGTTGGAGAAGATCTGGAAGGAGGAGAAAATACCAACCGACTGGAAGAAGGGGTTGATAGTCAAGTTGCCGAAGAAAGGGGACACCACAAACTGTAACAACTGGAGGGGTATCACCTTGCTGTCCATTCCAAGCAAAGTGCTGGCGAGAGTCATCCTGAATCGTATAAAAGACTGCGTAGAAAAAAGGCTTCGGAAGGAACAGGCTGGATTTCGACAACATCGCAGCTGTGTGGATCTCATCAACACCCTCCGAATCATCCTGGAGCAGAGTGTGGAGTGGCGGAATACCCTTTACCTCACATTTGTTGACTTCGAGAAAGCCTTCGACTCCGTAAATCAAAGAATCGTGTGGAAGACCCTCGAGGAATATAAAATTCCAACAAAGATCATCAGAATCATGGAAGAGATGTACGAAGGGTATATGAGTGCCAGGTTCTTCACGAAGGCAAATTAACAGAAAAGATAAAGGTCAGTTCCGGAGTGAGACAGGGGTGTGTCCTTTCCCCCACTCTGTTGCTCTTGGTCCTGGATAGTGTGATGAAGAAGGTAATGGGAGGATGGAAGAGGGGTTTTCAATGGGGTATAAATGACAGGCTTGAAGATCTGGATTTCGCAGACGACATTTGTCTTATGGCACAACGGTACCGAGACATAGAAGATAAGCTGGGGAGGTTGCAGAGAGAAGCAGAACGTGCAGGACTGATGATCAACACCAACAAGACCAAAGAGATGAGGATAAATTCTGACATCACGACTAGTTTGACAGTCAACGGAAAGGACATTGAGCGAGTTGAGTCCTTCCTCTACCTTGGAGGTATAGTCACAAATGATGGGGGAGCAGAGGAAGATGTTCGAAGCCGTATCAGGAAGGTAAATGGTGCCTTTGTCCAGCTCTACCCCATCTGGAGAAATAGAAACATTTCCAGGAAGACCAAGCTCCGCCATTTCAATAGCAACGTAAAGTCGATTCTTCTCTACGGCTGTGAAACATGGAAAGTCACAAAACCGATCAACAACCAGCTACAGGTGTTCATTAACAGATGTCTGCGTCGCATCATGAATGTGAGGTGGCCGGACATAATCTCAAATGAAGATCTTTGGAACATCACCAATCAACAACCGATTAGCATCCATATCAAGGAGAGGAAATGGCGCTGGATTGGTCACACACTAAGGAAGCCGGACGGAGCTATTGAGAGGGCGGCGCTAGACTGGAATCCTCAAGGCGCCAGGACGCGAGGTCAACCTAAGAAGACCTGGAAGAGGATGATCGAAAATGAAATTGCAGAGGTGGAAAAGAACTGGAGTCAAGTAAAGAGAATGGCCAGGAACCGTACTGCGTGGAGAAATTTCGCCAAGACGCTATGCTCCGGAAGGAGCGGCAGGAATTAAGTATGTATTAAGTAAGAGAAAAGTGAGGCTGCTTTGAAAATAGTGAATAATAGTGAGAAAAGTGAGTCGCTGGAAGCCCTGAAGTTAAGTGTACATAGTATAAAAAGAAGTCTTCTATTTCGTTAAGAACTACTGGACAGATTTTGGTGCGGTTTTGACCATTCCATAAAGCATTATCGACGATGGTTCGTACATATAGAAACATTCGTCTATCACCAAAGGAAGCCGAGCAATAACAATTTATTTAAGCAAGTAAAAAATAAAAAATAAAAAAATGCCAATGTCTGTGTGCGTTTGCAGCTTACTCTGGCTAAACCGTTAAATACCGTATTTCCTCGCATAATCGTTGCACCCCACTTTTCAAACACTAAAATAGGTTTATAAAATGTCATCGCATAGCATGTTCGTATTTGTGCGCCAGTCAGTTGCAAATGCTGCCGAGACTTTATAACCAGGCGCGACTTTGTCAGACGAAAAATATCTCGTCCTTATGCTTGCGAGCTATGAACCGCGACGCGAACGGCCAGCGCACATTGCGCGAGCTTATAGGCCTAATCTGGCGTGATCTTGTCCGGAGAAAGTAATCTCGTGTTTATGCCTGCGGGCTATGAACCGCGACGCGAACGGCCAGCGCACATTCCGCAAGCTTATAGGCCTAATCTGGAGTGATCTTGTCAGGAGAAAGTAATCTCGTCTTTATGCCTGCGGGCTATGAACCGCGACGCGAACGGCCAGCGCACATTCTGCGAGCTTATAGGCCTAATCTGGCGTGATCTTGACAGCAGAAAGTAATCTCGACTTTATGCCTGCGGGCTATGAACTGTGACGCGAATGGCCAGCGCACATTCCGCGAGCTTATAGGCCTAATCTGGCATGATCCTGTCAGGAGAAAGTAATACAGTGGAATCTCGTTAGTACGTTTTTCAAGGGACTGAAAAATTTGGACGTCATATGCGGGAAAACGTACTACCGAAAAACGCCATACTGCATTTACAACGTATAAGAAAGAATGCGGCGTATATATGGACGTTCAATCGCCGACCTTAGTAAGTGATTGTATGCACTACTACAGTCACGACATAAACATAGGTTATCAGTCACTTACACGGAATAAATAACATAAAAATGAATTACTGTACCTCTACACCACAGTATAATACAGGGTCTTTATTTTTGCATAGCAAGGACATTCTCGCTCTCGCGCTCCGCCAGTGACGGCTCAGTTACCGGCGACGGCGCACGCATATGTTTGAAGCACGGGCTTGCTTGAACCACTTCAATAAAGGGCTTTCTAGTTGAGGAAACTGTCCCTCTCGCACAAGTTTCCTTTTGCCGCTCATTCCTTCTTTAAATGCTCGTTCGATTTCCTTCCTTTTGCCGAGAATCGTGTTCAGTGTAGACGGAGGAATGTTCCACTTTCGCGCTATATCCACACGCTTCATGTGAGGATTGCAGTCCACGTCTCGAATGTATTTCACCTTCTCATCATTAGTTATCTGCCGTACTTTCTTCTTATCCATTATGAAATACGCAATAAAATAGGTCATAACTGGACGTGAACACTAAGAACTAGAAGACAATATTGCGGAATACGAAGACAATAATGTGCCTACGTGAGAAATAAACAAAGGGAAGGGGGTGAAGAGCAGCGGGAGAGAGACACGTCACCTGTGTTGCGTCATAGCTATAGCCACTTCTACGCCATCAAACACAATGAAATCATCTACACTGTCAATAACTATCAGAGAATATGAGGCAATATCGCGTCGTGTTTTCCAGAAGCCGAATTTTATAATGAAATGAGAATAAAATCAGGTTCGCTTACAAATAGTACAACGGAAATTTGATCGTCGTAAGCGTGAATAGAGAACGTATTAAGGGGATATATCAACATGTATTTTGTAGAATTGGGACTGGGACTTGAGAAAATCATCGCGCTAAACGGGAAAACGTCGTAACCGAGAACGTGCTAACGAGATTCCACTGTATCTTCTTTATGCCTGCCGGCTATGAACTGTGACACGAACGGCCAGCGCACATTCCGCAAGTTTATAGGCCTAATCTGGCGTGATCGTCGGGAGAAAGTAATCTCGACTTTATGCCTGCGGGCTATGAACCGCGACGCGAACGGCCAGCTTCGTCAGCATGTTCCGCGAGCGTTAACCTGTCGTGACCATGTTAGAAGAAAGAAGCCTGCCTCTGACTGCAGGCTATGACTCACGCTACGCGAATGACTGGCCCGTGCAGCAAATAACGATACAGTATATTCTTTGAACTTAAATATTCTTCGCATAATCGTCGCACCCTGCTTTATTTCCACGAATTTTTGGGGAAAAAAAGTGCGACGATTATGCGAAGAAATACGGTATTATATCAGTATTTCAGCAATATTAGTGTTCAGCATAAAATGTCTGTGACAACATACACTGAATCTATTTTAAATACACAGCCCTCTATAAGTGTCTGGAGTTAAAATTAGTTAAAAATTTGTTACTAAAAAAAAACAGCAAGCTTGTAGTTAAACGCTTGCTGAGCCCAAGGTTGCAGGTTCGAAACCTGGCGCAGTCAGCTGGCATTTGAGGGTGCGCAAATGCGAGGGAGCCGTGTCAGTAGATTTACTGGCACGTTAAAGATCCCCTTCGGGGCAAAATTCCGGCACCCCGGCGTCTCTAAAAGCCAGTGTAGTTAAAAGGGACGTAAAACCAATAACATTATTATTATTATTATTGTTGTAGTTTAACGTGACCGTTATTCGCGAGATCATGAGCCACGGGACCTCAATTTTACGTGGAATCTGAACCACAGGACATGGCATTTCACTTCGAAAATCTCTCATGCATTGACCGGGAATCAAACCCGGTCCACCTTGGTGAGAGGCATACAGCTTAACCGTTGTGCCACCACGTCCCTTAAAAAAAAAAAAACATGTTACTAAAGAAAAAGCTGCCTTAAGGGGGGAGGTAGACCTTTACAAGTGTAAAAACCACAGATTATTAACACATTGGAGACCGGATGCCAGAGTTTGTCACCCTGTGGACCGGATGATTTTTGAGTGTAATCACCAGGATGCACAGCTTTAGTAAATTGGCCATAAATTCTATTCCAGTGATCATATAAAGTTCAAACATTGAATTCCTACTCACCAGATATTCTAGTAGTTCTTCAATGTTCCAAATGTATGTCTGGATTGTCCTTCGTAAATCCATGAGTGTGTCCATTTCATGTAAACAAATGTTTACCTCATCTTCACTACTAGAATCACTGTCACTCACCAAAACAAGCAGATTACTTGACGTAGAGGACCCAAAGTCACTGCCACTATCGCTAGTACTATCACTAATTTCATCTTCTATACCACTGGGAACATCAGACAACGAATCTGCACTCAAATCGTGAAATATTTCGTCGGCGCACAAAGCACGTTGCCACGGCCGCGCCATCTTGTGCATTGACTCTTGGAGGGTAAGATCACCTCTGTATCCATGGAGATTTCACAGCCATAATGATCATACAAGTGGAAAAATATATCAACACTAACATCTACAATCACTCTATTCCATGCCACGCTAGTAATAAGTTCAAACGTTACTCAACAGATGGCACAACAAGCCGTAAACGAAGCCCGCACAGAAAAACTGAGATTTCCGGGGCCGGTCAGTCACCGCTGGCCGCTCTACTACAGAGATCTCCGGGGCCCGACTTCAATGTGTTAAAATAGTTTTCCTAGTTGACCCTTTGTTCTGATGAAATTTTGCACACTCCTAGAACTGTCCTTCATCTTTAGTTTTCAAATTGAATATTTGCAATTAACTTTCCCTAGTTATTAAAACAAAATTTCAAAAAATTGAACTAATTTATACTAATTTCTACAAAACTTCACATTGCTGGAAGATTGTTTTAGAATGTTCATAATGCTTGTGTTAACGATGGGAACTAAAATCTTTTGCCTGTTTTTGAAATAGTATTTATTCCTCCCTCTTTTATAAGAGTAGATTTTTTGGACATTTTAGTGAAGTAGGTTCACTCAGAAAATACAAAAAACAAATGGTACAGCAGAGGTTCTAGTTCACCTTCTTAAAACACAAGATACCTGTGACTACAAAATTTCATCAAAATATCTGAAAAACTGTTAAAGATTTATGAAGGAAAACTAAAGAAATAATTCAAGTTTGGGGAACGAGCGATAACTGAGCATCGGGAGGAAAAGTTTCTGAAATATTCTGTATTCAGATGTATCTTTTGCGTCTTAAGAATGTGTTTTTTTTTTTTTTTTTTTTTTTTAATAACTAGGGAAAGTTAAATGCAAATATTCAAGTTGAAAACTAAAGATAAAGGACAGCTCTGAGGTGTGCAAAATTCCATATCAACAGAACGAAGGGTTGTTGTTTGAGTCTTCAGTCTTTTGAGTGGTTTGATGCAGCTGTCCATGCCTCCATGTCCTGAGCTAATCGTTTCATGTCTACATAGCTACCACACCCTACATCCGAGGCAATCTAACCTTGGTCTACCCCTACAGTTCTTGTCCTCGACCCTTCCTTCTATAACTAAGCTTGCTATTCCTGGGTGTCTCAGTATGTGTCCTACCAACCTATCTCTTCTCTTCATTAGCAGTCGCCAGAAACATCTCTCCTCTCCCACTCGCCTTAATACCTCTTCGTTTCTAACCCTATCTACCCATCTGATCTTCATCATTCTCCTGTAACACCACATTTCAAATGCTTCAATTCTCCTCTTTTCTGCTACACCAATAGTCCCAAGTTTCACTTCCATAGAGCGCCACGCTCCAGACAAAGGCTTTCAAAAATGACTTCCTAATACTTACATCTATATTCGATGTCAGCAGATTCCTTTTTTGTAGAAATGCTTTCTTTGCCTGAGCCACCCCACTTTTTATATCCTCTTTGCTTCGTCCATCACTGGTTATTCTGCTTCCTAAGTGACAGAAGTCTCCTACTTCTTTCAGCTTTTCACCTGCCAATTTGATCTCCATAGAGGTTTCTGATTTATTTCGGCTGCATTCCAATATTTTTGTTTTACATTTATTAATTTTCATCATGAATTCTTTCCGTAAGACGGAGTCCATACCATTCAAAAACTCATTCAAATCCTCAGGCTTGTCGGCCAAGATGACGATGTCATCAGCAAATCTCAGAGTTGAAATTATTTCTCCTTGAATCTTCACTCCCACTTTAAATTCTTCTCAAATTTCCTTCATTGCTTGTTCAATGTAAATATTGAAAAGTATGGGTGATAAGTTGCAGCCTTGCCTTACACCTTTCTGAATACCAGCTTTTCTCTCATGTCCTTCAGCTCGAATGACAAAGGGGTACCGAGAAAAGCTATTTTAAATAACTGTGGCTTTACACTTGTAAAGGTGTACCTTGCCCCTTCAACAGAAACTTTAATAAGCGCAATCCTGTCCACAACGGAAAAAATCACTGGTCCCTTGAATTATGGCCTGTTATTCCTGTTAATTTACCTTGAAGTACCGGTATCTCTCAAATGCGAATTACCATATATACCCGAATGTAAGAAGAGGTTCTTTCCCACTTTTTGTGTTATAAAAATTTGGGGTCGTCTTATATTCAGGGTATTAAAAAAAATCTTTTTTTTTTCTTTCTTCAAATTGTTATTATTATTATTTGCAAAGTAGTATGTGGTGTTGGCATCTTGTAACTCGCAACAAATCAATGCATTAATGAAGATTAAAATATGGTTTGTTATGTTTAATTACCATGCATATACGAATAGCGTACATTTTGAGGTTAGGATTTAAGCATACACGTCATTTTAAGTGGAATAAATTATATGTTCAAAAGCATACGGAAATATGTTTTAAAACAATCTTTACAAGAACAACCAGTCCGTTTTACGAGCAATAATTGAGTGATCAACGTATCTTAATTTAATAACGTCTCCCATTCTTGAACAAAGAAATTATAGAGTATGTCTTGGAAAAGCTGGCAGAGGGATTTCCGATAACACGAGACGTTATAAAAATGAAAGCACGACCTTAAGGGCATATATTGTGCAAGTTATGAGTTAGCGAGTATTTTTTTTTTTTAAATCTGTAAGAGGCAGTTGATAACTAGGCCTCGTCTTATATTCGGGGTCGTCTTACATTCGGGTATATATGGTATTTTGTCTATTTACTTCAGACACCGAGACGAAGACTGAGAGACAGGTGGTCGAAGGGGGTGGAAGAAGAGAGGAGAAGACTGGACAAGGGTGGAGGCCGAGAGATGGTGGGAAGACAGAAGACGTTGGAGAGGCTGTGTTCAAAACAGACCCGGCCAGTGGCTGGGAACTGTGCAAGATGATGATGAGACGACGACTTCAAAATGTGCAAGATAAACAACAGAACATTAATTTCATGTATTGAAAATTAAAATCCACAGCCTGCTTCCAAGCTCCGACCGGGTCAGGAATGGAATGAATGAAGCCCCCATCTAGCGGCGAGGATATGAACTGTGCCGGCTGCCGAGGCCTGACGCACTCCTCTGGGGCAATGATTAATTGAATGAGAACAACCCCTGACACTATACAGCCCATGACAGGCTAAGGCCGACCAAGCGACCACTGCCCAGCCATTCGGCCTGCAGATATTGGGGTGACGCGTGATTAGCGCGTCAGGTCCCCTCGGCCGTTAATCTTGGTTTTCGTGATCGGGGCGCTGTCTCACTGTCAGACAGCTACTCAATTGTCCTCACGAGGCTGAGTGCACCCCGTTCCAACCCTCACGTCAGTTTTAAAATCCCTGACGGAGCCGGTGATCGAACCCGGGGCCTCCGGGTGAGAAGCAGGCGCGCTACCCCAACACCACGGGGCCGGCTTAAATGAGTGACAGATGAAATGAAATGATAGTGGAGAGTGTTGCTGGAATGAAATTTTGACAGGGAAAACTGGAGTACCCGGAGAAAAACCTGTCTGCCTCCGTTTTGTCCAGCACAGATCTCACATGGAGTGACCGGGATTTGAACCACGGACCCAGCGGTGAGAGGCCGGCGTGCTGCCGCCTATGCCACGGAGGCTTCTAATTTCATGTATTAATGTTTGAAAAATATTTTAACCCACAAAGGGTCAAATCTCTGTCTTTAGACTGTACCTACTGAGTATTTCTGCTGAGTGTACTCTGTTTGGGACCTACAGTAGTGTTTCCACTCCCTAGAGCTCGGGTCAGCCGGCTCTCTGGGATTTGCGCAGAGAGAGAAAGAGATACCGTACATGTCCACTGTTGCAACACCGCCGCTTAACTGATCGAGCCTGTCTCTTTCACGCTGCTTTACACTTTTAAAATATTCGTGCACTTTGTAAACTATTTCTCGGACTTGCCTGTGCACAACCTGTCGTTTACTTTCCTCTGCTTCCATAGCATTCAATCGCTTCCACTGTATCTTTAAATAGTACGATATTATCACTTCGCTTTTCTGACTACACGCCAGCTCAGATTCTCAAGACAGACCGACTGTGATTGTTCTGCGAACCGCCTTCCCAGCTGACTCGAGCTCTAGTACCTTCCCACTGCAACACCACACAGCTACTCGCACTCTGGTGCCATAAGCAAAACATTTCACACCCAGTCTCAAGTTCTGTGCAGGCATAACTAAGATTGACTTGTTTTTGTTTCCACCTTCTGATTGTTATTGGTGGTAAAATGGACACAAGAGGTGAAGAGTTGATCATCCGCTGAGAAGATCTAAAGTCGAAACATGTACAGTACAGAGATTAATATAATCCAATAAACCCATATAATATTGACGAGGGGAAACCTTATCAATAAATGATAAAATTGGTCCGGTTAACTCAAACATAAAATGCCAGCGTTTCGCCCCAGTGTGCCGTTGGGCTCGTTAGTTGGTACAGACACACCTCACCAATACGCGTGGCTAGCACATACTGAGAAGGCCATGCAAGACACAAAATACAAGTAGTATGGACGTCACGAGCATGCCAATGTGCTACGGGAGTCAAACTCCCTTTCATAAAAACAAAAGCCTTACCTTGGCAATCCAAATAAGGTTTTGAATTTGGGAATATGATGTAGTTTCCATTTGAGAGGATGAATTATCAATAAATGATAAAATGGTCCGGTTAGCTCAAACAAACCTTCCTAACACAACTTATGTACTGTATCAATATTTAAGTCAGCTTGCCATGGTGGGCGAGTGGTTATTGTGTCAGACTACCAACCCCAAGCTTGCAGGTTCGCTCCTGGCCGTGCTAAGTGATTTTTGAAGGGCGACAAAAATCACGATACAGATGTCATACGATGTTGGCATGTTAACCCTCTCAGTGCCACGCCTCTCGCTGCTCGCACCAAAAGTGCCAAAGCCGATTGAATCGGCACGCTGTTTATCTTATATTTGTAGATTTCTGTAGGCATATGTCAGTGATTACTTCATACTGTAGGAAAGGTGAGGTTTCAAGCTTGCCTGTGCGGTGTTTACTTTTTTCCTGCGGAGTCAGTTACGCGATAGGTTTGAGTTTGTATTCACACCCTCCCTTTGCGCTCCCCCAATCACGCGCCTTCCCGCCAAAATTGTGGTGCAGTTGCTTTCTTCTTGTTGAAGATGTATCCAAGAACTTTCTACAGCTGGAGACATACTGTATCTTCGAATATGACTCTTAGGTGTTCTTAATTTAGGCTCAAAACTATTTTATTTTTTTACCCCAAAAAATTGGAAAATTGAACAATTATCAGAATAACCTCAATTAAAAAAGCTTAGATGCCACATTTACTTTTATGAACATAATGTATGAGAGAATGAAGTATTGGTTATAAATGCAAAGCAAAAATAATGATTCTATCGTTGGAAATAAAGTATTTATGATTTTTTTTTCAATAGTCTGCATGACATTGAAAATGGCTTGGCACTAAGAGGGTCAAGGAACCCATTTGAATTCAGTAGGCCGTGTTCATAATGGCAAAATTAATCTCGGGATTTTCCGCCAATACAAAGTTCCTCATTTCTCTAATAGCAAGCGCTATACAGTGAAGGAGCTTAGATATCTAACCTCCTTGACTTTCATAGTTCTTCAAGGAGGGATAAAATTCGATATGCAAGTTGCCATCTGGGCGTCAATTAACAAAGCTTGCACCCGAGGCCATAAGATATTATTATTATACAACTAGCAAATAAGATTAATTATGTATCGACGTATAAATGTTGACTATTTTAACCAAGTGGATTCTCCCTAAAGCTCAAGGAAAGCGAGTTCAGTTAAACACATGCTGAAACCACTGGACACACTGATTCTACAAAGGCAAAGAAGAAATAAGCAATACCCTACTAACCTCCGTTGATACCGCATCGGATTCCAGCTTCGGCCTCTTCGAGGGTGCTTCGTCACCGGGCAGTGATGTGAATCCGTCGTTAGTCACATCACTGTCCACTTCCATACCTTCACTCTTGACGAGAAGGCCGTCCTTCGAGTCGACCATGGAGCTTGTGTCGCTGCTCACAGACATGCGCCTGATGTCCGTCGACTTCTGGCGAGCCCGGAAATGTCGTGGCTGCAACACGAGACAGGTAAATAGTCATAATGTCTCTGCGATGGGCAACACATCCTGTTCACTTCACTGTTAATTAGCCATACCTGCCAACTTTGAAAAATAGAAATCCAGAAAATCCCAAAGCACAAAAATGTATGCGTTGCAAGACTACAGGGAAAGAGATTACAAACTCTTGGTGATGTGAGACTATCTAATTCGTTGTGCCAGTTTCCAAAAAAGTGCAATTGCATCAAGAACACTTATGATTGAGAACAGTTCACACACTACACAAACATGAGCTTTCCTTCCCTTTGATCTTGCAAGTCTCAGACACTGGCTATATTCCATCACAGGGAGATGAGAATGCGAATGTTTCACCTTTCTGTGATCGCATAATACAAGGAAATTCTGCAGAATATTCCTCCCTGAAAGACTGATGATATTGTTTCTTACTTGAATTCATCACGAAACACTAAATCGCACAAACATTCATCACACAATTGCACGAATACCAGAACTACAGTAAACACCGCTTAAAACCAAGCTTTCCCGCTAACAAACAGTCGAAGCACAAAGAGTAATATAAATGCAGCGATAATCTACGGGATTATCGATAAACATATCGGTCGACTTCCAGTCGAATTTCAAACTCGCACATCTCACAATAGCAGCTATTATCGAAAATCAAAACTGAAATGCAATTTGGATGCAGAGAACAGAAACAAGCTAGGGAGTTGAAAATCCGGAAGAAAAAAAACTATGTTAATCCGGACAACTGGAAAACACCCCAAAAATCCGGAAATCTTCTGGGAAAACTGGAAAACTTGGCAGGTATGAATTACAGTTTATGATGCCTAGAAAAATACCCAAGTACTTCTTTCGGAGACACTGAATGACACATCACTTGTACGATATAATTTTTTTAAGTACTGAAATTAGCCAAAATACCTTTTTCTAATGATGATAAATAAATCAGGAAATGATGTAATAATAGAAGCATACTCCTCTGCAGTCCATAAGCCACCCACCAGCCCCTATTTACTACTTATAAAGCAAAATTCCAGCTGTGTCTGCCATTATGTTAGTGAATTACCATCAAATACAGTATTGCCAACCTGGCCATTACGGTACTACAGTACTGTGTATTTAAGCACCCCACTGAAATTAGTGTATTTTGCAATTGTACAATTTGTTGAATCCAGACCAATGGCTTTTGACTAGACCAGGGGTTCCCAACCGGTGGTACGCGGGAACGTTTCAATTGGTACACGTGGGTGATGCGATTGTTAACAAGTAGAGGAGGAGAATTTATCTGCATTTCCTACCCTACCATAATCTTGTGAACAAAATGAAATATCTCCAATGCAGATGTGGTTGCTGATATCATTGTTAACTTGGAAGCACTCCAAGAAAGTTTTAATAAATATTTCTCCGAAGCTTATTCCAAATTTGACTGGACCAGAAATCCTTTTTCGGGAATTTTACCAAATGAGTTGAAATAAAAGAAAGTTTTATCGATCTAACAGAAGATAGTTCCATGAAAGGCAGTTTTGAAGAGAAATATTTGATTAACTTCTGGATCGGATGTAAAACCGAGTACCCAAGTTTCTACCGTCACGCTCTGCTATTTTTGATGTCATTTGTTTTCAAGTTACTTGTGTGAGAGTGGATTTTCTGCATTATTTACATAAAAAATAATCATATAAACAGAATAAGTGAAGAAGACTTAAGAGTGAAGTTAAGTTCAATTAATCCTGATATTGATATTTTAATCACAGGCAAACAGCGAGTTTCGCACTAAAAGTAGATTTTGGATGATGATAATGACTTTTTTTTGGCTTGGTTTGTATTAATTATACAAAATTGTATTTTAGACCTATGAGTATTAAATAGAACAGTAATTTCCAATAATAGTTGTATTTTTTCCTTTGTTATGCAAATGCCATCGAAAAATCGAAATACAAGAGCATTAAATTCTAAGTAATTTAATTAAAATACAGTGGAACTTGGATAATTCGAATATTTTGCTTGGTCACTGGCGTTTTGTATGTAAACAATGTTGAAAGATCGTGGATAATTCGAATATTTTTTTGGTTAATTCGAACTCTTTACGTCAACGGTAGAGCGCAGTATTATATTTCATATCTTGTATATTTTCTAACAATATTGTCGAAGCAGTGTTGTAATGCGGCCAAGCGCTCGCTTTTAATCGCAAGGGCCAGAACGCACAAAACCTCCCATTAATATTACTCTTCATAAATTCGTCATCACACTGTACGTTTACAGTGGTCGTAGTTTCTGTTAATCACGAATGAGAGCTTCAAAATGAGACCAAGTTTCCTGCTGTACGTTTATCCTGGGCTGAGAAAACGTAAGGTCAGAAAAGATATAAGAACTTTTTATTGGGTAATTGAAAAAAATTGAAACTTGAGATTAGCACTATCAATACTTCTGCCTATCACATATAAAAAATTCACTACCCTCAGCCAAGTAGTTTTCCATGTATGTAGTTTTAAGTGAGCGGTTCCTAGAAAATACGTCAAAAACACGGGCAATTTTTCATACAACCACGAATAAATAAATAATTAATAAACTTTACAATAATTGGCTTATATAGTCTAACGCAGAATTAAACAAGGAAAATATTGCTATAACTCGTTTTTCAATAGGTCTATTGGTTTGGTTGCAATTAAGGCCTAAACTCGAGTACCCATAATAAAAAATCCGATAGTAGTGACGTCAAGATGTGTGCTGTCGAACATGGCTGACGAGCAATAAATAAAAACACGTATTTACGTAATTTAGCACATACGGTATATCCGGTGCAGAAGTGACCAAGGTTAGTAATTTCAATCGTCAATGTTCCCCAGAAGATGAATGAAATAAGGTATGTTGTACATTTCTCAGCTGACCACATGCCTCAACTCGTATTTAGAACGTAAAAGCGGGGTTATACTGTAGTTTCGGATCCTATTGGCTACGGTGATGCCACAAATTCTTAATATTACCATTTAAGCCACGTCCATTGCATTGTTGTTGCCCAAGTCCCTGTTTGATACAGCATTGCAGATCTCGCAATATCTCACAATACACCCGATATCTTTCTCCTGTTCTGCCAACTTATCTGCACTCTGTGGGATATTGCCATCACTAGACATTGTTGATCCAAGGATTTTTACCTAGTAATAAAAATAGGATCATATTGACATAGACTTGGACCTTGACAAGCAGGCAAGAGAGTAGAATCCAAGCCAGTGAAATGAAATTCCTAACAAGTATGATAGGAAAGACAAGGAAAGAGAGTGGGGAATGAACATGTTAGGAAGGAAGTTAGGATGGGAAAACTAAATGAGAGAATTGAGAAGAATAAACTAAGGTGTTTTGGACATGTAAAGAGGATGGAGGAAAATAGAATACCAAGACAGATGCTGGAGGCCAAGTGCAAGGGGAAGACCTAGAACAAGGTGGATTGATTCAGTGAAGAATAGCGTAAGAAAAAGAAATCTGGACTGGGACAAGATCGTGGAAGAGGAATAGTGGAAACAAAGAGGAAGGTGGAGAAGTGCCATAAATGCCCCGATCTGGCAGGAGCTGGATAAGGGCAAATGACGATGATCATCATCTTGCACAGTTTCCAGCCACTGGCCGGGTCTGTTTGGAACACAAGCCTCTCCAACGTCTTCTGTCTTCCCACCATCTCTCAGCCTCCACCCTTGTCCAGTCTTCTCCTCTCTTCTTCACGCTTTCTTCCACCCACTTCATCCACCTGTCTCTCGGTCTCCTTCCTTCCCACTTCGTCTCGTGTATCCTCCCGGGTATCCTCTTCTCCTCCATTCGTTTTACATAGAGGATAGAGTAGAAAAAATGACTATAAGGAGGATAAAGGAGATGTACAAGAGAAGCGTGAACTGTGTGAAAGTGGGAGGAGAGAGATCGGAGTGGTTGGAACAGAGAAACGGCCTAAAACAAGAAAGTGCACTGTCACTGTTACTTTTCATTGTGGTGATGGATGACATAATGACCCGAGTGGCACAAGTAATTGGGGAACGAAAGATGAAAGCAATGGTGTTTGCAGATGATTTGGGGAAACAAGGAGGAGGTGGTACAGGAACACTTGGACGTGTGGGAAGGAATAATACAAGGATATGGGATGAAATTTAGCATAAATAAGAGTGAGATGGTGATCACAACAAGGAAGAAGGAAAGAACCACAACGGGAATAACAATTGGTGGGGAACAGCTGAAGAAAGTGGAGAGTTTCAAGTATCTGGGAAGCCTGATACAAGATAATGGAAGAAACGATAGAGAAATAAATGAGCGGGAGAGACAGGCAGAAGCATTCCGGAGGAGTGTGAGAAGCATGTTATGGAGCAAGGATGTCCCTCAGAACAGCAAAAAGATCATATATCGGACCTACTATGTCCCTATCCTGACGTATGCCTCGGAGACCTGGGTTATGAAAGGAAGGGAGAAGAGCCAGTGAGATGAGGTTCTTGAGAAGCAGTATTGGAGCTACAAAGATGGACAGAATAAGAAATGAGAGGACCAGAGAATTAATGAAGGAGGAACCATTACAGGATGGTATAGAGAAATCTAGACTTAGATGGTATGGACATGTAAAACGAATGATTATGACGATGATGAATAAAAATACAAAGCACCATATTCAGCAAATTGTCAGACTTACCCGGTACTCGACATTCTTGCCATCCTTGCAGCACTTGGGACACTCCCAACTGTTTGGTAGGTCCTCGTTGACCACACCTTCCGAGTCGGGACACTGCTTGGCCAAGCAGTCTGGGTGGATGATCTCGTAACACACGCTGCACTCCATGAGGGAGCTTGGCACCTCTCGGTTAGTCTTCTGAATGGGGATGACAGGCTGCTGGCCCCAGCCATCCAGGCTACACGACACGCACGCCGCCGTCACAGGCAACATGGGCTGCCAACACAAGATAGCACACACTCGGCTGTAGACATAGTTTCTGCATATTAATGCTCAAATTAGACCGGAATGCACTGGGAAGGCTCTTGGGAAAAATTACAGACTATCCTAGGGGCAGATGGCCTCTTGGTTCCGACCTTGAAACCTCAACATGGTGTCCACAGAATTTTCAATGCCAATTTTCCTGACTTTTCCTCACAATTTTTCAACAAAATTCCTGACTAACGAAGTCGTCGTAACATCGGAAAAAAGGTTTATTGAGCAAATATATATCCCTTATTTGCAGCCTCCACCATCCCCACAGCTGCACAACGTTTGCCTCTTTATTCATTTAAAATACAAAATAAAGTAAATTATAATGCAATAATACATAAATCAAAGTACTTAATAACCTAAACTATAATGATGGGGTCGCCACATCCCTACGCCAACGCCAAAAAAGTGTACAAAAAATAGGTAAAAGAGGTTTTTACTGTAAAAATTGAAACTTACCATAATGTCCAGTGAGTTATTGCTCTTTATCTTCAGAGATTAGTTGAACTAGTAACATCAAAATATGGCTGTAAAACACAAAATACTGTATGGTTAATATAAAATTCCTGACTTTCTAACACTTTTCGACATTTTTTCCCGACTTACGCCATTTCCTTACTTTTCCTGACCTAAAACAAAATTCCTGACTTTTCCTGCCTGTGAACACCATGCTCAATAACTAACATCCTTCAAAGGCACACACAGACAATAACTAGGGACATGATTTCCACATACACCTCCATGGGACCATAAAGTAACTTTTGAAATATTGCGAACTTTTGAATTAAAGTTTTAGTGTTATAAGACTACTACTCGCACAGCAGTAGTGCAAAGTGGGAATTAGACATTCTCCAAACAAATTACCCAAAATTTAAACAATACTAATATTAAGGGGGGGAAAAAATATTTCCTTAAAGGAACAGTGACCTAAAACATTTTATACAATTATAACGCATAAAAATAAACGTGTGAGTTGGTAATAGTCATCATCATCATCATCTGTCTTCTACTCCAGTTGCCCGGGTGTAGTTTACGAGCGCCCTCCTTTTTAGTCTGTGCATGTACCATTCTTCTTTCAGGATTCTATCCCAGCTAACTCCCCTTGTTCCTATGTCCTCCTTCACCTGGTCAAGCCATCTCTTCCTTGGTCTTCCTACCGGCCTTCTACCAACCACATCTGTGTGTAGTCTGTTTTGCTATCCTTCCCTTGGCCATTCGCTTGACATGGCCAAACCATCTCAAACGGGCCCTGGTCACTTTTTCTTTCCAAGTTGGGTACACTCCAGCATCTTCCCTAATTTTTTCATTTCTTATCCTATCCCTCCTAGTTCTTTGGCCATTGTTCGTAGAAACTTCATTTCTGCAGCTTGTAGTTTGCTGTCTGTCTGGTTGTTGTGCTGGTTTCTAGGCCATATGTTATTATGGGGGTAAAGTATGATTGAAAGAGCGTCTGTTTTGATCTCAAGGGGACTTGTTCGTTCCAGAGTAGGTTCCGAACTTGATGGTAGAACTGGTTTCGGCTATTGATCTCATGCTGTATCCTGTTATTGCTTGAAATAATGCACCCAAGATAGTTAAACTGGTCTACTGTTTCAAGCTCCTTTCTTGTTCTGTCTGCTGACTGACATCGCTACCGTTTTTGATTTGTTTATTGTTAATCCGTGTGCTTTTAGACAGTTATTCCAGGTGGCCAACCTCTCCTGTACTTCTTTCTCTGTATTACCCCAAATTACTACATCATCTGCAAATGCAAATGCACTGATTTCTGTGTTGTTATGCTTTATTCCTTTCATAACTTCGTCCATTACAGTGATAAAAAGTAATGGCGAGAGGGCACTGCCCTGTTGAACTCCTTTAGTTGTTTGGAACCAATGTGGCAAAAGTGTTGTATTGAAATCGAATGTTCCCAAAGGAAAACATGATGTTAGTTTGTCTGTTTGAGCCAATATATTTTAACACAATATGATAAAAAGGTCCGGCTAGCTCAAACACAAATTGTCCGAGTTTCACCCCAATGTACCATTGGGCTCGCCACATGGCTAGTACATACTGAAAAGGCCACTGCAAGGCACAAAATACTTGTACATGGGTTGGTTTTTTAGTTTTTGCACCAATGCTTCAGTGCCAAGTTGCAACAATGTTGGGCGCTGCCACTTTTACCGACGGATGCTGCCCGCATCCCCTCCCTCAGAGCACATGATCTCGCCCGTCCTCACCACCGCTCGTGCGCAGTTGCGCCTGTTAGATGAGTAGTGTGAGACCAGCGCTCGCGAAAGACAGTCGCAATGTTTTCCGATCAGGAGCAGAGAACGTGGATAAAAATTCAGTGTGCTAGGGGTCGCGGTGCTAAACAGTGTCACCGAGGATTGCAGGAAGCGTGCGGTGCAGCTGCGTTACCGTTCAGAACGGTAGCAAGATGGGTTGCAGCCTTTCGAGATGGGCGCGAACGTGTGGAGCACATGCCTCGATGTGGTCACCCACCAGTAAGTGATGACAATGTACAGATGGTGTCCGCGTTAGTAGAGGTGGATCGGAACGTAACGATTCATCAATTAGGGCAAGATACCGGACTGGCGCATTCAACTGTTCTCCACATCCTGAAGGACTTACTGAAAATGAGGAAAATTGCATCCAAATGGGTTCCGCATGACTTAACCGACATGCACAAATGGCTGCGATATGATGCTTGTCGTATGCACTTGCAGCGTTATGGGCGCGAAGGAGAGGCCTTCTTACGGCGTATCATAACCATTGACGAGACGTGGTCCAGATCTTATGAGCCACAGTTAAAACGCCAATCGAACGAGTGGTGACACCACGGAAACAAACAGTTCGACCAACCCCCACGAATGTGAAGGTAATGTTGATTCTTGCCTATGATTGGGATGGTGTGATCATTCACCATACTGTTCCCCGAGGGCAAACCGTTAATGCGGCGTACTATTGTTCGTTTCTGCAAGACCATCTCCGAGGAGTTCTGAGAAGGAAACGGCGCCACCACATGGTTACACCGCCCATCGCTCTGCATGACAACGCTAGGGCACACACCGCAGGCGTTGTGTCGGCATTGTTGGATCGCTGGGGCTGGGAGGTCCTCTATCACCCCCCATATCCTCCCGACATCAGTCCCTGCGACTATGATCTCATCCCGAAGATGAAGATGACAATGCGCGGGGAGCGCTTCCGTACCATTGAAGACGTTAAGCAGGCTGCCGAGCACTCTCTTCGTACCATCAATAGATTGGGCAGTGCCAACGGGATCCAACGACTTCCGCATCGCTGGAAACACGTTGGACGCAGCGGTGGGGACTACATCAAGGGCCTGTGAAACTTGGAACCATCTAAGTGAGTTATTAATCCAGTTATAACTAAGGTGCCAAAACTAAAATACCAACCCATGTACTTCTACTATTGATGCCACGACCAATGCCAATGCACTACGAGAGTCGAGCTCCCTTGGTATACTGGGGCGAAACGCTGACAATTTGTTTAGAGCTACCTGGACCATTTTATCATTTAATCTCTGTGATAAAAAGATGCCCCTACATTTAAAGGCAAAGGTCTATAAGTCTGTGGTACGCCTAGCAGCCATCTATGGGACTGAATGTCGCCCTATGACCAAACTAACATGAGCAAATTTTGCGTACAATGGAAATGGAGATGCTCCGATGGTCAATGGGCTGACCTGATGTGACCACGCAAGGAACACAGACGTCCGGCGAAGATTTGGTGCTGCACCAATTGTCAAGAAGGTGAGGGAGGCTCTTCTACGCTGGTACGGTCACGTCATGAGAAGACAGAACAACTCAGTTGCAAAAACAGCAGTCCACATAACCCAGGTGGAACAAGACCACGTGGAAGACCTGCAAAGCGGTGGACTGACATCATCAGGGCTGGCATGCACGCTGTTGGCCTAACACCAGAAGATGTCAACGACAAAGAAGTGGAGGAGATATAGCAAAATAGCAGACCCCACAAGGGATTAGTATTAGGAAGAAGAAGAAGTAGTGTTGTAAGCTAATGGAAACCCTGAATAATGTCACAAAAGACAGCCAGTGGTGCCTTTCATGAAAATACCTGCGACTGAGATAAATCACCATGTTTGTAATGGCAGGTTTACATTGTTACTGATGCAGGCAACGCACCCTACTGTAAAGTATATAATACTTGTCCTTGGACCCAGTTCGGCGTATTTCATTAGTAAGCGAATTATTGCAATGGGTACCTTGTTTCGACTTTGCGTTTCACATCCCAGACCCCAAAACCACAGTCAGTTAATAAAAAGTTTATATATAATTTATACAGTGCATTGGCTAACGGGTGGGGCCGGCTGGGAGAAGCCTCGCGTGTGCGGCAGTCAAGGTCGAGAAGGCGTCAGTCAGTTGCCAGCGTTGTGATTTTTATTTGTGGGGAACACTAAAATTTAATGTTTATAGGAATAATCCGCACAACATAGATGAATTGAAGGAGATTACAGTGCACTCTCGTTAATTCGCGGTAATTAATGCACGAACTTCCGCGAATTACCGAAAACCGCGAATTATCCGCAATTATTTTTGTTAAGCTTAGTAAAAAAAAACTATTGTATAAAATATTGAAATAGGCTTGAACATGCAAAATAATAATATTATAACACTTGATTGTACTAGTTAGTGTCTTATAAGACATGCTAAGCTAGAGATAGGCCTATGTGGATTATGCCTACATTAATATTTAAAATAACAAAAAAAACAGTCGTCACGTTTTGTTCCTTAGATCGTTTATTCTAATTTTCGATTACACATTTCCAAAGAAAACATTATATGAGAACGAAAATTAATCTAGTTTTTCTATATAAGAGATAAGTGTGACTAGAGACGCTAGCTTGACTGTGGGAAACTTTCGGGATTTCCGTTGCATCATTCCCGCACTCGATATCAACTGATCTCCTCACCAACAGTCAAATTCCGAGCTATTTCTTTGTATTCTTGTCTTAAATCATAATCGTCTTTATCGACGTCTAGCTTGCCCGTTCAAAATATCGTCGTCACAGAAGTCGACAAGCGCTTGCTTTTGTACGAGCGTAGTGGCGGTATTTTTCTCCCATAACTTGTTAACTGCATGAAGAGCATCCAACAAACACGCTCACGGTGTCGCGTAAGTTTGCGCCATTAGGCAATAATCGCTGTTTACAATACGCTGTCCGCGCATCCACCCTTCACAGCTCACAGATCAGAGACCTTGGAGTTTGGCTGTTGGGGAAGGGAGGGTACGGTAGGTGTCGAGTGAAAGTGCATTCCTCTAGTATAAAGATAAAGGAAATCTGTACTATACCACTCGCGACAACATGCTCGTATGTTTCGAAGATTGCACTAGTAGGTCTACTGTTCCATCGCAGAGAAATGCAGTTCAATCTTCTCGAATCTCAATGATTTCGTCTTTACGCATTGCGTCGCATCAAAATTCTTTTAAACGAAGGAGAGATTGCTTTACTTAGCGTGATGATTAGTTGCTGTGAGAATTTCTATTTAAAAAAATCCTCTTGGAGACCCGCGAATTAACCGCAAAACGAATTATCCACATGCGAATTATCGGGAGTGCACTGTATAACAATAAAAATTGGGAAGAAAGTTTTCTATATTTTACCCATCCAAAAGAACTATGGTATTTGCGAGTATTGAAAGTAGCTCGTCAATAGTAATGCTCTCATACAGTTACACATTTATACACAAACACACAGTGTGCTCTGTCTTGCAAGAAATGAGAGCTTACTGATTTAACGTCAGTACGAACATATATCTACACCAATCATCAGAATATACTTCCCCTCCCCCATCAAAATATAAAAGCTTAATTTCCAATTATTCAAGGTTGGACCTTGTAAAACTAAAATTCCCTGAGTGTCACTAAAATACCCAGGTAATTCCCCGAGTTTTCCATGATTTTAAAATCCTCTTGAGTATTCCATGTTTTCCAGAGTAGTCGACACACTGGAAATCTACCTCCACCCTCCGACATGCCAAAAGGCATTTTTAAAATTATGTAAATATTTTTATAACATCACCAAGTAGTAACATGTAATTTTATTAATTCATGTTAGATGGCCAGCAATTTAGTGAACACTCAGTTTTGGCATCACATGTTAATAGCAAGTATTTTAGATGATACCTGTTTTCAGGAAACCCACCGATTTAGAGGGGAGTTTGTCTATTGGTGATAACTACGACACACTACGTCAACTGTTAGTGGAATTGCTTAATGTTTATGTACCTGCAGACACTGTCGCATGATGCAGGTCTGCTTGGCCCGGCCCGGCCCACCGAACTTGACCATGTCGAGGCAGAAGGAGCACTCTCCACAGTCGCTACGCTGGCAGGCCTCGCACTTCTTACAGCGCGTCCTCCTCCTGCGTGGACCCTGGCCGTTTGCTCCTTTCCCGCCCGACTTGTGCAGCTTGTGTTTGGACCCTCCCAGGTGGAGAGGCGCCGAGTTGCGGTTGCCAGAGTTCTTCGCCAGAGGGATGCGCCCACTGCGGATGCGATCCTGCAAATATACAATACACAGGATGTCCACCAAAACCAATGAACAGATTTCCCCGATTTTTTCCCAGATAAATCAGAAAATTCCCTGAGTAACAGTGCCGGCCATAATAAATAAACAAAACAAGAGTTTGTACTTAAAGAGCATTTCAAAACTTGCTTGAACCATGAAGGGTAGCATGACAAAAATATTTTGCCAATTTCTAAATTTTTCATCCAGAAAACAATTGTACTTGCGAGTATTCCAAGTAGTTAGGCAATAGAAATGCTCTCAAAAACCATACAGTTACACATGTATATACAAATACACAGAGGATGGAGGAAAATAGAATACCAAGACAGATGCTGGAGGCAATGTGCAAGGGGAAGAGAGCAGGAGAAAAACCTAGAACATGCTGGAATAATTCAGTGAAGAACAGCATAAGATAAAGAAATCTAGACTGGGACAAGATCGTGGAAGAGGAATGGTGGAAAGAAAGAGGAAGGTGGAGAAGTGCCATAAATACCCTGACCAAGCTGGATAAGCAGGGCTTCCATCCACTCACTCGTCCAAAAATAGTGAAATAGTGAGGGGGTTTCTTTTTTAAGTGAAAAAGAGGTGAATTTTTGTAAGAAAAAATGAGTAAATAGTGAGTAAATTCATAGCATTATTCGCATTTATGGCCGTATATCTGGTTCAAAATTTTAACGTTGATATCTGTAGGCGCAATTAGGGGGGGGGCCCCTTGGGTGGCTAAGGACCCAAAAACCAACCATAGCCCCCCCCCCCCCCAAAAATGTGACAAAATTGTATTGAAATAGACAAAATTTTTAAGAAAGTGTATCTGAAAAACAAATTAGGCCCCCAAAAATGTCAAGCAAATTGCGCCTATGTTTATATCTCTGAGTAATGTTTGTGATTTTTCATGTAGTTAGAGAGGACACTTGGAAATAATGGATAGGAAAATCAATGCAACACTCAAGAAATTTAAATAGTAAAACAAAAATATAAATGTGAACTTTAAAAAAAAAAAAAAACGCATTGTTACAATTTTCGGCGATCGCTGCACGGCTCCAGCTGTGGTACTGCACTACTGTATGGAAGCTTTTCATGCTTTCTGGCCGCCTGCCTCTCTGCCGCCAGCGAGCTCAGCCACCGGTGGCAGAAAAATGAACTACCCATTCACGAGTATATTTTGGGCAGTTTCTAGCAATCTGATTGTTCACGAGATAATTTTTAACGCAGAATGTGACCAGTTTTGTAAAAAAAAAAGGTGAGAAAAGTGAGTAATTTTATCAAATAGTGAGAAAAGTGAGTCGCTGCGGACAAGGGGAAATGATGATCATGATGACACAGTCTAGTTAGTTATTGTTTTAAGGGGTGGAACTACTATGTCATCTGCCCCTATACACAGTCTACACTTGTAATGTGTGTGCTCTATCTTGCAAGAAATGAGAGCTTACTGATTTAACGTCAGTACCAACATACATCTACAACAATCATCACCGGAACATACTTGTCCCCAATCAAAATTTAAATTCTTAAATTCCAATTATTCAAGGTTGGGCCTTCTAAAACCAAAATTCCCTGAGTGTCATTAAAATACCCTGAAAATCCCAGGATTTAAAAATTCCCCGACTATTCCCTGTATTCCATGTTTTCCAGAGTAGTGGGCATCCCGTTACAATACTAGGATGCAAATTCTATTCCAGCCCAGTCAGGCAAGAGCACAGTATTCCAGGTTGTTGCAATAGCAATAGCTATGCTGGAAATCTCCCCTCGTTATTTCCCCTCCAACGCACATGCTCCCTGAAGGGATAGTTGTTTCCTTAGTTTAGGGGCTGCGACAACGCGGTCATGTAGCCCAGTGTACTTTGACTGTGTGTAGAATCCGTCTGATAACCGGTGTTAATAATTGTGATGGCTGTATTAGTGTGTGTGTGTATCTGTTTTTAATTCAAGTAAGGGCAGCAGTCATTCGATTTTCAAGTAGTTCCAACTAATGCTACCAAACGCCACCATCAATAACCAACTAGTTCTGAACTTGGTTACTAGATGCCACCGCAGTCTGCTCGTGGCGGCGAACGTTACAACCTAAGACTGTTAGTAAAATCTAACCTATAATTTAGCTTCACACACGTGTTCTTTATCATGCCATAAATCTATGACATGGGACAGCCTGCTTTACTTCCCCTCCGAAGGAAGGCATACTGAGGGATTTTTAAAACTCTTAAAAAATTGCATTGAAAAGACGGAAATAGTATAGGGAAAGTTACTTGAAAAAATCAGACGATTTCGGCCGGATTTGAACCCACGACCTTGGGCATAGAAGCTAAGCATGCTGCCGCAAAGTAACTGAGCAAGGTAGCAGCATGGTGCAGTGAATGCATCAACAGCGCTACGGGTGGTTTTTACAGCCGTATAAACTTCCTCAGGCCACCTCATGAGAGAAGTTACCGAGAGACTGAGTGAATGCAAGTCAATGAAATTTCCCATACACAAAAAAAAAGAACATATAGGCTAGTAAACGTTACTTTCTGACCAGTATCTTCGGAGCGACGACAAATACATACATACGGACATGCACGATATTATAAAGTCCTTCGCTGAAAGGTGGTGGACTTAAAAACCAAATTTTTGGTATGTACATCTAGATCATAAAAAAGCAGGGTTTCTATATCTAGATAAAAACAATGTGTATCTGTATCTATTTTTATCTAATTTTGAAAGCTACATTTGTTTCGGATAGCAAAGTCGGCGCAGCACGAACCGAAAGACGGATTGTCGGTGATTCGCACGGATACTTCTTGCCGGCACAAAGCGGACCGAGCTAGTCGGAAGCATACGAGCCGAAAGCATTCGGGTTGGCCGAGCTAAACCGGGCCGTGCCTAACTTCACAGCGTCTGAACACAGCCACGGGGCACCGTCGGCAGTTTGCTTCGAGACAGCACCCGAGCGTCATGGTAGTATATATTATTGTCTTCGTGCCGTTCACAATGTAACAAAAGATTAGAATAAACCCAACCCTTAAAAATCTGAATATTCACTCATGAGACCTAGAATTCCCCGGCGTTTTGCGTTGCCGAACATCACAGCCGTGTGACAAGACAGGCAACAATGAGTCTCCTCTGACTGAATCGGCATCAGCGGTAGCAAAATAAAAATTCGACTAACAAGCAGAGTCCTCCAGCCACACGACAACCACGAACGAGTAGTCTACTCCGATTACATTAAGTTGACACTACCACACCACTGTTAGTCTAAAGGCAAGTACACACTTGCGAGCTCACACTACCAGCCTCGTCAGTGTGTACGGGCTTCTGAGCCTAGTTCGAGGCGACCATGAGCCGCTCAATCTGAGCCGGCTGAAGTCGGTTTTTACAGCTAGCACAAAGGAATCCTCAGTGTCAGTGTGGACGGCAGAGATATGTGCTCGCAAATCTGTACCAGCTTCTGTGAGCCTGTCTCGAGCCGAAATCGGAGAGCGAAGATATGTTTCCCGTTTCGAGATTTTGTGACTTATTCTGCTTAGAAAAGTCTCAAAGTCAGTAGGCGACACGTGTGAAAATTTTATACTGACCACTAGAGTTCGCGTCAGCCCGGAAGGAGGCCGACTCTGTGGGATTTGCGCAGAGAGAGAAAGAGATACATTTCCACTGTTGCAACAGGTCCACCATGTCCGAGTTCCCACACCGCAGGCTGCTGCCATGAGTTCCTGCTGTATGACAACACCGTCGCTTACCTCAACGAGCCTGCCTATTTAACGCTGCTTTACACTTAGCTTTCCTGACAACACACTAGCTCAGATTCGCAAGACAGACTGACTGTGATTGGTGGGACGGAAGTGAGGCATGACGTAATGGTAGCATTGTGTTTTGCACACCGCCTTCCCGGCTGGCTCGAGCTCTAACGATCTGGAACTTCATGTCCAACAGTAATTCCGACCCACTTCGTCTTTTGTACAGTTCATTGCGCCAACACCGACGGGGTTTCTTTTCATTTTCATTTAAATTGGCCATCATCATAGCTGCGCCACTCGCAACCATCACAGCAAGCAGAGTTTCATGTTCGGAAGACATCCGTTTTGCACGTGGAAACAACACACAATGACTGATTCTGCTCGCGAGTATTATGACTCAAATAACGCTCAAAGAAGGCTCGGGCATTTACTTTTTCCTCGAGCGGCTCATGAGCCGCTCGGCTCGCCAGTCGCTCGCAAGTGTGTACCCACCTTAACGCGTACAGAAACACGGCCTGCTGGGCCACCGGTTTGAAGACAGCGCATGCGCGTTGCGCTCACTTGGAGACACTAGGCTCGCCGCCCAGCCGACTACTGTCTTGCTTCGGCGCGGGAGAATTTAAAGGAGGAGAAACCGTATCTGACGGTGACAACGCATATTTGACGGACTCTGTCGATTTTTCTACTTCCACCAAACTGGTAATTCCACAGTACCAACAAATATAACCACTCGTATTTTTAAATCCTTAATATATGACAAAAAATAAAAAAATTCCCGCCGCTCGCCGCAATTTCCAGTAAATTTCCCGTACATTTCCCGCTCGCTAAACACCCTGTTTCAGGGGTGCCGGAAATTTGCGCCCAAGGATATCATTTACCTGTAAATCTACTGAAGCTGAGCACAAAAATGAATCAAGTTGTTTGTCGAGCGCTCAAGACTGCAACCATTCATCGGCAATATCACTATGTTTCAAACAATGTGCAGGGTAAACACAGGCTGTCTTGCATAATGGAGACACGAGTGGATTGCTCCATCAACGAGCACAACAGCATCGGAGCTGTTCACGCCATAAAATGGTCTTGTCCTTGCGCTACAGGTAAACAGATGAGAATTGTTAGAATCTACTGTCTGCCGTCACCACCTGCAGCCTGCCAGTGTTGAGAAGCACGCACGTGAGCCCGCCTGTCGCTGCGTTAGCAGGTGACAAGCGTGCTAAACCCCAGGGTAAGTGCCCCTCCTGAAGTCACTCCACAACCCTCTTACAATCACTCATTCCCAGAGTCCCCCATAGATCCCCTAACATCCCCCCTCTCCTAAGATCCAGTTAAGGTCCTTCCGACCATAACAATACCGGTCGAGATGCCGGGTTGAGTCCTTCTAAAACTGCTCAGCTCAGCCCTCAGGCCAGACCTCACAAAACACATTGTTAAGGTCATTCAAACCATAACAATAGTTCACCATATAGCAACCAAGCAATGTACAGACCCTCTCGCTCTCCTCGGGTGGCCTGAGAATGGGCCGCCCCGTGACTGCCGAGTCGGGACTATCGTAGCGGTGCTGCTCCACGAGCGTGCGGACATCCTTGATGAGTGCGATGGGATCCCGGATCAACTCAGGCACATTTTTCTTGTTAGTAGGCAACGAGTGAAGGAACATCACAATGGCCTTCAGTCCATGTAGCTCCTGTCAACAGATTAAGCTATTACAGTTCAAATATACACAAACACAACGACAGATCACTATCCTAGAGCCATCCTTACTTCCGACTTGCAGTTTCAGTGCTATGTCACAGCGACACTCTAACCAGCCAATTACAGCCAGCCATTCAAATTGATACATCGAGATAAATAGAGTTTCGCTGACGATGTTGCCAGCTAATATTTTGCATTCACACATGTTGTTGTCAGCGGTTTGCATTGTGCTCGATTAGTTTCATTGGCGGTCTTTGTGTATTCTCGTATATTTTTCTTTTTGATTTATTCTAGTCCGTTGTTATTTAATAGCTTAGTATTTGTTTGTCGTTTGACATAGTGTAGTATAATTACGTGTAATTGTAGGTTAGCTTGAGGTCAGTGAGTGATATGTGTTATTTCTGCCGTGCGTGTGCCGGGGACTAGCACGAGGAAGCCAGGCGAAGAGAGGAAAGGCCTTAGGACCAGGGACTCCACTGAGGAATCAAACCCGGGAAATCATTAGTAATGTGCGAGCACAATTGTTATTGACAATGCCCCGTATCATAGTGTCATTCACGACATAGCTCCAACAATGGCAGCAAGAAAGAAATGTGCTCATTGATTGGGGTCAGACGGCAATAGTGTCTCCGAAATGAGTGGTGTGTTTCCTTTATAGGTTCTATAATACATTTTCTCAAACTCTGAACATCTTCGACTCCGGACACGAGGCGCTAATGGTGAGTAATTTGTTACATTTCTTTTCTGCATCATTATCGGAAATATTCTGTTAACCGCAGTATTCATGTAATTTCGGCTACTATATACTTATTCACGAGTATGATGTTGTGTGTAAACATGTCTGCTCACATTAAGAGTATTTCGTTAACTTTACGGCTATAATTATGGACGTTATGAAATTCAATCTTCCTTAAATAAGAAGCGATATATTGCAATCAATTTCGACTTGATCTTAGATGATTCCATCCTTATTTGTGTACTTATTTTAGTATTAATTGAAACCAAAGAAGCTGATTCGTGTTAGTGGACCGGCAACACTGTATCGCCAGCCGGTGAACTGTCAAGTCGGAAATAATGATGGTGGCACTATAGTCAAATATTGAAAGCCCCTCTGAAAAGTGTCTCTAGTGACGAAGATGAACACCTTTCAAAAAACGTGGTTGTGGTGGCCGAGAATGAGCCAGAAAGTGATGCAAGTATAAACAGGACTGATATTTCACTCTTTTTTTTTAAGGGGAGACTCCACTGAAAAATTTTAACTTCTCTCCTATTGCATCGACTTCAAATTAATTTTATGATCATATAATACCGTATTTGCTCGCGTATATCTCACACTTTTTTGACCGAAAATATGTGTGAAAATTTTCGGTGCGAGATATACGCAGGGAATGACCGTATTCCCGAAAACACACAAAATTTGCGATGTAACAGTAGGCCTACTTGCGCAACTGTTGTGGCGCGCTAATCGCTAATTCGAACGTGTTTCAAGGCGGTGAATTTAGCCAACCGTGGCCAAAGACGCGGCGAACGATGTACAGCGTGCTAACACTCACGCTGCGCCGTATTCTTGCACGCGGCCGAGCTCTGATGCGACGCAATGCGTAAACGTCATTTCACTCATATTGGCCCGTATTGACGCAAATTGAATTCAGTAAAGTTTATTATATTCCGCCCTATTCAATACAATTCGAATGCAATGCGTCAAGACGAAATCATTGAGATTCGAGGAGACTGAACTGCGTTTCTCTGCGATGTAACAGTAGGCCTACTTCCGCAACTGACGTGGCGCGCTAATCGCTAATTCGAACGTGTTTCAAGGCGGTGAATTTAGCCAACCGCGGCAGAAGACGCGGCGAACGATGTACAGCGTGCTAACACTCACGCTGCGCCTCGATCCCTAATCGGCTCGTATCGAAGTTCGGATTAACTCGTTGTTGCTCGCTCTTCCTGTTAGTAATGCTTCGGGTAAGTTCCTGGACAATGAAGACTGTTGTGGCGCGCTAAATCGAACGTATTTCTACCTCAAGTTTATTACTGTCATTTATATGATGGCGTCAGTAATGAATGCAAGATATATGCGAGTACCTTTTTTCCCCTGAAATTTCAAATAAAAAATGGGGGGCGAGATATACGCGAGCAAATACGGTATATCGCATAAGGATGTAGCAATGTCTAAGGTTTGAAGGCCATAACTTGAATGGTTTTTGAGTTATTAATTTTCAACGTGGTTTTTAATGGCATTTTTGAAAACCTACTTTTGGTACTGATATCAATTTTTACATTTCAATTTCTTGAGACACAGCAACAGGACATAGTTGAAGAGTTCTGATGTTATGAGAATGTTTGTTTATTTACCCTTAGTTCATTTCAAATCTTTTTTTTTTCTTCAAATATTTTGTATATAAATGTCATAAAAAATCATTAAAACTGCATATCATTTTAAAATTAATGCACAGAAGTATGCAAATACCTCATGACTACGTCCTGCAAAAAATTCACTGAGATTGGTTAATATTTAGGATAAAAAGATGGTATTGAAGTTAGAAATCAAACTTAAAAGAATTTACCTCTCAACAAAATGTTTGTGGAAATCACTAGTTCAGCTTCTTATCGCCAGGAATCTCTACATTTGAAGGAAAAGCAAAGAGCCAACTTTGGAACAAAAGTTATCCGATTGTTGAGAATACGGTCGTGTCTGATAGTGATAACATCAAATACTATCTTGTCAGTGAGCCACGCCCCCTCATGCAGTCCATATATCAAATATTAGACTTACCGTATTTGCTCGCGTATATCTCGCACTTTCTTTGACCGAAAATATGTGTGAAAATTTTCGGTGCCAGATATAAGCGGGGAATGACCGTATTCCCGAAAAAAACACTAAATTTGCATTATTGAAACAAGGCAACTGGCATACGGTACTCGCCCTATTCATTGTCACTGCTGCCAATCTCCAAGATACTCTCGCGTGCATCATTCTGGTCATCATCCCATACTGCTTCATCCTGACTGCCGTCCAATGCATTTGCGATGCCCATCTTCAAGAAGCTCTTCACAACAATGTCCGTCGACACCTCGATACGATTGAATAGAAATTCATTATGGTTATGCGACATTAAGAACCCATGAAAAAGACGTCATACGCTCCTTAAGGATGATTCAAGGCAGAAAAGGAATTTAGAGCGCAGACGCTTAGCGATCGATACGATCGATCATCTTCCATATCGATTCCTCGCTACATGCACGAGCATGCTCGAATTTAGCCAACCGCGGCCAAAGACTAACGATGTACAGCGTGCTAACACTCACGCTGCGCCGTATTCTTGCACGCGACCGAGCTTCGATGCGACGCAATGTGTAATGACTAAATCATTGAGATTCGAGAAGACTGAACTGCGTTTCTCTGCAATGTAACAGTAGGCCTACTTCCGCAACTGTTGTGGCGCACTAATCGCTAATTTGAACGTGTCTCAAGGCGGCAAATTTAGCCAACCGCGGCCGAAGACACGGCAAACGATGTACAGCGTGCTAACACTCACGCTGCACCATATGCTTGCACGTGGCGCCTCGATCCCTAATCTGCTCATATCGGACAAGTTCGGGTCAACTCGTCGTTGCTCGCTCGTCCTGTTAGTATCGCTTCGGGTAAGTTCCTGGACAATGACGACTGTTGTGGCGCGCTAAATCGAACGTGTTTCTACCTCAAGGTTATTACGGTCATTTATATGACGGCGTCGGTAATAAATGCGAGTACTTTCTGTTTTCCTGAAATTTCAAATAAAAAAATGGGGTGCGAGATATACGCAAGCAAATACGGTATTTTTAATTCAATTAGCACCAAATCTTTCTGGGATCTTAAGAGAAATCACTCCGAGCCAATGAAAATTCTTTGAAAAAATTGCTAGGCTTTGCTGTGGAGTCTCCCCTTAATGAACGGATACTAAGGGAGGAAAGGTTTCCTGCCAGTTACAAATAGAGTCCCGGATTTTTGGTTTTAACGATACCCGCAAAATATTTCAGCAAATGCATATAATGTTATCACAACAATATATTTACTCTAAAGAAGACCTTTTTTTAAATTATTGTAGCCGCGAATTTTATTTAGCGAAATATGTTATTTTCACCCTAAAATGCTAAATGCCAACAAAACGCTGGTAATAAGATAATTTTTAAAAATATTCACATTAAAATTAATTGAAATAGTCCCTTCATAGAAAATAAGATATGTTAAAAATATAAACGTTTCATAAGATGCGGGATAATCAAGTCCCTTCTCAGACTTCATTGGTTGAAGTCCTGGAAACAATACTCTGCATAATTTTGGGGACAACATACTTTTCACGAGTTAGTTAGATAAGGACTATGGTAGTCGTGGAGAAGTAAATGTTAGGTTAGGTATTGAACACAAATTCAATTGAGTTTTAGTTCTTTTGAAAAAAAGAAAAAAAAAAAAAAAAAGAAGAAAAAAAAATAGAATAAATTGTTTGTTACTCCTCCAAATGTTTGTATAGTGTTCATTATTTAACCAACTCCGTGCACCGTACACACTCACACCTCGCTTTTGTTATTTCACCGCTATGGATACTTTACTTCACCACTTTGAACAATTCATTTCACCGCCTTGAAGCCTTTTATATTACAGTCAAACTTCCATAAGTCGAACTTCTATATCTCGAATTCTCGATAACTCGAAGTAATTTTCATTTCCCGGCGGTATCGTATCTAATTCACATGTTACATTTGTTCTATAATTCGAAGTTCTATTATTGGTATATTTCGATAACTAGAGGAATATTTCATTCCCCAGGCGTAAAATATTTTTCTATATCTCGAAGTTGGGGTGAAAATACAATTGCGTTGCGACTTGGGGCTTGGAATATGAGGTTTTTGTTCACCTTGGGTACAGTATGGTATTTGGAGAAGTTATTTCTGTCAGTATTGTGTGGTCTGCTACATTCCAGAGCAGCCTGAGGGCAAGGAGACAGGTTCGGGTCAATGTGCACCTCAGACAATTACAGTAAGAGGGAAACTCCGGCTATTTATGGCATGCCCGCACCCTTCGTGTCCTTGGCTGATAAGCCTGGTGAGACAGCACTGTCCTGTAGCACTGTGTAAATCAGTAATGCAAACACCATGGAGAAGGAACGTGTTCTGAAATGTTTAAGTGCAAGTGAAAAATTAAAGTTAATTCACGAAGTGGAAAAGGGTGTGAGAAGGGAGAAAGATATTGCGGCGGAATTCGGCATTCCAGCAAACACACTGTCGACGATTATGAAAAATAAAGACAAGATTGCTAGTGCTATTCATGAGTCACGTTTTTCATGGGGAGGAAACGTTTTAAGAGCTCAAGTTACCCTCGGTAGGAGGAAGCTATGTTTAAGTGGGTAAAATGTATGAGTGTAAGGAGAACAGGCTCTAGATATTCTGGCAGATTTTCGTCGCTACGAACAGGGACAACCTTCAGTTGAAGAGGATGTTTTTCAAGCTGTTAATCTGTTAAAAAACTTCGTGGAGAACCGGGTGTTGCAGAAAAGGTAGCAAAAGAAACCGACGGACTTCTTTTCAAAGATTTGAATTTGTAAGTACTGTAAAATGAACATGTACTAGTAATACTGTATAACTGTGTAGTAGTTTAATAAAATAGACACAATGTAGTAGAATGGATTGAAACTCGTAAATAATTAATACGATAGCATTAAACCCTAGCTGGTAGGCCCATAGGAGAAGTTCTTGTAACAATAATATTAGAAGTAGCAACAGTTGTTTTTTCGTATGTTTATAATACTGTAATGGTATCCCTCCCTCATTTTTTCTTTCTTTTTGAAAAAATTCGATATCTCGAAGTAATTTTTTATCTCCGAAGGCACTTCGAGATATCGAAGTTCGACCGTACCATAAATCAGGGTCCCTAATTATAGATCCCATATTGCCCATTAATATTAAATCCTTATTATACAACCAACACAAAATGATCACCATAATTGAAAAGTGTAAATAAAGCCTGAGAATTGCAAACAACTTACCTGTGGCGTTAGATGAATATGGTCGTTGGGGTCAGGCTTCGGAGGATCGAAACCATTTCCGCCACCCTCGTCCAGATGGGAACGTCCCAAGAGGCAATGGACATACCTCTCGAGGACGTACCACAGCATTTCCGTGAAGAAAGGATAGCGGAACTTCTGTGGCACCTTAAAGGGGAGTAACATAGAACATCCTTCAAAACCTGAACAGTAAAACCTAACAAAAATACCAATTATTTAATCATTTTATTCCACCTTATGTCAATAAAATTGAATTAATAACTTATTAATTACACTAGTTTTGGCCACATTATGGCCCCCATCAGTAATTGCTATATAAAAGAAACCAATGTAATTGCAAGCAAAGTTGATTATTATACTTGGATTTTTACCTTTGAAAAATTAATACAAAATAGTTTAAAAAAAACTGATCTGTAACAGTTATGGGCTTTAGATTGATGATAACTAGGGCCCGGATGTTGATGCCGAAAAAAAGTTTAAAAAATGCACTTAATATATTAAAAAATGACTGTAATAAATGACCTAAAAAATCTAAAAATGAGTTATAAAATGAAGAAAACGATCTTATAATAATAGAATAAACTCACCAATATTTCAAAAATTCGAAAAATGCACTATAAAATGGGGAAAATTATCTTATAATAACAAACTCACCAGTATTTCAAAAATGACATCTGAAGCTCAAATTGAAAAGTCAATCAAAATAGATTTCTAGCACTTAACATAAGGTTTATGTTCATAGCTGCTAGCTGCTTCTTAACTCTGAGAGACTCCCTCATATAAAGCTGTGACATGACTAAATTGGAAAAAAAAAATGACCTTAACAGGCTGATTTCTCTAAAATATGACCAAAAAAATCTACCAAACTAAAAAAATGCTCTTCAAATGGAAAAATAGCAAAAAAATGCAAAATAAAAATTACATGTTTGAAGACGGGGTGTCCGGAGTTTCTATGTACTTCAGCATAGTTTGAGACAGCTCAGTACAAAGATGACATGTCGTCAACATCTGGGCGCTAATGATAACATAAAATATTTAAAGAAGGTCACATTTCTGAACAGTTGGTATTGTGTATTACTATAAAACAGGGTGTGATCTCCATAAGTCAAATATAGGCACTTGACAGAGTGGAGCAAATGTTGGAATTCGTAGGTTATTGTATGTATCTTCCTGCTGCAATGGCAACTTGGCTGTGCATGGTTTTCACTATAAAGTTTTTACAGTAAAACGTTTTCATCTACCAGGTCCAGACTACATATGTGAGCGGTGCTGTCTACGATACCATGCAATGTATTGTGAAAAAAGAAGAGACTTCATTCTGTAGTCAAAGTTAACGAGGGTTTTTGGTGTATCCCATTACTAATTATTACTAATTCTGTGTGGCTAATTGTTGCAATAAATTAATTATTAATGAAACAAATGAAGCAAAGTATTAATTACTTATAAGGGCGAAATAAATTGTCATAACGATCGATGTTTCTTTCGAAATCATCCTTATACATGGTGGCCACTCAAATCGGTCAACGATATTTCAGGAGTTTTCCAGGAATTTCTCAGGAGTAATTCTCATTTTTCCAGACTTAAAAATAAGCGCGAGTGGGGGGGGGCTTCATCGGTTGCCTCCTTCAAGACCAAAATAAAGCAGTTGTGTTTGGTTTACTTATACAGGTGTTGACAAGAATTAGTGGTGATTGTGTTATTGATACGCAAGCCTACACACAAATGATTTAATTGTTGTTTTATAAAAGCCTTGTGACTCAAATATCAGCTTTAAAAAAAAAAAGAGAGAAAAGAATGCCGCCTGCAATTTTATTGCGGTGAAGTTGTCTATACTCAATATGTTTTACAGAAATACTATCGCGTGTTCTCCCACACAGAAACAGGTAGCCTGAGGAAATTTCTTTGGTTAACCATAGAATGCTCACCCAAAACCACAGCGGGAGTATGATTTAAGATGGAAAGATTTTTATAATTAATTAACAGTGGCAATTTTCCAGGAGCTTTCAAATTATTCATCATTTTCCAGGAGTTTTTCAGACCTAATAAAAATCCAGGCGTTTTCCAGGACTTCCAGGTTTTCCAGGAGTAGTGGCCACCATGTTATAGTATGGAGTAAATCTAACAAATTATGTCATAAGGGTATTTAAAGAGCACTTTCTTAATGTATACTTGTTATTAAATCAAATATACGAAATGTTATCAGTCGTGAACTCGCACTGCTGTATCTACGACCACAACGCCATTCGTTGTAATCGATAGCAAATATTGATCATCAAAACCCTTAGAGATTGCGGAACTTTTGGGCATTTGTGTAGAGAATTTGCAGCACTATTGGTCAAATGAGAAGGAAACCACGACTGTCAATTCTTCAGAAGCATTTCAACGTTTATTGGAGAGCTTTTTCGATAATATTTAGCAATTTTCGTACCAAGTAGAGTATATTTCGTGATTATTTGTGCAATTCGTGCAATAAATCAAGATTTCGTGACATTTCGCGAGTTCATTTTGCTAAAATACGGGACTTTAAGTATCTAGACGGTCATATATAGGCAAGAAGGAAGATATGAAAAGAGTTTGCGCGTATCGCTATTACCCAAAAATACGGCCCCTGGTTATTTAGCATCTGGGGCATTTAAATATGTTAACCTGCTTCTGAAAAAAATATAGGTATGAGATAATTTTTATCAAACACTTGTAATGGTACTAAACTCTGTTTGGCATCATAAAGGTTAAATCCACTGGCATACCTGCCAACTTTCAAAAAAATAGAAATCCAGAAGATCCAAAGCGCAAAATTTTAACGTGTACAAGCGTCGGAAGGTCTTAAAACATCGCGAGAACAGACTAGAGGGAAAGAGATTACAAACTCCAGGTGACGATCTAATTCGTTGTGCCAGTTCTCAAAAATATTGCAATAATTACATCAAGAACACATAATTGGGAACAGTTCACACACTACCCCAGTGTTTAACGGATCTGATGTGATTTATTCATTCAGTTCTTCCTCCGTAACCAATGTTTATATCACACAAACACAGAATGTGAATGTTTCACCTTTCCATGATGGCTTAATAGAAGGAAATTCTGAAGAATTCATCATGAAAACACTAAATCACACCAAAAAAAATCACAGTTGCACGAATACCAGAACTACAGCAAACACCGCTTATACGAAGCTTTTCCGCTAACAAACAGTTGAAGCACAAAGAGTAATATAAATGCAGCGATAATCTGCGAGATAGCAGATGAACTTATCGGTCGACTTTGAGGATTTCAGGATACAGTAGCAGCTATTATCGTAAAACAAAACTGAAATGCGATTCGGATGCAGAGAATGGAAACAAGCCAGGGAGTTGAAGACCCGGAAAAAACTATGTTGATCCGGACAACCGGAAAAAAAACTATGTTGATCCGGACAACCAGAAAACACCCCAACAATCCGGAAATCTTTCGGGAAAACCAGAAAACTTGGCAGGTATGCACTGGCATACTCGATGAAAATGTTTAAAGATCAGCCACAGTAAATGCTTACTCACATGAGTAGTGTCTTCCACTTGTGCAGTCTTGAGTTGTTTCTCGATACCGAAAGAGTGTAAGAAATTCCCTCCAAACACCAGTGAATCGCATGGAGTGAACACAGCATGAATCCAGCCAGTCGGAATGAAGAAGGTGTTGCCAGAAGTCAACGTAACTCTCCCACACTTGTCGACGGTGTCCCCGAAGAACACATCTGCCTGCTTGCCGGATAACACCCACTGCTCATACAGCTGCAAGTTCCGCTCCGTAGGTGGAATCAACCAGAAGATCTAATGACATACGTTAGAGGACAACATTTAGAAGAACCTGAAAAAATTGCAAAAGACCTTAGAAGCACAAATTAGGATATTATTAGACGTCAACTAGCCATAGGAAACAACACATTTAGGCAAATGCCTATTTTTAGGGCGTTCTAGCATTTGCGATGGATGCTAACTTCTACCACTATTTGCAACACATGTTATTTTGCAGTAGTGGATCATCTACTGTTTCAAGTTTTTGTGTTGGTGCAAAATGAAATAAGTTTCATCTACAGTACAGTGTCTTGTGATAGAGGTAAACAGCTTCCCTACGTGCTTTCTATTTTCATGGTGGCCACTCAAATCAGTCAACGATTTTCCAGGAATTTTCCAGGAGTAATTCTCATTTTTCCAGACTTAAAAATAAGCGCGAGTCGGGGGGGGCTTTATCGGTTGCCTACTTCAAGACCAAAATAAAGCAGTTGTGTTTGGTTTACTTATACAGGTGTTGACAAGAATTAGTGGTGATTGAGTTATTGATACGCAAGCCTACACACAAATGATTTAATTGTTGTTTTATAAAAGCCTTTGTGACTCAAATATCCGCATTAAAGAAAAGAGAAAAGAATGCCGCCTGCAATTTTATTGCGGTGAAGTTGTCTATACTCAATATGTTTTACAGAAATACTATCGCGTGTTCTCCCACACAGAAACAGGTAGCCTGAGGAAATTTCTTTCATTAACCATAGAATGCTCACCCAAAACTGCAGCGGGAGTATGATTTAAGATGGAAAGATTTTTATTATTAATTAACAGGGGCTATATTCCAGGAGTTTTCAAATTTTTCATAATTTTCCAGGAGTTTTCCAGACCTAATAAAAATCCAGGAGTTTTCCAGGATTTCCAGGTTTTCCAGGAGTAGTGGCCACCATGCTTACAGTTACACTACTACGGACATGAATGGTTCCAGGGCCTTAATATGTGGTTTTCAAGTTCATTTTGTCTGTTATTCTAAATGTAGGGAATGGAGAGAGTTGTCCAAAATATCAAGTGGACAGTGTTACCAGTGGGGTTTCAAAGTGTGAGTAAAATTTGGTGCAATTAGGAGAAACGGTGCAGATTTGTGATAAAGGACCTAAATGCAGGGAATGGAGTGGTCTGTCCCAAATTTCATGCAGACACAGTTACTCGTAGGGTTCCAAAGGGTAAGTATACAAATTTTGGTTTAGATCGGTGAAAACGTATAGATTTGTGCCAAAGGGCCCAGATGCAGGGAATGGACTGTGACTTTTATAATACAGACCATGGAATCACTCACCTTACTGCCTTTCAAGATGTGGTACCACACTGATGTTCCTCCAAAATCCACATGGAAGTCAGTATAGCAACCCTTGACAGACATAAGGCAATACTTCTGCACTTTGGGGTACATCATCTCATCGAGGACATTAGTTGATTCAGTCTGCGCCTCCTTAAGATGACGTGGCCAAACACAATCCACCCAGTCGATCTGACGGACCTGTGGGCACAGATAGCACACAGTTACAATGTTTTAATGAAATATTCACTTTTTGTACTAGAACACAGTATCAAAGGTGCCCCAGCTTTCCCTCGATGGAAATATGAAGCCCACATTCTCAGGATGCCTCCACTGGCCAAGCCTTTAACAACATAACTTCAGAAGCATTCCGGAGGAGTGTGAGAAGCATGATATGGAGCAGCAAAAAGGTCATATATCGGGCGTACTGAGTCTCTATCCTGACGTATGCCTCGGAGACCTGGGTTATGAAAGGAAGGGAGAAGAGCCAGTGAGATGAGGTTCTTGAGAAGCAGTATTGGAACTACAAAGATGGACAGAATAAGAAATGAGAGGACCAGAGAATTAATGAAGGAGGAACCATTACAGGAGGGTATAGAGAAATCTAGACTTAGATGGTATGGACATGTAAAACGAATGGAGGAGAAGAGGATACCCAGGAGGAAAGAGACCGAGAGACAGGTGACTGAATGGGGTGGAAAAAAGTGTGAAGAAGAGAGGAGAAGACTGGACAAGGGTGGAGGCTGAGAGATGGTGGGAAGACAGAAGACGTTGGAGAGGCTTATGTTCCAAACAGACCTGGCCAGTGGCTGGAAACTGTGCAAGATGATGAACATCAATATACCATCTTTTTGGAAGCCTTCATAGGGAGGTTGAGGCTGCTTGAGCTTTTAGTTCTCGCAGTCAAGAGGTGCAGTTGCACCTTAGATAGAGGGAGGTGGCGCGCAGTTCGTGGGGGTCCGGGCGGGGACACCAAGAGCCCGCCGATGAGCCAGCTTGGTGACCTAGGCGAAACCCCACACAAGACACGGCACAAACCTAGAAGAATTGCTGAGTTTTAAAGTTTTCATCCAGAAATCTATTGTACTTGTGAGTATTAAAAGTAGCTCGTCAATAGTAATGCTCTCAAAAATAATACAGTTGCACATTTATATACAAATACACAGTGTGCTCAATCTTGCAAGAAATGAGAACTTACTGATTTCATGTCAGTACGAACAATCATCACCAAAATGTGTTCAATTATTCGAGGTAAAACTAAAATTCCCTGAGTGTCATTAAAATACCCTGAGAATTCCCTGTTCTCCATGTTTTCCCGAGTAGTAGACACTCTGATATCACTTCTTCAGCCTTCTTTATCCCAAATTAAACTCCGAACCTGACGATAGAAAACACTCCACATTGTATTCCCTTGTTGATCTGCTTCCATATGTACATCTCCAATTTTAACAATCCCATTGAAAAATGAAAATCCACAGCCTGCTTCCAGTCTCCGACCGGGTCAGGAATGGAATGAATGAAGCCCCCATCTAGCGGCGAGGATAGGAACTGTGCCGGCTGCCGAGGCCTGACGCACTCCTCTGGGGCAATGATTAGATGAATGACAGATGAAATGAAATGATAGTGGAGAGTGTTGCTGGAATTAAATTTTTGACAGGGAAAACCGGAGTACCCGGAGAAAAACCTGTCTGCCTCCGTTTTGTCCAGCACAGATCTCACATGGAGTGACCGGGATTTGAACCACGGACCCAGCGGTGAGAGGCCGGTGTGCTGCCGCTTAAGCCACGGAGGCTTAACAATCCCATTACCATTGTAAAATTGGTGAACAATTTAAAGTGGGTGTGAAGATTCAAGGAGAAATAATTTCAACTCAGATTTGCTAATGAAAGCGTCATTTTGGCCGACACGCCTGAGGATTTCAATGAGTTTTTGAATGGTATGGACTCTGTCTTGAGGAAAGAATTCCTGATGAAAATTAATAAATGTAAAACACAAATATTGGAATGCAGCCGAAATAAATCAGAAACCTCTATGGACAACAATTTGGCAGGGGAAAAGCTGAAGGAAGTAGGAGACTTCTGTTACTTAGGAAGCAAAATAACCAGTGATGGACGAAGCAAATAGGATATAAAAAGTAGGTTGGCTCAGGGAAGAAAAGCATTTCTACAAAAAAAGGAATCTGTTGACATCGAATATAGATTCAAGTATTAGGAAGTCATTTCTGAAAGCCTTTGTCTGGAGCGTGGTGCTATATGGAAGTTAAAAGTGCAGCAGAAAAGAGAATTGAAGCATTTGAAATGTGGTGTTACAGGAGAATGATGAAGATCAGATGGGTAGATAGGGTTACAAACGAAGAGGTATTAAGACGAGTGGGAGAGGAGAGATGTTCCTGGCGACTGCTAATGAAGAGAAAGGTTGGTAGGACACATACTAAGACACCCAGGAATCGCAAGCTTAGTTATGGAAGGAAGGGTCGAGGACAAGAACTGTAGGGGTAGGCCAAGGTTAGAATATGTTGAACAGATTACCTCGGTGGTAGCGCTGTAGAGATGAAACTATTAGGTCAGGACAGGGAGGCATGGAGTGCTGCATCAAACAAGTCAAAAGACTGAAGACTCATTACACTATGATTAGACCCAACTCAAACCATGCAACCAGGGCAAGTGAAGACAACTTACAACAGTGGGAGTCTGAATGTAATTCTCTAGCTTGGTGTGACTAAATTCGAGTGAGATCACATTCAACAGCTTGTCCTTATTTGGATCATCGTAGTAGCGCTGCCATTCCTTCATAGTCATCTCCACATTCTTCTGGGTGTTGACATCCATCACGTCCAGCACACGGCGGGAACCTGCAACAAGAAACACAATACTCTGTAACAAGCAAGCAATACAGGGTCATTGGCCAGGATGTCTACCAAAACCAACTAACAGATTTCCCTGACAATTCCCTGATTTCTCCAGGATAAATCAGAAAATTCCCTCAGTAACAGTAGCGGCCATAATATTATTAAATATATAAAACAGAGTTTATACTTGAGAGCATTTCAAAAATTGCTGGAACAATAAAGGTTGACAAAGTTGAAAGGACCAAAAAAAAAAAATGTACAGTACAGTGCTCTCTTGGTAATCCGGCAGATATCGGGCCAGGGCACTGCCGGATTACCGAGAACGCCAGATTACTGGGAAATATCGAGAAAAACTCAGATATCCCTAGCCTTTCCTTTAAGGATTTCACCAAGAATGGAGGCTATCGTCAACTTTAGGATTTTCACCAGTTTTCAATGTCTGTCGTTTACTTTTTAAATTTTCATTCGCCTTAAAAAACTACTTTATTTTATCACTGTTTTTTCTTATGTCATGAAGTGTAGCTCGACCAACACCGTATTCGTTAGCAACACGAGTTAACGTTTCGTCCTTTTCAAGCCGCTTTAGGATTTCATGTTTATCTAACAAAGTTAAGAGTTTTATGTTTATGTTTTTTCTGCATGGATGCCATCTTCAACACAAAACTACTACAGGACAACTGTCCTACACTAAGCACCTGAGTCATCGCTCTTGGCGCCAACGCATTGTCTTGTCGCTGCGTGGGAAACATTGTACAGTATTGGGGACGCATTATCAAATCAGGTGTTGAGCTCCTACTCTAATACAAAACACCGGATTACTGGGAGTGCCGGAGAGCTGAGATGCCGGATTACAGAGGGAGTACTGTATATATTTTCCATCCAGAAAAACTGTTGTACTTTTGAGAATTAATTGAAAGTAGCTCTTCAATAGTAATGCTCTCAAAAACCATAGTTACACATTTATATACAAACACACTTGTAATTAGTGTGCTCTATCTTGCAAGAAATGAGAGCTTACTGATTTAACGTCAGTACCAACACACATCTACCACAATCATCACCAGAATATACTTTGCCCCCATCAAAATTTAAATTCTTAATTTCCAATTATTCCCCGAGTGTCACTAAAATGGCCTGATAATTCCCTGAGTTTTCCAGAATTTGAGTATTCCCTGTCTTCCAGAGTAGTCGACACCCTGTACATTCATAAGGCGAGATTATTCTTCAGCTAAAAGCAGTGTTTTTTTTCTTTTTAATTCTACCAGGGCAACAGTTTCAACGGATCATCCATTTTTATGGATTGACGAGTGTTAAAACGGAATTGCGGACTTTGTTGCCAAATATTAAAAATATTATTTATCCTATGTAAAATAGGTGAGATGAGACATTACAGAGAAAAGTTCAAATTATAAGTCATAATGAGAAATGTACTGCACTGCAATCAGCTGCTTAGGGGCAAAGTACACCGTAGCACCTACACCTTTCTCCAGCCCGTTTGGCGAGAATCTCACTTTCCTTACGGGTTTTTGAGTTCGTGGCTGGAAATGGAACAGTATAGTGATTTTATGCAATTAGCACAGATACAGGCTTGACGAGATTTTAGCTGTCCTAGCGCTCATATATTCGTGCGATCGGGCAAGGAAAAATATAATGGTGTGAATAGGTAATGTGATGTTATGTGGTCAGAGCCATTCCAGGGTTCCTGACGCAAATGTTATCTACCATGTCCTCCCTACAACTCCTAGACGCATGTATTTGGTAGAGCCCATGTTATCCGCATCCGCACACACAGTACTTGCCAACCTTTCGAACTGAAAAATCGGGAGATTTTGAAGACGATCGATATCTAATCATATTTCTTCGATATAGACTATTAACGAGGAACCGACAAAATCACTCCGAAAAATTACAATAGCCTAGCGGCATATTAATGCCAACAACATCTAAGTTACACACAAATAGTTTCACGTGTTAAACAGATACAATATTCCGCAGCCTACAACTACCTCTCACCCACAAGCGCTGAATTAACCATTGAGTCATCGACTATTTCAAACAAAGAGAGATTAGTTAGATGTTGTTTTAAGGGGCGGAACTACGAGGTCATCTACCCCTAAAGAGAGATTCAAATCCAACTAAAATATTTAGAAATTATCAATACGAAGCGAAACTGCGGTATTGAAACACACATAAAATCGGCCTGTTCGATAGATGACTGAAGTTTGTCATCTCGCACTTTTAGTCCAAAATTACGCCAAAATTTTAAAAAAATTGGGAGATGTAATACGTTAAGCGGGAGAAATTATGTAAAATCAGCAGTCTCCCGCCTAAATCGGGAGAGTTGGCAGGTATGCGCGCACAACTGTTATCTGCATCCCCACGACTTTTTTCCGCATTCGCACCTTTGTTATCCGAATCTACTGGCATTACAATATTAATTAAATAAAGCATAAATTATTAAAGCAACACATTTAGACCTTTGAGGAAAAAGTCGTTCCCTTAGGCTTTGTGTGTCATGTGCTATGTTTTAAATTAATTTTACACAGCCAGAATTGCAACCCTTTTCAGTTGGGAGTGTTAATTGTGCTCAACGACATACCTTGAATGATATTAGCTCAAATCATCATCTTACGTTTGTCATGAATAAAACATGACGCAAAAATATGCAATGTCATAAATATCCGAGTCCCAATAAAGATATTTAAAAAAAGATACAAACCTTACAGTAGTCGCATATGATGTCTAACATCTGACATGTTATCCTACTGGTATTCTACACAGCATGCACATTCTTAAAATGTTAATTTACACTCCATTTTCATACTGGTACTATGATGAATATATAGATTGAATTGGAGATATGCTACTGTCACATTTGTGGCGCAGCGGTCAAGCTGTTAGTCTCTCACCAAGGTAGACCGGGTTTAATTCCCGGTCAATACATGTGAGATTTTCGAATTGAAATGCCATGTCCTGTGGTTCGCATTCCACGTAAAAGAGAGGTACCGTGAATCATGATCGTGAGATTAACGGACACGCAAAACTACAGGCTTCCTTCCTTTTACATTAATAATTCATGATAACAACGTCGACAGTACTCTCAAATACTGTGAGCACATTCCTCAGTAACTATAACATTCATTATTCTCAAGGCTCTCATACAGTTCGTCGTAAATAATCAAAACAAGGCTTCCTACAATCATGAAATGACCTTGTCTCACAAATGATGAAAACACAGCTTTTATTCCACTCACATAACAACATTCTGTTATGCATTTAATATCTGACTACTCACCCACAGTTTGACAATAATGCCGCTTACTTAAATGTCATTTGTCGTCTTTGTCCTATCGCATGTGATATTCAAACTTGAACGTGAAGCTTCATAAACTGCTCAATGACAAATGAAAGTCGGTGAAACATTTGCCACTGTGCTCGTCAAACCAGTACCTGCTAAATGCACTGCCTACTGTATTGCCATAACATTCTCGAGCAACAGAGCACACACTGCCTTGTTTCCAATACACACATTTCAATTGTACATCCAGCTGACAGTGCGTCTTCACTTCCGTTCGATCCACTTCCGCCCGATTCACTTCTGTCCCATTTTTCAAAATCACTCCCACTAAACTATCCAGCAACACATCAACAAGTTCGAATTGTACAGCCATGCAAACTATATACGCACGGCGAATAAATTTGTTGATATCCGCATCCACGCAGGGCAGTAATAGGAATTCCTTTTACACACTATTTTGACTTTTTGCATCGAGGCAATTCAACTGAAAATTTTCAATTTCACAAAGTCTTGAGGATGTCTTGATGATTCACTAATAATTATTGACCGAAAACGAGGGCAGCTGCACAAATTTAGAAGCAAAATCAACTCGCCCTTTATGCTGCACAAGGAAGGATCTATCACTTACCAACACACATACGGACATCATTGACAGAGAAGTTCTGACTCGGCACACGTAATCCTAAACCAGTTTTCTCACGGAACAGAAGAGGCACGTTGAAACCATTTCTCTGCAGGTATGACAAATTGAAGTCTGAAAGAGAAAAAGAAAATTAAAAACCACACCACTACACCAGTTCGTTCCACTAATCACCAATAGGTACACTAATTATAGGCGTGATAATTGGCAAATGTTCCGCCTGGTCAATACAAGAAGAAAAGCAAAGTTATGAACTGAACATGTCTCAAACTGAAATTATTACATCACCAATATCACAAACAGCAAATATTCGATTTAAAAGCTTGATAAGTCTTGAATTAGGCCTATTATAAAAAGGTTATTGACAAGAAAAGAGCGAGATGGTAGGGGGAACAGCTGAAGAAAGTGGCGAGTTTCAAGTATCTGGGAGGCCTGATACAAGATAATGGAAGAAACGATAGAGAAATAAATGAGCGGGGGAGGCAGGCTGAAGCATTCCGGAGGAGTGTGAGAAGCATGTTATGGAGCAAGGATGTCCCTCAGAACAGCAAAAAGATCATATATCGGACGTACTATATCCCTATCCTGACATATGCCTCGGAGACCTGGGTGATGAAAGGAAGGGAGAAGAGTAAAATACAGGCCAGTGACATGAGGTTCTTGAGAAGCAGTATTGGAGCTACAAAGATGGTCAGAATAAGAAATGAGAGGGCCAGAGAATTAATGAAGGAGGAACCATTACAGGATGGTATAGAGAAATCTAGACTTAGATGGTATGGACATGTAAAACGAATGGAGGAGAAGAGGATACCCAGGAGGATACTCGAGACGAAGTGGGAAGGAAAGGGACCGAGAGACAGGTGGCTGAAGGGGGTGGAAGAAAGCGTGAAGAAGAGAGGAGAAGACTGGACAAGGGTGGAGGCTGAGAGATGGTGGGAAGACAGAAGACGTTGGAGAGGCTTGTGTTCCAAACAGACCCGGCCAGTGGCTGGAAACTGTGCAACATGATGATGATGATGATGATGATGATGATGATGATGATGATGATGATGACGGTGGTGGTGGTGGTGGTGGTGGTAGAGGGAATATTGCAGTAGAAAAACCATTACAAGACGTGAAAAGGTTCAAATACTTAGGGAATGTCCTAAGGATAAGTGAGGAAATTGGTAAGAGGATCCAACAAGCAAATGGGTTTTACCAGAGTGTGAGGGGTCTGGTGTGGAAACAGGAAGTTCCCGAGAAATGTAAAAAAAAAAAAAAAAAAAAACTTGTATTCAACATACGGTATTACACACCTACTGTATATTGACGTATGCAGCAGGCACGTAGACAACAACTAAACGGGAGGAAAGTAGAATCTAGGCAGGAGAGATGAAGTTCCTTAGAGGTATAATTGGAAAGACTCGCAGAGACAAAATCAGAAACAAGGAAATTAGGGAGGAAAACAGGATTCCCAAAGTTACAAGACAAGATCGAGATCAGTAAACTAAAATGGTATGGAAATATGATGCGAATGGGAGAAGACCGAGTCCCAAAGCGATTATTTACTGAGAAAGTCGAGGGAAGGCCGAGGATAAGGTGGATGGATTCAGTGAGGGAGAGGGGTGAAAGTGGAGGATATACTGGAAGAGGGACGAGAGTGGTTGAGGTCCTTGATTCACACCCCGACCCAGATCACTGGAACCGGGATGATGTAGCCGAAAGTGAACATGTCGCAACTTGCATGGCTGCGATTAACGCACAACTAAAATCAATTTTTTTTTCTCAATATACCTTGTGAATAAATAGTACATTATGCATCAAGCCTATAATGGCAATAATTAAGACAAGAGTTTTATAATTTCCATACGAGTGTCTTAATTACCATTATAGGCGAGTTGCATACGACTGTTCATGTTCGATGATAATTATAATTTTATTTTATATTTGAACAGAAATATTCATAAATATCTGTCGAGACTCAGTCACTTGAATTTAGTGATCGGAGTGCAAGCGCTGAGTTTGCTGTCTGTGCTTTACAAGTTCTCTGACCCACACATGCGCTCTGTCTGCTTGGCAATGCCATATGTTTACAGCCTGCTGATTCGCACCAGCACTCGCTCAGACTGTCGCGAATCTACTACGAAAGCAATGCCCTGTGTAGAAATTGGAGTTGGGGATATTAAGGTACAGTGCTATTTCGTTTCTCATATTCACCAGTTTATTTACGCGAACATACGGGACGGTGCACTTTCCATGTCGGTAATTTAGTGTTGCAATCTTCTGGACGTAGATTCATGAATTTCTTGCATATTTCATAGTATTTTCTTGTTCCCGTAAAGGTTCGTGCTGATTTTGTCTTTGTGTTTGGGATTGTAACTACAATGGTTGATCCGATATCGTTTACATTGTCAACTTTCAAATCATGTCCACATGTTGCATTTTGAGTGCATGTGAGAAGCTATCCTTACCTAACTGGTCAATGAATGTAAATATTGAGCTCTGATTGGTTGGAGAAACTGTATCATAATGAAAAGTAGTACTTGAACCCTTAGCACTCGAATTTGTGCAGCTGGTCAAATACCTCAACTCTGATTTATTTTTCTGGAAATGTGTGAATAATACTGTATTACGTAAACTCAGCCTACTTTGTCAGATCGAATCTCTCTTTCAACGTTTCGTTCGTGAAAAATAGCATGAAAATATCTATCGATTTTGAATGAGACTAACCAGGTAGGTCTAGTGGATGCAAAGCATGTGGGAATTTCATAAAATCAGCATCGTTACCCAGTCAGAGCTGTCATCGTCCAATGATCCACTGCCTTTTTGCAACTTCAGATTCACTGGATATTCCTCAAGCGCCTGATATTTACTTTCCGAATCAAACTCAATCATCTTCACTTGAATTCAAATCAATTACAATTGGGCTAATACCGGGACAGCTCTCTTACTTCATTCTTGTGTCTTCCCACTATAAACACAACATTCGATAGTATATTCCACAGATTGCCTGCCCAATGCACCCAAGAATAATGTTCCAAAGGCCATGGATTCTCTAAAGTTTATGTAGGTATTCTCTGAGAATCGCTAGTTGCCATATAAGTGTGTTGATCTTAGAGTAGCAATAATATCGGAAGGGTTCAGACATACGAGCATAAAAGGTTAATGACTGTCACACAGTTTTCTGACATATTTACATTTAAACATCGTCGAACAAAAAATAAGCTTATGCTATGATCGTTCATTATTGAACAGTCCTCGTAGAAGACAAAACGGACCAGCCACCTACAGCGACAGTTCTACGATACTACTTGTGGTATGTCCATAGCCTTAGTTCAATGGTTTCACTAATAGTGGGCATGTGCCAGCTAGGCTTGGGTCAGATTTATGGTTTTATAAACTCTTGGAAGCAACTCTAAAAGACAGGGTAAGAAAATGTCCTCAGGCCTCAAAGTGAAGATGGATGGACTTGGAATGAAAAGATAATGGGAAGGTGAAAAACAATAGTGACTGGAGAAAGGGGGATTTCAGAAATCTCTCGAGAGTGCTGCACTATCCAGTGTGCATGGTGCGCTACACACACACACACTGCCTCACTAGGGCCTCTAAAGTCAGGGCTGTGAAAAAATAAAATAAAATATTTGGCCCCTCGAACAATGAGGGTGCCGGAAACTGAAAGAAAAGAACCAATAAGAAAGACACTCGACACCTCAGATACCTTAAAAGTTTGGAAGAGAACAAGAGTTAACCAAGGGAGGTCAACAGACAATGGCACAAGCAAGTTATAATAATAATATCGTATGGCCTCGGGTGCCAGGTGTAAGCTTTGTTACTTGACACCCAGAGGGCAGCTTGCATGTCGAATTTTGTTGTTCCTTGAAGCACTATGAAAGTCATGGAGGTTAGATATCTAAGCTCCTTGACACTATAGCACTTTCTAGTAGAGAAATGAGGAACTTTGTGTTGGCGGAAAATCCAGGGATTCATTTTGCCACTATGAACACGGCCTACTGAATTCAAATGGGCTCTTTAACATGCCAACATTGTACGACAGTCGTATCGTGATTTTTGCAGCATTTCAAAAATCACTCAGGCCTACCACGGCCAGGAGCGAACCTGCACCACTCACCCTCCGTGGCAAGCACAAGCAAGTTGAAGCAATGCCAGACTACGCTAGTATCCTGTAAGCCTACCTGCTCCCTGCATGTCCTTGACGAAGCACTGCGGGAAGCGGTCGGTCTCTATCCTGTCCTCGAGCCGGAACGAGCGCCGCCCCTCAATCTCCTCGTCTCCCAGGGCCCAGTCATCGGTGTAGTGCTTCCGTTCCTTTCGGTCTCGCTGCAAACAAACATCACACAGGTATAAGTTCACTGGGCAGAAGGACCATACCACAGGAGCTGCTCTAATGACTGGCTTGAGGGATGGGTGCGGGAAGCAGGATTAACTGGAGTGGGTATACTTCACTTTGGGGACAATATTTGTATATTCAAATAACTACTTCCCATATTACAATGCAACTAGCGAGAAATCTCGCATGTTCATAAACCACACTTTCCCCAATAGGTATACAATGAGAGACTTAAGGGCAAAGGTTGTTATGTTTTTAATTCAACCAAATGATTATAGATCACTATTTACATTTCAGTTAGAATTCCAAGGTCTACGTTCCGTAACTTAGGAAGGCATCATCATAACACTCACCGGTTATTCGATATTTATGAAATTATACTATTTGAGTACTCTGTTAGGTAGTCAGCCCGAAGGCTGGTTGGATCCTCAAAAAGTACCGCCGTTACGTTATGCGAGTAGATACCCACAAAAACCCAAGGCAGCACTATTTTGAGGCGTTCTAGGCAAGAAGAGGAGTGAGGTAGTTTGCCATTGCTTTCCTCACTGAGTCAGAACAGTAGTCCTAACCCTATGAGTTGAACCTTTCACAGCATTCACAGGCACTGACTGTGCCCCGAATGCCATTACTAAGCCCCACCCATACCTCAGTAGCTTCCATATAATCACAGCCATGAGTGAGACTGAAACATCGGTGAAAAGCCACCTTTTACTCTAGCCTGTGCCAACTGACAAATGCAAATGTACTGCATTCATCAAGAGGTGGCAAAATCTGAAATCCATGCAAAATGATAAAGGAAATACCTCAGAATGTTAAAATGACATGAAACAGCTGTCACAGCAGCCAAATTGTGAAGTGGAAAGCAATAGGGCCGTATTTTCCTACAGTAACAGTATCTGCAAACCGCACAGTGCGTACATTTTTTAAAGTCATGTTTTAGAGAAATTATAGATATTTATGAAATTAGAGTGCAATTCGTCACTGCTAATGTCTATTCTCTTTCATTTTAATGCTCATGTGTCACGATCGGTCGCTTGTGAGCGCCGCAGGAGGGATCTATACTACTGAAATAATATATATGATGATGATGATGATCACTATATCACAAATGCCAACAGTTGAAGTGGGTATCAGTAAACCTTAATATCTGAGTCAAATCTAAAAGATGTTCCTATACCTCTCGACAATGACAGCCTTAGAGAAAGCTTTGGAGCCATTTTCCAAATGTTGCCTTTTTAACGATTAAATGATCATCTTCAGTCGGTCAACACAAGTGGGAAACCACGGAAAACCACTACTCAGTTTTGCTTCACGAGTCTGAGTGTACCCCGTTGCAGTCCTCAGACCAGAATTAAATTTCTTGGTAGTGCAGTGAATCGAACCCGGACCTTTATGGTGACAGCCAACGAGGCAGACTTAGAGAGAGAAAGAAAGAAAGAAAGAAGGAAAGAAAAAGAGAAGAACAGAGTGAGAAAGTCACACCTCACAGTGTAGCAGCTAGCATTCTTGGCTGTCACACAGGACGTTTGGGTTCCCTGCCCTGCCAAGAAATTTAATTCTGGTCTGAGGGCTGAAATAGTGTACACTCAGCCATCCTGGAAGTGTCTTCTGTGATTTCCCACTTCTACTCCAGACAAATACCGGGATGGTTCCTAACTTAGGCCACGGCTGCCTCCTTCCCATTCACCACGTCCCTTTTCATTACTGTGGCTTTTAGAGACGCCAGGAATTTTGCCCCGAAGAGGATATTTAACGTGTCAGTAAATCTGACACGGCTCCCTCGCATTTACGCACCTTCAAATGCCAACTGGCTGCGCCAGGATTCGTTCCCGCAATGTTGGCCACAGCAGGCGACGTTACCCCTGAGCCACGCAGCCAACCTATAACAATGGGTCTCTTATTCTGAGGAGCCGACTATTAGGCATTGTCCCGCAATCATTACGTATTTCACCCCACGATTACGGTCAAAGAATAAGTAAAATGGCATTATCAGAAAAATAAATAAACGAAACACAAAACGTTAAAGAAGAATGAAGTGTCAATCCCTTTCAATCCTCCCTGTTCCAAAGGTTATGCAGCGTAGCGCCATTCTGTGATCGCGTGACGTCACAGCTGGTGCATTGTGAATGCTCTGCAGACATGTTCGCCTGAAATCCCGGCTTGGAAGCTTGAGCTCCAGTTGGTTCGCACTCTCGTCCACAGATAGCGCACCACTCGCGTCTGCAGAGAACGAGAGGGAGCTCTACAAGGGCATTTTGTCCCACTAGCAGATTTATCGCTCAAGCAGTTTCAGACACACGCATGAAGAAACATTCAACGCCTATTTTCACAGCTAAAAATACATTGAATCGAAAATTTCTCTAACACGTACCGTATACCTTAGAATTTATCAAAGAGCATAGTACATTGTCAAGATTCACGTTTGTTAAACAAGCGGTTTTGTAATCTGTTTTGTTCATAGCATAGAACTTTAAAGAACCTCTCGAAGAAAGGGGGCAAAAATGCTACATTTAGAGTTGCCAAGATATCGAGGAGGAATTACATTTATCGCAACTTAGTACAAAACAAAGTCCCCAATTCTTGGATGTCACGGGTAATGTCGAGAACCACTGAATGGATTTTGATGCGGTTTCACCATTCTGTGAAGGATATCTCGAGGAAGGTTTCTGTAGAAAATTATTTATGATCAAAGGAACCCAAGCAGTAACGATTTCAGTGAAAAAGAAAAAAATACGCCGTCCGTGCGCTTTTTAAGCTTACTCAATATAGCCTACTACGAGTGTAAAAATTGTTCAGCAAGAAAAGTTCTACAAAAAAGTCCGTGACATTATATCTGTATCTTCAATATATCGCCCACTTTAAGTTTTATTATGTTTTCATTTCTTCCAACAAGTTCCATTCAATTACTGAGGCGACAGTTTACGGGCTAGCAAGGGGCGATCCTATCACCCCAGTTACAGCCAGCAGCAAACTGTCGAGTCGTGTCGTGTCGAGTTCAGACTTCATAGAAGAGTGGTTGTGTTTGGAGTTTCCCTGGAAGTGCAACTCAGCTTTTCTTCTTTTCGCTTGTGAACTTTTCGTTCCGCAAAATACACAGTCAAGTTAATATTGGACGGAGGGGGGATGTGTTTCATGCACCTCGCCATTCTTAAATTACGTCTGACAAGAATTTGTTCCACGTGCATCGGCATGATAATATAGTTAATAATTTTATTGCGGTCAAGTTGTTTTACAAAAAATACTATCGCGTGTTCTCCCACACAGAAACAGGCAGCCTGAGGAAATTTCTTTCGTTAACGATAGAGTGCTCACCCAAAACCACAGCGGGAGTATGATTTAAGATTAAACACGGCGCGCAAATTTCCGGTTAAAAATAAACAGGGTTTGCAGAGCGACCGCTAGATGGCCCTTGCTACCCCATCGGCGATATCATGACGTCGAGGACTAAGAGCGGACTGGGAATTTTAGCAGTGGATGGAAAAATGTTTATAATTAACAGTGGCTATTTTCCAGGAGTTTTCAAATTTTACATCATTTTCCAGGAGTTTTCCAGGAGTTTCACAAACATATTAAAAATCAGGAGTTTTCCAGGATTTCCAGTAGTGGCCACCATGCTATGTGCACAGGTTTACAGTAAGACTTAAAAACAAAACATAAAAGGCTCTTAAACCTCACGATTATAAACCAGAAGATCTATGTGGATTCCGAACCCCTGGACGTTACTTCATAGTTTAATCTCTGCACGGGCGGCTTCGGTGGCGTAGTCGGTAGCATGCTGACCTTCTATGCCCAAGAACGTGGGATCAAATCCAGCCGAAGTCGTTGGATTCTTTCTTTAAGAGCGTTAAAAATCCCTCAGTATGCCTTCTTTCGGAAGGGAAGTAAAGCCGGCGGTCCCATTTCATAGATTTATGGCATGATGAAGAACCTTCCACTAACTACACTTGTGTCAAGCCAAAATGTGTAGGTTAGAATTGATAAAGCTCTATTAGTTCGAACGTTAACCGCCTGGTGCTGACTGCGATCCCATATATTAGCCAAGTCCGCAAGCTAGGTGTCGTGGACGGTGGCATTTGGTAGCAACACTAGGGACTATTTCAAATTATTGTATGCAGTCCTTACTTGAATTACAGATAACACACACTAATACAGCCATCACAATTAACACCGGTTATCAGACAGATTCTACACACATCCAAAGTACACGGGGCTACATGACCGCGTTGCCACAGCCTCTAAACTAAGTATCCAACCAACCAATCTCTGCATGGAGACCCACGACGTAACCATGCTAATTAAAACGTAAACCACAGTCGCGAGGGCAGTTACAGCAAGTCCAGAGATCGTAGGTTCGTATCCCGGCGCTGACAACGGCTACTCTGCGTGTTTCTTTTTTCTTACATTCCCTGCAGGCCAATGCCGGGATAGTATCTTACTTCAGTCCCGGGGCGCCTACCTATCGTTTTCCACGACACACTACCACAGTATTAATATTAATAATAATAATAATAATATTATTATTATCGTATGGCCTCGGGTGCAAGCTTTGTTAATTGACACCCAGAAGGCAGCTTGCATGTCAAATTTTGTTGTTCCTTGAAGCGCTATGAAAGTCGAGGTGGTTAGATATCTAAGCTCATTGACATTATAGCGCTTTCTAGTAGAGAAATGAGGAACTTTGTGTTGGCGGAAAATCCCAATAATAATTTTGCCATTATGAATACGGCCTACTGAATTCAAATGGGTTGTTTAACATGCCAACATCGCATGACATGCGTGTCATAATTTTTGCCGCCCTTAAAAAAACACTTGCCACGGCCAGGAGCGAACCTGCTAGCTTGGGGTTGGTAGACCGACACTATAACCACTTACCCACCGTGGCAAGCCACAGTGATCAGAACAATACAAGTTACAGACCAGTTCAAAACACGGGTCTGATAACCAATATGCCCCAAGCCCCTCAAAACAATAAAGACTGCAAGGTTCAAGCGTTATGTTTACATAGTATAAAACGAAGTCCCCGATTCTTGATGTCACGGGTAATCTCGAGAACCACTGGATGGATTTTGATGCGGTGTTCCCCATTCTGGAAAGGATACCTTGAGGAAGATTTCTGTAGAAAAACATATTTGACCAAAGGAAGCCGAGCAGTAACGATTTCAGTGAATCAAGTCGAAGAAAAATCTGCCGTGCGTGCGCCTTTAAAGCTTACCCTGGGTAAACCGTTAAAAATATCTATATACTATAAGAATTGTTCAGCATGAGAAGTTCTACAATAATGTCCGCGACTGCATATCGCAATCTTGAAATTCTCAAGAGACCCATGCCATGCTCAGCGGAGGCTCGATTTGAAACAACTTCCATTGACTCGAACAACTCACGAATTTTCCTCCGGAGGTTCGGCTAAGAAAACGAGGAGCTAACCATACACCGTTCAGAATGTAATAAAGGGCCATGCTGGATTTTCATGCCAGAAGTGCCCAATTTCCAAATCGTCTGAGTAGTAAATCCAATTATACGGGGTCATTATCTTTGTGCGCCTCGGTAATCGCGCCAAACTATGGCGTCATTTGGCTGGCCAAGTGCGGAGCGAGTGGACCTCGCAATATCCCGCTCCGCTGACTCATATCGTTAGTTGACACGTGTTTTGTCATTCATATGGACGTGTATCTGCAAAGCTTAGACGTTAGGGTTGCACGTTTAGTGAGTATTGTGATTACTGTGATTGTTGGTCAAGCCTAGACACCAATTCACATTGCGCGAACGTGTGTATATCCATAATTCGTATATGAAAAACAGAAAGTCTTGTTCTGAAACGAGACGAAAATTTCGAATCAAGTTTCCAGGAAGACCTGTGCCTAATGCCAGTACAATTAGGATGCTCGCTAAATGAGTCAAGAAAACAGGCTCCGTAAATAATTTAAAAAAAAAGTTAACAGACAACGTTGTTCTTACAGAACAAAAATTGATGAGAATGTTGTCCATTCTCTCTTCAGAAGATGTCAGGTATGTGTTACAAGAGAGAGAGAGAGAGAGGGAGAGAGAGAGAGAGGCTATTTTCAGCATCGACTATAAGCACTGTACGAACACATTACTGAACATGTTTGGCAAAAAGTGTATAAGTGCGCGCCGACCACCGACTGAACCATGTACGCGCGCCCGCGATCAGCGCCAGTCAACGCCGGCTTAGCTTGCCGTGTTCACCGGGGCACACAAAGATAATGACCCTGTATAATTCCAAGGCCTTGAGCGATTGTTTAAGGAAACATTTTGTATTTTGAACTTAAGAACATTGTTTAATTAAGAAATAATTGTAAAAGCTGAAAGTCAGCATTTTATTGTGTAATATACACGACCAGTACACATTTATACAGCATTTTATTATTTTTAGTGAGCCACGTGCAGCGCAAGTATCTAATTTTAATTTATAAATAGACATGCTATTTCTGAACAACTTAAAAAATAAGGGCCGTTTTCACCTACGTCAATTATTTATTAATTCAGAATTAAAGGTAAATTAACTTTCCACTAGCATTTCATCAAACAGAAACACTCGTTAACCTACCATTAACAAGCAAATAAGATATAAAAAGTAGGTTGGCACGGGCAAGGAAAGCATTTCTACAAAAAAGGAATCTCTTGACATCTAATATAGATTTAGGTATTAGGAAGTCATTTTTGAAAGGCTTTGTCTGGAGCGTGGCGCTCTATGGAAGTGAAACTTGAGACTATTGGTGCAGCAGAAAAGAGGAGAATTGAGGCGTTTGAAATGTGGTGTTACAGGAGAATGATGATCAGATGGGTAGATAGGGTTACAAACGAAGAGGTATTAAGACGAGTGGGAGAGGAGAGATGTTTCTGGCGACTGCTGATGAAGAGAAGAGATAGGTTGGTAGGACACAGGAATAGCAAGCTTAGTTATGAGAAGGAAGGGTCGAGGACAAGAACTGTAGGGGGTAGACCAAGGTTAGAATATGTTAAAACAGATTGCCTCGGATGTAGGGTGTGGTAGCTATGTAGAGATGAAACGATTAGCTCAGGGCAGGGAGGCCTGCATCAAACCAGTCAAAAGACTGAAGACTCAAACAACAACAACAACAACAACAACAACAACAACAAGAAATTATGTTAAATGGCCAAATCTGACCACTTAACTCTCTAAGTCTAAAGCATCGTTTAAGTGGAGGGAAACATCTGAACTCTACCACGCGCATCTTGCAAAGACGGGCGAATTTGTTTGTTTCCCAGTTTCACGCGTTCTTTCATCCATATGAATGTAAATTATATTTATGACAATGAAATTATAAAAGATGATAGATGTTACTGAAAATGAAAATCCACAGCCTGCTTCCAGTCTCCGACCGGGTCAGGAATGGAATGAATGAAGCCCCCATCTAGCGGCGAGGATATGAACTGTGCCGGCTGCCGAGGCCTGACGCACTCCTCTGGGGCAATGATTAGATGAATGACAGATGAAATGAAATGATAGTGGAGAGTGTTGCTGGAATGATATTTGTGACAGGGAAAACCGGAGTACCCGGAGAAAAACCTGTCTGCCTCAGTTTTGTCCAGCACAGATCTCACATGGAGTGACCGGGATTTGAACCACGGACCCAGCGGTGAGAGGCCGGCGTGCTGCCGCCTAAGCCACGGAGGCTGATAGATGTTACTAATACCAAGAAAGAAGAAATAACAAATCCATAGTGGGATTCGAACTCCATCCAGCTCTGCATAATGAACTCCGAGTCTGCAACGCAACTACTTACAAAGACAACGCAACAGAGAAGGAGTTTCTTATTTAGCTAAGTAAACAATATACACACACAAATGCAAGTTTCCTAATTATTTTAAGCCTTTGAATACGGCTTCGATCACATTGTGCAAGTAATTTGGTGGCGCGCGTGCGCAAGCGTGTATTTCTCGGGTCCAAGCTCTGTGAACTTACGGGATGAAGGGCAGAGTCAGGGAAGGAGCAGGCGAGAATTGAGAAGCCTGTCGACAGCCCGCCGTGTTACCTGACATTCTCGTCTATTTCAATACTGCTAACATAGGGTCTTTTCTGAAACCAGTGTGGCGTTGCGAATGTGTGGGTGAGTCACCGACTAATGTATTTGCTTCTGTTACTACGCAAGGACCGAGAAACCTCGTCACTCGTCACCGCCACTTCTCATAGTCCGCGATGCACATTCCACTCAGGTTCACGCAGCTTAGACCCGAGCAGTACATATAAACAAAATCTGTAGGAGAGCTACAAAAACAAGTGGTGACGTGTCCATCGCCGCTCACACTGCCCACCACAAGCAAGTGCACGCTTGGGCAAGCTTGATCCGTCTCCACTCCGAAACAAAAATACTGCTCGAGTCTAAGCTGCGAGAACCTGAGAGGAATGTGCATCGCGGACTATGAGAAGTGGCGGTGACGAGTGATGAGGTTTCTCGGTCCGTGCATAGTACAGAAGAAAATACATTGGTCGGTGACTCACTGACTCATTCGTAACACCACACTGGTTTCAGAGAAGACCCTATGTTAGCAGTATTGGAATAGACGAGCTTGTCTAGAAACACTGCGGGCTGTAGACAGACCCTTCTCTTCTCGCCTGACCCTTCCCTGCTCTTTCTCCTCATCCCGCAAGTTCATAGAGCTTGGACTCGCACAGTATTTGTTTTGTACTTGCAAGCGTGCATGATCTCAGTAGATTTCTGACCATCGAGGCAGTGACAGTCTAGTGTTGATTTCATGTAATAAAGTTTTTGACCAAGCACATTAAAAACGAGTGTTTAATTTTCCAAACCTGATATCCAGGTTATTTTCATAAAGTATTCCCTGAAAATATATTCAATCGGCACTTTAATCGGTTATAATTAATACGTTACATTAACTTTTTTGGGAGAGAAAGGCCTACAACATATTTAATATTGGCAGATTGAATATAATTTACAAATTCATCAAAAGCATATTTTAAAGTAAATACCGTAGTTAATAAAGCTTCAAGTCTAACCTCAAAGTCACCATCAGCTTCTATTCAGGTGATACAAATCGGAAATTATATTGCCTCCTTATTCTAGGTGTGATTTTGTCCAGTATATAATAGAAAGTGTCTGGTATCATTCTGAAGTATTCAAAGACTTATCAGGCTGTCTAAGCGAATCGCTGAATATTCGAGCATACTCTCCATCTTCCTCTCTGTCCAAAAAATACTCGTTCACCCCTCTTCCCTGATTTTCTGCTCATAAAAAAAAAAAAATCTTTAAAACACCATTTTCCAAAACAATGTCTCATCGTCTGACATCTCCTGTTTATAATAATTAACTTGCACCTGCTTGCATTTAGTCTGAGACAAGGTCTGTATTGCCCTTCCTTTATAATTATGTTCCAAAGAAATCACAAAGAAGCATCACAAACAGCACGCTTCTTGTTCTGCCCGCCACGCTCCAGACAAAGGCTTTCAAAAATGACTTCCTAATACCTAAACCTATGTTTGATGTCAGCAGATTCCTTTTCTGTAGAAATGCTTTCCTTGCCTGAGCCAACCTACTTTTTATATCCTCCTTCCTTCGTCCATCACTGGTTATTTTGCTTCGTAAGTAACAGAAGTGCTTGCATATGCAGATGATAATTTACTCATAGGAAGAAATGAGATTGAGATAAGGCAATTGTTTGTTGAACTTAAGGAGATAGCTTCAAAATTAGGCCTTAGAATTAATCACCAAAAAAACTCAGTACATGGTAATGAAGAGGAATATTGACGCGTTTGAGAATCGGTTACCTCTTATTAGCAAGCATAGTTTTGAGCGGGTTCAACATTTCAAATTCTTAGGGAGTCATGATTGATGATCAGAATCATAGAGAAGTGGAAATTAAAGTCAGAATACAGAATGCTAACAAAGTGTACTACTCTCAGCACTTTTTTATTGGGACCCACATTTTTTGACGAGAAATACAAAATTGAAAAAAATACAATACCATCATTAGGCCAGTTCAAACGTATGGTGCAGAATCATGGAGTTAAATGGAAGAACACCAGTTGCCAAGTTTTCGAAAATAAAGTGTATAGGAAAATGCTTGGACCAATTTTTGACCCCGCATCTCAAAGCTGGAGAAAAAGATCAAATAAAGACCTACGCTCACTATCACAGCAAGCACCAATACTCTACGTCTACATCATTAACTCCAGAAGACTTCAATGGGCTGGTCATTTACCAAGGATGGGAGATGGTCTTACAAATCTTTAAAGAACCAAGGCCAGTAGGAAGACCACGAAGTGCATACCGTTCTTTCAGTGTTGCCATTTGTAGCTCTTCAGTCTGTCAACACGAGTATGCCCGATGAATGGGTGGGATACAAGATATAAATACGCTCCTGGCAAAAATGACATTTATTAGTTGCCTCTATTAAATGGGGAAATTTTGTGACACTAGTGACAATTAACTAATACATCTCTACTTACTTGTCGACCAAAGTATTATGTGCACTCGAGTTTGAAGGTTGTTTGTGGAATAACCAATAGACCTACATAAAATCCAATAACATCATCTTCATCGCTCTATTTTACGTTAGTTCATGTAGTTTTGGCATTTTTAATTTATATTTTAATATTTTTTATCGCAGTTGGAACACAAAAAGTGCCCGTGCGTGTTTCAACCATGCGTCACATTAAAGAATTATTATCTCACAAACCCGTCATCAGATCGAATCCAAATTTTAACACACTATGCATTGGAATGTTGTATAACTGGTTTATTAATCTCAAAATTGTGTGTGTTCAAGAACGAAAGTTGTTATCATTTTTGTAAAGTAAATTTTTCTCGGCTCGGGGTCGTTGGAAAATGTAGTACTTGGTTGCGTTGTAATCCTTATACACCAAAAGGTTATACTGTATGACTGTGAAATACGTAAATTAATTCACTTATTTTTATATCGGTTTGTATTTGTACGGGGAATTAAGACATGGTTCACCAGCTAGCCGCTCCGGGAAATGCTGGACAGCGTTGCTGATATGGAGCCCATCTTGGCATCGTTGTGCAGCTTTCACCGGAGCGGCTAACTGGTGAACCATGTCATAATTGCCCGTACAAATACAAACCGATATAAAATAAGTGAATTAATTTACGTATTTCACAGTCATACAGCATACCTTTTTGATGTATAAGGATTACAACGCAACAAAGAACTACATTTTGCAACCACCCCGAGCCAAGAAAAAGTTACCTTACAAAAATGATAACTTTGTTTCTTGGACACACACAATTTTGAAATTAATAAACCAGTTATACAACATTCCAATGTATATTGTGTTAAAATTTGGATTCGATCTGATGACGGGTTTGTGAGATAATAATTCTTAAATGTGACGCATGGTTGAAACACGCTTAAAAACGGGCACTTTTTGTGTTCCAACTGCGATAAAAAAAATATTAAAATATAAATTTTAAATGCCAAAACTACATGAACTAACGTAAAATAGAGCGATGAAGATGATGTTATTGGATTTTATGTAGGTCTATTGGTTATTCCACAAACAACCTTCAAACTCGAGTGCACATAATATTTTGGTCGACAGTAGTATAAAATAAAGTCCCCGATTCTTGGATGTCACGGGTAATCACGAGAACCACTGGATGGATTTCGATGTGGCTTTCACCATTCTGTAAAGGAATTCTCGAGGAAGGTTTCTGTAGAAAATAATTCATTTATGACCAAAGGAAGCCGAGCAGTAGGCTAACTATTTCAGTGAGTAGTACCGCTGGTGTACCCGTGTATGAAAGTCCGCGTACAGGTGTTCGCGGGTGTGCCCGTGCGGTGCTTGAAACGTTTTCGAAATTTTGGAAGAATGTTTTTCGACATTTTTGTTGCACGAATGCCCAGTATAATTGAAAACAAATGTAGAATCAGGAAAACGAACACAACAAAAATAAAAATATAAAGTTTTTGCTATTACGAAGAATAAGTGAAACTCCATCGTACTGTAGAGAAATCACTTAATATCATACACTCCTTATCAGTGACTTTTAACAATTTCAAATACGACACTTACTAGAATAATATTTAGTCATACGTAATATAAGTATCATTTTATATTAGTGTAAGAAAAATATTAAAAATATTAAGTGTAATTGGTATCGTTATTTCTCATAATTAGGTTGTAACGTGTTAGAAGAACTATAAATAAACAAACAAATAATTATAAATAAATAAACAAATTAGTTTAATGAAATTCACGCCCACTTTAGTGATTATTACTAACTAGTGATTGCTTGCTACTCATAATTACTGTAACTTCAAAAGGCCAGTAGTCGCTACATCATATTTAGACCGACAAAGCAACATTTTATTTACAATCCTCCTCGTGGCGTAGTGGCTAGTCTTCTTAGCTGTCAACGCAGAGATCCAGGTTTGGGAGCTGAGGGCTGGTACGGGATACACTGAGGCCTGTGAGGCAGAACTGGGAAGAGAAGGGTTAGATTATTACTTCAGCCATCCTAGAAGTTGTTTCCTCACTTATGCTTCAGGCAAATGCTGGGATGGTATCTAACTTAAGGCCACGGTCGCCGCATATACAATACCCGTCCCAAAGACAAATACACACCCTAATACAACCATCACAATAACACAGGTTATTAGACACATTATACACACACCCAAGTGCACGCGGCTACATGACCACCATGTCCCAAATCTCCTTCACCGTGTCCACTGCCGATTGTAATGAAGCGACTGACAGCACCTGGACATGAGCTGATTTCATCACTTCCTGGCATGAGATTACCACCTCTCAGAAGCCGGCTCTGTCTTCCTTCACCCTGTTTCAAGGACATGACTTTGCGACGATGCGGTGTCTGACGGTAACTGCCTGAACTACCAGCACCTCGACACGGCTAGCATTAGCAACAAAATATGTTTACATTTTCTAAAATCACGATTAAACATATACAGAGTTCTTAATTTTAAAATATGTTTCAGAAGCACACTAGAGATAACTATAAGCTGTCTTGCAGTGGAGTTTGTTTCTGTTTTCAACATCATCTGAAGGCATAGAAGATTTTAGGAAAATCGCATTTCAGAACTATTTTATATGGAGAATTGTGATTTTAACTACACTTTTTATAACTATGTATTCCTGTTCGATATGCTTTTGCACTGATGAAAAGTGTATAAAATACTACAGCGCGCTGTAGAAACAAAATTATGTTACCTTGTCCAGTTTCTTTATAAATCGTTTCACAAACTTATGATCCATGTTACAACAAGAGCTGGGCTGGCGGCCGGCCGGCTCAAGTTACATACCTTAGTTTTCAAAGATAGTGTGTTTACTCGCCCATTATAGTTTGAAAAAGCGTGTTGGTGTTTATGTAAAACAGCTTTTTATATGCTGTGTTAATACGTATGATTGTTTTACAGTGGTAGGCCGTTAAACCCCAAATTAATTTCTGTTTCCAGAAAAATATTTTCTGATGTTTTCCATTTATTTATACCCACTTGAGCCTATATATATCAAATTTTGAAAAATTCCCTCACAGGTGTAGGATATAACATGTGTAGCTTGAAAGCAACATTGGGGGCTAATGGTTTCAATGAGCACACAAATTCATAATTAGTTTTAAATGTTTATTAAAGAAAACTAAGAAGAGCGTTTTTCTCTTGTAAGTAATTGTGTAAAGAAAAACTTATATTCAGCAATATTTATCAATAATAATGTATATTAGGGGCAGATGACCTAGCTGTTCTTCCCCATAAAACATCAATAACTATGGGTATACATTCAGGTATTGTGAAATTTGTCAAAATGTTATGAATACTAAGTGAACCTAGGGTAATTATTTTTATAACTACTACTATGAATACGTAAACAATAGGGCATTAGAATAGTATTGTTACACAATTTGATCTACTCCATAAGAATGTCATCTTTGTCAAACACTTTTGCTTTGTTTCATTTTATTTTGGCAAAACACATTTCTTGCCTTAGTCCATTCATTTGTTGTGGAATTTGTAGAAGCAATCTTTTTCTCTTGTAAAACACAAATTTACTCGACATTTTCTACACATTACTTGTGTAAAACCATTTGGACACAATTTACATCGACCTTTAGAATCATATTTTGGCCAGTGATGAAATCCATCATATCGAATGTCATCTACTGGGCGTGCAGAAGCAATCTTCCTCCTCTTTGAAGACTGAGCGGGTGAATCACTTGGTCTTCCTCGCTTTCTTTCTAGATTTTTTCCAGCCTTTGTTAGGGACGATGCAATGTAGGATTGAAATTTCAACAATGGGTAATCCAACTTTTGTTGTCTTTGTGACAGGTGGCGGCGATATAACAACCATGCATTCACTACAGCGACATTGATACACCAGTATATGATTCTGGTTTAGAATTTCCTGCTTCTAATATCAATCCTGTAGAGCTCAATTAGCATACCACCTAAGTCTACGCCACCCATATAAGAATTGTATTCTTTCACCATAGAAGGACGCTTCACACTGATGCTTTTCTTTTCTGCTGCGCTCCATCTTTTGCAAGCACCTTCAGGATCAACAGCACAGTACGATGACACAAATGTAATTCCCTTTCTGTCATACCATCTGACTATAGCTAAGTTATGTTCTTTCTCAACTCTCCAATCATAGCTTCCACGTCCCTCCTTTTTCAACTCGTTCTCAGACTTTAGGGGACACCTAGCGATTCTATAATTTCTGACAGTTCCTGCACAGAAAATTCCTGTTTCTCTAAGTGCAATAGCAAGTTGCAGAGAAGAGAACCAGTTGTCAAAGTAAAGTTTGAAATTTTTCTCATGTGGTAGGGTACTAACAAGAGCCATTACTATGTCCCCTGAAAATCCCAAGCCGACATCCTCACATGTACCCTTTCCTCTATAAATTTCAAAGTCATACATCAGCCCTGACTCACCAGACTGCATAAATACTTTGAATCCCCACTTGTGGGGTTTGTTCTTTATGTACTGCTTTAGGCAGCTCCTTCCTTTGAAGGGTATCATATGCTCATCCACAGCATGGTGTTCTTCAGGAGGGATTTCATGCATTTTAGAACGAATAATGTTCAGTAATGGACGAACTTTGAATAATTTGTCATGTCTAGGGTGTGATGTTGGTAGTTGGTCATAGTTGTTGACGACTTGAAGGTATTTGAGCAACTGCTCAAAACGATTGCGACTCATAATATCAGCCACTGGAGGAAATCTGGTATCAACAGCCCAGAATGAGTTCAGTGAAGGCATTTTCACTATACCCATATAAAGAAGAATACCAACGAGTTGTTCTATTTCCTTAGCTGTTGTTTTCAGATGAGATGAATCCTTTTGCATTGCGTACAAATTAGACTGTTCCTCAAATAGCTGAAAAATGTCATCAGGAAAGAACATCTTAAAATATTCCAATGGAGAAGATTCATTCTGAGGCGGTGGTGGCACAGAAGTTTTCCATGTAATATCAGGAGGATTGAAGTCCACTTTATGAAACTTTTAGTTCTTCTTGGTTGTTGCGCGTGCCCTAGGATATGTAGAAGGTGAAGAGCATTCTTCAGCTTCAATTATTTCTTCGCTGACTTGGAAACTTGTTGTTGCATTGTCTTCGGTTACAACCTCACTTTCAAATACGGTCTCTAAAGCAGCATTTCTACACAGATCAATTTCATCGTCCACATCAGATGGGTCATCCTCCAAATCTGATATATTCCCATCCTCAATATTGTCCAGGATGTTTAAAATATCCTTATCGTGCAATATGCTCGGTTTCATTGCTAGAAAACACAAGAAAATAGGTTAGAATGGACTAAGATGTTCTAAATTAGAACTATGCAGATTAGGTGACTTTGAACACCAATGTTGCTTTCAAGCAACATCCGAATTGTACTTGATGTACAGATCTATGAACATTATAATTTGCCTTACCTTTCTTATTGAAGGATCACTTTGATACTTCATGATCACTTTTCAGTTATTAGATTTGAATTTCCAGCACGATTGTTGTTGGCCACATGAGGTTATAAATACTGTTGCACTACAGTGGCGCTCTCTGCTGTGCAGCACTCCTAACTGTTATCTTACATCCAAAGAGCTACCAACCCCATATGTCATCTGGTGTTTGAAAACGGAACCTAATGCCTGCATGCTGCTCTCTGCTAAGTGGCTAAATGGAACACGGCCAGTGAACCAGAGTAAACGGTCGGGAATTATATGTTGCTTCAGAGCAACAGTGGTGTTGAAAGGGATAATGTTGTCTAATGCAATATAAGGGAGTAGGGTATGTAGTAGACGTTTTTGTTTACACTCCTAGCAGGCGTGAGAAATCTGTAAAAAATATGGCATCGGGAGTTGGGTCTAGAGTTGACAGCGTGTGATGCACGATAAATTTGAGAACAAAATATTAATTTTATTAGGAAGTGGTCCAACTCCTCAATTGAGTAGGCCTATTAACACGAAATTGAAAGCTTGTATTCACTATTTTAACTAAACGTATAACATTTATCACTGATTTCAATTGATATAGATTTACTTTGTAAGTTCAAATTATACAACTTCTACAACTGGGTCTTCAATGATTTTGCGAAGAAAACCATTGCTTACCCTCACTAAAATTCCACAACACGCCACTGGTACACGGATAATATGTGGTGTCCCCCAGACCTCACAACACCGGGTATGTTCCATAGAGTCACGACGCTTGCTGAACTTTTGTACATTTGAGATCAGTCATGGACCCCTTTTTAGCCCGCCAGTCATCTGACTACTTTGTGGCAGAGCTGGTTGGGCTCTCGACTTCCATTACTCAAAGAAAGATGCAGGATTGAATCCGGACAAAGCAATGTATCCCGCTTAAATGTGAGAGCGACCCTTATCAGTAGATTCCTTGGTACAACAAAGATACCCTGCAAGTCAAGAAAACAGGTAGGTGGGATGTTAAAACAACTACAAGGTCGCCCATTCCATAGTTGGCAACCCCCCGCGATGCCATGTGGCTGCCCTGGGCTTATAAGCCAATGAGCCTCGGAGAGAGATGGCGAGCGAGTGGGAAAGGGATGGAATACCGATCGATGAGCGGCCAAAGGGGGAGCGAGAGTGTAATATAGAATTCAACAATCAACCTTCACAAAATATTACAAAAAATAAAATTGTCCAGTTCTGCAGTTACGAAGGATGTCGTATTTCACCGACTTACAGTGTTGCCAAAAAGATTAAGGACTTGAACGGAATGCTCCTATACTTTAAAATGTACACTATTGAAGTAAAGCACACAAACATAATGTTTGAGGGTTGTAGCTAGTGATGTAAAATGTCGGGGCAAATGCCCAGGATAAATGCCCGGGCAAATGCCCAAAACCCATAAATGACCAGGCATTTTGGGCATTTTCCTCTTTTAAAAACATATTCATAATGCAACGCTTATGTAAATATCGTTTTAGCCATAAGTGTGTATACAGTATACATATTTAATATACAAAATTAAGTAACTCATATTGATGGAAAAGTAGTTCAGTAGGCTAGTCCTAATATTTTTCTATAGCCTCTCAACTCAAGTGGATTTTTATACATAATAATTATGCGTATGCCTATGAATGTTGATTGTGTAATTGGAGAAAAATAATTCACTTAACACATCAACACATCTTTATAATTCTTAAATAAGTTTGATATATTACATCAAATGACTAATACTGAATACATAATGCATACCTGCCAACTTTTGAAAAGGGCTATCAGTAAAACTCACGCGCGACAAAAAAATCTAAGGATTTTCGACATATCCCGGCTTGACGAAAATAATAATACTTCTGGGCTACAAAATACAATAACTCATGCTTTAAACAGGATACTTCAATGAAATCATATCTACTTACATAATTTGTAGATGAACATAACAATCAAGAAGAAATCCATGTTAATCAGCAGCAGGCGTGGTGAATATTGGTTTGGAGCATACATAACAGGACTTCCTTGATAGATTACGCTGATATACGATAATTGAAAAAGGCTTTAAACAATAAAACTTGTTTAACGTAACACAGGCAAGAAATAATATAATACACACTGCAAATCACATGCTAGTTCGACTTTTAAGTCATGGTTGTGGCCTTTTTAGCTTCCTGCAAACAGTCTTGAGAAAATGTTTTGTCATAACAGGGACCAGAACTCCTGGTCTTCAAAATAGAAATAGACTCCAGAGATTCATTGGACATGGATGACCTGAACTGTGTTCTATTTTTCTTCACAAGGCTAAAAAAAAGTTCACATTCTGCATTGCTATGGGGTATGGTGAGAATAGAGAGCAATACTCTAGAAATTCGGTTATACTTAAGAAGTCCATCGGCTCCACGAATTCTTGATATTTGTGTCCAACTGGAATCACTTGCAGCATCTTGATGTGCAGCCAAAGTGTCATCTACCTGAAGAGCTGTGAACTGCCTCTGAAGCTCATTCACCACCTCATCTGTAGTTTCATTCTCTTCCTTGCATAACATGATAGGAAACTTTTCCAAGAAAAAACGAATGGAAGATAACTGTGCATCTTCAATTTTGTCTAACCTAGCAACTTGAGAATTCTTTAACACGTCATCCTTGAGTGGAAACTTGTTGATGATGTAGTCACAGGCAGTATAAAAGTAGTGTCTCACTGATGAAAAGAAAAGGGATTTATCTGTATCCGGTCCGTTCTGAAGGCACTTAACAACTTCAGATGATGCATTTTTTGCCATTTACAATACATGTCGTTTTCGTGCGACCACAACTATATTTCTTTGCAACTTCTGATGTGGGAAACATCTTAAATAAAGCACCAGCATGATCAGCCGCACTAAGGGCACATTGTGCTCCACCAAAAAGGAAGTAAACAGACACTCGGCCCTAATTACGTCATTGTCAACGTTTCCAGACTTAGCAAAAAAGGTGTTGATTTTCTTGCTATCTTCCTTCGATTTAACATAACTAATGTGTTTACCGCACTTCACATGATTACTTAAATCGTTTTTTCCACCATGTGCAATATTAATATCACACCCACATACCGTGCAAAAGGCAAATTTTTCTCCCTTTTTTTATTTTAGTATGCACGGAAAATCAACCGAGTATGATTCTTTAAATGTCTGGAAGTACTGTTTCTTGTTGGATTTGTTCATTCTCGATATCTACTAAAACATCGAAAGGAACCTGGATCACTGAACGCCACATAAAATTATAACATAAAACACTTAAGACAGCCAACACTTCATTAAAACATGTCAAAACACACAAAGTCTTAAACCACGATGCCAACCTCGTGAAGAAAGAATATGCACATGGTAGAAAGAAAAAAAAACACACACACACGTGGAACGAATGTAATTAGTCCAAGGAATACAGGAAACTGCGAAGCACGAAGTTATAGCACAAAAACTCGACCGCTTCATTAAAATATGCCATAACCTTAAAAGACGAAAACATTCAAGGAACGCCAACTTCGTGAACAATGAACAACTAACGTGGTCAAAGAATATGGTTTAAATCGCAACGAGCGAACGGAGCGGAACAAAGAATATGCGAAGCAGAGCCTGTCGACACCTAAGATTCACATGGAAGAACGGTTATCCCGGCTTCAAATTCAATTACAAATGACGACACAACCATCACACGGTTATAAGTACGAATCATATCAAAGAACGACTTATCGACTATCGTGGACTTGCCTTCGACCCACGCAAACAATCGATTGTACGGAAGTGGGCGGTATTATCGAATGTAAATTATCGTTTCAAATTTTTTCCGCGAAATCGTAAAATGACACCGTTCATCCGTAAAACCGTAAAATGCTGCAATTTCCGTAAATTTTACGGATAAACCGTAAAAGTTGGCAGGTATGCTAATGTATGCTATGGGACGAATTCTATTCCACCGACGCAATGGTCACGACAGAATGGAAACAGGCCGACTACGACCTTCGACACATGATGACAAGGTTCACTGTTCACGGATTTCACTTCAAATGTTGCAGCAACAAGAAGCACCATGACCCAGGAGAACAGTGTGTTTGTGAACTATGCAACATGCATTGTGATCGTTACCACATAAAGATGTGTGGGAAAAGAGAAGTATCCCTTACAGATGCTCGGTGGAGCAAGGAAACTGAATAATCTATGTACATTGTACGATCGTTTATTAAAAATAATGTTTGCTATTACATTAACTGTATAAGTTAAAAATTAGCGGCTTCGGTGGCGTAGTTGGTAGCATATGCTGAACTGCTGTGCCCAAGATAGCGGGTTCAAACCCGGCCGAAGTCGTCGGATTTTTTAAGAGCGTTAAAAATCCTTCAGTGTGCGTTCCTTCGGAGGGGAAGTAAAGCCAGTGGTTCCATGTCATAGATTTATGGCATGTAAAAGATCCTTCCACAGACTAAACTTGTGTGAAGCGAAATTGTTAGGTTAGATTTCGTCAGAACGCTCTATCAAAGTTCCTACGTTCACCACTAGGTATCATTGATATCTGGTAGCGAAAGTTGGAACTACTTAAAATTGAATGGAACTTGTAGCTCACCCTAAGGATGTCCGCTGGAAGGAGCTCCAGACTCTGGCGAGCCGAACATGTCCTCGGGCACTAAAAGCCGTACGATACAGTAGATAGTTAAAAATTAAACAAATGAGGACATGAGAAGATGAGGTACATTTATTTAAATATGAAATTAATAATAAATGGATGTTTTGTGTTCTTGGTTATCTTAATCACTTTCTTCTGTTTCTGTATCCTCTTCACCACTTTTTTCTATTGAACTTTCAAGTAGTTCTGGCTCTGATTCTTCTGACAGTTCTGATTCTGTCGTGAATCTTCCTCCAGGCCTATAATTCGTTCTTGACTGGGTGTTGGGGTTTCTTCTCCTGGTTCTGGATTACTCAAACGAGTGAAATGAAATTCCATAGCCCGATTCCAGTCGACCGACCAGGACAGGGAATGGAATGAATTAAGCCCCCATCTAGCGGCGAGGATATGAACTGTGCCGGCTGCCGAAGCCTGGGGCAATTATTAAATGAATGACATGAAATGACAGTGGAGTGTGTTGCTGGAATGAAATTGTGACAGGGAAAACCGGAGTATCCGGAGAAAAACCTGTCTGCCTCCACTTTGTCCAGCACAAATCTCACATGGAGTGACCGGGATTTGAACCACGTACCCAGCGGTGAGAGGCCGGCGTGCTGCCGCCTAAGCCACGGAGTCTCTTACTCTGACGAGTCTCTTCAGTTATTTTGTCGGGCTTACGCTTAGATGTTCCATTCTCCCCATTCATCAGCTTCCAATTGTAGGCTAGATAAGTCAACTTGGCAACCCTCTCAGATGTAAGTCTGTTTCTTTTTTACTATGAATCCAACCAAAAGTGCTAAAGGTCCGCTCTCTGGCAGCAGATATAACATTTCCTACATTTAAATGAGTAGGCCAGCAGGTCTAACTTAGTAATACAATGTTTTATTCAAACCAGATATACTCAATTCCCATTTAGATGTTATTGACAACATTGACACAGGATAATTAAATTATTATTATTAGCAATATTCGGGCATTACTAGTTTATCCATGAACTTTAACTTTGATTAATGGTTTTATTATGTTTTAGAAGTTCTAGTAACAATCACAAGTAGTAAATTAAAATAAGTTTCTTTAATGCCCAGATTTTGGGCGCTTAAAACTGCTTTGGGCAAATGCCCATTTATAGATGTCCTGCCCACTGGGCATTTGTCCGGCCCACATCCCTAGTTGTAGCTCAAAACGTTCCTAAGTTGTTTGACAGCCGCAAATGACGCATTGCTTGCGTGATGAGGCCACAAGAAAATTATGCTGACATACGTGCATTAAGACCTCGTGCGAATGAACGTTGCTGTGCTCTTATATTCTGTAGGACTTGTGTGTGAGTGGAGCAACGTGATTAGATCATGTTGCGGAAAGATTTCAAGTTCAAGATGGTAAAAGTTCTACGGAGAGTAGAGCAAATGGTTCTGTGGTTGAATGTAACTACACATACAGAAATATCCACCTGGAACGTAATTCTTCGTAATCAGAAACCAAACAAAACAGTACATTCGTAGAAGGAACGCCTCCGTAATTGTGGTACTGTATTTGCAGTCGGCATTTTTATAAATACAGGGCGCCCGAGAATGTTCTCCGCAGTGGGTTCGTGTAGCTGTGAGTGGTGGAGTCATGAGTTTTAGTTGGCTGCACTGCACTGCACTGTGTCCTTCAAAGCGGGACTTTCCCGTGTGAGCTGTCGATGTGTATCGCGATAAGCGCGCCAGCCTGCAAGTCTTCAGCGTGTATTACAGTCAGCGAGCGTTCAGATAGATTATTGGAAGAGTGCAACAGTAAATAGGCGGTAATGTTTACTACTGAAGAGTTTTTTTTTTTTTTTTTTTTTTTTTTTTTTTTTCGCGAAGGCGATCGGTTTACAGAAAATGTAAAATTAAGATTTCAGGCGCGGTTTCCTAATTCAAAGTGTCCAAACCGTAATACCGTTCGGGATTTGGTAAGTAAATTTCGTGTGACTGCCTCAGTTCACGATGTACCGGGAACAGGCAGGCCTACGCTTTTAACAGACGAAGAACTCGATGAAATCTCGATATAATGCTGCGTAGTCCGAGTAAATCAACACGAAAATTAGCTGAACAAACAGGAATCTCTAAGTCGACAGTACATAGAGCTGTATGAGACAAGCTTCAGTTGTTCCCTTATAGTGGGCGATGTATGGAAGATAGACATATGCTCTCGCGGACTTTTTTGTAGAACTTTTCATGCTGAACAATTCTTACACTCATAGTATTTAGATATTTTTAACGGTTTGCCCAGCGTAAGCTTACAAAGCGCTCGACGCCAGGTATTTTATCGACTTTTCCACTAAAATCGTTACTGCTCGGCTTCCTTTGATCATAAATAAATTATTTTCTACAGAAATCATAGGTCTACTCGATATATCCTTTACAGAATGGTGTAAACCGCATCAAAATCCATCCAGTGGTTCTCGAGTTGACCCGTCACATCCAAGAATCGGGGACTTTGTTTTATACTAAGCAGAGATGTTTCAAGCGACAGCCGTGCTACCAACGCAACTGCAGTAGCTAGCTCTCGCAGACTCATGTAGGCGCTGCGGAGAACATTCCCGGACTCACTGGAGAATACCGACAAGAGGTCCTGACAGACCCAGGCACTCTCAAATTACTGTATATGAAGCCAAACTAATCAGATCAGCTTGAACAAGGGCAGGGTAGCCGATTAACTGCGCGGAGAGAGGTTGAAATGGAAGATGACAGAGAGTAGCCCAGCACAAGTGGAAGTAACGCCATGCTCAGCTGGAGTCCCGTGGTCACCAATCCACGTCCTACTATTTGTGAGCCGCTGGGGAAGATTCACTGCTTCATGAAAATGACGGATGTGAAGGAAGTGTGTTTAAATATGGATTATTATGTAACGCGAGTATATCGACAAATATCATGATATTTAGGTAAATAAATATTTTAATGTAAAGCATTTTTTCTATAAATACATAAATTCCTGCTTTTACTTATTAGCACATAAAAAGACATAATATTTACATTACTTAAAATCAGTATGCTAGATTTTTCAGTTTATTGCATTTTTGTTGTGTGTTAGTTCAACTTGAGAGCTGTCTAATCTTCATGCAGAGCGTATGTCAACTTGCAACTGTGTTATTCTTAACTTGTCGCCCCGTGCCACTCACTGTGGAAGCCAGGGATTTCCTTGTCCATAGCCATATTGCACCACGTGCACCCAGCTATCTGGAACCAGTGTCAATCACATGCAGTTCATTTCTGGCACTGTGAAGAGTAAGGCAGTTCTACGATGCTTAAAGTAAAGGCAACTACAAGTTATCGTCTGCAGCATTATGTTGCAGAATTTAAAAGGTAATTTTATTTCTGATGGGGGCGATCTGTTCTGCCAACCATGTGGGAAAGCAATCAAGGCTGAACAAGGATCTCAAGTTACACAACACCTCAAGGGGAAGAAACATATTGCCGCAGTTTCGCGCCTTCGGAAGAAGTGTTTCGCGATAATCGTCGGTCATTTGTGATGGACAACCTGAAGATGTATCTCGTTGTGTATTGTAATGCTTCAGCAGTCAGCGAGACATAGCATAAATTGCATTCGTGAGTACTGCATATTGTTTATATTTACATTAATAAACTAAATTATAATTAAATATTTTTACTTTTTTGTCGCATATTTTTCCGATTTTTAGCACCTAAAAATCCGAGCCCTAATCGTGCCCATAAATAGTGAAAAGACTGAGGTGAGCTTGATGTCACCACCACACGTGTTGTCATCGATCACAACATGAATAAGGGCACCCAGTGAGACAGTCGTGACCTAGCAATATTCTGTCCGGGTTGCAGTAGCATCCAGCTCCCCTATGCAGTATCCGTGCAATAAACAACTCATTATTTGTGCCCATGTATTGACCCATTTAAGATTTGATTACCGCTGAGCTTGGGTGCGCCAGCGTTTGTTGATTATTTTAGCAGCTGTCCCACGGGGTGGAGTGGAGGACACAGTGATGACTACGGTTCGAATATTAAGGAAAAGTCTTTTTTTTTTACCTCAACTCATTTTACCCGAAATCTGAAAAATACGTTTGAATTACGGGTCCCTGACCACGTTTAAAGCAATTTGATGTTGTCTATAAATGCATATTTCGGACATTTTTATTGTTTATGCCACTTTAGTGACGTAAGGTCATATTTGGTTATAATTTCAGCATTTTTGTTTAAATTGAGACATCGTTAACAAGGTACGTGTTATCTGCGTCGAGTTTTAAACACAGGATTTCCGAATAGTGTAGTAGATATAGTTTTCTTTCTATTCCCGGAACAGGGAGATAGCAGGTTTAGAAGATCTGATTCCAAGAAGGCGCTCCTCTACGGACGTATTTTAGCACATCTTTCTGGACAAGTTAGATTGCGACACTGTACGCATGAGGTCACGGAACATGACGATAGTGTGCTTCCACCTTTTAATAGAATGTCACTCCAGTAGATATATTCAGCTCAGAAGCAATTAGTAAACAAGGAATTGCCATATTTTTAGGTCATATTTAGCTAGTTTTTAGGTCATATTTCCTTGCATATTGTGTACTTCTTTAAGTCTTATGCCCGTTGCTCACGGTGAAATGTTTCTTAAAATTTATTTTACAACTAATTTTATAAAAATTTGACGAAAGCAAGCTGTGTTCTTCACGGAAAAATTATTTTATAAAATCCGTGGATGTATCAGGATCGCCATCTACCGATAAACTTCTGAACCAAGAATCAGCTGTTCAACACACATTGGTTTGAGAGTATGGCTCCAACAAAGCAAAAATTGCATAATTGCTGCTTTAGCTACAATTATATGTCGTACAATGGTAAAAAGGAAGAAAAGAAATGCTAGGAAGTCCTGGACTCGGGAATGGACAAAAAGAAGAGAAGAGTAATGCTGTCCTTGGTCGAAAATGAGTTGAGGTTGAAAGATCAGAATTCATATAGGAATTTTCTAAGAATGGAGGAAAGCAGTTTTAAAAAACTCCTAGATCCTGTTGGTCCCAAAATTATTTGACAGGACACTAACATGAGGCAAGCCATTTCTCCTGAAAGTGAGTTCGAAGCCCGTTTATCTTCGCCTTCACATCAGCCTGACTTGTGTTCGGTCGAATTTGTGAAACATATTCGGTGATTGAGATTTCTGCCTCTCTTCTTGCATTCCTATTGCGGTATATGGGCGTTTTAACCTCATACAAACACTAACAGCTTCCTTAGTCCAGCCGGAGCCTGCCATTTTCGAAGTGTTAGTTTACAAGCGAGCTTCACAATCTTCTCACCACGTGGCGCCAGCATCATCTTCATGTCAGCTTTCCTGATTGGTTCGTTTCGTAAAATTAATTTTACGGAATAGAACATGTCCTATTTTATAGAAAGTTTTATCAAAGGATTTATAAAACTTGAATGACAGTGAGCAACAGAAATTTTATAAAATTAAATTATTGTACAATAAATTTGAAGGAAAATTTTACCGTGAGCAACGGGCATTAAACTTCCGAACCCTATATGATTATTGTAGCAGCTGCCCCGCGGGGTGGAGTGGAGGACACAGTGATGACAGAGTAGTCGGCACATAAGTCAAGCAGCATTGCGCGCGCTACCTGTCTCAAGGTGGGTATACACTTGCGCGCCGCGCACCGCGCGTGGTGCGTGCGTCGCGCGTGTGTTGCTCGTCCAGAATTATTATTTAGACGAACCTCCCGCGATCCATAGGAAACCCACAAACATTCACTAGTCAGTTTGGAGTGGGGTAAATATAATCATGTCTCCCCCGCACGAGGAAAACCTCGCGATTGCGGTGATGAGTGGTGCAGCTTTTTTAATGGAAGGTTTATGCAAAAAGAAAAAGAAACGACGACGTTGGTGGCACCTGTTTAAAAAAAAAAAAGAATGGTGCGGAGCAAATGATGGACTAAGTCACAAGAAATAAGCGGCCAGTATAAGAAAAAAGAAAATCCACAGCCTGCTTCCAGTCTCCGACCGGGTCAGGAATGGAATGAATGAAGCCCCCATCTAGCGGCGAGGGCATGAACTGTGCCGGCTGCCGAGGCCTGACGCACTCCTCTGGGGCAATGATTAAATGAATGATAGATGAAATGAAATGATAGTGGAGAGTGTTGCTGGAATGAAATTTTGACAGGGAAAACCGGAGTACCCGGAGAAAAACCTGTCTGCCTCCGTTCTGTCCGGCACAGATCTCACATGGAGTGACCGGGATTTGAACCACGGACCCAGCGGTGAGAGGCCGGCGTGCTGCCGCCTAAGCCACGGAGGCTTCGGCCAGTATAAGAATTTACTTTAATGTCACCTTCTGACTTTGAGAATCTGCTGCAGAAGATTGGACCCCACATTTCCAAAGATACATATTTCCACCCTGCGATATATTTTACTTTTCTCAAGCCGGTAGGAAGACAGCAGAGATATCACCTTCTTCTTGCATTGGTCCGCAGATATATCCATCTCAGCTCCTATTTCCCTCCAGGCACCTGCTTTTAGTCATGGTTTCTTAAAATGATCCTTATGTTGAGGATTCCACAGAAGAGGCTTTTGCGATAAACATCGATCAGTTTTATCACAGATTCGTCTGACCACACCATTATCACCACTCAAAACGCACAAATATTGCAATCAGATGCGCGCGAAAAACAACGAACATCTCACAGTCCCGTCCAAATCTGAATTGCGAACATTCAAAGTGCACGTGGAAAAATCCGACAGGAGATGGATCGTCGTGCGCCGCGCTCGCGCAGCTTCGAAACCCCGTACTAATCTAGCGAACTCGCTGCGCGCGAGCGGCGCGGCGCGCAAGGGTATACGCACCTTTAGAAGCGCAGATAAGCGTCACGGGAGCTCATGTCACCACGGACAGCTGAAGTTACTCTGAGCATAGTCCTATCCATGGTGTAACTACAATGGTGAGGCGGATCGCTCCCTCTCTCTCGTGCGGATGACGACACAACGGGAGCAGCCGTGACTTGTGGCTAAAGGCGGGAGTCAGGCAAGTGAATCTGCAGTCGATTGAAATGAAAAGAAATCCACAGCCTGCTTCCCGTCTCCGACCGGGTCAGGAATGGAATGAATGAAGCCCCCATCTAGCGGCGAGGATATGAACCGTGCCGGCTGCCGAGGCCTGACGCACTCCTCTGGGGCAATGATTAAATGAATGACAAATGAAATGATAGTGGAGAGTGTTGCTGGATTGAAATTGTGACAGGGAAAACCAGAGTACCCGGAGAAAAACCTGTCTGCCTCCGTTTTGTCCAGCACAGATCTCACATGGAGTGACCGGGATTTGAACCACGGTCCCAGCGGTGCTGCCGCCTAAGCCACGGAGGCTTAGTCGATTGAAATAATGATGTTAATGTTGACAGGTGTGTACGTTGCTAGTGAAATTATTGTATTTCAATCTCTGTCAACGGCATAATAAGGAATGTGCCTTCAATCATCCAAGCAACGGTTCGTTAAAGGTGTTTGTGTTTGCAAACATTCCTCATTTATTGAAACTTGTGAGAAATCATTTGTTAGATTTGTCCGTAATTAGATCAGGGATGTGTACTGCTCAATGGGAAAAAGGTGAGCAAGGAATGTTTTGGAACTACTAATTTGTATGTCTTCTTCTGAACGCATTACTGCGCACAAAATTAGCAGATATCATTTAGACTTAAAGGGACCAGAGAGACAAAAATTTCGGCCTGCAGCTCAAGTACTTTCAAACCAGGTATGAAAGGCTCTTGAATGGTGTGGAGGGAAAGGTTTGATGAAAAACATGACTGAGAAGAAGCTGCTAGATGTATAAAATTAATAAATGACTGGTTTGGCTTACTTAATGCTGAAAACAAATTTGGGAGTCATTCTGAAAGCCCCCAGGGGATCACAACTTGTGGGACGTGGATTGGTGACCACGGGACCCCAACTGAGTCCGGCATTGCTTCCACTTACTTATGCCGGGCTCCTCTTCGACTTCTTTCCTGCCGACCTCTATTGGTCAACTCTTGTTCTCTTCCGACCCCGACGGTTTTCCGAGGCCTAGGGAGTCTCTTCCTTTTCCGCCTCAATTGACCCTTGTCTCATCTTTCCTGATACCCTCCTTCTGCGAGGGGTCAGCCTTCTTTTTCTTTTCATGTGATCTCCTGCCTTCTGCTCAAGGCCCTCAAGGAGGCAGGGTGTATGTAGCCCCACCACTTCAGGTGCATCCTGGATATTGCTACACCCTCAGGGGCTTACGGCTGGTGAGTTCGGGAGTTGGTGATCCCGAGGGATTCCTGTGCTGGGTCCGTTTTGTCCCCTTTTACCACTGACTTTGGGATGGGCCCTCTCCTCTTTCCTATCCGCCTTTCATGGCTCTCCTTCCTTCCAAGTCCTTCAATCCTCATTATTCGTGGGTTGAGGTCATTTCTTTTCTTCCTGTCCTTTGTTTGCCTTATCCTTTGTTTGTTTACCATTTCTTCGTTTAGTATGTAAGTCTAGTTTGTATTAGTTATAGTTTTCATTCTCATCTCATCTTTCACTATCACCCAAACCATTAGGGGCCGATAACTTAGATGTTGGACCCCTTAAAACAACAATCATCATCATCATCATCATTCTGAAGGAAATGCATTTGGTACTGATTTAGACAAGGAAATCAGTGTGCTAAATAATGTCAATGAGTTGATAACGTCCATGAAAGTTGACCGACATAAAGCCTTGCTCCCATTTCGAAAAGGAATTCTACTCAGCAACACGTATCTAGTTAACCTTTTTAGATGCTTGAAGCCGATGTACCAAGTCGAGTACATAATAACTTATCGTCTAAATCAAGATATTTTGGAGAACCTTCTCACATATATTAGAGGAATGGGAGGTTCCAATGATCACCCATATCCTCTGGATATTAAGTAAACTGTAGATTGAGATGGTACATTTTGGACAAGCCCTTTGCTTCAGTGTTTACTTTAAATATAAATACAGAGGAGGATATTGACGAAAAGTGTCTGATTAAACCAATGGAAACAGAAACCGATAGGCCTACCTGTTTCTCGCAGACTGCGTTAGTGAATGTTGCCAAACATATTCCTGATATCGTGGATGCTCCTGACTAAGAAAAACTAGTTTCCAGTTTATTTATTGAATCAAATTACGAAACTGTGGAAATGAATATGAGTTTGTTTAAAATGACCGATCATCAGAATGAATTGTTGGATGAATTTGATGTCTCAGATTTTAAAGATGAAATGAACCATGAAGGTTTAAAATACAGTTCATGATATGTAGCACATAGATTCAGGGATAAGTACAAAAATTTGCGAACATTATCTCAAGAACATTGGTTGGTTCCTCAGTTTAGGCGCTGCGACAACGCGTTCATGTAGTCCCGTGTACTTTGTATCTCAAGAACATTAACCCAGTAATGAAGGCCCAGATTGGCTCCAGTTTATTTCAAGGGGAAATCGTTTGTATCCCTATAATGAACATATGGAAGTTGAAACAACAATGGACGCTGAGTTTCATAAATTTCATGACATTTCGCTATCAAATGATATGTTTATATTCAATGAAGTAACCAGCGGGACCTTGTAAAATTGCCTCATATTAATATTGCATATGAGGTTATTCACCGTTTAGCTCGAACCCGAGCATATAGGTTGTTTGGCTTAAACAGAAAAATAAGTTTCGGCAATTCACAGAGAAAATTGAATCGCAAAATGTGTAAATTCATCAATGTAAGAAAATAGTTGATCTCGTTATTGGACTATTAATATTATGTAGAGGTACGGCGCATTCATAATTACCAACATTATTATCAGAGTTCACAATACAAAGTACGTTGAGTGTTATAATACATTTTATTTATTAATTATACCTTCAACTTAAAACCAGAGCCGTGTCAAATACACGTACTTCGTGCTGTGTCACCGAACGCAATGCCCCCGTTGTGACGTCATCCGCACAAGAAAGAGGGAGCGATCCGCCTCACCATTGTAGTTACACCATGGTCCTATCCTACTCGCGCAACTCTACCTGTCAACGAAGCAGAGTGACGTGTGACACAAGTAAACAAAGAATAGTTCTTATCTCGACCGCCGGCAATCAATTCGTGAAAGGGTAATTAAAACTTGCGTGCGTGTAGAAATTGTTTAAAAGCCTATGTTACAAGGAATCTTCCCGGAAACCAAGAAAAACAACTTGGCCTATAGGATACCTGAGGTGGGAAGTGAACCATCCTCCTCTCATCTTTATTTTTTATTGCAGTCAAACGGCCATACATGTAGCCTCACAATTCTGAGTCTACCCTGTTCTAAACCTCAGACCCTCTCGTTTACAATATTCCCCGGCAACGTTCTTAGTTTTATCCCATTGTTGCAGGAAAGAAGACTTCAAATAATCTCTCTCGTACCCGGCCGAAGCCGTCGGAATTTTTAAGAGCGTTAAAAATCCCTCAGTATGCCTTCCTTCGGAGGGGAAGTAAAGCCGGCGGTCTCATGTCATAGATTTATGGCATGTTAAAGAACCTTCCACTAATTGCACCTGTGTGAAGCTAAATTGAATAGGTTAAGAATGTAAACAACGCTCTTAGGTTTCTACGTTCGTTGGCAAGAGCCGACTGCGGTGGCCTCTAGTAGCTAAGTTCTGAACTTGGCCTAGTAGTCGTTGACGGTGGTGCTTGACGGCAAAAGTATGAACTATTTGAAAAATTCTAAGTTGCAGTGCTAAAATTAAAAAACAGATACACACACTAATACAGTCATCACAATTAACACCGGTTATCAGACAGATTCTACACACACCCAAAGTACATGGGGCTACATGACCGCGTTGTCGCAGCCCCTAAACTTAAGAACCAACCAACCAATCTCTCTCGTAATTTGTTTAAAACGTTTTGAAACCTACAAAGGATTATATTTTTAAAGACGTGGTTTACATCCACCCTCAGGAAATTGAGATTTTTTATTGCAATTACTCCGTTAAATAAATATTTTAAAAAAATGGGAAGGAGAAAAGTAAAGTTGTATGTTCTAAATTAATATACTGTATATGATTAACAGTGCAAAAAGTAAGGCACTGCAACCTAAATTTAACAGCATGGGATTGTTGATTAATGCTAGTTTCTCGCAAACACAAAATGTATGACTTCTCCCTACTTTATTTCATAATGAGCTTTCCGCCTTTCTTAAGCTGAGAGACTGTGAAATACGACGCATCTCTCCGAATATTCCCTAACCCTGATAAATTTCCATGTATGACGACATTTCACCATTAAATAACTTATTTTACTGTCCTATTCGGTTCTCCAGCACGAGCCAACACATACACTACTCCTATGGACTCAGTGAGCGAGTAGGAGCGCCAGCAGCTAAAATATCGCCATTCGCACCTGGTGCTCTTTAAATGAAATTTGGTGCTGTCTTCATACGAGCCATTAATGTGCTCGCAGCTTGCCACGGTGGGTGAGTGGTCAACGTGTCGGTCTGCTAAACCCACCTGCAGGTTCGCTCCTGGCCGTGGTAAGTGATTTTTGAAAGGCGGCAAAAATACGACACCATGTCATACGACGTTGGCATGTCAAAGAACCCATTGCTCGCCCGGAGTGGAGCACATGCTCAGTTCCACCGACAACATAAGTTCTGAAGCACTATCCGTCATTGGTGTTATTGTTGTGTGTGTTTTATTTTCTGTTCGATCGAATCAGGGCTGCCGACAGATGGGTTCGAACCCACTATCTCCCGAATGCGAGCTCACAGCTGCGCGCCCCCTAACCGCATGGCTAACTCACTACAATATTACAAATAGTAATCTAAAGAAAACAACAAGAATAGAATTGAAAGAAACTAAATTATAGCCCAACTAATAACAACAACAAAAGTGAAGATCAACAATATTGTTGACATAAAAATTGTTAACATCGACAGCATACAGTACATCCGAGAAGGAACGACATCTATCAATCAGTAATGCGTCATATCACAACGAAATGAATGTCATTATTGGTTCTCTTCGCGTACGGTAACCGTAACACTGGTCCAATCCGTTAACACCTGCAAAACTGCTCCTTCCTGGGCGTGTTCTATTTCAGGTCAGGCGCGGATTCAAGGGGGGGGGGGCGGCACGGGGGTCATGGACACCCCCCCCCCCCCCCCCCCCCCCCCAACGGAGACCAAATTTTTTTGCAAACTCAAAAAAACGAAAACACAATTACCAGACAAATAAAACTTAACGAATTTTAACTGAAAAACAGGTTTTTTTCATTTTATTCAATACTGAATTATCTTTATTGGAATGATTATGTTCTGTTACAACTGTACATATTTACAACTTCAAACCTCTTGTATAAAAACTATTAGTTATACAACAAAATCAACTAGTCTATTTTGTTTAGCAAACCTTGTGATCACCGAATCGATGTTTACAGGGATGTCACGATGAATGTGCAGCAATGCACGGATAGGAAACTGGGGCTTTTTTCGCACCAAAAATTTTTGCCGACGTCCAAACCGTAAGCTTGGTTGGCAATTTAAGCTGTGACTTTCTCCCTTTGTCGTTACCAACTCGACTTGCCGAAACTGTAACGTACCTTGATCCTTTTCTCGAAGCTCGATGTAAAAGTCGCAAAACATGCCGTTGCAATTTGTACGAATATTTTTGGTGCGCTAAACGCATCAAATTTCTATCCATGTAGCTTGCAAAAAAATTGGTCTGGTTTTGTACCTTTGGTTATTTTGTGATGGCGTTTTTAGTGATACCATTTTTCTTAACAATTTCGATTCTCTGACCCCCCCCGCAAAGCCAAACTCTAGATCGATTCTCTGACCCCCCCCAAAACCAAACTCTAGATCCGCGCCTGTTTCAGGTAGCTGCTGGGGTTGTGTTGTCTCGCTAACTTCTGAAAGAACAGTACTCGAAGCGGGTGAACATAACGTATGACGTCAGCGCTACCTCTACCTATAGAGCGTCTCAACCTTAAAAGACAGAATGGAATTAAATGTAGTATTTGCTTCTCACTCGCACTCCTATGCCCTGCAATTAGCTTCGTCCTCTTCCACTCCGGCGATGTTGCCATTACACAATAATTGAAAGTGACAAATCTAAGAAACTGTTTGCGTGGTCTTATAGAGAATTTTCCGCTCTTTAAGATGATGTAAAAATAAAAGCCATAAATAATTAACACATGGCCCAATTTTCGCAGTTACGTTATTTTAGCGCGAATCGATATTTTTGCAGATATAAAACTTAACACGCCATAGAAAATGAACTAATGATCGCAACAGATCAAGAATTTATTTTTAGATTGCCTGATGTTGGATTTCTCAGGGCAGTAATTATTTTCATAGTAAGAAAGTTGTGATTTTTTTCTTAAATGTTATTAGAAAAATCTGAGTAATACTTTTTTTTACTTATAAGTTTATTTTTAGTACCTACACTTTTAAGAAATTTTATAAATATATTAGTTTGAATAGTTTATCCTTTTTTGTCAGTAATGTTTTCATTTAATTTGGTATCACAGGAAAGTTACGTTGCGACACACTTTTTTGCTATTGACTTTACATTGGTGACTAAGCGAGAAGAAATTTTCATTGATAGGTGAAAAAGTTTTTAAAACAAACCGGAGCTCGGTATCAGATAGCATTCATAAGTTATCGCACTTATTCCTCCCGCCCAGCGCTGACGCTGCTTAAGTTTGTTTACTCAGGCGCCAGTATCTCCCCGACTGATGGTGTGAAGTTCAACTGTGAAATGAAGTGGTCCTTGTGTGTTTAAAAATTGTCCGCCTCGTTGCGTACCGTAGTGGCTAGCATTCCTGGCTGTCACCGTGCTATCACCGTGGAGGCCCAGGTTTGAATCCCGGCTCTGCCAAGAAATTTAATTCTGGTCAGAGGGCTGGAACGGGGTGTACTCAACTTCATGAGACAAAACTCTGAGAAGAGGCGGGTTCGATTCCTACCTCAGCCATCCTCTAAGTGGTTTCCGTGGTTTGTATTTGTTCATCCCGGGAATGAACAAGGATTCGTTAGTGGTGCAGAGTTAACGTTTCTGTGCCAAAAGAACACGGCAGACACCCACGACGAAATGACAGGTGAAGTGTAAGAAAATTGCTTCGCCGAGCAATTGTTGCCCTATGTTCCGCAAGGATCTATCCTAGTAATAGACAATGTAGGCTACCACAGTCGGAAAATCGAACTTTTGCCTATAACGGAGAAAACACCGGATTATAGATTGGCCCACTCAAAAGGGGTCCCTTTTCGAAATGATATGTTAAAACGGAAGCTTCGTTTTACTGTGACTCAAAACCGAGTCAGATATGATAAATACATCATTGATGAGATGGCTAAATTAGCAGAAAAAATATGTTCTTCGCTTGCCACCATACCACAGTGAACTTAATCCCATCGAAATGGTATGGGCACAAGTGAAGAACTACATAAAATTGAACAACGTCTCATTCAAGAAACAAGAAATGAAGAATTTAATTTCGGCTGCATACCACTTGAAAACACAAAATTCGGTGAATTATGTGGACCACAATATATATATACCTCAGGTATATAAAATATTCATGAAAAATGTCATTATAATTTATTTTAACCTATGATATTCGAGAAAATGTAATATTATAAATTATAACATATTATAATATATTCATGAATAATTGAAAAATATAAATTGTTATGTGTGCATTAAAATCGCGCTCCGAGGTTCGGCGTATCATATCTAAATATTGTAGCGTTGTTCGCTGCAAGGTATGAGCTACAGTTATATACAACAAACAAATATTTTGGAAATTTCCCGAGTTTTGCGTAAAAGCACGCCTGTATACGAGTTATATTACATCATGTGCCCGCCCTTGCAGAACTTTGTATATGCAGTAGATCTGGTATCAGCGCGCCCCATTTCATGCGTACTGTCTTTTAAGGTATAGACGCACTATAGAGTTAGCAACACTGTCGCCATAAGGCTCCACAGTCTTTTCTAAACGCTGGATGCTCTAATAGAAAGCACTAAAGTGTTCAAGGAGATTAGACTTTCATAGTGCTTCAAGGAACAACGAAATTCGATATGCAAGCTACCCTTTGGATGTCAAATAACAAAGCTTGCACCCGGCACCCAAGGCCATACGATATTAGCATTATCATGTGCTCGCGAGCACAAGCTTACATGAGATTCATTCTCCAAATCAAACTACAGTGTGTTGCACGAAGCAGAATAATAGTGTTTTCATTACAAGTCTTGACAGCCAGAAATTTTATCATTTTGTGAAATAGTAATTTTCATCTGCAGTAAATAATTGTGCATTCTGTTATATGAGTAACAAGTCTCCTCTGTCCACAGGTAAATGTATCTTATCTGCATGAGCGGTGAATCCCTAGCTACTTCAGCACTTCTGAGGGAGAGAGTTATAGGCAGAGGAAAGAGGGGACCATGTTTATTATTATTATTATTACGGTACTGAATATCTACTACCATGATCCAAGATTCAGGCATAAGGTCTCTCACAACATACAAACAAGAGCCATAACAAGAACTAAATATGTAAAACCTTTATGTATAGCCTAAATAGCTATGGTTTCAAGAGACTAAATTATATTATACCATCACTACTTAATGAACTACCACCTGGATTGACGAACATTAACAGCAAACAACTAGCTATAAGTCGCATTAAGAAATATTACTTAACTAAACATTAACTCACAACAAATTTATTAATATAACTACTATAGTGTAACTTTTTATGTCTTTAATTATTTACATTAATATTGTTATCATTATCATTACAAAAAAATTGCATGCACTCTTGTATTGAAATATACTCTGTATATATGTTGTAAATAATAATTAATATGTCTCACAAATAATCTGTACTGTCATCAAATTCGTGAGACATATCACAATGAAAAATGCAACAAATAGTATTTAATAAATAAATTAAATTATTATTATTATTATTATTACAGCGAAACGTGACTAATTCGAAATCTTCTTTAATTCGAATTTTTCTCTTGGTCCCTAGCATTTTATATACAATCAACGCTAAAAAATTGTGGTTAATTCGAATTATATTTTGGATAATTCGAAGTTTTTACGTGTAAAAAGCCGATCGGAAGCATAACAGTTGGGTCAGGAATTCCCAAAATACGACAAAGCACATCACAGAACTTAGGCGTTCTTTTTTTGAAAGTAGAAATGACGGAAGTGACTCAGTTTTCCGTTCATTAAATTAGTTAAATTATTTTGTGATGGCAGAGAGACATAATTGTAGGAAACGGGTAAAAATCTCAAACTTTTTTTTAAAAAAAACTGTAGATTTCTCTAAGACTTAACTAGTGCTGGATTACTACTGTTGTTAAATAGGTAAATAGTACATTTTGGTTTAATTTGTATTATTTGAAATTTTTAAGGTTAATCACGACACGGCCATTATACAGGGTGGGGCAGCATAACTTCCTTTTTTCAATTGCGCCCCATTTAGTAGTGTGATCTAGTACCGGAGCGCTAGTGGTCTCGTCCAATAGGCGGGTCTGTAAAGTTTTGTACTGACACAGTTCAGTCGCCATCATGCGTTGGAACAGTGTGGAGCGTGCGTTTGCCCTTGAGGCCTACTTTTCGAGCGGTTGTTCTGTGATCGCAACCCAGCGTGCCTTTCGGAATCGCTTTAATTTAGCCCCATTGGCGCCTGTCCCAGACCGGAAATCAATTGTTACGTGGGTCACTACGTTCAGACAAACTGCAAGTGCAACAAGACGTAGAACTGGAGTCCCACGGCCCATTAGATCACCTGATAACATTGAGGCATTGAGAGCTTCAATTTTGCGATCACCACGGCGTTCTGCGCGCAAACATTCGTCTGCCCTTGGACTTTCTAATCGTTCTGAGGAGAATTCTTCATGATCTTCATTTTCATCCATTCAAGATGGCGATTGTGCAGGAACTTTCTGAACGAGACTTCAATTCTCGGAGGAACGCGTGTGAGGTGTTTCTGGAAGTCGTGCCTGAGGACGCTATTGTGTTTTTTAGTGATGAAGCCCATTTTCATTTGTGTGGATCCGTCAACAAACAAAACATGCGCTACTGGGCTGGTACCAATCCTCTAGAATTGGATCCAAGGCCTTGGCATTCACCAAAACTCACAGTGTGGTGTGCAATTTCCTCAGGTGGAATAATTGGTCCCTGGTTTTTTGAGGAAAATGAAGTCACAGTGACAGTGAATTCGGACCGGTATGTAGACATGTTACAGGATTTTTTTTTTCCACAACTGGATGAGTTGGACTTAGGGGACGTTTGGTTTCAACAAGACTGTGCAACGGCACACACTTCAAGAGCATCGATGGCCGTTTTGAGGGAACACTTCCCAGGGCGCCTAATCTCAATTAGGGTAGACTTGGAATGGCCGGCCCGATCCCCCGATTTGACCCCTTGTGATTTTTTTCTATGGGGTTTTTTGAAATCCCGTGTTTATGTAAACCGACCAATGACCCTACAAGATTTGAAGAACAACATCCAGGAAGAACTTGCCAACATAACGCCTGCTATGCTGGTAAGAATTATGACAAACGCCAGAAATCGGTTCACCCAGTGTGTAGAGAATGGGGGACGTCACCTACCTGATTTGATCTTCAAAACCAAGTAAAACAAAACTTTATATTTGTACCTACATTATATTAAAAAATAAAAATTTTCTGATTCGTACAATGTGTTTTATTAAGGTTTGAAAAAAGGAAGTTATGCTGCCCCACCCTGTACAGTACCGTTCTCTGTTAATCTGCTTTGTTGAACGTAAATCAATATTATGTAAACGTAATGCAATATATTTTCTCTACCCTTCTCAAAGAACTTTCTTAGTTAGAATTTTTGGATAACTTGATTTCTTTTACTGGTCCCTTGAGGTTCGAATTATTCAAGTTCCACTGTATTATTATTATATTCGATTTAACAGTGCTTGGGTCTAAGCTCTGTGAACTTGCGGGATGAAGGGCAGAGGCAGGGAAGGAGCAGGCGAGAATTGAGAAGCCTGTCGACAGCCCGCCGTGTTACCTAACATACTCGTCTATTCCAATACTGCTAACATATGGTGTTTTCTGAAACCAGTGTGGCGTTGGGAATGAGTGACAGTCACCGACTAATGTATTTGCTTCTGTTACTACGCAAGGACCGAAGAGACCTCATCACTCGCCACCACCACTACTCATAGTCTGCGATGCACATTCCTCTCGGGTTCACGCAGCTTAGACTCGAGCAGTACTTGATATGGAATGGGGGGGGGTGGGGGGTGTGTGCTCGCATTCTCCAAGAGACAGAAACACGTCTGCGGTATGGTGATATACGTTGTATCTACACCCATCGGCATAAAAAGCGAAACACTATGAATATCAGACAAAACTCAACGTTTGACCATTTCAAACCGGGTATAAATTCAATGCTGTGACTATGCAGCGATATGTGCCGTGATTTAATTAGCTCATTTGAGAAGTTTCAGCACAACAATTGATAAACATTGTTGATCGTGACAATTCTCACACCAATGTTACCGTTTCCGTTCTTTGGTCATTAATAACCACAAACGGTTGTCTTGAAGTTTATTGCTGTGAATTCTCGTGTTACCGTACGTATTTTTGTGAAAATTACGGTTTGTCTACCGTGCAACTGTTGTAGAACCGACACTACAATATTGGTTACAACTCAGTCACACAGTGCAACAGGTCGTAGGAGAGCACGATGAATTTGAGGTTTCGAAATTCATGTATGTGCACTGTTGCGATTGTCATGGCCATTAATGATAATTAGTGTCCCGGATTTTTGGTTATAACGATATCCGCGAAATATTTCAGCAAACATATATATGTTATCACAACAATATATTGACCCCAAATATGCCATTCTTTTTCGATATTGAATCCACGCAATATCGCGAAATAAAGTTATTTTTACTATAAAATGCTAATTATCAACGAAATGCTGATAATAAGATGTTTTTTAAACTATTTACTTCAAAGTTAAATGGAAACTGTTCCATTATCTGTCGTTCGATATAAAATAAGAAATCTGAATATAAATCTCTCATAAGATACGGGATAACGAAGTTGGTTGAAGTCCTCAAATCATGGAAACAATGCTCTACTTATCGTTGGGGACGACATAAGTTTTGGTTGGTGGTTGGTTCCTTAGTTTAGGGGCTGCGACAACGCGGTCATGTAGCCCCGTGTACTTTGGGTGTGTGTAGAATTTGTCTGATAACTGGTGTTAATTGTGATGTCTGTATTAGTGTGTGTATCTGTTTTTTAATTCAAGTAGGGACTGCAACTTTGTATTTTCAAATAGTTCCTACTTTTGCCGCCAAACGCCACAGTCAACGACTACTAGGCCTAGTTCAGAACTAGCTACTAGACGCCACCGCAGTCGGCTCTTGGCAACGAACGTAGCAACCTAAGAGCGTTGTTTACATTCTTAACCTATCCAATTTAGTTTCACACAGGTGTAATTAGTGGAAAGATCTTTAACATGCCATAAATCTATGACATGGGACCGCCGGCTTTACTTACCCTCCGAAGGAAGGCATACTGAGGGATTTTTAACGCTCTTAAAAAATCCGACGGCTTCGGCCGGGTTTGAACCCGCTATCTTGGGCATAGAAGCTCAGCATGCTACCAACTACGCCACCGAAGCCGCCGACATAAGTTTCATGAGTTAGTGAGATAAAGACTATGGTAGTCATGGAGATCATTTGTTTAGGTAAATGTTAGGTTAGGTATTAATCACAGAAAATATAATTCATTTGAGATCTAGTTCTAAAAAAAAAAAGAAAAAAAACCTAAAATAAATTCCTTTTTATTCCCCCAAATGTTTTTATAGTGTTCATTATTTAACCAAATCCATGAACCCTACACTCACATATCACTTTTATTTATTTTACCGCTATGGATATTATATTTCACCATTTTGAACATTGTATTTCACCGCTTTGAAGCCTTTTATATTACCATAAATCAGGGTCCCTAATGATAATCAGTTATTGTGCTAATTAGGGTAATTAACTTATGATACATTACCATATTGTTGTAATGCCATAGTACAGCATTTGATTAATACAAGGTTTGGAACGGTCCAACATTGAGTTTAGCCTGAAATTCCTAGTGTTTCGCTTTCATTGCCGGTGAGTGTTGTACTTGCGCAAGCTATTTAAACTGCCTATAGATAAAACCCTGCGCGGATGCAGATATCCGCGGATACCCGCAAAATTTTTCTCCATGCGAATATAGTTTGCATGGCTGTGCGGATAGCGGATAATGTTTGGAGTAAAATTGCGGATAGTTTTTAGAATACAATCCGAACTTGTTGAATATTATTAGGATCCGGACGTTCATGACATTTTTGCGTTATGTTTCTTTCATGACAAATTTAAGATGATTTAAGCTAATATCATTCAAATTATGTCATTAAGCAAAATTAACACTCCGAACAGGAAAGGATTGCAATTCTGGCTGGATAACATTCATTTTAGACAGCACATGACATACAAAGCCTAAGGGAGCGATTTTCTCCTCAAATGTCGAAATATGTTGCTTTGGTAAATTATGCTTTATCGAATTAAAAATATTATTATTGTAATGCCACTAGAATCGGTTAACAAAGTACGAATGCGGATAACAGTCGTAACAGTAAAGATAGAGCCCTGCGCGGATCAACAAAACGTAATCCGCCTCCACAAGTTCTTTATCCGAAACTTGCTGACATTACAACAATATTTTTATTTTTTTAAATTTACGGTATTAGACTAAGCATAAAGTATTAAAGCAACACATTTAGACATTCGAGGAGAAAATCGATCCCCTAGGCAATCGCAAGACAATGCTGACTGAGTTTTGACCCTCGGAGTAACGGGATTTGAAACAGCTGGTGGCCAATACTGTCGGATATACCCAGGCAGTCAAGCGCAGGTATAAAGGACTTTTTTTTTCTCTCACTTCTTTATTATTCTCATACAATCCAAACGAAAGCGAATAGGGAAATAACAAGAAACGTGAAAGACTCACATCTTAGCAAAAACTAAAATTATTTTTAAAAATTCCCGCTCAAGATTATATTCTAAATAAATATTATTCGCACAGCGATGCAAACCATATCCGCATCCGCGCATGGCTTTACCTATAGACAGGCCGCATGGGACAGCGCTAACATTCTTGCCTACTGTTCCCGAAGTTGCAGGATCGAATCCTGGCGCAGTCAGTCGCCATTTGAGAGTGCGCAAATGCGAGGGAGCAGTTTTGTAACGTTAAAGATGCTCTTTGGGGCAAAATTCATGCACCCCGGTATCAAATTATTGGCATTACATTGGATGTTTTTATTTTATTTTAATGTCTACAGCCAGAAGTATGGATAATAGATTCTCTTCGTATATTTATATTTATTGCAGTCACACTAACTCCACTGGTATTTTTCTCGGCGACGGAAGTGCTACACATATCAATGTTAATAAGTACTTAAGTTAAATCTTCAAGGAACATTGCGTTAGTGGAATGTACTCCACCCATTATTATTGTGAATGCCATCTAGAATGAAGTCCTTCTCTAAATTACGGAACACTCAGCTCAGCAATGTTAGGGATTTTTATGTTCGTATATCGTTTTCTTTCGTTATGGCCTCTATAGGACCACGGGCAGCCCTGCCTGCTTCCCTTCCTCCTCCCAGAACCTCTTCATCCACTGGCTTCTTCACACTCGTTCTCCCTCGGAAATCCTTAGTGTCCTCTTTTCTTGTGATCCCCAATGGTGATTCTCAATCCTTCTGTCAGTTCCGGTATACTGGTTAGTTCAACCACCCATTTGGTTCCTGTTTTCCTCTTGTCCTTCCTGTTGACTCCCACACCCTTCAAGTCAATCTCCCCATATCATCCTAATCACATGTCCAGCAAATCGTGCTCTTTTCAGTGTTATTTCTTTCTCAGATATTCGTCATATTTCTGTATAGGCTAGTTCATTTCTTGATCTTCGTACCCATCTTTCACCTCTCCTTTTTGGTTCCAGTATTTTCCTCAGTATTTTACTCTCTTCCTTCTCCAGTCGTTTGTCTCCATGCCTGCCTAGCATACAAGAGAGTATTCCTTACTGCTGCTCTATAGTGTCGGATTTTTGCTTCCGTAGATATATTTCCTTAATTGTAATCGTCTTTAGTCACCATATAGGATATTCTCATCCTTTTCACCCTCATCTTTATCCCCTCCCTTGTATGTCTTAATACAATTGGGGCTGGTTTGTGCATAGTTCAAGATGATCAGATTTAACTATGCATTTCATAGAATTGCTCACAATTCACATCTAATTATTGAGATATTTTAATTGAAATCTAAATACAGCAACCCTTAACTAAACACAAGTTTTTCGGGCTTGTAGGCCGTGGTCCAGACAGGATATCTTCCGACGTTTCACCGGAAACTGCGTCCGGCATTATCAAGGGTTCCGCTCCTTTCCTTGGTCAGCTGACCACGGCTTACAAGCCCGAAAAACTTATATTTAATTATGAACGCCGGCCGTGAAAGCCTAAGCTGTTATAACAGCAACCCTTCATAAAATTCACTTTTACACTGCTACAGTGTCATTAAACTACTACACTGTATTCCAAAGTACAGTACCTGCAGTGCCTACCAAAAGTTAAAGACCACTAACTTATTTTCAACAAAAGCTTCCTGATCTTATATTTTTGATTCAAATTTTGCCAAATAATTTATGAAAATACTTTGATCTAATAGAAATCCACCTGTACCAAGAATACTGTAATATGGCTTTCAGTTTTTGAGTTTCAATTTTTAATACAAGTGGAGTATCGAAGAAAAACGCAATTTTCAACCACAAATTAATTTGTGAACACTAAACCAATCAATGGGGTTACCTTATTGATTATTTTTATAAGTATCGTTTTGGTAAATGAAAAAATGTTCTTGCCATTTGCTAGTGATGATTGTACGTTTTTGTAAGAGGTAGCGAACTGAAGCCAAGACTGATAAGCGTTCACTGGTTAATAGCTTCTGTGAGGGTTGAGCTAGCGGACCCCAACTTTCACCAGGCACAGCAAAACATGTTGTCAACAGATGTGCATAAAGAGACACTTCCAAGGTCAACACTCTGAGTACCTGGAATCAGTTTCCCTCATTCTGAGAAGCCAGGTGTACAAAAATCACAACCAAATGCCAAGAAAAGTTTTTTTGTTTTTTCATTCACCAAAACGTTTGTACACATTCTACAATACTTACACAAATAATCAATAAGGTAACCACATTGATTGGTTTAGTGTCCACAAATTATTTTGTGGTTGAAAATTGTGTTTTTCGTCGATACTCCACTTGTATTAAAAAATTGAAAATCAACAACTGAAAGCCATATTACAATGTTCTTGGTGCAGGTTGATTTCTAGTAGATCAAAGTATTTTTATAAAATATCTGGCAAAATTTGAATCAAAAATATAAGACCAGGAAGCTTTTCTTGCAAATAAGCTAGTGGTCTTAAACTTTTGGTATGCACTGTAAATAAAATAGGCTACACCCCTTTATAATGTTCAAAACAGAGTGGGAAATTACTTCTTTAAATTTGATGAATGGAATAAGCATATAGTATTGTTTCCTTACAAATGTCATGAGCGAAAGTTTAATTTGTATTATATTCTTTCTGAAAATAATTCCAAACAAAAATGAAGAAAAAAATAATGGAAATATCAAGGAGGGAACCAAATACGAGACACTTCCAAATATAATTTACATCTATGAAATGGTTGATTGGTTCCTTAGTTTAGGGGCTGCGACAACGCGGTCATGTAGCCCCGTGTACTTTGGGTGTGTGTAGAATCTGCCTGATAACCGGTGTTAATTGTGAGCAGTTCGTGTTATCTGTGATTCAAGTAGGAGGACTGCAGACGACCGACTTTTGCTATCAAATGCTACCAACCACAACACCAGCTGCGGACTTGGCTACTAAATGCCATCGCAGCCAGCACCCGGCGACGAACGTTGGAACTAATATAGCGTTATCAAACTAACCTACAAATTTTGGGTTCACACAAGTGTAGTTAGTGGAAGGTTCTTTTTATGCCATAATCTATCACATGGGACCGCCGGCTTTACTCCTCCCCCCCCCCCTGAAGGAAGGCATACGCAGGGATTTTAACGCTCTTTAAAAAATCCGACGACTTCGGCCGGGTTTGAACCCGCGATCTTGGGCATATAAGCTCAGCATGCTACCAACTACGCCACCGTAGCCGCCAATATATCTATGAAAGTAAAGCAAAAAAAAAAACAGTAGCATTTTAAGGGTTCACGGGAAGAAGGGGAATGTCACGGAACGAGTTTTTAAAGTGTCACGGCAACTTGTAACGACATTTTCTCACGAGCCTCATTCTTCTTAGCCACACACAATAATATTGTGCCTTCAATACGTCGCACAGCAGTGGCTATGCTGGCTAAAGCTCAGCGTTAGGTCATGGGGCCAAGCTCTCTGCTGACTCGGTAGACGCGAGGGTTCGAGCCCCACCGTCGGCCGTCCTTGAAATGATTTCCGTGGTTTCCCATTTTCAACACCAGGCAAATGCTGGGACGGTACCTTCTGACAGGCCACGGCCGCTTCATTCCACATCTTAGCCCAGTTTCATTCATCTCTCATCCCGACGCGCAGGTCGCCCACGGGCGTCGACTTGAAAGACCTGCACTCGGCCTCTCAGGAGGCTACACGAAAAAAAGAGTAGCCAACCAGATGGCGCTGATATCTCGAGTGACATGCCCCCTTCTTCCCATGGACCCTCCATTTGAAAATACGATAGCATTCGTCTTTCAAGATAAGACTGCCGCTGAGCCAGCGCTTAATGATAACAGCAGCTTGGAGCATTGCCGTACGAGCGGACGACACAATAGTGATGACTAAGGTTCGGAAGTTAAGGAAAAGTCTTATTTTTTTCCTGAGCTCATTTTACCCGAAATCTAAAAAATAAGTTCGAATGACGGGTCCCGAGGGCTTCCATCCACTCACTTGTCCAAAAATAGTGGTTTTATTTTTTAAAAAAAGTGAAAAAAGGTGAGTTTTTTTTGTATGAAAAAGTGAGTAAATTCATAGCATTATTCGCTTTTATGGCTGTAGGCCTATATCTGGTTCATAATGTTAACTTTTTTGATACCTGTAGCCGCAATTAGGGGGGGGGGGTCGTCTTGGGTGACTAAGCTCCCCAAAACAAACCATAGCCCCCCCAAAAATGTGACAAAACTGTATTGAAATAGACACAAAAATTTTAAGAATGTGTATCTGAGAAACAAATTAGCCCCCCAAAAATGTCAACCAAATTGCGCCTACGTTAATAATATCTCCGAGTACTGTTTGTGATTTTCTCGTCGATCGCTGCACGGTACCGGCTGTGGTATTGCACCACGGAAGCTTTATGCTTTCTGGCCGCCTGGCTCGCTGCCGGCAGGGGTGGCAGAAAAACGAACTATTACCCATTTAACATTTGATTGCCGCTGCGTCAGTGTTTGTTGATTATTGAAGCAGAAGCCCCGCGCGGTACAGCGCAGGACACAGTGATGACAGAACGAGGACTGCTCATAAATCAAGCAGCATTGCGTCAGATAAGCGTCTCAGGAGCTCATGTCACCACGGACAGTTGTTAAACGATGACCAGGGTACTGGATCTTAGTCATATCCTACTCACGAAACTCTACCTGTCAACGAAGCAGGCTGACGTGTGACACAAGTAAACAAAGAATAGTTCCCATCTCGACCGCCGGCCGACCGCCGGCAATCAATTCGTGAAAGGGTAATGCCCGTTGCTCACGGTAGAATTTTCCTTCAAATTTATTGTACAATAATTTAATTTTATAAAATTTCTGTTGCTCACGGTCAAATTCCAAGTTTTATAAAACCTTTGATAAAACTTTCCAAAAAATAGGACATGTTCTATTCCGTAAAATTAATTTTACGAAACGAACCAATCAGGGAAGCTGACATGAAGATGATGCTGGCGCCACGTGGTGAGAAGATTGCGAAGCTCGCTTGTAAACAAACGCTTCGAAAATGGCAGGCTCCGGCTGGAGTAATAAGGAAGCTGTTAGTGTTTTACTGGACGAGTACCAGGAATATCCGTGTTTTTATGAGGTTAAAACGCCCATATACCACAATAGAAATGCAAGAAGGGAGGCAGAAATCTCAATCGCACACAAGCCAGGCTGATGTGAAGGCGAAGATAAACGGGCTTCGAACTCACTTGCAGTCTCATTTCACGAGAAATGGCTTGCCTCATGTTAGTGTCCTGTCGAATAATTTTGGGTATGAAATATAACAAATTACAAAGTTTTCCACCTAATCAACACAATTTAATAATAATTTAATAATATATCAACGTGTGTTGATTAGGCGGAAAACTTTGTAATTTGTTTTATTTCACATATAACCGTCAACACGGAACCTTAAATGGATTCTTCTTCGAATAATTTTAGGACCAACAAGATCTAGGAGTTTTTTAAAACTGCTTTCCTCCATTCTTAGAAAATTCCTAAATGAATTCTGATCTTCTAACCTCAACTCATTTTCGACCAAGGACAGCATTCCTCTACTCTTCTCTTTATCCATTCCCGAGTCCAGGACTTCCTAGCATTTCTTTTCTTCCTTTCTGCCAGTGTTCGACATATAATTGTAGCTAAAGCAGCAATTTTTGCTTTGTTTGTTGGAGCCATACTGTCAAAACCAATGTGTGTTGAACAGCTGATTCTTGGTTCAGGAGTTTATCGGTAGATGGCGATCCTGATACATCCACGGATTTTATAAAATAATTTTACCGTGAACAACACAGCTTGCTTTCGTCAATTTTTTATAAAATTCGTTGTAAAATAAATTTTAAGAAACATTTTACCGTGAGCAACGGGCGTAATGCCCATTCATGGGTATATTTTGCGTTATTTCGAACAATCTGATTGTGCACAAGACCATTTTTAACGCAGAATGTGACCAGATTTGAAAAAAAGTGAGAATAGTGAGTAATTTTATCAAATAGTGAGAAAAGTGAGGCTGCTTTGAAAATACTGAATAATAATGAGAAAAGTGAGTCGCTGGAAGCCCTGCGGGTCCCTGACCACGTTTAAAGCAATTTGATGTTGCCTATAAATGCATATTTCGGCCATTGTTATTGTTTTGGTCATATTTGGCCATATTTTAGTGACATAAGGTCATATTTGGTTATAATTTTAGCATTTTTGTTTAAATTTAGGCGTCGTTAACAAGGTACGTGTTATCTGCGTCGAATTTCAAACAGGTTTTCCGAATAGTATAGTAGATATAGTATATTTTTCCCAGAACAGTCAGATAGCAGGTTTAGAAGACGCTCCTCTACGGACGTCTTTTAGCGCATCTTTCTGGACAAGTTAGATTGCGACACTGAACGTATGAGGTCACTAGAAAGACCTGCACTCGGCCTCTCAGGAGGTCACACGACAACAACGGAACATGACGATGGTGAGCTTCTCTTTTCCAATAGGATGTCACTCCAGTAGATATACAGCTCAGAAGCAATTAGCAGACAAGGAAATGCCATGTTATGTGTTTTAGGAAAACCGAGCAAGAACTGCATCTCAAGTAGCCTATATGATACTGAATGAATGTTGAAAATTTTACTGTACTGAAGCTCTCTTGTCAGTTTGTATGATTAAATGTTGTCTGGTGTATTATCGCTGATCACGTTTTGGCAATTAAGACGTTTACTGTATGTTAGTGATACTCTACCTATCCCAAAAATTCATGTCATATTTCATAGTTTTTCGGTCATATATTATAGTTTTTAGGTCATATTTGCTTGCATATTTTATACTACTTTAAGTGTTAAACTTCCGAACCCTAGTGATGACTAGCAGGGCTAGAATTTGTATGTAAATACATATCCTTTACCTTTGCTTATACATAAGGCCCGGATAGTTGTGTGTTTATATATTTTCTTATTTACATATTATGTTGAGCGTTTTTATAAATAAATACATATTCTGGCGTATTTACACGTAAGTACATATTTCCTATGTTTGATGGTATGTTGTACTCCTTGGATGACTGCCGCCCACAGTTTCGACCCTTGGCAATTCCAGTAATTTGCTTCTCTACTCCGTGAATGCACCCTTGTCGATTACGTGCCGAGTGCGACCCAGTACAAATCGTGGATGTAGCGACCCTGCTATAGAGCATCCAGCATTTAGAAAAGACTGTGGGTCTTATGGGCTTTTACTTTTAACGGAAACCCCCCTACACTGGTTTTGTTACCTCACCTTTTATCATGAAGGAACTCTGAACATATAAAAAAAATTCGTCATAATAGCTTCCTACAATTATCTGCAGATTGATTACATTTGTTATTGCATACAAGTATCGTTTATATTACGTCTTAGTAATTTAAACATTTTCGAGGTTAGCACGCTGGAAAGAAAAGCCTCGTCCTGTGCTGCATGCTCCCCCGGAGTGGAGCATGTGCTCAGTTCCGCCGGCAACATAAGTTCTGAAGCACTATCCGTCATTGGTTTATTGTTGTGTGTCTGTTTTATTTTCTGTTCGATCGAATCAGGGCTGCCGTATTGCTGACCTAAAATTTGTTAACATCGTCAGCATGCAGTACATCCGAGAAGGAAGGAAGGGTTGTGCTCTCGATATCTGTCAATCAGTAATGCGTCATATCACAACGAAATGAATGTCGTTATTGGTTCTCTTCGCGTACGGTATCCTTAATACTAGTCCAATCCGTTACCACCTGCAAAACTGCTCCTTCCTGTGCGTGTTCTACTTCAGGTAGCTGTTGGGGTTGTGTTGTCTCGCTAACCTATGAAAGAACAGTACTCGAAGCGGATGAACGTAACGTATGACGTCAGCGCTACCTCTGCCTATAGAGCTAGCAACACTGTCGCCATAAGGCTCCACAGTCTTTTCTAAACGCTGGATGCTCTATAGTAGCTTACAGTGCCCCATGCGACCCATTGCTCGAGAGAAGAATATTGAAGATCTTATTTCCAAACTGACGTAAATCTATGAAATTCAAAACATCAGAAATCGCGGTTTTATTTCTTCGTATAATTAAATTCAGATATGATTATGAATATAATGTAATTTCATTCAATACTTTTAAGAATCTCCTGTCATTGGAAATTGTGGCAATCGTCTCCTGTAAGTTTTGGAAATAAATCATATATCGACATTTTATGCTTTGAGTGGCATTTATCAACATTTAAATGGTTTAAACGCAGCAAACACAACTGATGCTCTACGTATACTTCAAAGTTAGCCATAGCCTTCATTAATCACGTGATGTCCAGAGAACTATCGGATTGGTCAACATGCATGGTGGCCACTCAAATCGGTCAACTATTTTCCAGGAGTAATTATCATTTTTCCAGACTTTAAAAAAAGCGCGAGTCCCGAGGGGCGGGGGTTGGAGGGTATTGCCGGTTGCCTAATTCAAGACCAAAATAAAGCAGCTGTGTTTGGTTTACTTATACAGATGTTCACAAAAATTAGTGACGATTGCGTTATTGATACGCAAGCCTACACACAAATGATTTAATTGTTGTTTTAAAAAAGCCTGACTCAAATATCCACTAAAAAAACAGGTAGCCTGAGGAAATTTCTTTTGATAATGATGGAGTGCTCACCCAAAATCGCAGCGGGAATATGATTTAACATGGAAAGATTTTTATAATTAACAGTGGCTATTTTCTAGGAGTTTACAAATTTTTCGTCATTTTCCAGGAGTTTCCCAGACCTAATAAAAATCCAGGAATTTTCCAGGATTTCCAGGAGTAGTGGCCACCATGAACATGGATATGACACATTGGAAATAAATACCCGTTGGAGTTACATCACTTTGCAAATAAACTTAGTTCTTAGATCTCTGTTAATATGAGATATACGACGTATTTTGGATTTACGTCACTTTGGAAATAAGCTCTTCAATTTTTAAGGCGCCAAACCTAACCTAAGCGGAATTTTAGCAGAGACAGATGTGTTAGAAATTCCCCGATTCCACCGAAACAACAGCGCTTGGGACGCTAGTGGCACGGGTCCCATCCAGCATGACCACCCCCTTGTCTCAGCATTGTATATCAAGACAGCAATTCCCCGGTAGGCTATTCAACAGTATCTTAAGCCTCCCATAGTCCTTACCTTGACAGGAAATTTTACTTGAAATTACAGTGGCCTGTGAAACTTGTGAATATTAACAGAGTGCTATGAAATATTTTGAAAGTGACCTTTTCTTCTGCTCTTAGAATGAAATTCGAAAACAGCACATACACGATTTCGTATCCAGCATCTGGAGTACAGTAAGACGGAATCGGAAACTGAGGCAATCCCCAACCTATTAAGCGCGAACATTTTGTAGGTACTGTAGACAGGATTACAGCTGGACGATTCAACTACACTGACCGGCAAAAAAAAAGTGGAACACTTTAATTTTTATGTAATTTCTTAATTTATTCCACTAAAATGTATCGGTTTTCCAATATTTCCATTATTCATGGAAATTTTAGATGGTTGGCAACAGAAAATACCGAAGCATGTTTTACAACACGCTTTAACTCACAAATTTCGTTACATTTTGCAAATCTTACAATTTTCTATTTTTTAGTAATGCTCTTTTGGGCTGGTGTTTATCAAACATATTGCCAAACAAAACAGTATTAATGTTTGCACTGCACGAGAACACTGGTCACTAAAAACAAGTCTTTCCACCCTTAGCGTCTATGACAGCTTGTAAACGCTCAGGCATACTGTTCACAACTCGTCGAATGGCATCTGCCGGGATGCGATCCCATTCCTCCAGCAGCGATGTTCTCAGTTGTGCCAAGGTGGTGTGGCCACGCTGTCTGACGTTCCTTCCAAGCATATCCCATACATGTTCGATGGGGTTCAAGTCAGGACTACGAGCTGGCCAGTCCAGGGTTTGAATCCCCACTTCCTGCAGATATTGTACAACACAGCGAGTAGTATGAGGGCGGGCATTATCCTGCATCAGCATGAAATTCTGACCAATGAAAGGCGCAAAGGGCATCACATGGTTCATCAGGATCTTTTCGATGTACCTTTGGGAATTGAGCGTCCCGTGATCGATGCATACCAACTCAGTGCGGGCCATAACGTTGATGCCACACCACACCATAACCGAGCTACCTCCAAATGGAGTCCTGGAGGAGAAGGAACTGGGCTGTACCTCTCCCCGCGCCTTCTCCACACTCTCTCTCTTCCATCAGGAGATCTAAGGTTAAAGCGACTCACGTCAGTGAAGAGAACAGAGGCCCACTGCTCGTGGGTCCATCCCAGATGCTGCCTTGCGAAACGAAGACGCGCCTCTCTGTGATGTCGTTCGAGTGCGGGTCCACGTGCAGGTCTCCTGGACGACAGATGAGCTTCTTCAAACCTTCTTACTGTTCGCTCACTCACTCTCACATTTCTGACATTTACCAGTTGATTTCGTGCCTGGACTGCTGTGGTATGGCGATCACGCATAACGTGTAGGGTGAGAAATCTGTCATCCCTGGCACTTGTGCCTCTTCTACGGCCTGACGCTCGTCTCCTGTCGTATGTTCGGAGCTCTCTGTAACGTTGCACTGCACGATGTATGCTACCGAGAGATGATCCAGTGACCTCAGCAACATAACGGAAGCTGCGGCCATCCTCCACCAATGCAACTGCCTGTGCAGCTTCTTCGCGGCTAAGAGGCATGTTTTAGTGTGAACTGCAAATGGATAACTTGCTAAAATGTGTGACAATGGTTCACACGTGTTCAACAAATGCCAGTTGTTATCCCTAGAACAACAATAAGCAAGCGGCAACACTCATAAACCTTAAACGCTTACAGTGCGCTTCCCGCCATAAAACCATTAAGATAGGCTCATCGAAGATTGGGGGTAATTGGTGGTAATAAAACACCATAAGAAATGTCATATTATCAATTTCTATTCACGGATGTTTCAGATGTTTGTTCTAATGCATGAAAAGCTTTTAAAATGTGATTGAATCATTTTCATGGCTTGTTTTATACTACTTTTTTAACTGTTCCACTTTTTTTGCCGGTCAGTGTATATTTCTAGTAACTGGGGGACATAAATATGATACCAATTTAAGAAAATATTTTGGAAACATAAACACACATTTTTCACAGTTAAGCACATAATTATCCGGGCCCTGATTATATAAGGTGCGTTCAAAAAGTAACGAGCCGGAGGCTGGAATGTGCAAACTGGTGACGACATCGGCTAATCGTGGCGTGTGTAACGAGGTGTGGTTCCGACCAGAGCGTGGAAGGTCACAGCCCGTCGCTTGAGGGCACGCGTGCATGTCACGTTACGATACAAAGCGGGCAGCAGCATGCATCAATCGTCCAACGCTGCCAATCGCATTGCAAACAGTGACATGGAGGCGTCAACCGAAGAGCAAAGAGGTGTCTGACAAGAATTCGTTGCACATGCTATGTCCATGATAATATAAATAATAGCCCAGTCAGTGATTTTAATCCGATTGTCACGAGAGAGAGAAAGAAAGAATTTACAAAGACAAAGAGAGTCATCCCCGAAGTTCATGGCTTGTGGTCCGATAAAGATAATTCTGCTATGAATTATGATTCCTCCGTAAATTAAAAAAGATGCTTCAGTTTTTGGGCGAAGCTGTTCTCTACTTAGTATAAAACACCGTTCTGCTAGTCTCTACTTAGTATAAAACTAAGTCCCCGATTCTTGGATATTGTGGGTAAACTCGATAACCACTGGATGGATTTTGATGCGGTTTTCACCGTTCTGTAAAGGATATCTCGAGGATGATTTCTGTAGAAAATAATTTATTTCTGATCAAAGGAAGCCGAGCTGTAACGATTTCAGTGGCTAAGTCGAAAAAAAACCTGGAGTCCGCGCGCTTTGTAAGCTTACGCTGGGCAAACCGTTAACATATCTAAATACTATGAGCGTAAGAATTGTTTAGCATGAAAAGTTCTACAAAAACGTACGCGAGAGCACATCTCTATATTCAATATATCGTCCGTCCACTATAAGTGTTTTTAGATTGGACGGAAGGGGGATTTGTGTTTCATGCACCTCGCCATTCTTAATTTGGTTGGTTGATTGGTGCTTAAGTTTAGGGGCTGCGACAACGCGGTCATGTAGCCCCGTGTACTTTGGGTGTGTGTAGAATCTGTCTGATAACCGGTGTTAATTGTGATGACTATTAGTGTGTGTATCTGTTTTTAATTCAAGGAAGGACTGCAGACGATCAATTTTCAAGTAGTTCCTACTTTTGCCGCCAAACGCCACCGTCAACGACTACTAGTTCAGAACTTAGCTACCAGATGTCACGGCAGTCAGCTCTTGGCAACGAACGTAGGAAACTAAGAGCGTTGTTTACATTCTTAACCTATACAATTTAGCTTCACACAGGTGTAATTAGTGGAAGGTTCTTTTACATGCCATAAATCTATGACATGGGACCGCCGGCTTTACTTCCCCTCCGAAGGAAGATTCTTAAATTACGTCTGACAAGAATTTGTTGCACATGCATCTCCATGATAATGTAGTTAACAGTGATTTTAACCCATCATGCCGAGACGTAAAACGGATATAGATCGTAGTTCATTGACATCGTAAAGAAGCGCTTATCACGTAATGCATTCACAACTGTTCCCGGGCGAAGCCTGGCCGGGTTGCTAGTTATATATAAACTTTGAACTGCGGTGGTCTTGGGGTCTGGGGGATGTGAAACGCGAAGATACAGTATGTCGAAATTTTCCGAGAGACGAAACATTGAACCCATAGCAATTACGTAGCTTTCTAGTGAAACTACCTACTCGAGCTGGGATAGACCTTGGGATGTGCAAGGGTGGAGGGTGCGAATTGGGGGTGGGGGGAAAGAAGAAAGGGACAGTACCTTGCGTGGCGTGGGTAGCCTGCTGTTCGGCGGGGAAAGTGACAACTCTACTCTTCTCACTCGCACTCACAGTAACTTTGTGGTGGTCATGTCTGCAGTGGTCAACTGACGCAACACCCCTTGATTTTTTTTTATTGACCAGAGTTTAGTGCATCCAATCGAGAGGGTATCAACCAACGCTGTCAGTCTCTGTTCCAAATGCCAAAAGAATAGGGATCTACAAGATTGTGAAAATAAAAAATTGTTACTTGATTTAACCCTCCTCAGGCGCAATGTGTTTCGATACACGAACGGGCGCAATGCATCTGTGAGATGCAGAAATTTGTGATGACCATTCAGCCGTTTTAAAATTTTATTTCTTTCGTTTTTTTTTTTTTTGTTGAGTTTGATGTTTTTGAATATTTTATTTATACAGGGTGAGGCAATGAAACGGCACGATTTTGAAAACCCACAAATAATTTATTTAGAAAAAAAGGATAATTGTTTTCACATAATTCTTAAGTACATGAGTGGAAATTAATGTTTAACCTTAAAAACATTATTATTTTTTGAATACAGTGCCAGTAAGATGGCGTCCTTGGTTTTGTATGCATTGTCGGAGTCTGAGATGAAATCCACCCATGACGTTTTGTAGCACCTGCAACGGAATGTTGTCAATTTCCTGCCGAATTCGCTCCTTCAGGTCTTCTTTTGTTCTTGGTGGATTTTCCTGGAAGACTTTGGACTTAAGATAGCCCCAAAGAAAGAAATCTGGAGCTGTCAAGTCTGGTGAACGGGCAGGCCAAGGGATATCACCATTCTTGCTGATAAGGCGTCCATGAAATGCGAGTTTCAGTAAATCCATAGAAACATTAGCAGTATGGCTTGCTGCTCCATCTTGCTGGAAGAGTGTTTCTTCATTTGGATGATACTGATCTATTTCAGGCAGACCAAACGTTACCAAAATGTCAGAATAACGTTGAGAGTTTACCGTCACCGTGTTGCCATGTTCATCTTCAAAGAAATAGGGTCCCACGATTGCACGAGATGACATTGCACACCACACTGTTACTTTTTCAGAATGGAGAAGTTTTTCATGACGTTCTTGTGGGTTATGTTCGGACCAATATCGGAAGTTCTGCTTGTTCACTTGGATGAAAGTGGGCTTCATCACTCATCCATAAGTTGTGCACTCTTTCTTCATTTCTTCCGAGAACATTAAGCATCGTTCGGCAAAAGCTTGTGCGATTATTGTAATCATGAGGTTGTAGGGTTTGCACTATCTGTATTTTGTATGGATGATGGTGTAGGTCTATCTTTAAAATCCGTCTCACCGATCGATTGCTGAGACCAAGTTCTGCGCTGTGACGTCTCGCTGATTTTCGAGGACTTTGTTGCAATGCTTCGCGCACATGATCAATGTTCTCTGGGATCCGGACTGTTTTTTCACTACCACCGCTTATCTTTGTCGTGCTAGCACTGGCTTCAAAGTTATTCACCCAAAGGAGGATAGATTTCCTTGACGGGACGGGAGCGCGTGGTGGTAGATTGAACTCACGACGGAAAGCGCGCTGAGCACAAACCACACTATCCGCGTTTTTGTAATATGCCTTGACAGCAAACGCACGTTGCGCACCCGTCCAACGCTTCATGGCAACTGAAAATTCCACTTACGTAAACGCTCAAGGCCATATCCCCTACTTCCGTAACCCCCCACCCCGCCCGTCAGCTGGAGTTGAAATCGTGCCGTTTCATTGCCTCACCCTGTATTTAACAACTATAGGCATTGTTTAAATAAAATTTAAATTGAAATACATACAAACTTGTCACTGATCATTTAATCACAGTACCGTAATTTGAAAGTTACAAATAGTAAGAGACATAAAGAATATGACTATTTGTAATAACAATTATGGTATTTATGTCACTAAGCGACAGTTTGATGCTATTCAGTCGATCAACACGATTGTACCCAAATGAGATGGGTTATTTCCTAACCCTGAAAAAATGTACATTTCCGTCAGTAACAACTGCTGAACTTCAGCAGTAACTGCTGGGTTTGAGAAGTCTAAACGGGACTCCTAGATTGACAAATTTCTATGGAATCTTCGCACCACATTCGGATTGGAATATAACTCAATAGGGCGCAATACATCAGAGAGATGCAATCAGTCAACAATGGAACAAAACTTCACCCATTCTTGCTTATCAGTACGCTGCCTAGCGGGGAGGAGGGAGCTATTAAATAACATAGCGAAAATCCAGTTTTAAAGACTTGACGAGATCAATTCTGGGAGAGTCCGCTAAATGTCGGCGAAGCTTTCCACTCCCCCACGCCACTAACAAACAGCAGAACATCACAAAGCGTGTGCATCTCTCAGATGCATTGCACCCGACGGAGGGTTAGAAGGGTTCTCAACAGATGGCAAACTTATTCTGCAATACATGTCAAACTAATATCAACTCAAATCAGAGTTATTAAATTTATCAACATACATTTCTACCGCTAATCACTAAGCTGCCAGGAAAAAGACATACCGGATTACATCAAACTTTTATGATGCTATCGATCGACAACACGAAATGAGCTGAATTCAACACTGATCTCCGCCGTGCCCTCATCGAATCTGATATAGGCTACTTCTTTGGAACGTCAACACATCAGTCTTGTGACAGTTTATAGAAAAATATACAACTCACAGCATTCCACATCAGTCCACATTATGAAAAAATCAGTGGCGTATCAAGAAACTGGAGAAAAAAAACCGAGATGGGTATCAGATGAAACTACAGATTTACAGTGGAAGGACGTTGTACCGGCGATGCGATTTGTTCCATGAACAACCACCGAACCTATACCGTTTTCTGGGGCGTGGTGACGCAGCGGCCAAGCTGTTGGCCTCTCACCACGGCAGACCGGGTTCGATTCCCGGTCAATGCATGTGAGATTTTCAAAGTGAAATGCCATGTCCTGTGGTTCGGTTCCCACGTAAAAGGGAGGTCCCGTGGCTTATAATCTCGCAAATAACGTCACGTAAAACTACAATCTTTCCTTTCTTTATATTATTTTCTTATGGATTAATGGAAAAATGCAACACAAGAGTTGCGAAACTTTTGAACCATGTTATGGGTGTTATGTGGCCTAATGGTATAAAACATGACCGGGTTTTGCTACTTATGACTGACGGAGCTTTATGCATGATTAACACTTAACATGAACAAAACATGCTTTATATCGTATTGCTTAAACAAACAAACAAACTAACCGTTGAATGAAAAGAATACAGCACATTTGTAATGGCTTCATAGTTTTTCAGATAGTTCTCCACAACATCCAACCCATCTACGTAGTTAGAATAGTACTGGTCGCGGCGGCAGATGTACGTGGGGATACATTTCCTTCAAGAGTTGAATTCTGCTGCGGGCTTTCAGGAAAACTTCCTGGTCACTTTAGGAAAATGTACCTTGATTGTTCCAGCAATGACGGCCGGTGGTGTTCGGGTAGCGCACCTGCCTCTCTCCCGGAGGCCCCGGTCTCGATTTCCGGCTCCGTCAAGAGCTGGGGGGATAGAACGGGTTGCACTCAGCCTCGTGAGGACAATTGAATAGCTGTTCGACAGTGAGGCAGCACCCCCAGCCACGAAAACCAAGACTGACGACCGAGGGGACCCGACGCGCGACTAGACGTCACCGCACAATTTCATCGCGCAAGAGGGATAGACAAAAGGACTGTATGACTTGTCAGGGTATGAATTCAACATCAAATCCACAAAATATTTAACACTGCTGTATAACTCAATTATCATCCGAGTATTAACCCCTATTAAACTTTGAACTTGACTCTCAAAAGATTGAATTAAGCAGTGAAAAATTAATTTTTATTCTTACTCAAATAACATTATTTTCGGATTACATACATACTCAAGACCACTGAAAAGTACTATTATGACAAATATTTCTAGTGGGTGCACACACACTGAAAAAAAAAATGAAAGAGTAGAAGATTGTTTTAATGTATGTAGGCTATATGAGTATTTCATTTGTTCCCTTCTAATTGATGACTTTAGTCATAATCACCATTTCCCCTCTAATTGATCGCAATTTCTAGCCTATTTTCATTTATGAAAAAAAAAAAAAAAAAGGCTTATGTTGCCACCTTTCGTCCGTGTGTGTGCGCGTCTGTGTCGCCCCCTCCCCTAATAAAATCTAAACGGCTGGATGAAACTCAGTAAGGTCATAGTCCTATTTTTTCTGACCCCGACCGTGCCCTTGATATTTTATTTTTTCGCTCCAATCCATGGATTCTGTGCGAGATATTTCACCGGCATTCTATATCTCCGAAACTATTACCGATATCATTCTGAAATTTTGCACGTCAGAAGAACGTTTTATAAAGCGGTTATAAAATTTTGAGGCCGTGGAATAAAGTCGAATACGGCAGCGGACGGAGTGTGATTACCATTCGACTCCAGTCGAACATGGCAGAATAAGAGAACATCCTGTGTGTTTAAAGAATATGTATCCTGACTGACTACACTTCGCACTCACCACCGAATATTCATATTAAAGTCAGCTAAAAACTATGGACAACTTATCTAATTATATTGTGATCTGATAACTCGCACAAAGTACACACATGGGTGGTGGTGAACTTGAGATCGCGGCTTCGGTGACGTAGCTGGGCTCTTATGCCCAAGGTCACGGGTTCATACCCGGCCAAAGTCGTCGGATTTTTAAGAGCGTTAAAAATCCCTCAGTATGCCTTCCTACGGAGGGGAAGTAAAGCCGGCGGTCCCATGTCATAGATTTATGGCATGATGAAAAACCTTCCACTAATTACACTTGTGTGTAGCTAAATTACATGTTATATTTGACGGACGCTCTTAGGTCGCCAGGAGCCGACTGCGGTGGCATCTAATAACCACGTTCAGAACTAGTTGATTCTTGACAGTGGCGTTTGGTTAGCAAAAGTTGGAACTACTTGAAAATCTAATGTCTGCAGTTCTTACCTGAATTAAAAACTGGAACACACACTAATACAGCCTTCACAATTAACACCGGTTATCAGAAAGATTCTACGCACACCCAAAGTACATGGGGCTACATAACCGCGTTGTCTCACCAACCGATCTTTAGATCGTTGACTGATTTAGTATGAAACTTTTAGCCGAATTTGCTCTCTGCAAAAAAATGCACTGTCATAGTAATGCTCATAAGAATTTCACCGTTTTGTGTAAAAATTATTATCAACCAACATGCGGTAGGTCGATCAGCTGATCCACTGTCATAAGTTTCCAGCTGGAGAGCCGACCAACAAGCGAGATAGACGGCAAAAATTACTCGAACTGAACACCCGAAACTAAGGTTGCACAACTCATAGAAGTAATTGCGAAGAATGGACATTATTTGGAATGTGCATTTTTTTTGGGTACAATACTGTATATCACTGGTGGGTCATAATCCGGAAGATATGATATTAATTAAAAACAGACAAGGTGAAAATGCGGAGTTTCCGAATAAATAGGAAGGGTTGGCAGATGTGTAAATTGCTCATTATAAACCTCAACAAGGATAAATAAAAGTTTTAGCTGAAAATACCAAGATAATTTTACAACAAGAGTTGTAGAATCAGCAGTATATGGAAACAGCACAATCTCAGAAATCAATGATGATGTGGCTGTGAACAGCTGGACCGTTCCACTGATTCACCACCGTTGGGGCCATCATCACCTGGAACTCGCCGATTACAGTTATGACGGCATTCACTCAATGAAGAACCAGCTGTGGGGTGTTTTCAGCCGTATGTCATCTGGAAGGCAATCAACAGGCTGAGAACCAGGCGCGGATTCAAGGGGGGGGTTACGATTCCCCCACCCACCCCCAAAACGGAGACCAATTTTTTTATTGCAAACTCAAAAAACGAGAACACAATAACCAGACAAATAAAACTTAACGAATTTTAACTGAAAAAAAAAAAGTTTTTTTCATTTTATTCATTACTGAAAATACCTTGATTGCAATTATGTTCTGTTACAACTGTACATATTTACAAATTCATACCTGTTATATAAAAACGATTGCAATTTGTATGAATATATTTGGTGCACTAAACGCATCAAATTTCTATCCATGTAGCTTGCAGAAAAATTGGTCTGGTTTTGTACGTTTGGTTATTTTGTGATATGCGGGGAACTGCAGGACCCACAACATCTTCTGGTATGCAGAAACCAACCTGAGACTTGCACCACCGACTAACTTTGGAGAACAAATGACAGGGCCATCAAGACTGCCAAATTCTGGTCTTTGCATTCCATTTGACTTCATTTGTTATTATAGCTTGTTTGTGTTGTTCCCTTTATTTTGTATTTTTTCCCTGGACACGTAAAATAAAATAACCACCGTTCTAAATGTCATCCGTGCTTACAGCTGGAGAAATACTACCATCATAAGCTCCGTTCTGTCGTTGGGAGCACAATTCAAAATAAGAACAATGAGTGAAGTGAACAAAAGATAGAAATCCAGTGCCTAGACTTCGCATCAACTAATTTGGAGGTGAATAAACAGAAACCACTGTAAGTCTAGGTGATTGTATCTTCTGTAACAGATAAGATATATCATGGCAAATTTTCTAGGTCTATGCCGTGTGTTGTGCGGGGTTTCGCCCAGGAACACCAAGATAGGCTCATCAGCGGGTTAATGGTGTCTATGCCCGGACCCCCAACGTAGTAGCCAACTACTCGCTACCTCCCTATATTTGCGTCCCTAGGCGAAACCCCGCACAAGACATGGCATAGACCTAGAAAAATTGCTGAGTTTTTATTCCTTGGCTGTGAAAGCCTTTTTGGAAGACCCATCTTGCTTTTCCATACAAAACAAACGAGTTGCAACCTGTCAATCACTTCCCCCCTCCCTTGCCTCCTCAGAGTCATCATGGGCTGGGACAACATGCAAATTCACAACCTAAATATGTCATTAAATTGAAATCAATTATTATTTCTGCCCAATCAATAAAAATATTATTTAATATTCCCAATAAATATGTCATCCAGTGGACACAAAGACTGATAAATACTGTTTGTATTATACAAACAAAAATGCATATCTGCCAACCATACAAAACCAAAATTCAGGAGACTTTGATATGAAAATCATCATCATCTTGCACAGTTTCCAGCCACTGGCCGGGTCTGTTTGGAACACAAGCCTCTCCAACGTCTTCTGTCTTCCCACCATCTCTCAGCCTCCACCCTTGTCCAGTCTTCTCCTCTCTTCTTCACGCTTTCTTCCACCCCCTTCAGCCACCTGTCTCTCGGTCTCTTTCCTTCCCACTTCGTCTCGTGTATCCTCCTGGGTATCCTCTTCTCCTCCATTCGTTTTACATGTCCATACCATCTAAGTCTAGATTTCTCTATACCATCCTGTAATGGTTCCTCCTTCATTAATTATCTGGTCCTCTCATTTCTTATTCTGCCCATCTTTGTAGCTCCAATACTGCTTCTCAAGAACCTCATCTCACTGGCCTGTATTTTGCTCTTCTCCCTTCCTTTCATAACCCAGGTCTCCGAGGCATACGTCAGGATAGGGACATAGTACGTCCGATATATGATCTTTTTGCTGTTCTGAGGGACATCCTTGCTCCATAACATGCTTCTCACACTCCTCCAGAATGGAAAAGGAAGGAAGCTTGTAGTTTAACGTGACCGTTAATCTCGAGATCATGAGCCACGGGACCTCCTTTTTACGTGGAATCCGAACCACAGGTCATGGCATTTCACATCGAAAATCTCACATGCATTGACCGGGAATCGGACCCGGACCGCCTTGGTGAGAGGCATTCAGCTAGACCGCTGAGCCACCACGCCCCCCCTCCAGAATGCTTCTGCCTGCCTCCCCCGCTCATTTATTTCTCTATCGTTTCTTCCATTATCTTGTATCAGGCTTCCCAGATACTTGAAACTCTCCACTTTCTTCAGCTGTTCCCCACCAATTGTTATTCCTGTTGTGGTTCTTTCTTCTTCCTTGTTCTGATCACCATCTCACTCTTATTTATGCTAAATTTCATCCTATATCCTTGTATTAATCCTACCCACACGTCCAACTGTTCCTGTACCTCCTCCTTGTTTCCCCAAATCATCCGCAAATCAGGAGATGCAAATTGGCAAACTATGATTCAAAATGAATGATGTAAATAAGCATCCGGCATTAATCATCACATTGCTTTCACATTAAACACCAAAATCTCTAATTTTTTGCCACACTCCTCACATTTGTTCAGTGCTTCTTTGTTCCCATGTGTTTCGTAACTAAACTTTCTCTACCATGTGGTAAAAAAAACATACATCCACAAACAGTACAAAATGGAAAATAACGGATATTCTTCTGAAAACCGTTTAAAGAAGCAGAGTTGTATTTTTTGGCCATAGTGAAGAGTCAAACACCGAGAAATACAGTAGAATGACGAATATGTTGCAGCAAGGTAAATCAACAACCCTTTACACTGAAACAAAACCCATTTATGAATATCAGGTACCATTAACTTACCTGCCTTACTATAAACAGTTCAAACATTTTCCAGTATTTCTTTTTGAAGGTCGCCAATAATTTACAAAAAATCTAGAGGTTACCTCGAATAAACGCAGGATGGAAAATTAGGAGTCTCCCACCTAAATCGGGAAAGTTGGCAGGTATGAAAATATATTTGTAAAATGGTCCTCAGAGACACGTTCTACTTGAGAAATCTAGAATACCTATGGTAGGGCTATATAAACAGAAGTAGTTACAATTACATACCTACCAACTTTCAAAAATAGAAATCCAGAAGATCCCAAAGCGCAAAAATTTCACGTGTACATGCGTCGCAAGGTCTTAAAACCAGGGTGGCCACTCAAATCGGTCAACAATTTTCCAGGAGTAATTCTCATTTTTCTAGACTTAAGCACGAGTCGCCGGGGGGGGGGGGGCTTTATCAGTTGCCTACTTCAAGACCAAAACAAAGCAGATGTTGACATAAACAGGGAGCAGGCCGAAGCGACAACATTTGTTTGTACAGCAACACCGTCACGTGAGGGCGCTACCGCTGCAGCAGTCACCCCACGAGACGTGGGGAGAGGGGTGAGAGAAGGGGGAGGGCGCGCATGGCAGCCGAGCAGGGTTTGCAGAGCGACCCCTGGATGGCCCTTTCTACCCCATCCGCAATATCATGAAGTTGAGGACTAAGAGCGGACTGGGAATTTTAGCAGTGGATGGAGAGATTTTTATAATTAATTGACAGTGGTTCTTTCCCAGAAGTATCCAATTTTTTTGTCATTTTCCAGGAGTTTTCCAGACCTAATAAAAATCCAGGAGTTTTCGAGGATTTCCAGGAGTAGTGGCCACCATGTAAAACATAGCGAGAAAAGACTACAGGGAAAGAGATTACAAACTCTAGGTGATGTGAGACTATTTAATTCGTTGTGCCAGTTTCCAAAAATATTGCAGTTACACACATAATTGGGAACAGTTCACACATTACACAAACATGAACTTTTATGCACTTAGATCTTGCAAGTCACAGAACACTGTCTATATTCCAACACAGGTTGGAGAAGAGAGATGGAGATGAGTAGCTTTCTTGTAACATGGACCACTACTTCTCGTTTTGAAAATAGAAATGGATCCCAAAGTTTCATTGGACATGGAGGACCTAAACACTGATTTCAGTTCTCTTTCACCAAGCTGAGCACACGCTCACACAGAAAGTATTAGCCTGGGTAATCTGCGAGACGGGATTATCGATAAACTTATCGGTCAACTTTCGAACACTCGCATCTCAGAATAGCAACTCTTTATCGAAAATCAAAACTGAAATGTGGAGAACGGAAACTAGCCAGGGAGTTGAAAGTCCGTGGGGGAAAAAACTATGTTAATCCAGACAACACCCCAAAAATCCGGAAATCTTCTGGAAAACCCGGAACTTGGCAGGTACGCGAATTCCAATATTCCACCTAGTCAATACTTTAAGCAATGGTTTTGAGTCCCATCGACACATCTTCAGCAAAATACTAAGACCACATGCATTATATAAATATAAAATTTCTTTAAAACTTTTGAAAATTGTAAGTATTGACTAGGTGGGATATAGGATGTTAATTTAACTACTAATTGTAACTGCTCAGTTTAAAAGAAAGAAAAAACCTTTGAGTCAGATAAAGAAGGAAGGGAATACCCGGTTCCTTCGAGAAACAGTTACTAACGACTCCCTGAAAGGTTTGAAAATGTTATCAGGACTTGAACCGAGATACTATACTGTAGCGGCATTCACCCAAAGATGTGGGAAACAAATAAAAACCATTTCTAGGATGGCTGAAGCTAATCACAATGATGAGAACACTGTTACAGCCCTCAGACCAGAATTAAATTTTATGGCAGAGTCGGTAATCAAATCTGGGCATCCACAGTGTCAGCCATGAATGCTAGTCGGCATGCCACAAGGTGAACAAAGGAAAAAGAATCTAAGAAATCAACAGAAGATAATATTTTGTTGTGCCCGATTGCACATTCTCGATGTGCAGATCGATTGCTAATTGAGATTGACTGAATAGAGAACAGCGCTCAGCTCGTCTGAATGCGATATTATCTCCGTGGTGTACTGTTATTTGATCTGGTTTGGCTGGTAGTTTATTTTCGAGGATTTTCCATTGTTGATAGTTATGAAGACATTTGGAACCATATTTTGGAATTGATATTCTGCATTTTTAGAATTTTTTAACATTTGTAAAATAAGGCATAATAACATCGCAGATACGCGAATTGGAATTCTAATTGAGCGCTTGACTCAAGTTGTGACAGTATGAGTTCCGCCATCTACCCCGACGGTATTCGATTTGCCAAGTCTCGCGAAGAGAAGACGTGTTTAGTACTTTGTGAATTAAGAACGCGGTCGAAGTGACATCAGAACTGTATCCGAGTTGATAATTATTAAAAGTGTGCATCCCTGCCAACATTATTGCAGGGGGACTTTATTTGTTGTTTAAAAACAAAGCGTGAGGCAATATTTGCCGTATCCATATTTTCATGCATGGTGATTGAACTCTGGACATTAGGCGACCACATGGCCGCCAGCAAATCGTCGTAATAGTGAAAATGATCAAACATCTACATTTAAATACTAACGATTCTTACTGTTTTTAAAGTGGAGAACTTGAACTGTGAAAAACTGGAATTTATAGAGATGATTATTGTGCCAAGATGTCGATGCTATTGAATCGAAGCCAAGCCCAACTGATTCCATATCTTTCATTTGTACGATGGGCTAACATGGAGGGTGTTATTGCATTTTTTCAGCAGTGCTAATAGTACTGCTTGGGACTGGTTTTGCAGCTTAGCTAGAAAGTGGTGAACACGGATTAGATTAAAGCTTTACATACAAATACAACCCTAACATGGGGCTTAAGGCCCGGACCCCCCCCCCCCCCCCCCCCTCTCTTGCATGTAGTACAAGCAGTAATCTTCGCCCAGACAGTCTTCAACCCAAGTAGCAACCAATGGCTTTGTCTTACCCAACTTTAGTACATCAGTAATTTTCATCCAGTCAGTCAGTGATGCACTCGATCGAGGGGGCAGATGACCTCCTGTTCCGTCCCTTATAACTCCAGTAACAATGTCTATAGAGCGTCTCAACCTTAAAACACAGTATGGAATTAAATGTAGTAGTTGCCTCTCACTCGCACTCCTATGTCCTGCAATTAGCTTCGTCCTCTTCCACCCCCGCGATGTTGCCATTTCACAATAATTGAAAGTGACAAATCTAAGGAACTGTTTGCGTGGTCTTATAGAGAATTTTCCTCTCTTTATGATGATGTAAAAATAAAAGCCATAAATAATTAACACATGGCCCAATTTTCTCAATTACGATATTTTAGCGCGAATCTATATTTTTGCAGATATAAAACTTATCACGCCATAGATAATGAACTAATGATCGCAACAGATCAAGAATTTATTTTTATATTGCCTGATGTTGGTAGAATATACTCTATTTCTCAGGGCAGTAATTATTTTCATAGTAAGAAAGTTGTGATTTTTTTTTTCTTAAATGTTACTCGAAAAATCTGAGATGGTATCACAGGAAAGTCACGTAGCACCAAAAAACTTTTTTTCTATTGACTTTACGTTGGTGACTAAGCGAGAAGAAATGTTCATTAATATGTGAAAAAGTTTTTAAAACAAACCGGAGCTCGATATCAGATAGCATTCATAAGTTATCGCACTTATTCCTCCCGCCCAGCGCTGACGCCGCGAAAGTTTGTTTACTCAGGCGCCAGTATCTCCCCAACTGATGGTGTGAAGTTAAACTGTGAAATGAAGTGGTCCTTGTGTTCTTTATAAATCGTCCGCCTCGTTGCGTACCGTAGTGGCTAGCATTCCTGGCTGTCACCGTGGAGGCCCAGGTTTGAATCCCAGCTCCGCCAAGAAATTTAATTCTGGTCTGAGGGCTGGAACGGGGTGTACTCAGCTTCATGAGACAAAACTGAGAAGAGGCGGGTTCGATTCCTACCTCAGCCATCCTCTAAGTGGTTTCGTGGTTTGCCTATGTTCATCCCGGGAATAACATATTATAATATTATCATATTCATGAATAATTGAAAAATATAAATTGTTATAATGTGAGCATCAAACTCGCGCTCTGAGATTCGGCGTATCATATCTATATATTGTAGCGTTGTTCGCTGCAAGGTATGAGCTACAGTTATATACAACAAACAAATATTTTGGAAATTTCCCGAGTTATGCGTAAAAACACGCCTGTATACGAGTTATATTACATCATGTGCCCGCCCTTGCAGAACTTTGTATATGCAATAGATCTGGCATCAGCGCGCCCCATTTAATGCGTACTGTCTTTTAAGGTAGAGACGCACTATAGAGAGCTAAAAGAGCGCCATGAGATAATGCAGGATGTCTACCAAAACAAACTAACAGATTTCCCTAAAATTCCCCTGAGTAACAGCAGCAGCCAAGATAAATACATAAAACAGAGTTTGTACTTAAAAAGTATTTCAAAAAGAGCTCAAATGGGGGGGAAAAGTATATTCTGATGATTTATATTTCAATACTCTCAAGCACAAGAGTTTTTCTGGAAGAAAAATTTAGAAATTGGCAAAATATAGAAAAACTTTCTTCTTTGTCATGCTAGCTTTTATTTATGACAAAGAAAAAAGTTTTTCTATATTTTGCCAATTTTTAAATTTTTCTTCCAGAAAAACTATTGTGCTTGAGAGTATTGAAATATACATCATCAGAACATACTTTTCCCCCCCATCAAAATTTAAATGCTTAATTTCCAATTATTCAAGCTTGGACCTTGTAAAACTAAAATCCCCTGAGTGTCATTAAAATACCCTAACTGAAAGCAGTGGCTACGCTCGCTAAAGCGCAGCGTTAGGCCATGGGGCCAAGCTCACTGCTGACTAGGTAGACGCGTGGGTTTGAACCCCACCGTCGGCCGTCCTTGAAATGGTTTTCCGTGGTTTCCCATTTTGAACACCAGGCAAATGCTGGGATGGTACCTACTGATAGGGCACGGCCGCTTCCTTCAACATCCTTGCCCAATTTCATTCACTATCATCCATTCCATCTCTCATCCGGACGCGCAGGTCGCCCACGGGCGTCGACTAGAAAGACCTGCACTCTGCCTCTGAGGAGGCCACACGGAGAAAAAAAAAATGCCCTGATAACTCCCCGAGTTTTCCAGGATTTAAAATTCCCCGTTTTCCAGAGTAGCAGACACCCTGTAATGTTGATATTCTCTGAAACTTTGCATCTGTAACACATGCGCAGTTGAGTATTTTACAGACTTGTAATATAGTTTGGTCGTGCGTCTCTTCTGGGAAAGAAGAGCGCAGTTTTAAAGTGTATAAATGACAATGTTCTAAATTACTTACATTTGTTGTTTTACATTGTATTGAACAGTTCATAACAACTATTGTATCAATAATGCTTAATACAGGTATACATGCCTTCCCTCTTGCAACAAAACAGCCCTCGACACTCTCATAGACGTAAACAGTTGACAGAGCACTTACTTCAGAATGGCTGACTCAGACAGGTAACACAAGTCCACACACTTGTATAGACATGAGAGTGACACAGGTCATCAGACAACTTCTACACACACCAAGAAACACGGGGCTACATGATCACGATGTCCGACAGCCCCTAAAGAATCAACAACTATTCAGGCATGAAATTATTTTACAGGCTCACTATAGCTCTAAGGGGAAAGCCTATCAAAATGTTTAAGATTAAAACTTCAAAACCGGTAACAGTGAACAACGTGTACAGCAGTGGTTCCCAAATGGTGATCTACGACTGGACGAAACCTGTTTTTTTTTATAAAATATAGTTAAATATAATGCATTACTTCATGGTGGCCTCTCAAAGGGGTCAACGATTTTCCAAGAGTTTTCCAGGAGTAATTCTCATTTTTCCAGACTTAAAAATAAGTGAGAGTCGGGGGGGCTTTATCGGCTGCCTACTTCAAGACCAGTTGTGTTTGGTTTACTTATACAAATGTTGACAAAAATTTGTGGTGATTGCGTTATTGATACGCAAGCCTACACACAAATGATTTAATTGTTGTTTTAAAAAAGCCTTTGTGACTCAAATATCCGCTTTAAAAAAAGAGAGAAGAATGCAGAAGTTGTCTATACTCAATATGTTTTACAAAAATACTATCGCGTGTTCTCCCACACAGAAACAGGTAGCCTGAGGAAATTTCTCTCATTAACAATAAGAGTGCTCACCCAAAACCGCAGCGGGAGTATGATTTAAGATGGAAATATTTTTATAATTAATTAACAGTGACTATTTTCCAGGAGTTTTCAAATTTTTTATAATTTTCTAGGAGTTTTCCAGGAGTAGTGGCCACCATGTTACTTGTGCGGAGTAATGGATGATCACAACCGGGAAGAAGGAGACAGACACAATGGGAATAACAATTGGCAGGGAAGAATTGAGGAAAGTAGCGAGTTTCAAGTATCTGCGAAGCATGATACAAGAAAATGGAAGAAACGACGGAGAAATAAATGAGCGGGGGAGGCAAGCAGAATTATTCAGGAAAAGTGTTAAGAGCCTGTATGGAGTAAGGATGTCCCTCAAAGCAGCAAAAGGGTTATATATAGGACGGCTCAGAGACCTGGGTTATGAAAGGAAGGGAGCGAAGCAGAATACGGGCTACTGAGGAACAGTGTTGGAGTGACAAAGGTGGACAGGTTAAGAAATGAGAAGATCAAGGAGGGAGCATTACAGGATAGATTAACACATCAAGTGATAAAAATTTCCTGCTTAACTCAACAAATTGCTAGAGTTTCGCCCCAGTGTGCCTATTGAGGTCTTCAGTTGGTAAAGGCACACCTACCAAGACCCGTACGCAGGCACACACTGAGAAGGCAATGCCAAAGCAAGGTTTATTGCTTTGGAGTGGAGATTTTGACTCCCGTGGTGCACTGGCATGCTCGTGACGTGGCTGCATATGTAGCAAAGAGTCTTGCATGGCCTTCTCAGTGTGTGCCTGCTACGCGTCTTGGTAGGTGTGCCTTTACCAACTGAAGAGCCCAATTGGCACACTGGGGCGAAACGCTAGCAATTTGTTGAGTTATGCAGGAAATCACTTGAGGTGTTAATTATAAAGGCTCAACGGACAATATTCATTTTGATTCTCCTTTGAGAACATTTGATTATTACAGGATAGGATAGAGGAATCAAGGCTTAAATGGTATGGGCATGTTAAGCGAATGGATGGGAGGAGGATACCCAGGAAGATACACGAGATGACAATGGAGGGAAAAAGACCAGGACGAAGGCCAAGAAATAAGTGGCTGAATGGTGTGGAGGACTGTGCGAAAGAAAGGAGAAGACTGGAACAAGGTGGTGGAGAGATGGTGGGAAGACAGAAGACTATGGAGAGGCTTATGTACCAAACAGACCCGGCCAGTGGCTGGAAACTGTTCAAGATGATGATGACTTGTGCGGAGTAATAAAATTACCATTATGCCGGATTAAAGCTGTAGAGATATACAGTGAGGGCCTTCCCTATTGACGTCCGAAACGGGGGAGGAGCTTACGGTCAGCTGTTTGCAATATGGCGGCGATATAGTGACGTGAAGTAATTGGGTGTGCGTTTGTTATGGCTTCAAATTTATGATGGCAAAATACTACATATTTCCTTTCATTGATAGAAATATTTTTATAATCAATTTAAATGCAGTGCCTAATTACTACCAGTTAAAAATATTACCCACATGTAGATAGTTAATTTACTGTCTGCTGTTACATATATGAAGCCTGTACTTGGGAGCCTAGCGGTATCGATTTTTTTTATTAATTTCACAATATATATACCTCACATAACACAAAGGACGACTCCTTGATAATAAATTGAATCAAGCAACCCTGAATTTGCATGAATGTTTTGGGTTCAAAGAAGCGTTACTTGGGATGCTCAAATCATACTTCAATATTGCAAATATTGACCTACATACCTGCTGTTCAATGGCAAGAATGTTAATTTATTAATCTCTTGCCACAGGCAAGTTAAAAAGGAGACATCCTCTTAATCAATATATTTAATTAAATATTTAAAATACAGATATTTAACAAAACTGGAGTCTCCATTTGAACTTGTCATAAGCAAACGGAACAGATCAAAAACTACACTTTAAGCCTAACCAAATTCACTCCTCAGCTCGACATAAACCATAATACCAATTAAAACCTATACAAAACATACTCTCCTTACTGTTGTACAACTTTCAAACCAACTATTCGCACTCAAAACTGTAAAACCCTGAAATGGGAACTAATTAAAGTTAGAATAGCCTAGGCCGATCCGGTCTCCTGCTACATTACCGCATATGTATACTTAACATCACTATAACTTCAAAATTACGGCTAAGTGACCTATCTGCCTGAGTAGTATAGGTGTTGCCGGCCTGCCTGGGATGATGGGTCACCAAAACGGTACTTAAAACTAAGATTTTACATTTTAATTAACTAAATTCAACAGTAGGGAGATCATAGCCAAAAACACAATTTAAGCCAAATCATACTTCAATGACCTTGGCTACATACTTGCTGTTCAAAGGCAAGAATATAAATTCTCTGGCAAATTAAGGCTAGGAACAGCATTTTTCTTAAGTTTTCTAACCATTCGGCTATTGTCAATCGGAAGAACCCCTAAAATAAGTTTACGAAGAGCGGATTACATTCTTTGTACGGCACAGAAGTAATAGGCTATAAGTTTATCAGTATTTTTGATGTAGCTAAATCCATGTGAATACAAGTTAGAGACAATAACTATCAATAATCAACAGTACCAGTGGAAAGAAGTCGTCTTCACAAAAATGCAGACTGCACACTGTCATGTAACATGCAACACGTTTTCCAATTGACAGCGCCGAAGCCAATCTTTCTCTCTGAACTTTTTGTACAGGAAAGTAGTGAAGATATTTCGTAGCCGTTTTATACGATTTGCAACCGTATACAGAGCAGTACCTCCTCGAATTTGACAAATTTCTTTCTGTTTCCATCACGACGTCAATGCTTCACCATCTAAATAAATCTCACCAGTCACAATGTTACAGCTTCAACATTCTGCCGCGTGGCTGCGCCAACCAACTTTTCTGACGTCAATAGATCGGAGCTTTCCAAAGGCCATGCAGCGGACTCACCGCCAGATAATAGCATGCACCGATTACAACAGCAGTCCTGGACGCTGTCATAGCATTTATTACATGTGCACCTGGCAAGATACCTTAGTTGTGATAATTAAGACTTGCTGTTAAGTACTGGAAAACTCCATAAGGCACTGTCCAGAGGGTCGATAAGCTCAAATACCTCAAGAGAATATATTATAACAGGACGGAACAGAGGTAAGGAGAGGATGAGAAGGATGAGAATATCATACATGGCGACCAGACACGTGGACAATTAACCCTTTCCTCTCGAATTATTGTCAGTCCTGATTTCACCCAACCCGTATTTATTTCTGTCAGCATTCTTCATATTTTAAAACCTGGTGTTAAGTACTGGTAGTAACAATATATACAGCAAGGACGTACAAAATTAATGAATGTATGGTATTGACACAACACAAAATAATGATTATATTTTCTGAACGGTATGTCTTGAGTGACTTGGGAATATTTAATGCCATTTTTGGTCCGTATTGACAAATTATGATTTGATTTATTGAACAACCTCCGTCAATCAATACATTGGTTATGCTCCAGGGTTTGAAACATGTCTCACAACTAGTGCGTCATAACGCATAACCAATGTATTGATAGACGGAGGTTGTTCAATAAATCAAATCATGTCTTGAGTGTGTGGAAGCGTTCAAAGCAAATGCCTGGATGGACCCCGATTGCTTCACATAGTGTTATCGCCTCCTCCATGATTTCTTGCGACACTTGATATCAATCGAGTCACTTGAATCACTCACGGATATATCACTTTCATCGCCAGATTCAAATATTTCATCACTTTTGTGGTCACTATCATCAAAATCGGCCGAAATAGACGACAGAATCTCAGCTTCGGTCAGACTGTGCGCCGCCATGTCGCATCACCACAACTGCCTTCCATGTCAAGAAAACGGAGCAGTTTTGCCGAGAAGAGAAACTAAAACACTCCTGTTTGGTTTATTTTGGTTTCCGGGATGAGCATTTACCAAACGAAGTACAAAAGCCCTGGCATGTCAGGCAACCTAGAAACAAGCGCCGAAAAAGACCCAAGGTCGACACACGAGTGGAAGGGATTAAAGAAATATATCTACGGAAGCAAAAATCTGGCACTACAAAGCAACAGTATGCTGCAGAGACTATGACACCAGGCAGGTATGGAGCCGAACAACTCGAGAAGGAAGAGAGATAAACACTGGGATCGAAAAGGGGAAGTGAAAGATGGGTATGAAGATCAAGAAATGAACTATACAAAATTATGAGGACAATATCAGAAGAAATAAGTGATTGGTTCCTCAGTTTAGGGGCTGCAACAGCGCGGTCATGTAGCCCTGTGTACTTTGGGTGTGTGTAGAATCTGTCTGATAACCGGTGTTAATTGTGATGACTGTATTAGTGTGTGTATATGTTTTTTTTATTCAAGTATGGACTGCAACTTTGAATTTTTCAAATAGTTCCTACTTTTGCCGCCAAACCCCACCGTCAACGACTACTAGTCCTAGTACAGGACTTAGCTACTAGACGCCACCGCAGTCGGCTCTTGGCAACGAACATAGCAACCTAAGAGCGTTGTTTACATTCTTAACCTATACAATTTAGTTTCACACAGTGGAAAGTTCTTTAACATCCCATAAATCTATGACATGGGACCACCGGCTTTACTTCCCCTCCGAAGGAAGGCATACTGAGGGATTTTTAACACTCTTAAAAAATCCAACGGCTTCGGCCGGGTTTGAACCCGCTATCTTGGGCATAGAAGCTCAGCATGCTACCAACTAAGCCACCGAAGCCACAATAAAACTGAAAATAGCACTATTTGCTGGACATGTGATAGGATGGATATGGGGAGATTGACTAGAAGGATATGGCAGACAACAGGGAGGAACCAAATTAGTGGTTCATAAGGACACTGGACTGAGATGGGGATCAAGATGGAAGGGACAGAGAGAACTGGAGAAATAAATATGCACTAACCGATATACCGGAACTGACTGACAGAGAAGGATTGAGGGTCATCAATGGGGAACACAAGAAAAGATGACACTAAAAGGTGAACGGTGAAGGCTGTCACCCGCTTGAAGGGTGAGGTGAGGCGTGGAGACAAGAGGCGCAACGGTCTCCATGGCAACAGCGAGCAGTGTTGCAATGAATGTAGACACAGCAAAGATCACATGGTTTGACGCAGTGTTTTACTGTGCCTTGACTCGTCACGGTCATTAGACCGCCAAGCTGGGCTCTTACTGCTGCACCACGCGCTCGTTAGCTCCTTGCTAGCATACAACGCCGCACTGTAATTGCAATGAATTTCTCGCAAACGGCTGAGAAGCGTACCTTACTACTTGCACCTGGTATACGCCTGATCATGCCCTACACGTGTACTAAAGATGGTTCAAATAGGTGACCCATGCAACGTATCCTCCCCTTGTTAGATTTATTCCAAACTAGATAAGCGAGTTAGGACCCGCCAAGGCAATCTACTGGCCTAAATGCAGAGAATGGAGAGGGCAGTCCGAAATATCAAGTAAAAGGTGTTACTCGTCAGGTTCCAAAGAGTAAGTACGTCAAATTTTGGTTGGTGTAGATGTGTCAAAGGGCCTAAATGCAGGGAATGGAGAGGGCTGTCCGAAATATCAAGTAAAAGGTGTTACTCGTCCGGTTCCAAAGAGTAAGAACGTAAAATTTGGTTCAGAACAGAGAAACGGTGTGGATTTGTGTCAAAAGGCCTAACTGCAGGGAATGGAGAAGGCAGTCCTAAATTTCAAGTGGACAGTGTGACTCGTCGGGTTCCACAAAGTACATAAAATTTGGTTCAGATTGGTCAAACGGTGTAGATTTGTATAAATAACAGACAAACCACCTTTGAGCTTTACATATATTGAGATTAGCAAAAATCCCCCAAATAAGTTATACCAAGATAAACAGTAGAACAATAGTAGACTATAGACTAGTAGTCCAAACCACGGCCTTCTAGACTGAATAACATTCTGTTGATGAAGAGTTTTCCAATGTGATGCCACAGAGGCTATATTTGCAATCATGACACATGATATTAAAACCACTGTATAAAATACTTAAATTAGATTTATATGATAAATAGTATACCAAAATATTCAGCAGAAGTCCAAATAATTAAATAATGCAAAAAAAAACAAATTCTTATTTTTTTTTTTCCAAAATTTGGCCTCTGAGTAGATGAATGAAGTATTTTGCAGTAACACATGCACTGCAAATGTGTGAACTTAGGTGGTAATATCTGATCAATGGGATATAATAGTTTTTCTGGCATTTGTAAATATTGTTGAGATTGCATCATTTGCACCATGGAGTGGGCTTGATTCCACTTTGGGGTGGTTGTATTTTTAAACCAAGCAAGAAAATTTGTCCCCTACAAATATAGGCCCATCAACAACAAATTCAAGGTTAGAACAGATTGGTTGGTTCCTTAGTTTAGGGGCTGCGACAACGTGGTCATGTAGCCCCGTGTACTTTGGGTGTGTGTAGAATCTGTCTGATAACCGGTGTTAATTGTGATGGTTGTATTAGTGTGTGTTATCTGTTTTAATTCAAGTAAGGACTGCAGACGATAATTTCAAGTAACTTATAGGGTCATTATCTTTGTGCCCTCCCCTGATAAACAAAGCAAGCTAAGCCGGCTGTGACTGGCGCAGATTGCCGGTCTGTGTACCCGGTTCAGCCGGTGGTTAGCACGCACTTTTACCAGACATGTTCAATAATATGTACTTACAGTGCTCATAGGTGATGCTGAAAATGTCCTCCCTCTCTTGTAACACACACCTGACTTCTTCTAATGAAAGAATGGACAACAATCTCTTCTAATTTTTTTTGTCTGTTAACTTTTTTATTATTTACGGAGCCAGTTTCCTTGAATCGTTTAGCGAGCCTCCTAATTGCATACCTGCCGAACTCTCAAACTGAAAATTCGGGAGATTTTGAAGACGATCGATGTGTAATCATATTTCGTCGCCATATTACCGAGGAACCAACAAAATCAATCAGTCAGATCGAAAAGTCACAATAGCCTACCGGCATATCAATGGCAACAACATCTAAGTTACACACAAGTAATTTCACGTATTAAACTGATACAATATTCCGCAGCCTACAACTACCTCTCACCCTCGGGCTATTATGAAAACTTCTAGGAATACACGGTGAATTAACAATCGATTATTTCAAACAAAGAGATATTCAAATTAAACTAAGCAGGAGGAGTAGTTATGGAGAATTATCGATACGAAGCGAAACTGCGGTATTGAAACACACTACACACAAAATCTGTTCGATGGATGACGAGTTTGTCATATCACACTTTTAGTCCGAAATTTTGCGTGGGATTTATGAAAAATCGAGAAATTTAATACGTTAAGAGGCAGGGCGGGAAAAGTGGTATAAAATCGGGAGTCTCCCGCCTTAATCGTGAGAGTTGGCAGGTATGCAATTGTACTGGCATTAGACATAGGTCTTCTGGAAACATGATTCGAAATTTTCCGTCTCGTTTCAGACAACTCACTAAATGACATGAGTCAGTGGAGAGAGGTATTGCGAGGTCCACACCTCGCCAGCCAAATGATCCAATAGTTTGCCGCAGTCCACTCAGATGATTGGCCAGGTGTGGAGAGAGTTCGTTCACACGTGTTTTGTCATTCATACGGACGTGTATCTGCAAAGCTTAGATGTTAGTGTTGCACGTTTAGTGAGTATTGTGATTACTGTTATTGTTCGTCATGCTTTGTCACCAATTCACATTGCACGAACGTGTGTATATCCATAATTTGAATAATAAAAATGTTGACAGACAACGCTGTGTTCTTATACAACAAAAATTAGATGAGATTGATGTCAGGTAGGTGTTACAAGAGAGGGAGGAAATTTTCAGCATCGGCTATGAGCACTGTAAGTACACATTATTGAACATGTTTGGTAAAAGTATAAAAGTGAACGCCAACGGCTGAACCGTGTATGCATGCCCGTGATATGCGCCAATCAAAGCCGGCTTAGCTTGCCTTGTTAATCGGTGCGCACAAATATAATGACCCAGTAGTTCCTACATTTGCTACCAACCACGACACCTAGCTTGCAGACTTGGCTACTAGATGCCATCGCAGTCAGCACCTGGCGGCCAGCGCTGGAACTAATACAGTGTTATCAATTCTAACCTACAAAGTTTGGCTTCACACAAGTGTAGTTAATGGAAGGTTCTCTTTCATGCCATAAATTTTACGACATGGGACCGTCGGCTTTACTTCCCCTCCAACGGAAGGCACAATGAGGGAGTTTGAACACTCTTTAAAAATCCGAAGACTTCAGCCGGGGTTGAACCAGCGACCTTGGGCATAGAAGCTCAGCATGCTACCAACTACGCCACCAAAGCCGCCTTAGAACAGATTCATGACAGACAAAAGTTATGGGAGTTATGGGGCATCCAAGCAAACACACCAATGATAATGGAGCTTATATTGCACTGAATATGAAGAAAACTTTTATTTAAGGTGAAATCCAGTATAAATTCGAAGATATATTACTATTTTACCAATAAATAGGCTAATATGGGCGTACCTAACCTAACCTTACCTTAGGCCTAACTACCGCCACACAGCAAGAATCCTAAGCAAGGGCATAGGCCTAACATGGTCCTACCCTAACCACCACATAACAAGAATTTCTGTCACAAGTCTAGGGCATAACATGGTACTACACTAACCGCCACTCCGCAAGAATTTCTGACAATGGTTCTCATCTAACATCAAGAATGTATTATCTCTCTTGATTTGGCCTTAAATACACTGTTTTTAGATTGAGCAAATAAGTAGACTAGGCCTATTATTAATGTTGGCAGGAGTTCGATATATGTTCAATAAATCAATAATTCAGCAGGTATGTTTGAACACGTTCCATTAGGCAATTCTCCAGGAACAAGTCCCCATACGGTAAGGGGCCAAATCTAACGAGATTACACATGTAAATACAACATATTCTGACATGTAACCCACAATCCGAAAAAACAAATCCAGACGACAACACATCTGACCAATAAAAAATTTCAGATGTTTCCAAGCGATCACACTAGCCTACTACTGTTCACGAGTCTAGAATATTAAAAGGCATCACGGGGCGTAATAAAACTGCTCTAAGAAAAAAAATCAGCGCACTTGTTGATCAATCTTCTTCCGTACCCTACTAGGCTACTACTTCTATAAAAGAGAAAAAAAAAGCACCCTTTACCGCACACCAGATATTGGTTAATATCGAATGCAGTTAAATATTGATCAATGATTCATTGTTCCGCTGATTGTTGTCCCCCAAGGCGAGTACTTTAGCATGAAAACGTCATTTCTCGTGCAGATAGGGCACAAGCGGTGCGCATAGCTCCTAATAATCAATAACAAGGCAGGTCCTATGCGATCTCGGGACGGAAAAAACATAGGACAAATTACAGAGCGAAAGCCTTGGAAATGAACAGCGACGGTCTCAATGACATTGCCAGTATGAAATATAAAGTTCTACATGCAAATATGCTCGCTTTTCAAGATATTTTGGCTTCACGTCTTCCCAACACTGAGTCCTCTTGCACGGTCCCCGCGCAAATTTGGAGTGGCGTCATCTGAACTGTATCAGAATTATATTCACCCAAACACGAGCCACAGGCTACAACGGACACAGTTTCTACCATGCGTGTCGCATGATAGGTGTATGACAGTGAAAATGAGACAGGTAAAGATAAGCTACATACCGGACGGATGATATATTCTCGCTGCGGAACGGAGCGAGAAGTTTCACACTTCTTGCCTGCCGCCGCCATTTTGATCAACTGTATGTCCCCCGTCCGCCCAGGGATGGCACACGACAAAGGTACACTCACATCCAAAGTGAAACCAATTTAGGGCACCTCACAATTTAACAAGATATGTCGTGTGCACACAGAAGAGGCACATGACCTAAGCTGCAAGGGAGTATTAGGCGTAGACTTCAATATTGCGTCACATCACAACAATATCACTTTCGAAACCGATGAAAGTCCTAATAGTTTTCTATGATAACAAACACAGAAGTCCCAATAGTGGTCCCAACAAAGGATGCTTAGAAAAAAAATGGGCAATCGTGTGGTAATGTGAAATCTTCCATCAAAAACATGCGAGTGAATAAAATTACTTAGGGTTTTTGTTTTCTTCTCTAAATACACAAAAATGCAGAAACGTCAAACAATAGGCCTATAGGCCTAGCTATTCTTGTAAAAGTCACAACTCATTTAATTACAAGCATAGCTTTATTACAACATACTGGTTGAAACAGTGGGGCAACAATCTAATTGAAGGCTTTTTCCGAGAGTTAACACTAGAAAATAATTCTAGTCACCAAAACATAATGTAATTACGTTAACTAACAATTATGACACAGCACAATTATTTGCGCAGGTTTTATTAATAAATGTAGTATTAAACCGTGTCAGAAAACTTGAAACCCTATGATGAACTCAGCTGGATTAAATTTCACACCTGCCCCCCATGTGTTTACATTCCAAAACACCTGCAATTTAAAAAGCTTGACCCACTTCTTAAACTGTTTATTATTAACTGAGCATGCCATAACATGCACTAAATATGAACGTACTCCATAGAGGTCAACACAAGGAAGACGAAGAGCGCTTCCAACGACCCGTAAGAATATTAAAAGTCACCATCTAAAAAGTGTGTTTATGTTTGGTTGAGTTCGTGACAGACACGATAGCCATGATGGCGACTGCAAAAATTATCGGCAAATTTTTATGGAAATACAGAATACATCTTGCCAAACTGTCCATAAGATCTAATTATAATAGTACAGGTCATTTGCTTACTAGCTGTCTTGTAACACGCTTTCCTTCCGTGTTGTCGCCCATCCCCTCCCGTGCATCAGATACGTCTTGATACGGAGTGATTTCCTCGAGATCTTACGCTACACAATCCGACACCATACACTTCCCTCCGCTCGTGCTCAACTCACGCAGAGAATTATACTACGGCGACGTCACACAAGGCAGCCAATCCTAAAAACATCCCTCCTTCCACCACTATTCTTACTTTAAATCGTGAGACAGCGTCTGGAGAAAAATGCTTTACGTTGGCTGCACTGCTCTACAGCGAGCGCTAATAAATACGGCAAAATAGAGAAACGCTTGATCAAAATCGGGAATTCGCCACTTGAGCATACGAATCAAATATGTATTCCTAATTTGTACTATAAATATATATTATTGCTATATAATCACATTTGTTAATAACAAATTCATTTTCAATATGCATATGGCTTGGGAATTATTTGATCACCGCCATCTATTAGCTTGTAGCCTAATGATTTACAGATTACCAGCAGATTGCTAACTTGCTGCAAGATGTCGCTGACAAGCACAACTTGAGGAAAATGTTCATTTTGTTGGTGCTGTGTTGGATTAGTTACTATAAAAACTTGACGCTGAGAATTCTGCACTGCATCAATACAGGATATTATGGAAAATATTCAGAAATGAACGCTAATAATTCTGCTTATCTATAAGCGTGCTCAAAAGAAAATTAAATATCATTTTCGAAGAAAGAAGAAGATAAAGGAACCAAGTAGCGACTTGGAGCTTATCAGAACGGTATTCACTGAAGTTGCATATTTAAATAAATCAGTTTAGGTACGGTCAGGGGTGTCGCAACCGGATGGGCTTGTATTTGTGTGTTGTATTTTACAACTTTTTGTATTGCCAGTAATTGTAGGCTATATAAACTTTGAATCTTATCTAAAATAATTACACAAAGTTATATGCTCTAAATTGGTTAATATTTCTGGGTATTTTGCAGTGACAATCCCCTGAGAATACTCAAAATTTTTCAGGATAGCCAGCCCCCCCCCCCCCTCTTCCCACCCCCGAAAGAAAATTGTATATACGCCCCTGCGTTAGATTGTTAGATATAAACTAATCATCACAAAATGTTGTTATATTTTTATTTTTACATTCGAATTGAGCCACTATGGACTACGGAGTAACAATCAAAATCAATATTTCGTTCTAGATCGTCTTCCAGCTTTGATGTCCTGCCAGTATCTCTTGAGCCCATCACTCGGCGCCTTCTTCCGATCTTCTGAAAGAGGTTCCCTCCGTCTTTTGGGTTCTCCCCCTACCTTAAATCCCTGGTAATTTTTGATTAGGTGTCTGAATGCACACCTGTTCATAATTTTGCAGTCCGGAATACCAATTTCTATAAGGTCTTTGTTACATTCTTCGAACCATGCCATTTTTCTCCTCTTTGGTTTCACGAAATTCCAACTTTCCTTTGTTAGACGTTCGTTGGACATTCTGAAAATGTGTCCATAGAACAACAACCTTTTCCTTTTTATTGTTGACGTGACTGGTTCTATATATAACTCTTCGTTTGACTTCAAACGTAAGTGTCCGTCAACCCTAAAATTGTTCTCAATACCCTGCGTTCTCTTTTGACTAACTGGTCGACTAGTCCCCGTCTGCTCATAGTCAAAGTCTCCTAAGTATATAATGCTTCAGGTTTGACAACCGTGCTGTAGTGTCTTAATTTGGCTCCAATGCTCAGCGACTTCATAATTATAGAGATTTTCCGTCAGGTGATAGGCTCGGTATAATTTCCAGATTCTAAGATTAATTCTAGGTCATTTTGTTGTTGTTGTTTTCATCTATTACGCCCTCATTGGAGCACTTTAATCAATACAAATACAATTAAATCTAACAACGTTATTTGGAGATTAGCGATTCACCTTCAGCTTGATGCACCCAAAATTTCTTCATTCTCTCTGGCCTGGCTGTCCTGTGTTCATTTGTGATGGTGTAGTTTTTCCGTTCAAATGTTGTTAATGTGAATTGTAAGTATTTATTCCTTAAAATATTTTTCTCTTCTCTATTTTTAATTTGGAGCATCGTTAAATTTATTTCATCTAAATCAAGCTGGATCTCTTTGACCCAGTTGTTCTTTGTTTTACTCTTCTTGAGTTCTTAAGTTTAAGGGCTGCGACAACGCGGTCATATACCCGTGTACTTTGGGTGTGTGTAGAATCTGTCTGATAACCAGTGTTAATTGTGATGACTGTATTAGTGTGTGTTATCTGTTTTTTTTATTTAAGTACTGCAACTTAGAATTTTTCAAATAGTTCCTACTTTTGCCGCCACCGTCAACGACTACTAGGCCAAGTTCAGAACTTAGCTACTAGACGCCAATGCAGTCGGCTCTTGGCAACGAACGTAGAAACCTAAGAGCGTTGTTTACATTCTTAACCTATCCAATTTAGCTTCACACAAGTGCAATTAGTGGAAGGTTCTTTAACATGCCATAAATCTATGACATGGGACCGCCGGCTTTAGTTCCCCTCCGAAGGAAGGCATACTGAGGGAAAACAGCTGTTTTATTAGTCTGGTTACTGGTAGGCGTGAGATATGGATGCTTTTTGTTAATAATATTGTTTTGATGATTATTCTGTCTACTTTCTGCAGTTTGTCAGTTGTTGATTTGATGTTCAACTTGAAGAGTGTTTCACTACCATAAGTTGCCTCGGGTTTAACAACGGAATTGTAATGCCGAAATTTGGCATTCATTGAGAGAGATTTCCTTTTGTAGGTTGGCCAGGTGATTCGTTGTGCTTGTTTCAGTTCGGATGTTCTACTGTTTATCGATGGTTTCTCGTTTGAGTTCCAGGTAAGGTTGCCATATTTCAAGAATGAAAAAACGGATCACACATCCCAAAACATTGTTCTTTGTTAATCAAGGCTGTTTATGTTTGTTGTTTGAGTCTTCAGTCTTTTGACTGGTTTGATGCAGCTGTCCACGCCTCCCTGTCCTGAGCTAATCCTTTCATCTCTACATAGCTACCACACCCTACATCCGAGGCAATCGGTTTAACATATTCTAACCTTGGTCTACCCCTACAGTTCTTGTCCTCGACCCTTCCTTCCATAACTAAGCTTGCTATTCCTGGGTGTTTTAGTATGTGTCCTACCAACCTATCTCTCCTCTTCATTAGCATTCGCCATAAACATCTCTCCTCTCCCACTCGTCTTAATACCTCTTCGTTTGCAACCCTATCTACCCATCTGATCTTCATCATTCTCCTGTAACACCACATTTCAAACGCTTCAATTCTCCTCTTTTCTGCTGCACCAATACCTAGTCCAAGTTTCACTCCCATAGAGTGCGACGCTCCAGACAACAACAAAAAAAAGTCAACCCCTGGCACTATCCAGCCCATGACGGGCTAAGGCCGACCAAGCGACCGCTGCCCAGCCATTTTGGCCTGCAGATATTGGGGTGATGCGTGATCAGCGCGTCGGGTCCCCTCGGCCGTTAATCTTGGTATTCGTGATCGGGGCGCTGTCTCACTGTCAGACAGCTGCTCAATTGTCCTCACGAGGCTGAGTGCACCCCGTTCCAACCCTCACGTCAGTTTTAAAATCCCTGACGGAGCCGGGGATCGAACCCGGGACCTCCGACGCTCCAGACAAAGGTTTCCAAAAAATGTCTTCCTAATACCTAAATCTATATTCGATGTCAACAGGTTCCTTTTCTGTAGAAATGCTTTCCTTGCCTGAGCCAACCTACTTTTTATATCCTCTTTGCTTCGTCCATCACTGGTTATTTTGCTTCCTAAGTAACAGAAGACTCCTACTTCCTTTAGTTTCTCCCCTACCAATTTGATTTCCACAGAGGTTTCTGATTTATTGCGGCCGCATTCCAATATTTTTGTTTTACATTTATTAATTTTCATAATGAATTCTTTCCGTAAGATGGAGTCCATACCATTCAAAAACTCATTCAAATCCTGAGGCGTGTCGGCCAAGATGACGATGTCATCAGCAAATCTCAGAGTTGAAATTATTTCTCCTTGAATCTTCACTCCCACTTTAAATTTCACTCTAATTTCCTTCATTGCTTGTTCAATGTAAAGATTGAAAAGTATGGGTGATAAGTTGCAGCCTTGCCTTACACCTTTCTGAATACCAGCTTCTCTCTCATGTCCTTCAGCTCGAATGACTGCTGTCTGGTTTCTGTATAGATTGTATATCACCCTCCTATCCCTATACTTTATTCCTATCATTTTCGAAATGTCAAACAATTTAGTCCAATCAACGTTATCAAAGGCCTTTTCTAAGTCTACAAAAGCCATGAACGTTCTCTTATCTTTTCTTATTCTACCTTCCAAAATCAGCCTAAAACTTAGCACAGCTTCCCTTGTTCCTACATTTCTCCTGAAACTAAACTGGTCTTCACCCAACTCCGCTTCTATCTGGCTTTCCATCCTCTTGTAAAATATTCTAGACAGGCTGTTAAATGTTGTAATAAATAATACACATCTGTATTAAATAAACATTACATAATCAAATACACAAGATTAAAACTAGATATTGCTGACATATCATATAGGCCTATGACACCAGCAACTTACAAATACTTTTCATTTGAACGACCCTTTGCAAGGATTTTTAATTTGTAAGTACCTTCTGATAAAATTCACTACAATTTTCGTCATAATTGTAATATATGAACAATTCTTGTTTTATCAAACTAATGGAGCTTCTGTTTCTACCATCTCTCCATTTGATATTCATGACAGAAAATACTCTCTCCATAAGAGCATTGGAGGGGAAAATACTGAGTATTAACTTCACAAGGACTAAGATATTCCTTAATGTTGTTCACCTAATAAATCTATAACATATCTGACACAGACATAGAAATCATTTTCTCTTTCAAACTTGCACCTGTATCACCAGAAGACAAGCTAGATATTACAATCAATTCTGAAGAGGGACATTTGAAAATTGGTGCCAAATTGAATATATTATCAAATTAACCAAAAATCGGAATATTTGGCGTTAAAGATTCAAACGGAACGCGGAACAAAACAAGAAAAAAACGGAATTGTTCCAGGTGATTATCTCCCCAAGATATTTGAACTTATTCACAATTTTAATTTGTTTACTATTGTTTAGTTGGTGTGTCAATGCTGAAGTTCTTTGTTGGATTATTTTTGAAACAAACAATATTGATGTTACCATTCCGAATACGCACAACCTGCAGAAGCTGATTGAGCCTATCAGGAAGGAATGGCAGGTCAAGAGAGTTCGAATAGCACTGGTGTGGTTCCTAAACATCTGATGCAAGGGCTAAAAGTGCTTGATGTGGACACTAACTTGCCAGATGTTGCGTATTACCCGGAACAATTCCGTTTTTTGATGTGTAACATCTTTCCGCTCGGTTACTGGATAGTTTTGTGGGAGTGATTTTGAAAATTGGGGACGGAAGTGGATCGGAACGATCGAGGTGGCAGTGGTGGATCAAACTGAAGTATGCACTGCCCGCTCGATCGATCAAACGGAAGTGTACTAGCTGGCAGTGGTACCATGCAAAGGCAGCGTGGTTTTTGGACAATTGAAAATGTGTGTATTGGAAACAAGGCAGTGTGTGCTCTGTCGCGCGAGAATGTTATGGCAATACAGTAGGCAGTGCATTTAGCAGGCACTGGTTTGACGAGCACAGTGGCAAATGTTTCACCGACTTTCATTTGCCATTGAGCAGTTTATGAAGCTTCACGTTCTAGGTTGAATATCACATGCGATAGGACAAAGACGACAAATGACATTTAAGTAAGCGGCATTATTGTCAAACTGTGGGTGAGTAGTCAGATATTAAATGCATAACAGAATGTTGTTATATGAGTGGAATAAAAGCTGTATTTTCATCATTTGTGAGACTAGGTCATTTCATGATTGTAGGAAGCCATGTTTTGATTGTTTACGACGAATTGTATGAACGCCTTGAGAATAATGAATGTTATAGTTTCTGAGGAGTGTGCATACAGTATTTCAGAGTAGAGTCGACGTTGTGTGCCACTGTGTTATTATGAATTATTCAAGAGTTTAGTGCTTTTCAGTCGGTCAACACGAATGTACCCAAAAGAGATGGGTTATGCCCTAATCCTGAAATAAATTACATGAGATTAATAAAATTAATAAAATTATTAATCTCATGTAATTTATTTCAGGATTAGGGCATAACCCATCTCTTTTGGGTACATTCGTGTTGACCGACTGAAAAGCACTAAACTCTTGTTTACTAAGGCAACACTGAAAATATGGCTTCAAACACCACAATGAATTATTCATGTAAAAGGAAGGAAGCTTGTGGTTTTGTGTGACCGTTAATCTCACGATCATGATCCACGGTACCTTCCTTTTACGTGGAATGCGAACCACAGGACAAGGCATTTCAATTCGAAAATCTCACATGTATTGACCGGGAATCGAACGCGGTCTACCTTGGTGAGAGACTAACAGCATGACCGCTGCGCCACAAGTGTGACAGTAGCATATCTCCAATTCAATCTATACATCCATCATAGTACCTGTATGAAAACGGAGCGTAAATTAACATCTTAAGAATGTCCAAGCTGTGTAGTATACCAGTAGGATAACATGTCAGATGTTACACATCATATGCGACTACTGTAAGGCTCGTATCTTTTTTTTTTTTCTTAATTTTCTCCGCGTTCCGTTTCACTCTTTAGAGGAACGCCAAATATTCCGTTGTTGTTGTTGTTGTTGTTGTTTTTTTTTTTTTGTTAATTTGATAATATATTCAATTTCGCACCCATTTTTAAATGTCCCGCTTCAGAATTGATTGTAATATCTAGCTTGTTTTCTGGTGATAGAGGTACAAGTTTGAAAGAGAAAATGGTTTCTATGTCAGTGTCAGATAGATGGGTACATATTATAGATTTATTTGGGGCAACAAAATTCAGGAATATCTTAGTCCTTGTGAAGTTAATACTCAGCGTTTTCCCCTCCAATGATTTTACGGAGAGAGTTTCTTCTGTCATGAATATTAAATGGAGTGATGATAGAAACAGAAGCTCCATTAGTTTAATAAAACAAAAATTGTTCACATGTTACAATTATGATGACAATTGTAGTGAATTTTATCAGAAGGTACTTACAAATAAAAATCCTTGCAAGGGTCGTTCAAATGAAAAGTATTTGTAAGATGCTGGTGTCATAGACGTATATGCTATGTCAGCAATATCTAGTTTTAATGTTGTGTATTTGATTATGTAATGCTTATTTAATACATTTTTTTTAGTCAATTTACCCTCTAGGTTGGTGGTTCCCACGGACTCAGCGAGGGAACTCACCACTACCGCCTCTATGGGCAGTGTCTTGGAGCTTGGAACATCTGGTCAGGAGGGATACAACTGGGGAGGTGTGATCAGAACTTCGCCCAGGCGGCCTCACCTGCAAAGCGAACAGGGGCCTCATGAGGGATGGGACGGGATGGAAGATTTGGAGGGATAGGCTAGGAAGAGGGAAGGAGGCGGCCGTGGCCTTACAGTAGGTACCATCCCGGCATTTGCCCGAAGACGAAGTGGGAAACCACGGAAAACTACTTCGAGGATGGCTGAGGTGGGAATCGAACCCCCTCTAATCATTTGGGCCACCCGAGGCTGAGTAGATCCCGTTCCAGTCCTCATACCACTTTTCAAATTTCGTGGCAGAGCCGGGAATCGAACCCAGGACCTCCGGGGCGGCAGCTAACCATGCTGACCGCTACGCTACGGAGGCGACTACTTAATACATGTGTATTATTTATTAGTACATTAAACAATCTTGATTTTTAAAATCAATTTTTGGGACGAGTGTTCCGTTTTTTTATTGCATACCGTACATAAATACAGAAGGCAGTGCTACAATTAGTTAGTGAATTCTTTGGCAGTAATGAAAATTAAAGTGATTATTTATGTATTTATTTATTATTCATCGTATGGCTTTTAGTGCCAGGAGTGTCCGACGACATGTTCGGCTTGCCTGAGTCTGTAGCTGCTTCCAGTGGACACCACTAGGGTGAGCTACAAGTTCCGTTCAATTTCAAGTAGTTCCAACTTTCGCTACCAGATGTCACTGATACCTAGTGGTGAACGTTGGAACTTTTGATTGAGCGTTCCAACGAAATCTAACCTAGAAATTTAGCTTCACACAATTTAGTCTGTGGAAAGATCTTTTGCATACCTTAAATCTATGACATGGGTCCGTCGGCTTTACTTCCCCTCACTGAAGGATTTTAACGCTCTTAAAAAAACGACGACTTTGGCCGGCACTGCAGTTCAGCATGCTACCAACTACGCCACCGAGGCCGCTAATTAAAGTGATGAAGCGTTTTGATTAAATGTAATCTGCCTAAATTGCTTTGTATTTTACCAGATTGAGAATAGTTCGTAAATTCATTGGCAGTGATGATCCGGGATCGGATTTCTATGTAAATCTTTCTTTCTTAGTCGTTTTACCCTCAAGTGTTGGGATTTCCCTCGGACTCAGCGAGGGATCCCACCTCTAGGGGCAGGGGCAGTGTCCTGGAGCTTGAGACTTCGACTCGGGAATACAACTGGGGAGGTGGGACTAGCACCTCGCCCAGGTGGCCTCACCTGTAAGGCGAACAGGGGCGGAGAGGGTAGGAGGCAGTCGTGACCTTACGTTAGGCATTTGTCCGAAGACGAATTGGGAAACCACGGAAAACCACTTCGAGGATGGCTGAGGTGGGAATCGAACACCCTCTACTCATTTTGACCAGCCGAGGCTCAGTAAACCCCGTTCCGCGGGCTTCGGTGGCGTAGTCGGTAGCATGCTGAGCTTCTATGCCCAAGATAGCGGGTTCAAACCCGGCCGAAGCCGTCGGATTTTTTAAGAGCGTTAAAAATCCCTCAGTATGCCTTCCTTCGGAGGGGAAGTAAAGCAGGCGGTCCCATGTCATAGATTTATGGCATGTTAAAGAACCTTCCACTAACTGCACCTGTGTGAAGCTAAATTGGATAGGTTAAGAATGTAAAAAACGCTCTTAGGTTTCTACGTTCGTTGCCAAGAGCCGACTGCGGTGGCGTCTAGTAGCTAAGTTCTGAACTAGGCCTAGTAGTCGTTGACGGTGGCGCTTGGCGGCAAAAGTAGGAACTATTTGAAAAATTCTAAGTTGCAGAACTTAAATTAAAAACAGATAACACACACTAATACAGTCATCACAATTAACACCGGTTATCAGACAGATTCTACACACACCCAAAGTACATGGGGCTACATGACCGCGTTGTCGCAGCCCCTAAACTTAAGAACCAACCAACCAAACCCCGTTCCAGTCCTCATACCACTTTTCAAATGTGGCAAAGCCGGGAATCGAATCTCGGACCTCCGGGGTGGCAGCTAAGCACGCTGACCACTACACTAGGGAGGCGACGTCATCTCTACATACTACCATAGTATAGAACAAAGTCCCCGATTCTTGGATGTCACGGGTAATCTCGAGAACCACTGGATGGATTTTGATGCGGTTTTCACCATTTTTGTAATGGTTTTCTAGTGGAAGGTTTCTGTAGGAAAGCATTCATTTATGACCAGAGGAAGCCGAGTAGTAATGATTTCAGTGAATCGAGTCGAAGAAAAACCTGACGTCCGTGCGCCTTTTATCCCTTTATGGGATAGTGGTCTCTTTATTAGCCACCAGTTAATGCTTTCAAAGATAGTTGAATCTATCAGCCAAATTTCAGAGAATGTTCCTGGCGAAGAGCTAGTATTTCTAAAAATCAAATATTATATACGTATCTACTTGACGTAATGTGTTGGATAACATTTTGAACAATCTAAAATAATTAAAAACATTAATAATAATAATAATAATAATAATAATAATAATAATAATAATATCGTATAGCATCGGGTGCCGGGTGCAAGCTTTGTTATTCGACACCCAAAGGGTAGCTTGCATGTCGAATTTCGTTGTTCTTTGACTATGACAGTCAAGGAGGTTAGATGTTAGATATCTAAGCTCCTTGAACACCATAGCGCTTTCTAGTAGAGAAATGAGGAACTTTGCGTTGGCAGAAACTCCCGAGATTAATTTTGCCATTATGAACACGGTCTACTGAATTCAAATGGGTTCTTTGACATGCCAACATCGTATGACATGCGTATCGTATTTTTGCCGCCTTTCAAAAAATCACTTACCACGGCCAGGAGCGAACCTGCAAACTTGGGGTTAGTAGACCGACACCCTAACCACTCAACCACCGTGGCAACATTAAGAAGTAGAGAGTAAAAATGAAATAGAAATAAAAATTATAAAAATAATTGTAAATATCAATTAGAAATTAGTTAATTAAATAATTCAATAAATATATCACAATTAAATGTATAAGAACATAAATTAAACATTAAAATTAGAAAAACAAAAATAAAATTATTAATAATTAAAACAGTCGCCTCCGTAGCATAGCGGTCAGCATGGTTAGCTGCCGCCCCGGAGGTCCTGGGTTCGATTCCCGGCTCTGCCACGAAATTTGAAAACTGGTACGAGGACTGGAACGGGGTCTACTCAGCCTCGGGTGGCCCAAATGAGTAGAGTGGGTTCGATTCCCCCTCAGCCATCCTCGAAGTGGTTTTCCGTGGTTTCCCACTTCGTCTTCGGGCAAATGCCGGGATGGTACCTTCTTCAAGGCCACGGCCGCCTCCTTCCCTCTTCCTTGCCTATCCCTCCTAACCATCCCTTACCTTTCCTCATGAGGCCCCTGTTCGGTTTGCAGGTGAGGCCGCCTGGGCGAGGTGCCAATCCCACCTCACCAGTTGTATCCCTTCCGATTAGATGTTCCCAGCTCCAGGACACTGCCCATAGAGGCGGTAGTGGTGAGTTCCCTCGCTGAGTCCGTGGGTTCCACCAAACTGGAGGGTAAACGACTAAAAAAAATATGTAAAAAGCACATTTAAAAAAAGTTTCGCTTACGCTGTTAAAAATATCTATATATTTCATCATCATCATAACTTCCCCTTTTCCAGTTGACACTGGGTGGGGCCAAATATGGATCCTCTCCACTTTGTTCTGTCGTTCCACCATTCCTCTTCCGACACGGTGTTCCAATCCAGGTTCCGTTTTCTAATACTATTCTTCGCCGAGTCCATCCAACGCATTCTTGGTCTTCCTCGTCCTCTCTTCCCTGTCATCCGTCGTTCCAGTGCTCGTCTTGGTAGCCTTACTTCATTCATCCGTTGGACATGTCCAAACAATCTCAATCTGTTTTGCTCCAGTTTGTCATTTAATTTCTGTACTCCCAGTTCTTTCCGTATATCTTCATTTCTCACTCTGCCTCTCCTCGTTTTCTGGACCATACTTCTTAGGAATATCATCTCAGCTGCCTGTACTCTGCTCTCATCCCTCTTAGTCATTGTCCAAGTTTCTGCTGCATATGTCATTATAGGAACATAACATGCTTTGTACATAACTTCTGTAGCCTTCTTCCATACTAGTCTCCGTACCTGTTGGTAGAAAGCACTCCCGAGTTGTATTCTTCTGCTAATTTCAAAATCTAATCTTCCATCTTCAGTCATTTCACTTCCCAAGTATTTGAAGTGTTTCACCACTTCCAATTCCTTATCTCCTACTTTGATTACTCCTTTTCCTTCTTTCTTATCTCTACTCATCACCACTGTTTTACTCTTCTCCACATTTATTTTCAATCCCCATTGCTCAATCTTTTCATTTATTACGTCTAACTGTTCTTGTACCATCTCATCCTCGCCTCATATCACCACATCGTCTGCAAACATTACCTTCATCTTTGCCCTACTATAGTATTTCATTGCTGCCTTCATGATGTCATCCATCACCATTAAGAACAATAATGGTGACAACACACTTCCTTGCTTTAGTCCAGTGTCAATTTTAAACCATTCTGATGTCCCGACTCTAGTCTTCACACTACTGTATTTATTATATTTGGATAATTGTAGCCAATGGCCATAGCGTTTATTTTAATTCGCCTGTAGGCTCCCCATTAAGTTCCGACTTTGGCCCCTGCCACCAACACCTAGCGGTGAACGTTGGAACTTGATAGAGCGTTTCTAACCAAATAACCTACACATTTAGCTACACATTACCAATTGTAGTGGTAGGTTCTTTTACATCCGACGACTTCATCCGGGTTTGGGCATAGCATAGCATGCTACTGACTACACCAGCGGTTAAAATATCTGTATTGAGTGTAAGAATTGTTCAGCATGAAAAGTTCTACAAAAATGTCCACGACAGCATAGGGCTATCTCTATCTTTAATACATCGCCCACTATAAGTGTTTTTACGTTTTCATTTCTTCCAACAATCTCCATTCAGTGGAAATTTAAATTACTAGCTTCGGAACGAGTGAGCCTATGACCCCAGCTTCGGCCAGCATCAAACTGTCGAGTCGTGTCGAGTTAAGACTTCAGAGAGTTTGGAGTTTAGCTGTTCACCTCTGATTTTCTGAATTGCGTCTAGGATCTGCCGTCCGTGCGCCTTTTGAGCTTATGCTGAGTAAACCGCTTAAGATACCGGACGAAGATTTGCTAGTGGCAAATAAAAAGCAAGTGAACTGAAACAAAATTGAAGGATTTAATTTATAATAATAATAATAATAATATCGTATGGCCTGGGGTGCCTAGTGCAAGCTTTGTTATTTGACACCCAGAGGGTAGCTTGCATGTCGAATTTCGTTGTTCCTTGACTATGAAAGTCAAGGAGGTTAGATGTTAGATATCTAAGCTCCTTGAACATTATAGCGCTTTCTAGTAGAGAAATGAGGAACTTTGTGTTGGCGGAAACTCCCGAGATTAATTTTGCCATTATGAACTCGGCCTACTGAATTCAAATGGGTTCTTTGACATGCCAATATCGTATGACATGCGTGTCGTATTTTTTCCGCCTTTCAAAAAAAAAACACTTACCACGGCCAGGAGCGAACCTGCAATCTTGGGGTTAGTAGACCGACACGCTATCCACTCACCCACCGTGGCAAGCTATTTAATTTATGAATCTAGTATTTTTAATGTATTTCTGTAGGCTCTAAATGAAACAAAACGTAGTGTTTAGTGGTGACATTATACAGTCCATATTTTTTAAAATATATTCGCATAATATTGTATAGGCCTACTGTACTATTAGTACAGACTAGGGGACCCGTGCGAGAAATCTCGAATGTTCATAAACCACACTTTAAAATGAATGTTACACAGCCAGAATTGCAACCCTTTCCTGTTCGGAGTGTTAATTATGCTTAATGACATAATTTGAATGATATTAGCTTAAATCATTATCTTAAATTTGTCATCAAAAAGCTTTACGGGAAAAATATGATATGTCATAAACATCAGGCCCTAGCAATGATATTCAAAACGTTCGGATTGTAATCTAAAAACTATCCGTACAGCCATGCAAACTCTATCTGCAAGGCGAAAAATCTTGCGGATATCCGCGGGTTTATCCATAACCGCGCAGAGCGGCCGTAGAAACCTCTCAACGAAGGGCGGAGCGAGAGTTACGGTAAGGCTCGGCCTCACAGAAATCTGTCGTCGCGGCGGTCTGCGATATGCGGACATCTCATAGGACGCGATACCTTTGTGAGAGCGGTCCAGTCTGGTCTCTTCCTTCTATAGAATATGTACTGTGTTTTCATATTAAGTATTGTTTGATGAATACATGAACAAAACGACCATCACGAAATACGTGAACTAAGCGGCCAAGCTACCCTGACTCATGCCCATCACATCGCCCGAAGTCATTCAACCGGGTTATTCCCAACCGGTTTATAGCTAGATTCAGCATGCATGTATATGAAATTACAACTGAATCTGGAAGGAAAGCGAAGAAAACTCAAATACAGAAAAATGGATGCGGGTATTGAAAAACCAATGAAGAAGAAACGGGTGTCGTATAATGGCATGTCTCTAAACTCTCTCCTACCTTCAAAAGTTGGATTAAGTTCACGATCATGAAAACACTCTGTAAATGTATGTTTATATATCTGTAAATATTGCTTTTTAAAACATTACAAAAATGTACTGACGACGCTATTTTAAAGCTGATTTTAAACACGGCTAAATAATAGAAATCAGTGTTGGAGGAAGAATTCATTGTCCTCTCCGGCAAAGGTAAAAAATAAAAAATAAAAAAAATGTACTGACGACGCTGTTTTAAAGCTGGTTTTAAACACGCCTAAATAATAGAAATGTCTATCATTTAGCCAGTCCAAAGCGTGGATAAAGTGTGATGGGAATCAGTGTTTAAAAAATGTACTGATGACGCTATTTTAAAGCTGATTTTAAACACGCCTAAATAATAGAATAATAATAATAATAATAATTTAATTTAATTTATTTATTAAATACTATTTATGTTACATTATTGTGATATGTCTCACGAATCTGATGACAGTACAGATTATCTGTGAGACATATTAATTATTATTTACAACATAATTTTCAGTACAAGAGTGCATGCATTTTTTTTGTAATGTTAATGATAAAATATTAATGTAAATAATTAAAGATACAAAAAATTACACTATGGTAGTTATATTAATAAATTTATGTTATGAGTTAATGTTTGGTTAAGTAATATTTTTTAATGTGACTTATAGCTAGTTGTTTGCTGTTAATGTTTGTCAGTCCAGGTGGTAGTTCATTAAGTAGTGATGGTATAATATAATTTAGTCTCTTGAAACCATAGCTATTTATACATAAAGGTTTAACATGTTTAGTACTTGTTATGGCTCTTGTTTGTATGTTGTGAGAGACCTTATGCCTGAATCTTGGATCATGGTAGTAGAGATTCAGTACAGTAATTTGAAACAACTCTTTAACATTAAAATAAGGGATATCAGTGAAATATTTAAAGAACCTGTCTTGGCTATCTTGAAGATTATTAATTAAAGTTGTGTTTTGATTCCCCCAAGCTACTATAGCATATCTTAATTTGCTTTCAATCAGAGCACTATAAATTGTTTTGTAAGTTTTCCTATCTACATAAAATCGGAGATTGTAGAAGGTGTAGAGGTTTGCTCTTAGGTTTTTTATTATGTTTACTGTGTGTGTGTTCATTTTAAAGTGTTCATCAAGGGTAATTCCTAGGGATTTTTGTGTTGAAGTACTATTTATGAAGGTGTTACATTTGCAACCTGCCAGGATGTTTTGGTGTATGCATGATAAGCTGTGGTGCATTAGTTTGTATTTTTCTTGTGTGAAGTGATCAACTCTGATGTGCATTATTTTAGATTTGGTTGTATTTATATACAAATTATTGTCATGACACCATATTGTGATGTTATTGAAGTCTTCTTGAAGTCTATCAAAAGCTGTTTTAGAGTCTTTATGTATGGTATATATAGTGGTGTCATCAGCATAAATAAATATTTTACTGTGTTTAATGGCTTCATTCATGTCGTTTACGAACAGGTTATATAGTGTAGGTGAAATAATGCTGCCTTGAGGGTTACCTTGTGTTCCTTCTACTGCGTCACTGATAGTGTTATTGACCATAACTGCCATTTCCCTGTTTTTCAGATAGCTTTCAAATAGTTTGTAAGTCGTGCCTCTTATTCCAATATCGTGTAATTTAGCAAGTAGTTTATTGTGATTTATTGTGTCAAATGCTTTTTAAAAGTCAAGAAAAAGTACCATTATGTGATTGTTCTTATTTAAGGCATTATTTATTACATTGGCAAATTCAGCCAGGAGTAGTTCAGTACTTTTCCCCTTCCTAAAACCGTATAGGTGTCCCTTTAAAATATCATATTTATTGAGGAAATTCTTCAATCTCTTATCCAAGCATTTTTCCATTATTTTGTGGAGGATTGATAAAATGCATATTGGTCTGTAGTTGCCAAAGTCTAAGTGATCGCCATTCTTATATATTGGTTTAATAATTGTGTATTTCAGATATTTTGGTATTATGCCTGATTCGAATATCTTGTTTATGAGATGTGTTATGATTGGTATAGTTTTTTTTGGATGTTGCCTTTATGTCTTTCAAGCGTATATTGTCTACCCCAGGCGATTTGTCTGTTTTGAATTCCTTAATTATGTTTTCTATTTCATATTCATCAGTTTCAAGTAATGTAAAGGAATTCATTAATGTGTTTCTATTTGATTGCCATATGTTGATACTACAGTTATGAGCTAGGCTGTTTATTTTTTCACTAAAGGTATTGATGAATTTATTGACTATCACTTCGTTAGTATAATGTAATATTAAATGTTTGTTTATGACTTCATTGACAGTTTGTGTTTTCCGACCTGTTATATCATTAATGACTTTCCACATTCCTTTATTATCGTTTTTGGAACTATTTATCTTATTGATGTTTTGTTTTGTTTATTAGCTTATTTAATTTGTTTCTGAAAGCTTTGTATTCATTTTTTATTGTAATATTATCCTTGTTTCTGAGCATTGTTTTGTAAAGTCTGTCTCTTTCCTTACATTGTATTTTTAGGTCATAAGTGAACCATTGTTTGCTTCTTCTGTGTTTACGAGTTGTTATGTAAGATGCTTTTTGGTAGATTTCCTTAAATTTGGTTGTTATATTGTTATATATGTCATTAGGTTTTTTTAATTCAAGGCAATCTGTCCAGTCTGTGTTGTTAAGGCTTGTGTGTATTATAGCATCGTTCATTAGCGTAATGTACGATTCATTATCTTGTAATTGTGTCTTATCATTTTTTGGCCAAATACCTGCATATGTTATGTAGTGGTCCGAGATATCTGATTGTATGACTGCAGAAGTATATTGATCTAGTCTGCTACGATAGTATATGTGATCAATACATGATCTCGAGTCTAAATTTGGATCATAACGAGTACATTGAGTGATAAGTGGTAGGAAAACATGAGATGCCATAATATTTGTATATTTGATAGCCGATAGACTGATGTCATTAGATAAAGCATCAATGTTGATATCTCCTAAAATGGCGTATTCGCTGTACTTACTAGTGTGTTGTGTTATATGTGTCTCCAGTTCATCAAGAAAGACATTTATGTTAGTGCTAGGTGGTCTGTAAATGCATGTTAATCCAATCTTTTTGTTCATGTGAAGTATTTCTATTACCATTGATTCATGAGTATTGGAAATGTATGAATTGTGTGTTCTAATACCCATGTTGTTCTTTACATATATGGCTATGCCTCCTCCTTTACGATTTGTTCTATTACAAAATACAGCATTAAAATTATCCAAAGTAAATAGGTAATTATTAGATTCAAGTATGTTAATTTCTGTTAAGCAAATAATATCCAGATCATTAATTTTCTTGCCTAAGGTTATGGTTAAATAATCCCAGTTTTTTTATATAGATTGAATATTTAGAGAGAGGATATTGATTTCAGCATTATTTCTAGTCTTATTACCATTTTCGATGAAATCGGGTATATTGAGAAATGTGAGTTCATTTTGTATTCCAGAAACATTTATATTGCTGTCCCAACTGTTCATAATATCAATTAATATAATAATTCAATATTAATTCTTTCTTTTTGGCGGTGGGGGGGGGGGGGGGGTACCTAATTTTGTTAATGTCTTCTTCACGGGAGATTCTCAATATACCAGATTCGTCGTTTTTTCGCGCTAGTATTTTGCCGTTTTTAGCCCAAATGAATTTCCAGTTATTTTCTCTGGCCTGATTTTTAGTTTTCCATAGTAACTCCCTGTAAAATGACGTTAGACTTTCGTTAATGAAGAACCTAGATTTAGTGTTCCCATGAGTGAGGAAATTTTGTCCTTTTCTTTTCTGTAAAAATTCATTCTTTTTGGATATGGAGTTGAATTTTACCACTATTGGGGGGATTTTGTTCTTTCTTTGCAGTGGGGGCCTATAAACTTCCTCTACATCAAACATGTTTAGATCTACTTCTAGAGTCTCAGCAATTTTGTGGATGATTTCATCCAGGCATATAATAATAATAATAATAATAATAATAATAATAATAATAATGATGTTTTTGGCTTTACGTCCCACTAACTACTAAAATTCCGTGGTGGTCGCTTAGTTCGCTGGTCGCTAAATTCACAGAAATGTTGACCTTCGAGGCGCAGGTAAAATTTCGTGATGGTCGCTTAGTTCGCTGGTCGCATTTTCCTTGTTTGATAGGCTATTATTATTAAGTATGAGCTCGGACGAAGAACTTCTCCTTCTCCTATTTGCTTTGCAAAACACAAAGAAGAAAATACAATTTGGGTGCACGCCATCATTAAAAAGAGAGAGCAATTAGGAGAATACCCCCGCATATGTATCGAAATGAGTCACATAAAGGTAGGTGTTTCAAGTATTTTCGTATGTCGCGAGAATGTTTCGAGGAATTGAACGATTCCATGCTTCAGTCTTCTTTAAATCATTGTTATAATGTTCGTGTGAACTGTCGAACAAATGTGTGTATTTACGCATAGTTTCAATAAATACTTCAGTTTGGTAAGGCGACATGGCGGTCAGGCGGTCAATCTGTATATTTGTACACAGGGGTGAATCTAGGGGAGGGCGAGGAGGGCGACCGCCCAGGGCCCCACGGTCTAGGGGGCCCCGCGGCATGGATTTTTTAAAATTTAATTAATTCATTCATTCATTGTACTTTTCAAACTAATTTATAATTCATATTCCTTTTAGGTAGATTTCATTAGAAAGCTAACTATTGCAATGGGTCCCATGTTTCGACTTCCGGAAAATTTCGACATATCTTCGCGTTTCACATCCCCCAGACCCCAAAACCACCGTCAGTTCAAAAGTTTATATATAATATATGTATATATATATATATATATATATCAGTTTCTTGTGGACACGATAACTGCCGTAATTTTGCACCAATCACTTTGAATTTTCTACCTATAAAATCTCGGTCGAGTTCGTTACTGGGCTAAATCGGTCGAAGGGGGTGAAAATGGGGGGCTTTTTTTTTTCGAAAAAGTGAAATATTGCTATAACTCTCTTAATATGTGAAATATCGAATCCGTTCAAAGTTCATACTATGTGTCGGATAAAGCCCAAAAATGTATGTTTGAAGAGTTTTTTTATAGCATCATTCATTGACCAAAGGGGTGGGAAAAGTGGGTTTTTCGGGAAACATTAATCATATCTCTCTTAATAGGCACAATATCAAAACCGTACAAAATGGACAATATTCCCCTAATAATTACCTAAAACTTTTGTCTGAAAGAATTTTTGATATGACCCACCATTACGCCAAGGGATGAGAAAAATGATTTCGGAATTATAAGAAAATGCCAAGAGCTATCAGAGGTTGCCATGGCAACACTACTAAATTGATGAGGGATGAGCCATCAGACGTTGCCATGACAACGCACTTGCACGAGATCAGACTCAGAATTCCATCTGAGTAAGTGTGAAGCGGCTTCGGTGACGTAACTGGTAGCATGCTGAACTTCTATGCCCAAAGTCGTGGGTTCAAAGCCGGCCGAAGTCGTCGGATTTTCTAAGAGCGCTAAACATCCCTCAGTATGCTTTCCTTTGGAGGGGAAGTTCCAACGTTCGTTGCGAGTTGCTGGTTGCGGTGGCATCCAGTAGCCAAGTTCACAGCTAGGTGTCGTTGACGGCAGTATCTGGTAGCAACATTAGGAACTACTGCTTGAAATTGACCGTCTGCAGTCCTTATCTGAATTACAGACTAATACAGCCATCACAATTCACACCGTTTATCAGACAGATTCTACACTTACCCAAAGTACACGGGGTTACATGACCGCGTTATCGCATCCCTAAAACTGAGGAACCAAGCAAACTCTCTGCGGGAGATATAATTTTGCGTGAAGAAGTAACAGACCGTTACATAGTTACACATCAGTGTCGAAACCTTGCATAAGGGCAGTGTGACCACAAGTATATAAATGGACCCCAAATGACAAGAAGGTTACGGTCCCCATAAGACAATAAAATGTTTAAAATATGCATAAAATGACGAAAAACAAAGTTAATTATGCTCCAATTATAAAAAACTTTCTCGCAATCAATGAGGTCTGATCCTTCTACGATCCTTCTGCCTATTTTCGCCTATCCCCAAGTTTGCTCGGTGAAATCTACCTCCGCCTTCCGGCGTGCCGAGAGGACTTTTTTTCAGTGCAGCTATGACCTCCCGTGACCGTTAAGCAAGTTAAGATTTCAGTGAAATAATAGAAGAATTCACCCGGGAAAAGGGTCTCAGAGTAATACTTTAATATTTCATAGTTTATATAATCTTCTTAAAGGGGACTTAAAGGTTTCTTTCGTATTATTTAAAAAATGTACTGTTGTTTGAACATTGTATCTTACTTCAAGTTTAGCAAGCCCTCACCAGATGTCAGATTAGGACAGTGATCATCGTCTCCACTGCCCGCTGTAGGGGGCAGCATACCTGCTAACTTCTTCCCTGCCGGGGGGAGAGTAAGACAGTGAGTCTCTGAGTGACAGCGGTAACGGTCGGTTGCGTGATGTTAGACAATGGCGTAGTCGGTGTAACAAACACCTACATTCAGTGTTTCTTTTGTGTGTAAATATGTGTAGGGAGTGTTTTCTTATCGTGTATGCCGTGTTTATTTAAGTTGTGTAAATATACTGTAGTAATAATTCCACAGAGATCCAGTGATATGAATCAGTTACCTACCTCGTGCTCTATACATACAGTCCATTTCTATCCTCGTACTATCTTTAGCCAAACCTTGTATATATATCCTCACCTCAAAACAACTCTTTTCATGGTCCTCGACGGGCCGGATGTCTGTGGAATCTTCGTTAATGTGATATTAGCACGTGTATTTTGGCGGGACTGAAGCATCATAGCAGCCATGTTGGCAAAGAATACTACTGTTTCCGATAGCAGTCATCTTGGCAAGGAATAAACGGCTTCCGATAGCAACCATCTCGGCACGGAATACTACAGCTTCCGATGGCAGCCATGTTTGCCCCATCCACTTCGTATGTCGTCATCTTGGTTCCAGTCTACAGCAACCAGTAATCTCCTGTCAGCGCCGGAGTTTATACGACAGCCACGCAGACCAACTTCGATATTCTACACCGCAGCTTCAGTAAGTACATGCTCAGTTTCTGATTCCTATTATTTCCCACCATGGATTCCAAAGAAAAACAACTCCTTGTTAAGACTAGAGGCCTAGCGAAAGCCAGCATCACACGTGTGTATAACTTTGTGGTTAACTTCAAATCAGGATCAAGTATAAATGCAATTAAGGCCAGACTAGACGATCTACCCAGAATAAGAGAAAAGTATGACAAAGCGCAAGACAAGTTAGAACTGGAGGATGAAACTGAGGATCATAGTGAAGATCGTGACAGTTTCGAATCATTGTACTATGACGTAGTAGATAAAATAACAACATTGATAGAACAGAGTGCAGAATTACGGTTGAGACAAGGCAACCTTTCCGGTGGTAACACTCATTCCCACTCTGGTCCATTCAAGAGAGAACTCGCACTGCCAACTATTAAATTGCCATCCTTTGGGGGTAACATTACTGATTTTCGACACTTTTCTGATACGTTTACCAGTCTGGTCATAAACAATGACTCACTTGAAGATATCCAAAGGTATCATTATTTGTTATCTTCACTTACAGGGGAAGCTCATGAACAAATTAAGAATCTTCCCATAACAACCACAAATTTCAAGATTGCATGGCAGACAGTCTGTCAAAGGTACAACAACCCTAAGCTCATTGCAACGTCTCACATTAAGAAACTTTTAAACCTTCCATCTGTAAGCAAAGAGTCATCCACAGATATACGATCACTGCTAAATCAAGTTTCAAGTAATCTGAATGCAATTGAGGCACTTGAACTTGACATTCCTTTACATGAAATGCTCGTATCACAGTTGATTCTTCAACAAGTTGATGAGGTCAGCAGAAAACAATGGGAGCTGACGTCATCAAAATTGAAATTTGCAAGACTAGATGAATTATGTCGATTTTTAGAAGACAGATGCCATGCCCTTGAACTAACCAACTCAAATCAGACCTCCAAACCAGTGGTGTCGTCCCACCCACGACATGTTACTGACATCAAACACACTAAACCAGTAAGACAGGTTTATGTCTCTACTGGCAATAATTGTTTATTTTGTGATGGTGTTCATCCTCTATACAAATGTTTAGGTTTTTCTGGCAGCAGTATCCAACAACGTATGGACTTTGTCAAACAACATAAATTGTGTTCAAATTGTCTTAGGCCTGGACACATTGTTGGCAATTGTTCTTCGGGCTCCTGTTATTCATGCGGCCTGAAACATCACACCCTACTTCATCGACCCAATAAACCTGTCACGCGGAGGCAGTAGGAAGCCACACCTGCAAGACACAGCGGCGCTGATGTCAACCAGCAACAAACGGTTTCAGCCACGTATTGTTCGATAAAGGCAAAGCCTCAGACCCAGATACTACTCTCCACTGCTCTGGTTAAGGTACGTGATGGCTATGGAAAGCTGCAAACTTGTAGAGCGCTCCTAGACTCATGTAGCCAGGCACACTTCGTCACATATGCCTGTGCAGAACGGCTCAGCTTACGGAAGGTTCGAAACCGAATACCAATACAAGGTATAAGCAACGCTACTACAGAATCTCGTCACAGTGCTACCGTTAATGTTCACTCCATGCACAGCGAATACCAAGTAGAAATTAACTGTGCTGTGTTGCCAAGAATTTCCGCTGATCTCCCAGGATCGTACATTAATTTCGCTGACTGGGGCATTCCTGAAGAGCTACCTCTAGCCGACTCGACGTTCAACCAACCTGGGCGAATTGACATGCTGATTGGTGCGGAGGTATTCTTTCAGCTTCTTCGACCGGAAAGACAAGTGAGACGAGGTGACTACCCTGTCCTCCAGAACACAGAATTCGGGTGGATTCTCGCAGGGCGTTTTCAGTTAGACAGAACGGCCGAAGCACCTTCGCAGACCGTACAGTCCTTCTTCACCACGAGTGACAATTCCCTTGACCATCTAGTTCAACGCTTCTGGGAATTAGAAGATATTAATAAGCCAATCAGATCGAAGGACGACCTGGAGTGTGAGAAACATTTTACTGCCAACACCAGGAGAGATGCTGACGGAAGATTCACGGTACAGCTTCCACTGCGTGAGGACTCTACAGAGCTTGGTGACTCGCTCCCATTGGCCATGTCGCGGCTTCATCATCTCGAGAGACGATTAAGTAGAAACACCCAACTCAAGAATGACTACGTGAACTTTCTGGAGGAATACGAAGCTCTGGGACACATGGAGGCTATCGACACGTCGCACCCTAATGAGCATAGCTATTACATGCCCCATCACCCAGTTATTAAAGAGGCAAGCTCTACCACGAAGACGAGGGTGGTGTTTGATGCTTCTGCCACCACTACGAGCGGGAAATCACTCAACAACATACTCCGAATTGGGCCGACCATCCAGCAAGATATCTGGTCTATCATTACAAGATTCCGTACTCACCAAGTGTGCTTCACAGCAGACATTCGCCAGATGTATCGACAAGTAAATGTTGATAGTCGTGACTGCAACCTTCAGAGAATCGTATGGCGCCGATCGCCGGAGGAACACATAAGACACTACCGGCTAAAAACTGTCACGTACGGAACAGCTTCAGCACCCTTCCTCGCTACTAGGTGCCTTCAGCAGCTCGCCATTGAGGAGTCGTGCAACTTACCCAAGGCAGCAGAAGTTCTCCAGAGAGATTTCTATGTGGACGACTGCATGTCTGGGACGGAAACCCTCGAGAAAGCTCTGCGAACTCAAGAACAACTCATCGATCTCCTTCAAAGGGGAGGTTTCCAACTTCGAAAATGGTGTTCCAATCATCCACGACTACTCGAAGCTGTTCCTCCAGAATACAGAGAAGCCCAGCTGCCCCTTCAACTCGATAGCGGAAATAACGTTAAGACGTTAGGACTCTTGTGGCATCCTGCCAACGATCAGCTGCAGATTGTGAATGGTACCGGGATTACTAACTTCAACGGACCGGTTACAAAAAGAAAGGTACTTGCAGTCATAGCATCAATATACGATCCGTTGGGACTGATGGGTCCATTCATCATCTCCTGCAAGTATTTCCTGCAGCAACTCTGGCAACTTCGCTTAGGATGGGATGAGAACCTACCTAAAGAACTGCTTCAGCGCTGGGAGCATCTACACAATCAGCTGCCTTTGGTCAGCCGAATTCGTATCGACAGACTAGTGCTAACGAAGGGCATTGTCACTAACATTCAACTGCACGGTTTTTCAGACGCGTCTGAGAAAGGATACGGATGTTGCATTTACATAAGATCGGAAAACCAACAGGGTGAACGCATCACAAGGCTACTGTGCGCTAAATCTAAGGTCGCCCCACTAAAAAGGGTCTCCATTCCTCGTCTCGAGTTGTGTGGAGCACTGCTGCTAGCTCGTCTTCTCAAGAAGGTAACATCGGTGTTAAATTTGACCATTAGCGGCATCCATTTGTGGACAGATTTGACGATCGTTCTTTCATGGATTGCAGCTTCACCCATACGGTGGAAAACGTTTATTGCCAACAGAGTTTCGGAGATTCAAGACAGCACATCGATTGCAGATTGGAAGCACGTTCCTTCAGGAGACAATCCTGCGGACCTGATTTCACGGGGACTCACTCCAGACGCCCTTATTGCTAAGTCACTTTGGTGGAATGGACCACCGTGGCTTGCGGAAAATACTCGATCATGGCCTAACTCAACCCCTTCTGCGGATACCCAGGACATCCCAGAACAGCGGGAACCTGTGGTCAGTCTCGTGGCGCTTCAACCTGAAGATGAGCTCATGCAGCGATTCTCTAAACTTGCACGTCTGCAGAGAGTGACAGCTTACTGCCTCAGATTTGCAGCTAACGCCAAACTTCGTCATACGGAAAGGAAGACTGGTGAATTAGACCTTCAAGAGTTACGTTCAGAACTATATGCATGTATCAGGAACGTCCAAGCATCAGCATATGGTGCAGAGATTCATGCTATTCGTAGTACAAGGGCAATTAGTAAGAAGAGCAAGCTTATATCCCTTAATCCATTCCTCTGTGATCAAGGACTTCTTCGAGTTGGTGGCAGATTACAACAATCGGAGCTCCCTTTCAACCAACAACATCAAATAATCTTGCCCCCAAGTCACCATCTAACTAAATTGATAATCGAGAACGAACATCGACGAATGTTACATGCTGGGTGCCAACTGCTACTCTCCTCTCTTCGCCAGCAATACTGGATACCAAATGGAAGGAATACCATTCGGAAGATAATACACCATTGTCTCATCTGTCACAAGCTCAAGGCAAAAAATGCCCAGCAACTAATGGGTCAGTTGCCGAACTACAGAGCATCACCTGCCAATCCATTTGTTCACTGTGGGATTGATTACGCTGGCCCACTGTACATAAAATCAGGATCTCGTAAAAACAGCGCGAGAGTTAAATGTTACATATCAATTTTTGTATGTATGTCTACTAGGGCTATTCACCTGGAAATTGTTAGCAGCATGACAACCCAGGCCTTTCTTGCTGCTCTCAAACGCTTTATCTCACGACGAGGAAGACCTGCGCACATATATTCGGACAACGGCAGAAACTTCGTAGGCGCAGACAAGGAACTTCGGGAACTGCAGAGATTGTTCGACGAAGAACATCACCAACGAGAGATCTCAAATTTCGCTAGCACTGAAGGCATTCAGTGGCACTTCATTCCGCCACAGGCTCCACACTTTGGAGGTATTTGGGAGGCTGGCGTCAAGTCATTAAAACATCATCTTCGACGAGTGATGGGCACGGCATACCTTACCTTTGAAGAACTGGCAACACTCACAACACAAATCGAAGCATGTCTAAACTCTAGGCCTCTAATCCCCCTAGCCGATGATCCCGACGACATAATGGCTATCACCCCAGGTCACTTTCTAATTGGAAGACCTATCACTACCCTTCCCGAACCAGATCTGAGTAATGTACGCCTCAATGTACTCTCTAGATGGCAGCAACTGCAACGGCAGCTCCAAGGATTCTGGAAGGCGTGGTCAGCAGACTACCTCTCCCACCTGCAGCAGAGGAGTAAATGGACACTACCAAGCAATAATGTGCAGCCAGGCACATTAGTGATCGTCAAAGAAGACAACGTCCCCAAACTGTGCTGGAAGCTCGCAGTGATCGATCAGGTCCACCCTGCCGCTGATGGACTTGTACGCGTCGCCACAATCCGTACTTCTACTGGAGTATTCAAAAGGCCAATTACAAAACTTTGTCCTCTTCCCACTTCTGAAGGCGACGATATCTGAACGTAGTGTGTCTTGTTTTGTATTCATCCTCATGTTTGTTTGTTTATTTTACATTGTGTTTGGAAAAAAGTGTTTAACCCTTTTTTGGCGGGCGGCATGTTTGAACATTGTATCTTACTTCAAGTTTAGCAAGCCCTCACCAGATGTCAGATTAGGACAGTGATCATCGTCTCCACTGCCCGCTGTAGGGGGCAGCATACCTGCTAACTTCTTCCCTGCCGGGGGGAGAGTAAGACAGTGAGTCTCTGAGTGACAGCGGTAACGGTCGGTTGCGTGATGTTAGACAATGGCGTAGTCGGTGTAACAAACACCTACATTCAGTGTTTCTTTTGTGTGTAAATATGTGTAGGGAGTGTTTTCTTATCGTGTATGCCGTGTTTATTTAAGTTGTGTAAATATACTGTAGTAATAATTCCACAGAGATCCAGTGATATGAATCAGTTACCTACCTCGTGCTCTATACATACAGTCCATTTCTATCCTCGTACTATCTTTAGCCAAACCTTGTATATATATCCTCACCTCAAAACAACTCTTTTTTTTTAAAAATGTACTGTAGTGCATTCAAAATATTGCAACTGTTCTTTATTTTATTATTATTATTATCAAACTATTTTCCATTTGCTTTGATATTTTTTAAATTTCCTACTGTTGTGGGCCCCACCTTATCATATCGCACAGGGTCCCGCAAGGCCTGGATCCGCGACTGATTGTACAACCGGATCGCTCGTCTTCGCGACAAAGACTAGCGGGTGACGGTAGACAGCGTTCTGTGTGCCAGAGTTGATGCAACTTTGGGAAATACAACTGGACCGCCTTGGTCAGATATCGCTTCCTACCGCGACAGACCGCTTTCTCTGTGGCCGAGCCTTTACACCTCGAACTCTCCGAACTGAGCCCTCGTCATTAGCCAGAATGGCGGCAATAAGACAGTCCTGTCGATCGTAAGTATCAAAACAAAGCCATGTGCCACAACACCGATAAGAGGCAGGTCAGTGACCTTGCTTTCTCCCTCCAGTCCCCTTAATAACGGACCATCTACCGCGCCCTCACAACAAGGGTAGGCGGGGCTGGGCTTTTGGACATCGTGGTAATTTAGCCCCGGGTACTGCTCGGATCCAAGCTCTATGAACTTGCGGGGTGAGGTGAAAGAGCAGGGTACGGTCGGACGAGACCAGCCCACCGTGATATCTGGTATTCCAATACTGCTAACATTCGGCCGTTTCTCAAACCACTGTGGGGTTACGAATGAGTGAGTGAGTCACCGAGCAATGTGTTTGGTTCCGTACTATGCACGGCGGCTTCGGTGGCGTAGTCGGTAGCATGCTGAGCTTCTATGCCCAAGATAGCGGGTTCAAACCCGGCCGAAGCCGACGCATTTTTTAAGAGCGTTAAAATCCCTCTGTATGCCTTCCTTCGGAGGGTAAGTAAAGCCGGCGGTCACATGTCATAGATTTATGGCATGTTAAAGAACCTTCCAGTAATTACACCTGTGTGAAGCTAAATTGTATAGGTTAAGAATGTAAACAACGCTCTTAGGTTTCTACGTTCGTTGCCAAGAGCCGACTGCGGTGGCGTCTAGTAGCTAAGTTCTGAAATTGGCCTGGTAGTCGTTGACGGTGGCGCTTGGCGGCAAAAGTAGGAACTATTTGAAAAATTCTAAGTTGCAGTACTTAAATTAATAATGAATACAGTTATCACAATTAACACCGGTTATCAGACAGATTCTACACACACCCAAAGTACACGGGGCTACATGACCGCATTGTCGCAGCCCCTAAACCTAAGTACCAACCAACCAACTAAGCACGGACCGAGAAACCTCATCACTCAACACCATTACTCATAGTCCGCGATGCACATTCCTCTCAGGTTCACGCAGCTTAGACCCGAGTAGTACTTGGGTTGTTATCTGTCGTAGCAGGGGCGTAAAACTCCTCGCAATGGTGGGGGAGTCAAATTTATAAACTGCGCTTGCCTAACTACCAGGGAATGGTTTATTTTGGGTGGGTGGAGGGCGGGGTTTTACCCTCGGACTAAGCGAGGGATCCCACCTTACCGCCACTGGCAGTGTCCTGGAACTTGAGATTCTGAGTCGGGGATACAACTGGTGAGTGTGACTAGCACGTCGTCCAGGCGGCCTCACACCTGCAAAGCGAACAGGGGCCCTGATGAAGGGATGGGAAGAGTGGGGCGGATAGACAGGGAAGAGGGAAGGAGGCGACCGTGGCCTGACGGGAGGTAAAATCCCGGCATTTGCCCGAAGACGAAGTGGAAAACCACTTCGAGGATGGCTGAGGTGGGAATCGAACCCCCTCTACTCATTTGAACCACCCGAGGCTGAGTAGTCCTCATACCACCTTTCAAATTTCGTGGCAGAGCCGGGAATCGAACCGTGGACCTCCTGGGCGGCAGCCAATCATGCTGAACACTACACCATGGAGGCGACATAGGGTTTAAGACTTTAAAGCTCGAAATAACACGGCAATGTACGCCCAACGCTATATTTAAAATAAGAAGATTTTTATTCAATATTTCTAATCAAAATACAGTCAGAATATGAAATGCTGGAGCTCCACGACACAAACGTGTCGCTGTATTCAACAGACGGGTGTGTTACTGTTTCCGACTGAACTAATTGCACCAAACTGACACCAGATGCATTAGAAGTCGAATGCCAAGCTCGAATAAAATGGCGCGCGCACAGTTGTTCCCGGCAGGAGTAATGATTCTGTGTGTTGTGTCTCTCAGTATCTTACCGGGGCTCAGAAATAATAATTCGAAACAGGGGCGTATATACAATTTTTTTTGGAGGCGGGGGGGATGACTATCCTGGAGAATTCTGAGTATTTTCAGAGGATTGTCACCGCAAAATACTCAGAAATATCAACCAATATCTTAGAGCACATAACTTTGTGTAATTATTTTAGATAAGAGTTATTGTAAAATGCTAAGTTTACGCTATATAGTCTACAATTTGTGGCAATACAGAAATAATTGTAAAATACAACTCAACACACAAATACAATTTTATACTTAATGAATTTTCTATGGAGTATGAATGACAAATGTCTAAATATTTGTCAATTTACTAAGCTGAAAGGTAAACAGTTCTTCTTTCTACAAATTGATAATTTATTCCTCAAAAGTACCGTACTGTGGAATTCTCAGTTTGGCTCACAAGGCTGAGTGTACCCCGTTCCAGCCCTAAGACCAGAATTAAAGTTTCTTGGTAGAGCCGGGAATCAAACCGGACCTCCGGGGCGGCAGCCAAGAATGCTAGCCACTACACCACGAGGTAGTCTAATTTCAATCTTAATATTGTTTACTAGCTGTACCCGGCATGCGTTGCAATGCCAATCAAAGAATGTGTTGGCGTTGTAACTTTGTATGTTGAAGTGCTTTTGGATTCCCAATATGTTTTTCTTTTTCCGTTAACCACCCCTAAACTATTGTAAAATTGATTTACAATCTTAAAAAATATCATGGGAGCGTGCTCAACAACTCACCAAAGTTTCATCGCAATGAAATGACTTGGTTGAAACGATTCACGTGCTGTCGCTCAGCAATTGAATCTACTCGTGCGCTACCAATTGTAAAATGGATTTACTAATTCAGAAATATTTGCGGGAGTGGAAACAACATATATCCAAATTTTATTGCAATCGCATGAATGGTATATGAACGCATACGGATTTTTTTTAAACGATACGTGCGCCGTTACTCATTTGTTGAATCAACTCGTTCGCTACCTATTGTAAATAGGATTTACTAAGTCAGAAACCTTTCCTGGAGTGTGCACAACAATTCAACCAAAGTTTCATAACAATCGGATGAATGGTATATGAACGCATACGGGACTTTGTTGAATCGCTTCGCGCGTCTTCGCTCATTTGTTGAATCTACTTGTGCGCTACCTATTGTAAAATGGATTTACTAAGCCTGAAACTTTCCCTGGAGTGTACACAACAACTCACCCAAATTTAGTCTCTATCGGACGATTGGTATATGAACGCATACGGGACTTGGTTGAGACGCTTCACGCGTCGTCGCTCATTTGTTGAATTTACTCGGGCGCTACCTATTATAACATGGATTTACTAAGCCAGAAACCTCGCTTCTAGTGTACACAACCTCTCACCCAAGTTTCATCGCTATCGGAAGAATGGTATGTGAACGCATACAGGACTTTGTTGAAACGCTTCACCCGTCGTCGCTCATTTGTTGAATCTACTCGTGCGCTACCTATTATAACATGGATTTACTAAGCTAGAAACCTCGCCTGTAGTGTACACAACCTCTCACCCAAGTTTCATCGCTATCGGACGAATGGTATGTGAACGCATACAGGACTTTGTTGAAACGCTTCACCCGTGTTCGATCATTTGTAGAATCTACTCGTGCGCTACCAATTGTTAAGTGTATTTACTAAGCCAGAAATCTTCCCTGAAGTGTACACAACCTCTCACCCAAGTTTAATCGCTATCGGACCAATGGTATGTGAACGCATACAGGACTTTGTTGAAACGCTTCGCACGTCGTCGCTCATTTGTTGAATCTACTCGTGCGCTACCTATTGTTAAGTGGATTTACTAAGCCAGAAACCTTACCTGAAGTGTACAGAACATCTCAGCCAAGTTTCATCGCAATGGGATGAATGATATATGAACGCATGTGGGACTGTCTTGAAACAAACGTACGCCATTTTATTGAAGCTACTCGCGCGCCATCTATTGAAAATTGGATTTGCTACGCCTATAACATTTCCGAGACTGTGCACAACAACTCACCAACATTTGATCGCAATCGGATGAATTGCATATAAACGCATCGCCATTACACATTTGTTTAAACTACTCACGCGCTATTTATTTTGAAATGGATTAACTACGCCTAAGAACATCCCAAAAGTGTGTACAACAACTCACCAAAATTTAATCGCAATCGGATGAATGGTTTATGAACGCATAAAAGACGAACAGACAGACATTCCTTAATATATATATACTAGCTGTTACCCGCGGCTTCGCCCGCAATAACATTTGGATTCCCGTTATAACATTAGTTAAATAGATAGATAAGCATGGGTCCTAGTTAGTGGAAAATAATTCTAATCACCTGAAACCAAAAATGCATGGGACGAAAGAAAAACATCAAAATATCATGTTGGTTTCCGACCCTAAAAAAACGTGAAAAATATAATAAAGTATTAAAAAAACTATTTTTTTGAAATTTCTTTCGAATCAATTTTTATGTCATTCCTGGGACTTAGAAAATTTCGGCCAAAAAGTACAAAATCATTAATAACTCCCTAAATATTCGTCGTATGATGAAATAGCAAGAGACAAAAAAGATGTAATGTGTTATTGTCTACAACATAGGCTATGTATAATTTTACACTCAGACATATTACGTTTCCACCCCCACCCCCATAATTTCACCCCTCCCCATGGGCCCCTTAAATTGGATTTATGAAAAAACGGCCAAACACCTATTTACTTATTTTTTTATGCTGATTTTTTTCCGCTGAGTTACAAACTCCTCGCCTGTGTCGTTTATGAGATACACGCTCCGTTAGGAATCTTTCAACCCCCACTTTTCACCCCTTTCACCTCATAATACACACCACATCGAAAAACCCTCAGACACATGTCTTCTTATTTTTAATGATGAGTTTATATGCCGAGTATCACATCCCCCAATGAAACCAATCGGGAAATGCAGGTCTATCCCCTCAACACCCCTTTAGAACCTGAATATCCAAAAATCCTTTCTTAGTGGGCGTTTGCGGCCCTTGAGGAAGCTGCATACCAAATTTTATTCCAATCCGTTCGGTGATTTCTGAGATTTCGTGATGAATGAATGAGTCAGTCAGTCAGTCAGTCAGTCAGTGAGTGAGTGGTATTTGAGCTTTATATAGTAGTTATAAAATATATATATATAAGATAACTTAGCCAATAAGTTTCGATTAGGGTACAACCAAATTTACAATTACACTGACCGGCAAAAAAAAGTGGAACAGTTAAAAAAAAGTAATATAAATAGTATAAATCTAGCCTTGAAAAAGGTTTAATCACATTTTAAAAGCTTTTCATGCATTAGAACAAACATCTGAAACATCCGTGAATAGAAATTGATAATATGACTTTTCTTAGGGTGGTTTATTACCACCAATTACCCCCAATCCTCGATGAGCCTATCTTAATGGTTTTATGGCGGGAAGCGGACTGGAAGCGTTTAAGGTTTATGAGTGTTGCCGCTCGCTTATTGTTGTTCTAGGGATAACAACTGGCACTTGTTGAACACGTGTGAACCATTGTCACACATTTTAGCAAGTTATCCATTTGCAGTTCACACTAAAACATGCCTCTTAGCCGTGAAGAAGCTGCACAGGCAGTTGCATTGGTGGAGGATGGCCGCAGCTTCCGTTATGTTGCTGAGGTCATTGGATCATCTCTCGGTAGCATACATCGTGCAGTGCAACGTTACAGAGAGCTCCGAACATACGACAGGAGACGAGGGTCAGGCCGTAGAAGAAGCACAAGTGCCAGGGATGACAGATTTCTCACCCTCCAAGTTCTGCATGATCGGCATACCACAGCAGTTCAGGCACGAAATCAACTGGAAAATGTCAGAAATGTGAGAGTGAGTGAGCGAAAAGTAAGAAGAAGGTTTGAAGAAGCTCATCTTTCGTCCAGGAGACCTGAACGTGGACCTGCACTCGAACGGCATCACAGAGAGGCGCGTCTTCGCTTCGCAAGGCACCATCTGGGATGGACTCACGAGCAGTGGGCCTCTGTTCTCTTCACTGACGAGAGTCGCTTTAACCTTAGATCTCCTGATGGAAGAGAAAGAGTGTGGAGAAGGCGCGGAGAGAGGTACAGCCCTGTTGCTTTCTCCTCCAGGACTCCATTTGGAGGTGGCTCGGTTATGGTGTGGGGTGGCATCAACGTTATGGCCCGCACTGAGTTGGTGTGCATCGATCACGGGACGCTCAATTCCCAAAGGTACATCGAAGAGATCCTGATGAACCATGTGATGCCCTTTGCGCCTTTCATTGGTCAGAATTTCATGCTGATGCAGGATAATGCCCGCCTCATACTGCTCGCTGTGTTGTACAATATCTGCAGGAAGTGGAGATTCAAACCCTGGACTGGCCAGCTCGTAGTCCTGACTTGAACCCCATCGAACATGTTTGGGATACGCTTGGAAGGAACGTCAGACAGCATGACCACACCACCTTGGCACAACTGAGAACATCGCTGCTGGAGGAATGGGATCGCATCCCGGCAGATGCCATTCGACGAGTTGTGAACAGTATGCCTGAGCGTTTAAAAGCTGTCATAGACGCTCAAGGTGGAAACACCCGTTTTTAGTGACCAGTGTTCTCTTGCAGTGCAGTGCAAACATTAATACTGTTTTGTTCGGCAATACGTTTGATAAACACCAGCCCAAAAGAGCATTACAAAAAAATAGAAAATTGTAAGATTTGCAAAATGTAACGAAATTTGTGAGTTAAAGCGTGTTGTAAAACATGATTCGGTATTTTCTGTTGCCAACCATCTAAATTTACATGGATAATGCAAATATTGGAAAACCGATACATTTTAGTGGAATAAATTAAGAAATTACATAAAAATTAAAGTGTTCCACTTTTTTTGCCGGACAGTGTATTTTATTATTTTACCAAAGCAACACTTTCTTAATTATTATTGACTTTTTGTAAAAGGTAGCGAATTGAAGCTAAGACTGTTATAGGACCAGGATGTTGATGACGTAAAAAAGATTAAAAAATGCACTATAAAATGAAGAAAATGATCTTATAATAATAAATTCACCAATATTTCGTAAATGACATCTTAAGCTCAAACTGAAAAGTCAATCAAAATAGATTTTTAGCACTTAACAAAAGGTTCATGTTCTCTTTAGTCTGCGTTGCACTGCAGAACGAATGTCATTCTGATGTTGTCAAATATAAATGATCTGCGGTTATCAGCCAACAAGATTTTATATCTGGAAAAACTGCGTTCAACATCCACTGATGTGATCGGAGCGTACTTGAAATGAGGAAGGTCGTTTGCTGCTAAATCCTCCCCAATCCCATCCATGCTGTAGTTTTCACCAGAACGAATGTCTGAGATTTAACATAATGTTTTATACCAAGGTGTTTTTGTCCAGCACTTTTTTCAGTTTTGATGCATTGCCCCCAGCAATTTCGCCACGATTGTTGCTAAGACTAGTTTCCACCCGGTTGATTAAAGAAATGGAATCAATATTTCAATATTCTAAATTATCTTATATCAGCTACTAACTTCTTCTTAATTCTGAGAGACGTAACTCCGTCATATAAAGATGTGACATGACTAAATTGGTAAATGTGACCTCAAAAGGCCAATTTCTCTAAAAATAAGACCAAAATATTCTACCAAACTTAAAAAAATGCTCTTAAAATGGAAAAATATAGGGTGACCAACCGTCCGGTATTTGCCGGACATGTCCTCCTTTTTTCATGCTTGTCCTCTGTCCGGCAGGCATTTATTATTTGCTACTAAATGTCCGGCTTTTTGCATATTGTATTCTTATTCATTCAGTTTCCTATTATTGTTTTCTCTGTTGCAAAACTATTTTTGTTGCACGTCCTCTATCTCAGTCTATATTCTGGACACCCCTATCAGACTACGTCATTTACTCACTTAATAATAAATCATATCTTAAGTTAGAGCTGTCTGAAGGGCCTGTCACCAAAGGGGTGACACCGCCCGACGTGATATGAACGTGCTCGGTCGTGGCCGGGGAATTCACCAGTCGAGTAATGCTGGCTGCGGTATTACGTAGTTTTGTTTTTGTGCTAGTTGGATTCGGACCTTCTGAGTGAGTGGAGTGTTTGTTTGAATAATCAATAGAAGTACCCGTATTTTAGAGAGGGACGTAACGAAAGTTAGACGAAATGTTATATTTGTGACTCTTATGTAACTGTTGGAAATAAAGGTGCAGGTGATCTCCCGAGACATATTCCTAGTGAAAACCATAGAAAAACAATTAGAAGCAGTTCTTCTAGCAGTAATATTGATTCCTTTTTCCCGATTAAACATCCCCCACTAGACAAGAAAGTTCGGGCAACAGAGGCAACATTGGTATATCACACTGTTTCTCACCATCAGTCGTATAGGTCTATGGACTGCACATCAAAGTTGGATAAAGTGCTGTTTGCAGATTCTGAGATTGTTAACAAATTATCATGCGCTAGAACCAAAACTGAAGCTAACATAAATAACGTAATCGCCCCTCATTCCATTGACAATATCACTAAAACATTGAATAATAGTATTCCTTTGTTCGGAGTGGGTACTGATGCTAGCAACCATGGGGCTTTGAAACTTTTTCCTATTGTTATACAATATTTCGACTATAAAGAAAATGGCATTCAAACTAAAGTCTTAGAACTACAAACATGTCCTAATGAAACTTCAGAGACAATATCCAATTATGTTTCCGAGACTTTTAAGAAGCATAATATTTCTGCTAAATGCGTTGCTTTTAGTGGAGACAATGCAAATGTAAATTTTGTAGGAGTTAATCGTAGAGAAGGCAAAAACGTATTTTCAGCACTTAAAAGTAAATTAAATGAACATATAATCGGGGTTGGATGCCCAGCACATGTACTGCATAATTGTTTGCAACAAGGTGCTGATGTACTGTCAGTTGATGAAGAGAGTATAATTTTAAAAGTCTTCAATTATTTCCATATCTATACAATTCGCACTGAACAACTCAAAGAATTCTGCGAGTTTGTTGAAATAAATTATGAACAGCTTTTATGTCACAGCAAAACAAGGTGGTTAAGTTTGTTTCCTGCAGTAGAATGAATGCTTAAACTGTTTGCAGCTCTAAAGTCGTACTTTCTTTCTCAGCCTTGAAATTCTGTTCCTGCTATAATTAGGTCCTTTTTTGAAAACGAGTTTTCTGAGCTTTACCTGTGGTTTGTTCATTCCACTATGCACATTTTCACAACAAAATTTCATACATTGAAAAAGAAACGCTCTCTATAGCAGAAGTTTGAGATATATTAGGTTCAGCTCTGGCCACACTGAATGATAGGATGTAAAATAAATTCATATGGTACCTCTAAAATTCAAAAAGTCTCTGAAAACCCTGACTGAAAATGGCTTCGAAAGAGAATGCATTGCATTTGTAGAACATGTTGTTGTTTTTTATGAAACGTGCATTCAATACCTGTTAAAGTGGTGTAACCCTATGATGGAAGAATTTAAATGTTTCCAATGGATTAAGCTTCATAGCATGGAAGACATTAAGTTTCAAGATGTTCTTCCTTGTCTTGAGTATTTGCAATCTAAAGGTGTGGTGATGCACGATTCAAAACTTTTTGACCAATTTTGCAATGTTCAGAATTACAGTAGGAGTTCCGAAATTGATAAACATACAACATTAGATAAGCAGTGGTGTGAGATTTTTAAATATAGCCCTGACATTGAAACATTTAGTGAGCTGCTTAAAATTTGTCAGTTTTATTTCGCTATTCCAGGTTGCAATGCAACCGTTGAAAGAGTATTTTCCCTGATTAATACACAGTGGTCAGAAGAAAGAAACCGTTTGCTGACCGAGTCGGTTAAGGGTATTATAATAGTGAAGTACCGGTACAACTTTAAAAACACGTCATGTGGAGAGTTTTACAATTATTTATTACAAGAAAATAATTCATCTTTGCTGTCGAAAGTGAGTGCAGTCGATAAGTATCACCATAAGATAGCTACAACTTCAGCATCTTCATCAAAATAACAGTTATACTAAATTTTGCATGTAAATATTAAAATTCCATTTGTCCTCCATTTTTAGACATTTTATGAAAAGTCCTCCTTTTATTAATAGTCTGTCCTCCATTTGAAAATTTAGAGTTGGTCACCCTAGAAAAATAGCGAAACATTCAAAGAGATGCAAAATAAAAATGCCATATTTGAAGACGGGGTGGCCCGTCCGGAGTTTCTATGTACTTCAGCATTGTTTCAGACAGGTCAGTAAAAAGTTGACATGTCATCAACATCCGGGCCCTAGTGATAAGCGTTCACTGGTTAATAGCTTCTGTGAGGGTTGAGCTAGCGGACCCAAACTTTCACCAGGCACAGCAGAGCATATTGTCAACAGATGTGCATAAAGAGACAGTTCCAAGGTCAACACTCCCTCGTCTATTCTAAGAAGCCAGGTGTACAGAAATCACTACCAAATGGCAAGAAATGTTTTTTTTAAATAACTGTAAATGATCTTGTCGACTTCGTCGTTACGCTGAGGTCTGGCGTTACGTTACGGGACGAAATGTACCTAGAATGCACTGAGTTGTGTGACGTCATAGTACGATTTTTTTTGTCGTGTGACCTCCTAAGAGGCCGAGTGCAGGTCTTTCGAGTCGACGCCCGTGGGCGACCTGCGTGTCGGGATGAGAGATGGAATGGATGAAGATGAATGAAACTGGGCAAGGATGTGGAAGGAAGCGGCCGTGGCCTGTCAGAAGGTACCGTCCCAGCATTTGCCTGGTGTTGAAAATCGGAAACCACGGAAAACCATTTCAAGGACGGCCGACGGTGGGGCACGAACCCACGCGTCTACCGAGTCAGCAGAGAGCTTGGCCCCATGACCTAATGCTGCGCTTTAGCCAGCGTAGCCACTGCTGTCGGTTATAGTACCATGTAGCAGCCGAGTACCAAGAAGGCAGTGCGAGAACAATCAAGTAGGCAGTTTTTTTTTTTTTTTTTAGCGTATGGCTTTTAGTGCCGGGAGTGTCCGAGGACATGTTCGGCTCGCCAGTTTTGTAGCTGCTTCGAGACGGACACCCAATGGGTGAGCTACAAGTACCGTTGGGGAGGAAAGTTGAAATGTAAGGACGAGGAGTTGGAAGGTAGCGGCTGTGGCCTATAGTTAGGGACCAACCCCGGCATTTGCCTGGAAGGAAGATGGGAAACCACAGAAGACCATCTTCAAGGTTGCCGGCGGGGGGATTCGAACCTCCTCGCCTCCCGGATGTGAGCGACTGCCATCAGTCATGCCGTAACCACCACGGCTAACTCACCCGGTAAGTAGGCAGTGAAGAAACAAAATAGAATCTTGAAACTCTGTTCTCGCACGGCATTCTTGGTACTCGGCTGCTAGCATTTAAAATGATATCAAGTCCAGTCTTTCAGACTGACTATCCGTGTCTTTTTCTATTTACCAAAACGTTTGTATACATTCTGTTAGTTTTAATGTTAAACTTTATTTATCAAGTGAGAAATACAATACAAAATACAAATCATCTTTTGAGATGCTTGTCACATGTCACGCGAACACGCACAGACTTTGTACTGACTCGTCTTTTTTTTTTTCTCTTCTTTATTGTACATGTCTATTTCACCAGGTGGCGCTACTGTGCTATTTTTCTTTCAAATATTAACACTTCCTCCAAAGAAAAATCAAATACAAATAAAAAATAAACAAGTTGAACTATTGAACACTTTTCAGCCTCTAAGATGTCATCTTCTGCACGCCAATCCTCTCACGCAGCATCTCGAATCTGACCCTCTCCAGAGGTTTAGTTAGAAGATCAGCTAATTGATTGGTCCCGTCGATGTGCTCCAGCTCAAGGTCTCCGTCCAAAAATCTTTCCCTCACATAGAAATGACGTACCTCAATATGCTTCGATTTTCGATGGTACTCCGGATTTTTAGCCAATTTAACTGCACCAGCATTGTCGATGTAAAGCGTTGGAGGTTTGTCAGCAGTTCCCAGTAATTCAGAAAACAGTCTTTTCAGCCAAATCAACTCCTTTGCTCCTTCACTTGCAGACACAATTTCAGCTTCAGTTGTCGATGTTGACACAGACTTCTGTAACTGACTTCTCCACGATACAGCTCCATGATTGTAGATCGAAATGACACCCGTCGTTGAACGTCTCGTCCTCTTGTCACCGGCGTAGTCAGCATCACTGTAGACCTTCAAAACGTCCTCTTTCCTATAGACGATTCCATGGTTCACTGTGCTCTTTAAATATCGAAATATCCGTTTCACTTGACTCCGGTCTTGAACTGTAGGATTCTCCATGGCTCGAGCAGCTTTGTTGACCGCGAATGCGATATCTGGACGAGTAGCAGTAGTCAGGTACATCAAGGATCCCACCGCCTCACGATAAGGAACCCTGGCCGAAACCTTTTCTCCGTCTTCACTTTCTTCGCGTCCAACTGGGGTAGACACTCCATTTGACTCGGCCATCCCAAATTTTTCTAGGATTTTCCTCGTGTAATCCTCTTGACTGATTGCAATTGATCCATCATGGTTTTCTTGTATCTTCATGCCCAGGAAATTGTTGAGAGATCCTCTGGTCGTGTGAAATTCCTGCTGAAGTTTTTCCATGAACTGCTCGATGTCTTCTTCATTGCCAATTACCAGACCATCATCCACAAAGATTACAACAGCCAACCACTTTCCATTTTTGTTGCTGTAAAAGAGACAAGGATCAGCTTTGCTGTTTTTGAATCCAGCTTTCTCCATGAATTTCTTGAAACGCTTGTTCCAGCAGCGTGGAGCCTGTTTTAAACCATATAAGCTTCTCTTTAGATGACACACTCGGCCAGTACCGTCCTGATGACCTTCTGGCTGTTCCATGAACACATCTTCTTCAAGCTCACCGTTCAAGAAGGCCGTCTTGACATCAAATTGACCAAGTTTCATCTCCTTTTCAACAGCTACTGCCAACAGAGCTCGAATGGTATCATACCGTGCAACAGGGCTGAATGTTTCTTCATAATCGATTCCTTGCTGTTGCGCATAGCCTTTGGCTACCAATCGTGCCTTGAAGCGAACTTCTCCACTGTCCGTTGTCTTCTGTCGAAGAACCCACCGATTTTTCAGGACCCGTGTACCATTTGGACGCTCAACCAATTTCCAGGTATCATTTTCCTTTAAGGACTCCAATTCTTCATTAATTGCTTTCAGCCACTGATTTTTATCACTAGACTGCAGCACTTCAGAGTATGAGTCAGGATTCTTTTCAGCGATAGATGGTCCAGCCATGTACATGTAATTTCCACTGATCATCCACGATGGCTTCTTACTTTCACGTTTGCTTTTCCTTCTTTCTTCAGTCTCTCCTTCTTCCTCATCTTCGCTTCCTCCGGAACTGGATGCCGAAGCAAAATCTTCAATTTCGCTTAAGTTCTCATCTGACTCTGACCTCCTCTGTAGGCCTACATCAGACGATGAATTAGACTGATTCCTCTCCACACGTTCTTCAAGCGTGACTTCAACCTTTCCGGCGTTGGCGCGCAGATTGCAGACAACTTCAGGTTTGAATTTCACATCATGGCTTAGAACAACCTTTCCCTGAGTTGGAATCCAGACTCTAAATCCATCCCTGTCGTTCACGTACCCAACCAGATGTCCAAAAACAGCTTTGTCGTCGAACTTTGAGCGAAAATTCTTGTCGATATGCACGTAGCATTCTGTTCCGAAGATCTTCAGATGACTGAAACTTCCCACTGGTCGTCCATACCACAATTCATAGGGAGATTTGTTTTCAATCGATGACTTCCCAGTGCGATTCAGGAGGTACACCGCAGTGTTGCAGGCTTCAGCCCAAAGTTTTTTCGTTAACTTGCTGGGATTCAGCATAGATTTTGCGCACTCCACAATCGTCCGATTTTCACGTTCCGCAACTCCGTTTTGTTGTGGTGTGTATGGCGTAGTAATGCTTTGTTCTATGCCTCTGCTTGCTAGTAGTTCAGAAACCTTCTTGTTATCAAATTCTTTTCCTCCATCACACCTGAACAGCTTCACGACGTGTCCATTTGTTTTGGCTTCATTCAGGAACTGTTCCAGAACGGTGTACACTTCACTTTTGTGCTTTAAAAAGAAAACTCGTCGAAACTTGCTGAAATCATCCTTGAAACATACGTAGTAGCGTGCCTTTCCAAGAGATTCAGTAGACATTGGTCCATTCACATCGGCGTGGATTTGTTCACCGGTGGCTGTTGGTCGATTCATTCGTGTCTTGAATGGCAGTCGATGCATTTTTCCCAGTGCACATCCATCGCAGAAATCCTCTTTACACATGTCTACATTGATGTTCATCTGCTTCAGTACATTCTTGACATGCGCTTTGCGTTGATGACCAAATCGTTCATGGTAGATCTGCAGTTTGTCCGACGATGTAGCTAAATTCACTTGAATGGGTTGCGCCGGTTTCACGACGCGCATGTCAAGTACATACAGACTATGAATCACACGTCCAGCCATCATCGCCTTTCCAGTAACCTTGTCTTCAATTCTAACAGTTAGGTCGTCAAGTCTTGCACATAAACCTTTCCTTGCAGCAGCTTTCACAGAAAACAGATGAGCCATTGCATCGGGAACATACAAAACTTCAGTCATCTCAGCACTTAACCAAGCGTTGTTCAGCCGCACTTGAATGTTTACAGTTCCTTTGCCGTGAGCTAGCATGCTCACACCTCGTTTTCCTAGCAAAATCTTCTCTGGAGCAGCAAACCTGACGTATGTTGTAAAATACTGTTTGTTCGCGGTGATGTGATTTGTGGCGCCACTGTCGCAGTACCACTCGTCGGCTTGAACAAAGTCGCCGTCTAACGCACTCATCGCATGTGTCAGAAACGAAGCATTGTTCTCCTTATTTTTGTTTCTAGTGTCACCCTCTTTCTTCTTCACTGGACATTCACTTGCCCAATGGCCCAATTCCTTACATTTGAAACATGGAAACTTCTGCTTTACTCGTTGAACATTTTTCTTCGACTTGTCATCAGCACTGCCTTTGCCACTGCCATACTGGGAATGCTTCTTGGGAGCACTACGTACCACAAACGCAGTCGATTCCACGTTTCCTTGGTCACGCAGTTCAATCGTGCACAATTTTTCAATCAACAAGTTCACAGTTTGATTTTCCGTCGGAATCGTGTCCCACACATCCTTGAAATTATCATATTCTTTTCCCAGCGTGGATAAAATTCGACCGTTCAAAATCCTTTCAGATAACGTGTTTTCGTTGTGCTTTTGTAGTTCGTCGTTCAGATCCTGATAAAGCTTCTGTAACTTCGCGACATGGGTGCTGATGTCCTCCTTGTCGTCACGTGTTACTCGGAAGAATGACTCGATCAACATTTTCAGTCGCTGCGTACTGCTTCGTTCGAACCGTGCGCTCAATTTTGTCCAAATTTCACTGGCATTGGTGCACGTCAACACGAGCTCGGCAACAGATTTTCCTAGCGCACCTGCTAGCAAACTGGCCGCTTTCGCGTCTTCTTTCAACCACTGCTTATATGCCGCTTTTTGTTGCGCAGTTGCATCTGCCGGCAACACAGGACACTTTTTCGAACCATCAACAATATTTTCCAGTTCATACGACCGCAAAACCATCAACACATGCCATTTCCACTTTGCCCAGTCTTCAGGTCCTTCAAGTTTATCCACTTGAACTTTGTAGTCACTGCCGGCTGCCATTTTGAGGTTATCCTTACTCACAAAAAATACAGCACGTGTTCCACAGGCGCTCAGCTTCGGATCCACTCACGAGATAATACCATTTACACGTGGCCTGGGTCCATAACCTGTTAGTTTTAATGTTAAACTTTATTTATCAAGTGAGAAATACAATACAAAATACAAATCATCTTTTGAGATGCTTGTCACATGTCACGCGAACACGCACAGACTTTGTACTGACTCGTCTTTTTTTTTTTTCTCTTCTTTATTGTACATGTCTATTTCACCAGGTGGCGCTACTGTGCTATTTTTCTTTCAAATATTAACACATTCTACAATATTTATATAAAAAAACAATTAACCCCATTGGTTTAGTGTCCTCAAATTAATTTGTGGTTGAAAATAGCCTTTTTCTTCGATACTCCACTTATATTAAAAAAATGAAAACTCAAAAACTGAAAGCCATATTACAATGTTCTTGGTACAGGTGGATGTCGATTAGATCAAAATATTTTCAAAAAATATTTGGCAAAATTTGAATCAAACATATAAGACCAAGAAGCTTTTGTTGAAAATAAGTTAGTGGTCTTATATTAAACATTTGGTGGGCACTGTTAACCTTTTTTCCGATGTTACGATGACTTCACGAGTCAGGAATTTTGTTGAAAAATTGTCAGGAAAATTGACATTGAAAATCCTGTGGACACTTTGTTAAATAAATACATAAACCACGCTGTGTGTTTACTTCCACTATCTCGACTCGGCGAACAGACTTTGGTTTGTTGGTTCCTCAGTTTAGAGACTGCGACAACACGGTCATGTAGCCCCGTGTACTTTGGGTGTGTGTAGAATCTGTCTGATAACCGGTGTTAATTGTGATGGCTGTATTAGTGTGGGTTATCTGTTTTTAATTCAAGTAAGGACTGCAGACACTCAATTTTCAAGTAGTTCCAACTTTTGCTACCAAACGCCACCGCCAACGACCAACTAGTTCTGAACTTTTTTACTAGATGACACCGCAGTCGGCTCCTGGTGACGAATGTTAGTCAAATCTAACCTATAATCTAGCTTCACAACGTTATGTACAGAGCATATTATGTTCCTATAATGACATATGCAGCAGAAACTTGGGACAATGACTAAGAGGGATGAGAGCAGAGTACAAGCAGCTGAGATGAGATTCCTGAGAAGTATGGTCCAGAAAACGAGGCGGGACAGAGTGACAATTGAAGATATACGGAAATAACTGGGAGTACAGAAACTAAATTACAAACTGGAGCAAAACAGATTTGGACATGTCAAACGGATGGATGAAGTAAGGCTACTGGTGTATTCTTTGAATACACGGTACGAGAGATATAATGTCTATTGCTCTTTGCATGTTCATTTCTTCCTTCCTCTTTGCCAAACACCAACAGTGATCATCTGTTTTCTCCTTGTTGGGCATGTTTCTTATGTCTTCATAAGTATGTTTCAGATATATAACTTCTGTGGTCCACCTAGCGTCATCTAGTAGCGAACCTCTGAAGCTACTCAATTCCTCATCGTGCAAGATGACTTACTCATCTATTTGGCTACCAGATCTCGTTACCATCGTCAGCTACTTTCTCCTTGAGCAAGAGGACCACGTTTACTTCTTTACTCACCATGCTGCGCTAGTATCATCTATCAACTCTTTGAAGACCAGCTCAGCAAAAGAAGATTATTTTGTTGTGTTGAAGTTGGCCATGCTTATATGTTCTCCTTTTGTCTCCCAACCCCCTCTCTTTCCCCTTTTCTTGGACCCTCCGCGCTCCGCTGAGCCTCACTCACTTCTACGTCTGCAGTTGACTCGTTCAGTCAAAGCTCCGCTCGAGCTTAGCCTCCTCAAACCAAGAGGCACACCCTCTTCTACGCCATGTTGGCTAGATAGTCTTCCTAAGGAACTCCGACTTCAACATGAAATCGAGATAAGTACCATTTTTAAAAAGTTTTAACCTCATCTTCATGGTTTTAACTTCCAAGTGATTTTAATTATAATTTATAGGCAGTGTAAAACTATTTACTTTGGGGCAATAATCACTCTTCGTGGGATTTGCAATGTTGAGCTTTTTCTTGTATAAGCCAACCTTACTAAAAAGAGCTTTTCTTAAGCTTTAAACGAGAAACCCTCTCGCTACGTGGGATATTATCTAATACCCGCTGTCTATAATTACAAAGTTATTTCCGCCGTTGGATTTTCTCAACCCCATTTTTCTGCTAAGATTGTTCTGGAACTTTCCAGATTCGGTACTCAATCTACGAGTCCTGCCGTCATGTATTTTTCATGTACTGGGGAGAATTCTGTTCAAAACTAAATTACTACAATAGTGAATTTTCGTCCACCGCTGGAACATTTTATGGCGCATTTAATTGTAAATCACAACTTTTTCGAGAAATAGACTTTCACCTAACTAGTGCAATCAGTTATCTCCATAATTGCAATAACTTTTTTTCTCATAAACTTCAGTGTTTCTCTAGTGAACTTTGCATCCATCTTTACAGACTATAGTGATAATCAGTGCTTGCTCCACTTTTCTACCGCGTCGCGATCGTCCGGTTATATTAAATACGGCCATGAACATCGATCCTATATCCCAATGATCTTTCCTCAACCTTCTACTAACAACCATTATTTATAAAATCGTAACTTTCTATAAGGTGTTACTCACAAAGTGCCCTTCCAACTTTGCTAGTTTAACATTAATTAAATTCTGCATAATTTCTTGTGTGATACAAGTTTTAAATTTACATTGTTCCTCCCTTCAAAAGCAGGGAAAACAATTCTCTCAACTCTTGAGTGAGTTATTTTTTGGTCTCGCTAAATGAAAACTGCCTCATTTGACTGGCGAGTCTTATTCAAAGTATAAGAGGTCTAGAACCTTCCTTCTGATTAACTTTTCAGGTTCACAGTAAGTGACCTGTTCTCCTTGTATAAATTTCACAAAGTAATTCTGTATAAATATAAGAAGTTGTAGGAACTTCCTTTTTATTCTTTATGTTTTCCATTTTGTTATCTTCGAAGTTGTTATTCTCGTTAGAATGTTCTTTCAGAGGTTGCATATAGTACACTGCTTGTACTCCTGTAAATGTTAAAACTTTAATTATTCCATTTTGCCTATTTATGAAATCTTGCCAAGATTTTAATACACGGTTTAAAAAACCTTAAAAATTGTCAATTGCCTGGAGCAACTACTTAATGTTTAGAGGTCTGCGACCCTATTTGTTAAAAAGTTCAAATGAACTATATTTATCCAAATTATGTTGCATAATTGTTAATTTCCTCAAACTTCCTGCATTGTTAAATAAATTAAATATTTGTTTTTGGATTCATCATTTCTTTGATAATACAGTTAGGCAGGATCCTGGCTTTCCTAGCTCTTCCTAGGTTTATGCCCTCGTTAACACTTAATAAAGCTCTTACTATTTGCCTGGCCAGATCATCACCCTTCCCTATAGTACTTTTATTCGTGCTTGGAAGGAAACACACTAAAGCCTCTCTCTGGCAAACTGCCCAAGCCTTAGCTGCGGTTCCCGTCAGCTTCGACCAAGCTCGTACCCACTTTAGGTATCCGAGCACATATTTGCGGTGGCAACTGCTTCTAAGTGTATTTAAACCTCAACTTATTAATTTTGTGGGACTCTCCTCCTATTCTTTTATCCTTCTTTTCCAATCCCAAATCTACTTCCTTCTCTTAATCATCTTCCCTTGGTGGGTGGGTTATTCCCTAGCCTATAATCTACCCAAAATTTGGTCCCAGAAACCCGGGAGAGCCCATTTTTTCTTTTCTCTTTTTAAAATAGTGTCATTTGACAATACTTTGCACATTTCTAATATCTGTGTTGAATATTTCAGCTATAACCACATCGTGCAAAACCTGTGAACGGGAAAGAGGCCGCTCCTGTCTCCTATGGTGTGTCCTATTCTTTCTACTCATTTGCTGCTGCCAGCTTGACAGCATTTCCAAGGTTCCACAGTTTCGTGAGTTACATTTTCATTTATCTTCTTTAATATGGCTCCCACTGATAAGGATAAGGATGAAAAGCTTACTTCCAAACGAGCATCCTATAAAGGGCAAATTACCCGATTCAGAAGGTACATAAAAGAATTAGATCCCTCAGATGCGCAATTAGATTTGTTGAAACATCGTGTAAAGGATTTTGAACGTTCTTATGAAAACTACTGTAACATTCAAACTGAAATTGAAACTTGTATGCTCAATCAAACAGAAGATCGTGTCGAAGTAGAGAACTTATATTACGAAAGCATAGGTTCTGCTTTCAGAATAATACGCCAACTCGAAGAGGAGCAGAAAAAGGACGCTTCTGTTCTTGGTTCCCTTCATGAACCCCAAACTTCTTTCCGTGAAGGCACTCACAAGCCCAAACCTACTTTACCGAAAATTGATTTGCCCCATTTTTCTGGAGATGAATCCACTTGGGATTCTTTCTATGAATTATTTTGCTCTCTTGTTCATGACAATGAAGACATTCAAGTCATTTACAAGTTCCATTACTTGAGATCTATCCTTCGAGGTCAAGCTTTGCAGTTAGTTGAAGCACTTCCTCTGCGTGCCGAAAATTACCCCATTGCCTTTAACTTATTAAAAGAAAGATATGGAAATTCACGTTTACGTATTCAACGCCATATTAAGGCTCTATTTAACCTACCTGCGTCACAGCACAATGACGTCACTAGTTTGCGTACTTTAATTGACACTACCCAACTCCACGTTAAAGCTTTGTCCCAATTAGAGCAGCCTACCGAACATTGGGATACTTTCCTAATACATTTAGTAGTTTCTAAAGTTGATGCTGCTACCCTCAAAGCTTGGGAAATTGAACTTTCTAAGGAAGACGACTACTCTTACGAGCATTTAGTCACTTTCATAAACGCTAGATGCCAACTTTTAACCGCGCTAGCCAATCAGAGCGAACCTTCATCTCCTAGTTCCAAATTCGAATTAATGTCCATCAAACCCAAAAGCGAACGCTCAGCGTCTAATATCCAAAAACCAGGGTCCAGCTCATCCAAATTCAAACCAAACATTACTGGTTACCCAACTAGGTCTAGTGAACGTCGTGTTGCTAGCTCTATCGTTTTAAACACGCAAGGTGAACCTCGCAAAAGTTTAAACGAACCTGTAAAGTGCATACTTTGTAAAGATCCCCATGCCCTATACCTCTGTAAATCCTTCAAAGAAATGTCAGTCGATGACAGACGAAAATTAGTCGCTCAAAACAAACATTGTTTCAATTGCCTAGCGCCTACGCATTCTGCTTCTAACTGTAAGTCTACAAGACTTTGCTACCATTGTGAAAAGGCTCATCATACTCTGCTACATCGTCATGATCAGGCAAGGTCATCGACAGCATCTACTTCGCCTAAAATGATAGTGTTAACAGTTCTAATGCTTCATCATACATTCAAAATGCTAAGTCAATTCGCAGTGCTCAAGTATTGTTGTCTACTGTCCAAGTTGACGTTCAGGATAACTTTGGCAACTGGGTCCGGGCACGCGGTCTTCTAGACTCAGCGGCAACTCATGATTTTGTATCTAATTCCTTGATTAGAAAACTAGGCCTACCCGTAAACCCCACTTCTATCAATGTGTCAGGCATCAACAGCTCAAAATCGCAAGCTTTACAATTTTCAAAACTAACCATAAGAGATACTTGTCATAGAAACAACCTTCTTAAACTTAATTGTCTAATTCTCAATAGCATTGGAGAAGACACTCCTAGTCACTCGGTTGATATTTCGGGGTTAAACATTCCCTCGCATTTAAGGTTAGCCGATCCTTCGTTTAACATACAAAATCCCATTGACATACTTTTTAGTGCCAATGTCTTTTGGAACTGCCTTCGGAAACAGGTTCGCAAGCTATCCTCAAACGTGGTCGCTAGAGACACTAATTTTGGATGGATTGTCACAGGGCAACTTCCCCATTATTCACCCCAACCTGCATCGCAATGTTACTTCTCCAATACTGACCTGGAACAGTTTTGGAGGCTTGAAAATGTTGATTCTCCTCATGTAACTTCTTCAGAAAATGAATTCTGTGAGCAACTTTTTTTAAACACCACCACTCGTTCTACTGATGGCCGGTTCGTCGTTCAAATGCCAAGATTAAATAATCCTCCTAAACTTATCAATTCTCAGCCCAAAGCTCGAAAAGCTCTCTTTGCTATCGAGAGCAAATTCAAGAAGGAACCTCTTGTTAAAAAGCAATACACTGAGTTCATGGACGAGTATGAAAGCTCAGATCATATGGAGGTTGTTAACAAATCCGATGATGAATTGCACCCCCCAATCGAAACGGTTTATTTAAATCATCATCCTGTGTGGAAAAACCCTCTTGTAAAAGATAAAATCCGAGTTGTTTTCAATGGTTCATCACCAGACGTTAATGGCAACAGCCTTAACGACACTTTTTATTCTGGTCCTGCTATTCAATCAGATTTATCTGCTATACTTTTAAACTTTCGATTATTTCCCATAGCTGTCATAGCCGACATAAAACAGATGTACCGTCAAGTGTTAATTCAACCAGAACAACGAGATCTTCAAAGAATCTTGTGGCGTGATGAAATCAATAAGCCCATTAAGGTATTTCGCTTGAAAACGGTTACCTATGGCTTAAAACCCTCTGCTTTCCTTGCTATCCGATCCCTACACTTGCTTGCCTCACAAGATGGTCATTTATTTAACCCCAAAGCCTCTGAAGCACTAACTACGTCCTTCTATGTTGACGATTATTTGCAATCCTTCCCCTCTTTGGAGGAAGCTTCTTTTGTATCTTTAGAACTTCAAGCATTACTAAGGAATGGAGGTTTCCCACTTCATAAGTGGAACTCCAACTCCCCTGAGTTTCTCGCCCAATTTCCCATCGAAGACGTAGATCCCTCTTCTGTCGAAATTTGTGGAAACTCTGAATCTGTAAAAACTCTAGGAGTTCACTGGTGCACTAGCACTGACACTCTTATCTATAAAGTTACGCTCGCAGAAGAGCTTCCTAATACAAAAAGACAAATCCTCTCTGAAATTGCAAAAATTTTTGATCCGCTTCAATTTCTTGCCCCAGTTATTGTTATAGCCAAACTCTTCATGCAAGAGCTGTGGTCACTTAAATGTGAATGGGATGACGCTGTCCCTCTTTCTTTTCTGAATCGTTGGCTCTCGTTTCGCAGCAATTTGCTGGATCTTTCCCTCATTGAAATTCCCAGGAATTTAATCAGCTCTCATTCTAATGCATCTTTTTTCCTTCATGTGTTCGCGGACAGTTCCGAAAAAGCTTATGATTATTATGACCAAATTCAAACCGAGATTGAATCCGCTTGCCCAGAACTCCAATCGGATCGGGACGAGGTCGAACCCTTGTACTTTGAAGGAATTGCAAAGGCCCACCAACTGATTCGCAATATCTCAGAACCGGACACTAGGGTCATCAATCCGGCCCAGTTCGCACCCGCTTCAGTTCACAAGAACAAACCGAAACCGTTACTTCCCAAGATAAGCCTACCGCACTTCTCAGGCAAGGAAGGTGAATGGTATTCTTTTTACGAACTTTACTGCTCTTTAATTCATGAAAATATCGAGATCCCAGACATACATAAATTTTACTACCTCCGCACTTCTTTGGAATCTGAGGCCTTGACCTTGGTGGAGTCACTGCCTTTAAGCGCAGACAACTACCACATCGCCTTTAATCTCCTTAAAGAGAGATATGGCAATTTACGGTTGAGTGTCGCTCGTCATATCCGCTGTCTCTTCAACTTACCGGCCGTCAAACCTAATGACGTCACATCTTTAAGAGACCTCTTAGATTCTATGCAGTTAAATGTCAGAGCGTTATACCAGCTAAAACAGCCTGTCCAAACATGGGACACCATACTTATTCACCTAGCTACATCAAGATTCGATTTTTCGACACTGAAGGCCTGGGAGATCGAACTCGCCTGCAACAAGGAACATTCGTTCGAACACCTTATTTCGTTTCTCAACAGTCGATGTCAATTCCTTACAGCACTCGCATTTCAGTGCGAAAAAGTCGAAACGAATCCTCAGTGTCAAATTTTTGAAAAAAAACCTGCTTCTTCAAAGGGACATCAGCCCCCATTTGTCGAAAACAAACAAACCCGTTCTTCTTTCAATCATTCAAGAGAAGATATCAGGCCGCTTAACAAATCGTTAAAATGCACGCTCTGTAAAAAGCCTCACACCTTGTATTTGTGCAAATCCTTTAAAGAATTGTCTGTCGAAGATCGAAGGAAGTTTGTGTTGAATAGCAAACATTGTTTCAATTGCTTGTCACCTAAGCATTCTTCTTCGAACTGTACGTCATCAAATCTCTGTTTTCATTGCAAAAAACCGCATCATTCTTTATTGCACGTTCACGATAAATCGAGGTCATCAGCACCTGCCTCTTTAAGCTCCTTGCAGAGCCGCTCCGAACAAACTAATGCTTCTTCCTGCATTTCCAACGCCGACACTTTTCACAGTGCGCAAACCCTGTTGACCACTGTACAATTTGAAATCCAAGATAGATTTGGAAATTGGTTCAAAACCCGTGGTCTTCTCGATTCCGCTTCAACTCATAACTTTGTTTCGCAATCGTTGATTAAAAAACTAGGTCTTTCGTCATCGCCTACTTCTATCAATGTGACCGGCATTAACAATTTGAAAACTCAAGTTTTGCAGTCTTCAAAATTGAAAATCAGAGACGTTTGCCAAAGAAACACCAATCTTAATTTAAACTGTCTCATTCTTACCAGTATTGGTAAAGACCCTCCAAGTCACTCCATTAATACTTCCGGTTTAAAGATTCCTTCGCACTTAAGGTTAGCCGATCCTCAGTTTAATGCTCAAGGTCCCATTGATGTGCTTTTCAGTGCCAATGTTTTTTGGAATTGCATTCGCAAACAAACACGCAAGTTATCTTCAACCGTGGTCGCTAGAGACACCGATTTTGGTTGGGTTATTACTGGTGAGATCAAACATACCAGTGTTCAAACCAAAGCACAATGTCATTTCGTCACAGCTGACATAAATCCCATTTCTGAAAAAGAGAACGCTCATGTTTCAAATCTCAATATTTTTGAAAACCACTTGTCGAAACGATGTCTTATCGTGAATAACTGCGCTAACCCTGTAAGTTGTTTAAATGGTTTTTCTTTCTTCCCGCACAAAATGGCAATTCAAGTTCGCCTTGCTTTGTGTTATTTCGTCTATCTTCTTATGTCATTTTTTATAGCAGTTAATTGCTTAAACTATTCCTCGAAAACTATCTTCCCCTTGTGTAAAACCATGGCTATCAGTCACCATCACTTTGCTGTACGCTATGTTTCACTTCTTTCTTTATGTAGAAGGATGGCCACGGCCGGCTCCTCCCCCCTTCCTCGCAATTGGAAGTCGCTCATGAAACCGATTGAAACTCTGAATTCTATAGCATCTAGAATAACTATTCTTATGCATAACCTTCTTCTCAATGTCCCAGCTTGTCTTCTTTGCTCGGAAGAATTAAGCTTCTTTTTGTTGAAAATTGTCCGATTTCGTGATCCTCTCAATTATGCGAAATTGATTTTCTACTTTATTTCATATAGCTTTAAATTGCTTTTTCACGTCCAAGTTACGATTGACTGCATGTCGTGTGACTCGTTCTGCTTTAAGTTACAGCTGATTCACCAAATGTTGTGTGTGTACTTCGAACTGCTTGGTTGTCAGACTTGTATGTATACACGCCTGAGGAATGCCAAGTTGTTTATTTCCTGTATGATTGCCAAAGTTCAAAGCAAGTTTCTCTTATCTCAACTCTGGCTGATTGCCAAGCATTGTCTGACGAGTTGCTACTTAAAGTACAGAAGCCGTTTGCCTACCTCCCAAAATAAACTTGTTCCGCTTAAGGACTCTGTCAGCTATTTATATGTCTTATCTCGTTGTACTATGTGTGTCAAGGCCGTGCTTATTTACGTCTTCCGCTTACTCATGCTCGTATTACATAACTGCTTTGATCCTCGTTCCAAAACTTCGTTGCGTATTTCTCACGCGCGTAGGTATTGCAATTTGCTTACATATTTTGCGATCTTAATGTTCATTGATGAACAAACTTGTTTTTTCTCGACGTCACATTCGATGTGTTTTTGTATTCATGCTTGTCCTGTCAAGTTTTTTGCTGACTTAAGTATTTTTCTGAGTAACCCCTTTGATACTCATTATAACTTGAGGTCATTGTTTATGGCTACTCGTTTGTTACCTATGGCGTTCTTGCTTTCTACTCGCATAGTTCCTTTGTTTATTTGGTATATTCTTGTCCTGAATAGATGTACTCTTTCCTATACGCTTTGTTTAAACTTGCCAATTCTTCTTTCTCATCGTATCGCAATCTTTACTAGTGCCTTATTTCCCTCAGCTTCTAGTTATTTCGTGATTGAAAGTGTCGTTAATTCTCACCTTTTAACTCCGCTTTCTAATGACCCTGATGACCTCCTTCCACTCACACCTGGTCACTGTCTTACACGCCTTTCTCTCTCTACCCCTTCTCCCCTTTCCATTTCTTTCAGGGATTCTAATCTACCTATTGTTTGGTGTAAACTTGAAGCCCTCCGTAATTCCTTTTGGAAGAGGTGGAACTTGGAATATTTAACTTCCTTGCAAGGGAGACAGAAGTGGTTTCTTTCCAGTCCCGACATTAAAGTGGGAGACTTGGTCTTAGTTAGGGATGTTTCACCCCCCCCTAGTCTGGCCTTTTCGAAAAGTGACTAAGTGTTACTCTGGAAGAGATAGGAGAGTCAGGGTATTCAGAGTCTTGACCACTAATGGTCAGATCATAAGACCACTTTTCTTCAATTACTGTATTACTCTTAAATGTGTAACTGCTTATTTGCTCTCTGTTGGTGTTTGTCCCCCCAGTATGGTGTATTCTTTGAATACACGGTACGAGAGATATAATGTCTATTGCTCTTTGCATGTTCATTTCTTCCTTCCTCTTTGCCAAACACCAACAGTGATCATCTGTTTTCTCCTTGTTGGGCATGTTTCTTATGTCTTCATAAGTATGTTTCAGATATATAACTTCTGTGGTCCACCTAGCGTCATCTAGTAGCGAACCTCTGAAGCTACTCAATTCCTCATCGTGCAAGATGACTTACTCATCTATTTGGCTACCAGATCTCGTTACCATCGTCAGCTACTTTCTCCTTGAGCAAGAGGACCACGTTTACTTCTTTACTCACCATGCTGCGCTAGTATCATCTATCAACTCTTTGAAGACCAGCTCAGCAAAAGAAGATTATTTTGTTGTGTTGAAGTTGGCCATGCTTATATGTTCTCCTTTTGTCTCCCAACCCCCTCTCTTTCCCCTTTTCTTGGACCCTCCGCGCTCCGCTGAGCCTCACTCACTTCTACGTCTGCAGTTGACTCGTTCAGTCAAAGCTCCGCTCGAGCTTAGCCTCCTCAAACCAAGAGGCACACCCTCTTCTACGCCATGTTGGCTAGATAGTCTTCCTAAGGAACTCCGACTTCAACATGAAATCGAGATAAGTACCATTTTTAAAAAGTTTTAACCTCATCTTCATGGTTTTAACTTCCAAGTGATTTTAATTATAATTTATAGGCAGTGTAAAACTATTTACTTTGGGGCAATAATCACTCTTCGTGGGATTTGCAATGTTGAGCTTTTTCTTGTATAAGCCAACCTTACTAAAAAGAGCTTTTCTTAAGCTTTAAACGAGAAACCCTCTCGCTACGTGGGATATTATCTAATACCCGCTGTCTATAATTACAAAGTTATTTCCGCCGTTGGATTTTCTCAACCCCATTTTTCTGCTAAGATTGTTCTGGAACTTTCCAGATTCGGTACTCAATCTACGAGTCCTGCCGTCATGTATTTTTCATGTACTGGGGAGAATTCTGTTCAAAACTAAATTACTACAATAGTGAATTTTCGTCCACCGCTGGAACATTTTATGGCGCATTTAATTGTAAATCACAACTTTTTCGAGAAATAGACTTTCACCTAACTAGTGCAATCAGTTATCTCCATAATTGCAATAACTTTTTTTCTCATAAACTTCAGTGTTTCTCTAGTGAACTTTGCATCCATCTTTACAGACTATAGTGATAATCAGTGCTTGCTCCACTTTTCTACCGCGTCGCGATCGTCCGGTTATATTAAATACGGCCATGAACATCGATCCTATATCCCAATGATCTTTCCTCAACCTTCTACTAACAACCATTATTTATAAAATCGTAACTTTCTATAAGGTGTTACTCACAAAGTGCCCTTCCAACTTTGCTAGTTTAACATTAATTAAATTCTGCATAATTTCTTGTGTGATACAAGTTTTAAATTTACATTGTTCCTCCCTTCAAAAGCAGGGAAAACAATTCTCTCAACTCTTGAGTGAGTTATTTTTTGGTCTCGCTAAATGAAAACTGCCTCATTTGACTGGCGAGTCTTATTCAAAGTATAAGAGGTCTAGAACCTTCCTTCTGATTAACTTTTCAGGTTCACAGTAAGTGACCTGTTCTCCTTGTATAAATTTCACAAAGTAATTCTGTATAAATATAAGAAGTTGTAGGAACTTCCTTTTTATTCTTTATGTTTTCCATTTTGTTATCTTCGAAGTTGTTATTCTCGTTAGAATGTTCTTTCAGAGGTTGCATATAGTACACTGCTTGTACTCCTGTAAATGTTAAAACTTTAATTATTCCATTTTGCCTATTTATGAAATCTTGCCAAGATTTTAATACACGGTTTAAAAAACCTTAAAAATTGTCAATTGCCTGGAGCAACTACTTAATGTTTAGAGGTCTGCGACCCTATTTGTTAAAAAGTTCAAATGAACTATATTTATCCAAATTATGTTGCATAATTGTTAATTTCCTCAAACTTCCTGCATTGTTAAATAAATTAAATATTTGTTTTTGGATTCATCATTTCTTTGATAATACAGTTAGGCAGGATCCTGGCTTTCCTAGCTCTTCCTAGGTTTATGCCCTCGTTAACACTTAATAAAGCTCTTACTATTTGCCTGGCCAGATCATCACCCTTCCCTATAGTACTTTTATTCGTGCTTGGAAGGAAACACACTAAAGCCTCTCTCTGGCAAACTGCCCAAGCCTTAGCTGCGGTTCCCGTCAGCTTCGACCAAGCTCGTACCCACTTTAGGTATCCGAGCACATATTTGCGGTGGCAACTGCTTCTAAGTGTATTTAAACCTCAACTTATTAATTTTGTGGGACTCTCCTCCTATTCTTTTATCCTTCTTTTCCAATCCCAAATCTACTTCCTTCTCTTAATCATCTTCCCTTGGTGGGTGGGTTATTCCCTAGCCTATAATCTACCCAGCTACCAAGACGAGCTACTGGAACGACGGATGCCAGGGAAGAGAGGACGAGGAAGACCAATAATGCGTTTGATGGACTCGGTGGAGAATAGTATTAGAAAACGGAACCTGGATTGGAACTCTTGTGTCGGAAGAGGAATGGTGGAACGACAGAACAAAGTGGAGAGGAACCATAATTGACCCCACCCAGTGTCAGCTGGAAAAGGGGTTTGAAGATGATGATGATGATGATGAACCTAGCCTCACACAAGTGTAATTAGCGGAAGGTTCTTTAACATGCCATAAATCTATGACATGGGACCGCCGGCTTTACTTCCCCTCCGTAGGAAGGCATACTGAGGGATTTTTAAACGCTCTTAAAAAATCCTACGACTTCGGCCGGGTTTGAACCAGCGATTTTGGGCATAGAAACTCAGCAAGCTACCAACTACGCCACCGAACAGACTTTAGGTGTACAAAATAAGGTGTCTCCGCCTATATTAAAGCTGGTGACGTGCGGTGGTCCACGTAAGTGGGCCGAGGGAGGGTGTGAAGTGGCTACACACAGATGTTACACGCTCAAGGTTACTTCTTCTTGTTGTGCCATAACACTAGAGCAGGGGTTCTCAACCTGTGGTACGCGTACCCGTACGCGAAACATTTCAGGGGGTACGCGGCAGGCCATCCTTCTACTCGATCCACATGCGCAGTCAGCTTCGTGCCGTGACTACTGTGTGAGTAATTTACGGCGCGTGTATTTGAATTCCACAAAGAAAGAATTGCATCTCTTCTTTACCGAGCACAATTCTAATTTATCATCAGTACTCAATGACTTTGGTTGGCTTTTAAAATTGGCCTATTTAAGTGATATTTTTAAAAACTGAACATTTGGAATAAGTGTATGCAAGGTAGTGTTTCTGATATGTTCTATGTTGAAATGAAAACTAACGCAATGATTGTAAAAATCACCCTTTGGGAAAAGGAACTGAAAAACACTATAGGCTATTTTGTTTTATTAAAATATATTTCCTTATAAAATTACAAAGGTTAAACCATACTAACTAAATGACTTTTACATTTTTAATAACCATTATTACTACCTAAGAAAGGTTAGTAGGGGGTACGCAGGATGTTTAATTATTTTAAAGGGGTACGATGGTTGAAAAAGGTTGAGAACCCTGCACTAGAGAACACTCCTACTCATACGTATTACGTATTACTGGATCCAGATGCTATGAATTACGGTACCTTAAAAAAAAACCAATTTGTATATAGCCTAATAGGAGATAAAATCAATCTAACAGGTACATCGGCAAATACTGAACTTAGCCCACATCTATCAGGGGGGCATATTTTCCATTTGGTTGATATTGCCACGGTGGGTGAGTGGTTATCGTGTCGAACTACTAACCCCAAGCTTTCAGGTAAGTGATTTTTGAAAGGCGGCTAAAGTCACGACATGCAGGTCATACGATGTTGGTATGTTAAAGAACCCATTTGAATACAGTAGGCCGTGTTCATAATGGCAAAAATTAATCTCAGGATTTTCCGCCAACACAAAGTTCCTCATTTCTCTACTAGAAAGCGCTATAGTGTCAAGGAGCTTAGAGCTTAGATCTCTAACCTCCTTGAATTTCATAGTGCTTCAAGTAGTAGTAGGTAATCTGTGGCTTCAAGGAACATCAAAATTCGACATACAAGCTGCCCTCTGGGTGTCAAATAACAAAGCTTGCTCCAGGCAAGCATGCTGAGGTTCTATGCTCAAAATCGCGGGTTCAAACCCTGCCGAAGACGCTAGCCTATAAGAAGAAAAGCTCATCTATAGTTCCCCGGCAAAACTGTCCCAGTCTGTGAGTAGCTGGACAAAATCTTGAGTACGGTAAGTATTAATGTTTCTGTACTTATGCTTTTTACATGATGGTTTAAAAGGCAATCTATAAGAGCTAACTAAACTTTAACTTCACTACTAGAAATACTGCTTAATTGTTTGACTGTTGAGGGCTGGTGACTGAGATGACCCACCTTGAGCAAGGGCTGCTTTGTGTTCAAGGGCGAGACAGAGGTCTACACGGTTATGAAGTGCTGACAACACGAAGAGGTTCCACAGGACAGAGCGAGCTTTGTGAGTGTGAAATGGGGGTTATTCAAGAGGCAGAAACGATTTATGATAACAGGTCTCTGTCTCAAGATTACAATGATGAAACGCAGGAACGTAAAACTCCTCGCAAACTTGGGGGTGGGAGTCAAATTTATAAACTGCGTTTGCTTACTGTACCTACCAGGAAGAACTTCTTTTCGTTTTAGGCTTTAAAAAGCTTGACATAACACGGTAATAAGGGCCTAAGCTACATTAAAAAAACAACGTTAATGTTATTCATTATTTCTAACTAATCCTTCGGATGCCAAGCGAAGTTTATCGAAATCACAGGTTTTTGATGAACATTATGGCCTACCGATACCTATAATTTTTAAGTTTTTGATATTTGACTGTAGGAGGCATAAATAGTATATGAGATGCTAAATAATTAAAACAGTGTTTCATTAAAATATACTTTTTTTTAATAATTTGAAATGGTCATTTTTCAAAGCTTTTCGAACCTTGTCGGCGCAACGCAGAACGCAAGCGTAGTGTGTGCTTGAAACGCGAGATGCGCGAAGGAAGAGTTATTTTTATTTATTATTTTTATTTAGTCAATTTACCCTCTAGGTTGGTGGTTCCCACGGACTCAGCGAGGGAACTCACCACTACCGCCTCTATGGGCAGTGTCCTGGAGCTTGGAACATCTGGTCGGGATGGATACAACTGGGGAGGTGTGATCAGCACTTCGCCCAGGCGGCCTCACCTGCAAAGCGAACAGGGGCCCCATGAGGGAGGGGAAGGGATGGAAGATAGGGATGGATAGGCTAGGAAGAGGGAAGGAGGCGGCCGTGGCCTTACAGTAGGTACCATCCCGGCATTTTGCCCGAAGACGAAGTGGGAAACCACGGAAAACCACTTCGAGGATGGCTGAGGTGGGAATCGAACCCCCTCTACTCATTTGGAACACCCGAGGTTGAGTAGACCCCGTTCCAGTCCTCATACCACTTTTCAAATTTCGTGGCAGAGCCGGGAATCGAACCCAGGACCTCCGGGGCGGAAGCTAACCATGCTGACCGCTACGCTACGGAGGCGAAGGAAGAGTTATGTTATTTTATTATTATCATTTAGACTTTCACGGCCCGTGTTACTATTCATAATGTTGAATTTTGGGCTTATGCCGTGTTTTATTATATGAAAGTAATTCACTGCTGCTTTCCGTTGTCCCTGACATGGGCGTCCATCTTTGGGCACCTTCTATATGTTCTTTGTTGCTTTCTCTTAGCAATCATTTGTCGTATTCCTGACGAAGAAAGACATGGTTTCTTTCGAAACGCGTCGAATTTTAATATACTGTAATAAAACACGGCATAAGCCCAAAATTCAACATTATGAATATGTTATTTTACTTAGTTACGCGCACGCTATTGTTTTCGGGCAGGAGTAATGATTTTTTGTGTCCCAGTACCTTACCTCAGTTTTAAACCAGGGCTCAGAAATAATAGTTCAAAAATGTACCTTTTCGAATCGACGTGCTAAGTGGACAAAGTTTAAGGGAGGCTAGGACTGAGTTTTGGGTGGAAAAAAGTAAAAATTATCGATGTTTCAATTTGTATATTATTGTACTCCGGACTCCTGCGGATCATTTGGCGGTGGTATTTTTCGGGTTCGGCCATTTTTAAAGTACTAGCGTGACATTTAAATGTCCGGTTGAGTGCTGGGGAAACGCACCCATCCACTAGCTTCAACGCAACAATGCTCATCTTCAAATTACCCCCCAGAGCTACTATCTAGTGAGTTGACGAGGTAACAATACTACGGTAAGTAGAGAAATTCCAATTATACGTAACGTGTTTCTTATGTGTTCAGTTTTATATATATAACTGACGTATTATTAGTTTAGCCTTCAACCATGTTTTATTTACTAAAATGTGGTGGTTTTTTTTTTTCATATATACATTTTCAGGTATTTAAAATGTTCCAGGTGAACCAAAAAGATAGTAGCCTTCAAAGGGGTATTTCTTAGCATAATTTGAGAAAACATAAACACATAAAACATATTTTTTCCTCATATTCATGGACTACATATGCAGACTTTCTCTCTGTTAAAATTCTTTCCATACCTTGAAGTGTCTGTACACCAGTTTTCAATGTGATATTTGAAGTAACTGTTCAGCTGGAGCATTTTTTATGCTTATCGATTTAAAAATAAATAAATTGTAAGTGTTAATTCCTCAGAAAGTTAAGTTGCTATTTTTCTGAAAATTGGTATATAGCCTTATGTCACCATCAGGAGACCACAAACCAAATTTCATTCAATTCTATCAATAATTACTATTTTTCATAAATTCAGTCCCAGACTCCCTCAAATCGCCTCGGCGGGAAACGGCAGAAAGAGCAAAAGCAGACTGTTTGTTCGGTAAAATAAGGACATTTCGAATAAGCAAAGCAAGATGGCTTTTCCAATTTTCCGTCTAACGTAGTATTAAATCGTTTATGGAATACTAAATCTGGTTACTTTATTTTTATTTCGTTTTTGAGGGTATGCTGAGGGGGGCAATGCCCCAGTACCTTCCGACAGGCCACGGCCGCTTCCTTCCACATCCTTGCCCAGTTTCATTCATCTTCATCCATTCCATCTCTCATCCCGACGCGCAGGTCGCCCACGGGTGTCGAAAAGAAAGACCTGCATTCGGCCTCTCAGGGGGCCACACGACAAAAAAAAAAAAAAAACTCCCGTGTTTTATGCCCCTGAAGAAACGAAAACCATGAATTTTATTATATAATAAGTGGTTATAGCAGCGACTTATTTAGGGGCCCTATGTTTTCAAAAGCAAAACCTGGGATACACTCGTGCTTTCGTGCGGGGCACAAGCCTACACATTTTAATAAAGTGGGTGGTAACACTGGAACACTACAGAGGGTAAATTGTAAAGTTTGGAAGTCATCCTTTCAGTGTTGTGTGTATAAACTGTCATCAGTGGTGTATCTACGGGGGGTCGTTAGGGGGGCATTAATGCCCCTCAGAGCCAAATGATTTTAAAGAAACGTAACTTAATTTGATATAATAATAATAATAATAATAATAATAATAATAATATCGTATGGCCTCGGGTGCCGGGTGCAAGCTTTGTTATTTGACACCCAGAGGGTAGCTTGCATGTCGAATTTCGTTGTTCCTTGACTATGAAAGTCAAGGAGGTTGTTAGATATCTAAGCTCCTTGAACACTATAGCGCTTTCTAGTAGAGAAATAAGGAACTTTGTGTTGGCAGAAACTCCCGAGATTAATTTTGCCATTATGAACACGGCCTACTGAATTCAAATGGGTTCTTTGACATGCCAACATCGTATGAGATGCGTATAGTATTTTTGCCGCCTTTCAAAAAAAAAAAAACACTTACCACGGCCAGGAGCGAACCTGCAATCTTGGGGTTAGTAGACCGACACTTAATTTGATGAAGATAGTATATTGACTTTCACGGCCAATTCTTTTGGGTTTGTGCCATGTCTTATGTGGGGTTTCGCTCTTTGTGTCCCCACCCAGACCACTGTGTGCTACCTCCCTTTATATAAAGTGCACCTGCGCCTCTTAACTGGGAGAGCTTTAATTCACTGGCCGTGAAAGCCAATATACTATGTTTTTGGAAGCCTTCATAGGGAGGTTATGACTGCTTTTAGCTCTCGCAGTTAAGAGGCGCAGGTGCTCTTTATAAAATGGGAGGTAGAGCGCAGTTCGCTACTCCTGTGGGGGTCCGGGCGGCGATATCAAGAGCCCGCTGATGAGCCAGCCTGGTGTCCTGGGAGAAACCCCACACTAGACACGGCACAACCTAGAAGAATTACTGAATTTTAATTTGATTTTTATTTAAAAAATAACACACCCAATAATTTTCGGATTTATAAAAAACGATTGGATTTTGTACATTTTTTTGTTTCCGAATTTGGCCAACTATGGATTGCATAGAACCTAAGGCCTTCTGGTCAATCTCTTCATTCCTTCCAAGAACCTCTTCATTCTTTCACTTCGAATCGTCCGCTGTGGCTTCGGTGGCGTAGTCGGTAGCATGCTGAGCTTCTATACCCAAGGTTGCAGGTTCGAAACCTGGCGCAGTCAGCTGGCATTTGAGGGTGCGCAAATGCGAGGGAGCCGTGTCAGTACATTTACTGGCACGTTAAAGATCCCCTTCGGGGCAAAATTCCGGCACCCCGGCGTCTCTAAAAGCCAGGGCAGTTAAAAGGGATGTACAACCAATAACATACATATCTATGCCCAAGACCGCGGGTTCAAACCCGGTCGAAGTCGTCGGACTTTTTAAGAGCGTTAAAATCCCTAAGTATGCCTTCCTTCGAAGGGGAAGTAAAGCCGGCGGCGCCCATGTCATAGATTTATGGCATGTTAAAAAACCTTCCACTAACTACACTTGAATGAAAATCCACAGCCTGCTTCCAGTCTCCGACCGGGTCAGGAATGGAATGAATGAAGCCCCTATTTAGCGGCGAGGATATGAACTGTGCCGGCTGCCGAGGCCTGACGCACTCCTCTGGGGCAATGATTAAATGAATGATAGATGAAATGAAATGATAGTGGAGAGTGTTGCTGGAATGAAATTTTGACAGGGAAAACCGGAGTACCCGGAGAAAAACCTGTCTGCCTCCGTTCTGTCCAGCACAGATCTCACATGGAGTGACCGGGACCACTAACTACACTTCCGGAAGCTAAAATTTGTAGGTTAGTTTGATAACGCGATATTAGTTCCAACGTTCGCCGCCAGGTGCTGGCAGCGATGGCATTTAGTAGCCACGTCCGCAGCTAGGTGTCGTGGACGGTAGCATTTGGTAGCAAAAGTAGGAACTACCGTACTTGAAAAAATGAATCGTCTGCTGTCCTTCTACCTGAATTACAGATAACACACACTAATACAGCCATCACAATTAACACCGGTTATCAGACAGATTCTGCACACACCCAAAGTACACGGGGCTACATGACCGCGTTGTCTCAGCCCCTAAACTAAGGAACCAACCGATCATTCTATATAATAATAATAATAATATGGTATGGCCTCGGGTGCCGGCAGCATGCTTTGTTATTTGACACCCAAGGGCAGCTTGCATGTCGAATTTCGTCGCTCCTTGAACACTATAGCACATTCTAGTAGAGAATGCAGGAACTTTGTGTTGGAGGAAAATCCCGAGATCAATTTAGCCATTTTGAACTCGTCCTACTGAATTCAAATGGGTTATTTACCATGCCAAATGCTGAACTGCTGTGCCCAAGACAGCGGGTTCAAACCCGGCCGAAGTCGTCGGATTTTTTTAAGAGCGTTAAAAATCCTTCAGTATGCCTTCCTTCGGAGGGGAAGTAAAGCCGGCGGTCCCATGTCATAGATTTATGGCATGTAAAAGATCCTTTCACAGACTAAACTTGTGCAAAGCAAAATTTGTTAGGTTAGATTTCGTCAGAACGCTCTATCAAAGTTCCAAAAGCAAAAGCAAGCTTGTAGTTTAACGTGACCGTTAATCTCGAGATCATGAGCCACGGGACCTCCTTTTTACGTGGAATCCGAACCACAGGACATGGCATTTCACTTCGAAAATCTCACATGCATTGACCGGGAATCGAACCCGGACCGCCTTGGTGAGAGGCATACAGCTAGACCGCTGAGCCACCACGCCCCATATCAAAGTTCCAACGTTCACCACTAGGTATCAATGATATCTGGTGGCGAAAGTTGGAACTACTTGAAATTGAACGGAACTTGTAGCTCAACCTTTAGGGTGTCCGCTGGAAGCAGCTACAGACTCAGGCGAGCCGAACATGTCCTCGGAAACTCCCGGCACTAAAAGCCATACGATAAATAAATAAATAAATAAATAAATAAATAAATAAATAAATAACCATGCCAAAAACGTATGAGATGCATGTCGTGATTTTTGTCGCCTTAAAAAAAAAACACTTACCACGGCCAGGAGCGAACCTGCAAGCCTGGGGTTGGTAGTCCGACACGTTAACCACTCACCCACCATGACAAGCTTACTGTATGATTAAATAGTTTTATGTTATTAACGAATCATCTGCATTTCAATTATTTCTTATGGGAAAATTCACTTCAATGTACGAGTGATTTGCATTACAAGCACATTTCTAGAACGGATTATGCTCGCACTCCAAGGTTCTGCTATAGGGTTCCTGGACGTTCCGTTTTGCCCGGAACAATTCCGTTTTTTCTTGTTTTGTTCCGCGATCCGTTTTAATCTTTAACGGAACGCCAAATATTCCGATTTTTGGTTAATTTGATAATATATTCAATTTGGCACCAATTTTCAAATGTCCCTCTTCAGAATTGATTGTAATATCTAGCTTGTCTTCTGGTGATACAGGTGCAAGTTTGACAGAGAAAATGATTTCTATGTCTGTGTCAGATAGCCTATGTTATAGATTTATTAGGTGAACAACATTAAGGAATATCTTAGTCCTTGTGAAGTTAATACTCAGCATTTTCCCCTCCAATGCTCTTATGGAGAGAGTATTTTCTGTCATGGATATCAAATGGAGAGATGATAGAAACAGAAGCTCCATTAGTTTGATAAAACGAGAATTGTTCACATAGTACAATTATGACGACAATTGTAGTGAATATTATCAGAAGGTACTTACAAATAAAAAATATCCTTGCAAAGGGTCGTTCAAATGAAAAGTATTTGTAAGTTGCTGGTGTCATGGCCTATATGATATGTCAGCAATATCTAGTTTTAATCTTGTGTATTTGATTATGTAATGTTTATGTGTATTATTTATTACAACAATTAACAACCTTGATATAAAAAAGAACAATAGTTTTGGGATGTGTGTTCCGTTTTTCCATTCTTGAAACCGGGCAACCCAATACAAGCGGCTAGTAACAGAGCTGATCTACTGTTTGTTTGCCAGTTTCTTATTGTTTGTTGGTGGAATATATCTAGGTTCTTTGGGTTTTGCGTGCTTTAAATTTCTTAAATGTTCCAATTTACATGTCGTAGATCAGGCATGTGCAACTTGGAACACAAGGGGGGGGCAACCACAAAGGACTTACAGGCGTCGCAGCCCTTCTTAACAATACATAATAGTTTTAATGCAGCCAATGGTCAATGAATAATCAAAGATTTAAAGATTTAAACATCCTCCCACTGCCCTGCATTCATATCTTTGAAAGTATTATGTTTTTTTAAAAAGAATTTAATGAATAAAGACTTTTTCTTAAAACAAACAATGATGTTCATAGGCATAACACAAGACAAAATCTAAACATTCATATTTCACACACACACACACACACACACACACACACAAGCACATATCAAAAAGGAACTTTTCACGCCCCAAAAATAAAAACCTTTGATAGAATGTTGAAAGCTTATCTGCAGTGCCATTGTTTTTACTCTGTAGTAGAATACCTTAGTGTATAGAAAGGATGAAATCTATAATTATATTTTACTTTTCTATTTAATACCTAGCTGTAAGTTGTTGTATTCATAGAATTAAGTTTCCATATTGTAAGGTGTAAATAGTTGTCCAATAAGATTGTATCTCTTAAGATCTATTATTATAATATGTTATAATTCAGGGTGGTCCAACCTTTAGTTACCCGAGGGCCAATGAAACTTTAGTATGGGAATGTGGGGGCCAGAGACACTCTAGAAAGAAAACGTATGACATATTTTACTCAAAACATTTATTAAAATTTATATTAAAAGAAGTTTAATATTACTGGTTTAATATACCACTTCATTTTACAGTCGAGAAATCAATGTGATGATTGGTACTGCTTTCCTGATACAAGTGTATCAATGTCCACTGTAAGTTCAGTAAGGCAAAGTCTTAGGCTCGATTCCAGTGAAGCACTTTCAATTTGATTTCTCGTTTATAATTTAATTTGTTTGAGAGCAGAAAAAGCACTTTCGTACACATACGTACTGCCAAACAGCGATAACACTTGCAGAGAGAATCTAAGCAGTTTAGGAAAACGTTCCTTAGAAATCTGTTTCCAGAATTTTTCAGGGACATCACACTTTTTAGTCTGGTAGAATGGGTCTGCCTGAAGATCACAAATTTCCATTTGAAGGTCGCAGGGCACCTCGCTCACTTCAATATCCATGGGGTTGTTGAACAGTGCAATTTTTTCTTTTTGGGAGTCAAAATCCTGGAATCTGTTCTGGAACTCTTTCTTGATATCTATTATTATTTCATGAAATATACTAACATTGATGTCACTTTTTCTTCTTTCGACTGCTGACAAGATGGGAAGTGTGCCATATTAATTGCCTTCAATGCAATTTGCATTACATCAAGTTTTTTTGCGGAAGCCCTCAATATGTCCATAATGCTGGGAGATATTTAGTTTTCTGCCTTGTAGTTTCAGGTTTAAAGCATTTAGATGGGATGTTAAATATGTCAGAGAAGCAAGATTATTTAAAAACTGGATTTCTTCCAGTTTTTCTTGATACTCTTGCCCAATGTTTTCATTTTTGAGAAAAGCAAGAATTTCATTCCTCAACCCAAAAAACTGTTGCAAGCAATTTCCAGCACTTAGCCAACGCACTTCACAGTACAATGAAATATCACCATACTCAGGTTCCAAATTGTCCAGGAATGCAATAAATGCTCTGTGTCTACAGGCTTTATTGCCTCCCCTTATTAAGTTTACAGTATTTACAACAGTTTTCATTGCCTCACTGAGCCTTATAATTTTTCCAGAGAGAGCCTCCTGGTGGATAATGCAGTGGAAAAACAAACAATTCAATCCTTTTTCTTTACACAGTCCTACTAAACCAATGTTTGGACCAACCTTTGCTTTAGCTCCATCTGTTGCAATGCCAGAGAACTTCACAAAACCTCCATATTTAGAAACAACATCATCCTGTGCGTTGAATTATGTCAATACCTGTTTTGCTGGTTTCTAATGAACTTAATTCCAACAGTTATTCATGAATTTCAAATTCTTCGTTTATTGTTCTGACAAAGATAAGCTGCCGATGTCAGCTATATCTGTGCTCTCATCTAGAGCTAGAGAGTAAAATTCTCTTGATAGAACCTGAAACTTCACCAGCCATATCATTAATTCTTCTACTAACTGTCTGATGAGACAAGGAAACTGTTTCAAAAATTTTAGGCATCCCATTATCTCCAAATGAAGATGCCATTTTTACAGTGCATCTCTTAATGAGCTCACCATCCCTGAAAGACGTTTTACTTTTAGCTAGCTCTAAACCGGCAGTGCTTGATGGTTTCTGAAATATATTCTTCTGTCTTGTTAGTTTCAGCTTCAAATCATTAAACACACAACTTCTGGCACTTCCCTGGTATTAATCGTATTTTGATTTATGCAAGCTGGTATAGTGTTCATTCACGTTATACTCCTTCGAAACACCTAGGAATTGAGAACAGATAACACACTGTGGTTTTACATTATGTTCAACAAAAAAGTAACTTTCCTGCCACTTTGACTGAAATTGTCGTTTCTCATCTTCAACACGCCGTTTATTAAGTCCCGCCTTATCAGGTACCGCTCTCGCAACAACAGTGACAACAAACTCTCGTCGTACTAGATCTCTCAAACAACCTCTCTCGTCAAAAATAACCTCTTCGAACAACCCTCTCTTTTAGAGAAATCCGCCACAGCACACGAACAATCGCGAACTTATCGGCAGCCGACCAGTTGTCGCCTGGAGACAGGGCCGCTTCTCGTACCGTACGTATTCGTGAAAAGACAATTCTGATTACTGGCGTATTTTTCGGGATCTTTCCTTTCCCACCTGGCTCCTTCGTAACATTACTGAATGAAAGAGAAAATCAAAGTAGGCACGCCACGGACTATAACTGTCGAAGAGTGAAGGGTAGTAAGAAGGGCAAGGGCCAACAAAAATGAACAGGCGGGCCGCGGGTTGGACCACACTGTTATAATTAATAGTTATTGTATTTGTAATATATATCTGTAAGTTCTATTATTTTATAGATGTAATTTCTGACGTGTCCTACATCAAAAATGTATTGTTCAAATCGACGCACACATGAAGAGGCCAAGTCAAGCTAGTAAACTTCGAGCAGCCCAACCACGTCCTCCTCCAGCAATACAATGTGACTTGTGTGGACGCTTGTTCCATGCCAGGATTGGACTCTTCAGTAACCGTAAACACATCCACAAACTGGACTGAAGGAAGAAGATTTATACTCGGATTCGAGTTAAAGCCGATGATGATGATTATTCAAATGGATAAATAAGAAATCTAATCTAATCTAAACTAAGTTATACATTGATCGTCAAGGCAACATTTGCCAGTGACATATCATCATCATCATCTTGAGCAGTTTCCAACCGCTGGTCGGGTCTGCCTGGAACATAAGCCTCTCCATCGTTTCCTGTCCATCCACCATCTCTCGTCATTTACTGTGTCCCAGCACACTCCTCTTTCATCCACACTCTTCTTAACTCCTTTTGTCCATCTGTCCCTTGGTCTTCCCCTTGGCCTCCTTCCCGTCATTTCCATTCCAAACATCTTCTTCGGTATCCTCTCCTCTTGCATCCTCCTCACATGTCCATACCATTGTAGCCTAGATCGCTCTATTCTATTTTGCAATGGTTCCTCTCTTACCATCTCTCTGACTCTCTCATTCCTTACTCTGTCCATTCTTGTCACTCCTACCCTACTCCTCTGGAACTTCATCTCCACTGCTCGTATTTTATTCTTGTCCCTTTTAGGGCCGATAGCCTAGATGTTAGGCCCCTTAAAACAACAATTATCATCATCATCATCATCTTGTCCCTTTCCTTCATCGCCCATGTTTCTGAACCATATGTCAAAATTGGCACAAAGTAGGTCTTGTAGATGATTCCTTTACATTTTTGTGGTACATCTTTATTCCATAACATCCCCCTAACACTCTTGAAAAATCCATCTGCGCACCTTCCCCTTTCATTTATTTCCATCCTATTGCCTCCCTTTTCTTCAATTATGCTTCCCAAGTACTTGAAGCATTCTACTTTCTGCAACTGCTGTCCTCCAAGTGTTATGCCCATATCCAGTCTGTTCTTCTTCCTCGTTGTGATGACCACTTCACTCTTTTGTGCTGAGAACTTCATCCCATATGATAACACTACCTTCTCCCACTCATCTAATTGCTCTTGTACTTCTTCCTCATCCTCTCTCCATACCAGAAGGTCATCAGCAAACAACATTGCCTTCATTTTCCTTTCCCCAATGCTATTTACCACTTTTCGTATGATTTCATCCATCACCACTATAAATAACAGGGATGAAAGGGCACTTCCCTGTTTCAGACCACTCTCCAGTTGAAACCATTCCGTTCTCTCTCTTCCCACCTTTACACAGCTTTTGCTTCCCTCGTACATTGCTTTCACTCTTGCCACTGTCTCCTTGTTCACTGCTTTTGCTCTCATTGCTTCCCATACCTTGTTTCTATTAATACTATCATATGCTTTCTCAATATCCAAGGTCATCACCAGATCTTTCCCATATTCATAATGGTGTTCTTGTAGCTGTCGTACTGCAAAGATGAGGTCAACTGTTGACCTTCCTGGCCTGAATCCATACTGTTCTTCCCTCAGCCCATCTTCAACTTCTGTCCGAATTCTTCTCTCCAGTACCTTCTCAAATATTTTGGCGCAGTGGCACATGAGTGTAATTCCCCTGTAGTTCTTGCATTCCTTCCTACTTCCCTTTTTAAATATGGGTATTATTATCCCTCTTTTCCAGTCCTCTGGTATTTTCTTCTCCCTCCTTATCACTTTCATTACTCGAAAGAGCCACTGTGTTCCTATCATCCCTGCTGCTCTCACCATCTCCAAACTCACTTCGTCTATTCCCGGTACCTTTCCCCCTTTCATCTTCTTTAATGCTTCCTCCACTTCTTTCCATGTCAATTCCTTCTCTGAAATGTCTTGGTCACTGTCTGTTTCTTCCTCCACAATGTCCACTACGCTGGTTTTAGTTGGATTTAGAAGTTCCTTGAAGTATTCTCTCCATATATCCTTTATTTCTTCCATATTTTCGACCTCCTTTCCATTCCTGTCCACCATTCTGACATTTTCCCCTGTATCTCTTCTCTTTGCCTTTATCATTCCATACAACACTTTCTTACTGCCATCACAATCCTCCTCCATCATTTCTGTCCATTTCTCCAGCCATTTCTTTTTCTCTTCCTCCACTACTTCTCCTGCTTCTTTCTTCCGCTCTTGGTATTCTTCTCTTGTTCTGTCTGTCCTCTGTTGGAACCATTTCCTGAATGCTTCATTTTTCTTTTTCACTGCTTCCTTAGTTCTGGGGTTCCACCATGGTGTTTCCTTCCACCTTTTCTTTCCACTAGTTCTGCCACACACGACTTCCGCTGCTTCTACCAACACGTCCTTGAACCTATTCCATTCTTCTTCACCTGTTTTTGGATCATCCTTCGGTAATTTGTACTTCACTAATATCTGGAACTTCTCCTTATTTTCATCCTCCTTCAGCTTCCATGTCCTTATTCTTCTTTCTTGGTTCTCAGTTCTCCTCTTTTCCTTCAGTCCTCTCACCTTGGCGACCAGCAGACGGTGGTCACTGTCCAGGGCTTCTGAAGGTATTACCCTTATATCCGTGATACTCTTCTTTGTCTCCTTCCCGCATAGAATGTAGTCCACCACTGATTTCCTAGTCAAATCCCTGCTGTACCAAGTAATTTTAGGGCTCTCTCTCTTCTTGTACCATGTGTTTCCAACCATTAGCCCATTTATCTTGCACAGTTCCAACAATCTCTCTCCTTCCTTATTCCTGTTTCCCCATCCTTCACCACCAATCACTTTTCAAAACCTCTTCTATCAGTTCCGACATGGGCATTTAGGTCTCCCATGACTATCAGGTCTCTCCCCACTAACTGCTTCTGCAACTCCTCTTCAAACTCGTCCTTCTCGCCTTCTGTGCATCCCACCTGTGGTGCATAGACTTGCAGAATGTCCAGGTTTCTACCTTTCACAGTGATTCTGGCTCTAATTATTCTATCACTTACCCTCTTTACTTCCTCCCTCAGCCCTTCTCTCACCACCGTTCCCACTCCATTTCTCTTCCCCTCCTCATTTCCTATCCAGTATAGCTGCAAGCCATTTCTCAGTTCTTTTCTTCCTTCCCCTCTCCATCTGGTCTCTGCCAGTCCGAGTACGTCCAGTTTTCTCCTCTCCATCATATCCACAATCTCCTCCACTCTTCCCGTCAATGTAGTTATATTCAAAGTTCCAATTCATAGTCCATTTCCATAGCCAGGTCTGTTTCCTTTAGATCTGTCCTTTCCGAGGCCCGTTCCCGTTTTAAAAGCAGTTTCATATCCACTACTGGCTTGCTAGGCCTAACGTAGCTTCACCATAACCCTGGCAAGGGGCCTGTTTTTGGTCTGCGAGAGGTATTTTATTTCCCTCAAACCCTCCGGACAAGTCCGGCGAGCCCCCCTATCTGCCACCTGGGACGCGCCCGATAGAGGTACAGGCAAACCTCCACGGGCCAGTGACATATGATAACATAATATCTGCCACACGTAGAAGATACACATTCTTTACATGGTTCATGGAATCGTTCTGTGTGGCAAATTCTATGTTGAAATCCATGGACTACGAGCCCCGTGACAAAATGTCTCAGCTTATACTTAGCTTCCTTCCTTTCGCTTCGAATCGTGGCATCCATGGTATGGAAATCGAGCCATATTTAATTCTTCTTCCTTTGGTGTTATTTTACCACCTCCTTGTATGCTGGTGTGGATTGTAGGAGAAATCGTAGAGAAAGATCTGTCAGCAGCATTGTTTCCCTGCTACATTTCATATAGATGTACCGTATATACAATGCAGGAACAGTCAGTCACTAGAAAATTGCATCAGGAAAGTCAATCTTCTTTTACAGCATGCCGCATGATATCGGTCGCAGGGCTCGCTTCATAATTCACATATGCATTTAGCTGCATTTGGAGTGTGAAAGTCTTTTCTTCTGTATATTCTGAAGTTTAATCCATGGACTGCGAAACGCGTCACAGTGTGTCGTAAATCGTAGTCTGCTCTCTTCCATCCAGATGATAACATCGCTTCTGTCCCATAGAAGTCCAACCATATTTCTTTCTTTTTTAAATGTAGTTCCGCAAGAAGTTCCTGATAGGCAGCGCTAGATGGAAGCTGCATTTGTAGTCTGATTTGCTCAATACAGAATGGCTCTGCAGCCAGCTCGTACATTAGCCATGACGGAGTAAATTTCGATACACACAACGCTTTATTTAGGAAAAGGGACTTAACTTGTTCTGGGTCTTTATTTTTGCTTGGCAAGATGATTCCGCTCAACCTTGGCTGGCTGTTACAGGTTGGCGCGCGCGGTCTCCAGCCATATTCCCACACTCTTGCTGGGGTGGACGTGTGAGCTCCGAGCTAATTGGGTGCTTTATAAAGCTACTGTGTACTGTATATCGTATTGTATAGTGTTTTATTGTGATTGTGTATAGTGCTGTAATGCCTTACGTGAAATAGTCGTTACGTGAACGTGTAGGCCTATATCTGCACAATACGTACATAAAGTGCAGGAAATTGTGCGCTAGAACAAGACAAAAGTTTCGAGTGAAATTTCCAGGGAGACCCATTCCTACAAATTGGACAATACAATACAATACAAAACTCTTTATTTCCAGAACCTGCATCATACAGAATTGGATACGTCACACAACATAGGCCTACTCACAGTTAAATTTCCATATTTACAACTTTTTTTTAACATAATTAAACAGTTACATGTTTCTTTAAAATTCACGTAAGGAATACAACACTTTCTGGGCTTGGTATATCTTGAGAGACTTTCTGAACCCAGTTCCAGTCAAAGATTTTAAGTGGTTTGGTAGCTTATTGTGGTATATAGCTCCTTTTTTGAAAGGATCCTTTTCTGCATATTGTTTATTTACCCTCTTTTGAAAATAGTCATTCTGCCCTCTGGTTTCATGATTGTGGACATTGTTGATTGTGACAACTTGATGTTGATTTTCCCTTACAAGCAAGATAACTTTTAAAATATACAATGAAAATATTGTTAAAATATTATGCTTCTTAAATGCAACTTTGCATGATTCTCTTGATTTCAACCCAAACAAGTATCGTATTACTCGTTACTGCAGTTTAAATACGGTATTCTCTCCATATTCCTATTTGCTGCCCCACCCCATATCTCAATACCGTATGATCATCATCATCATCATTTCCCCTTATCCAGCTCCTGCCGGGTCGGGGTATTTATGGCACTTCTCCACTTTCCTCTTTCCTTCCACCATTCTTCTTCCACGATCTTGTCCCAGTCCAGATTTCTTTTTCTCACGCTGTTCTTCACTGAATCAATCCACCTTGTTCTAGGTCTTCCCCTTGCTCTCTTACCCTTGCACTTCGCCTCCAGAATCTGTCTTGGTATTCTATTTTCCTCCATCCTCTTTACATGTCCAAACCACCTTAGTTTATTCTTCTCAATTCTCTCATTTAGTTTTCCCATCCCAACTTCCTTCCTAACATCTTCATTCCTCACTCTGTCTTTCCTTGTCTTACCTATCATACTTCTTAGGAATTTCATTTCACTGGCTTGGATTCTACTCTCTTGCCTGCTTGTCAGGGTCCAAGTCTCAGCTGCATAAGTTAATATGGGTACATAATACACTTTATACATTACCTCCTTGCTTTTCCTTGGTACTTCCTTATCCCAAACAAGTTTTCTTACACTTTGATAGAATGCATTGCTCAGCCAATCTCCATGTCCAACCTACCAGTTTGCATCAATTCACTTCCTAGGTATTTGAACGTGTCCACAATTTCCAAACTCTGACTTCCAATTTTCACAATGCCCTTTCCTTGTCTTTCCCCTCTTGTCATCACCATGGTCTTGCTTTTCTCTATACTGATTTTCAGGCCATACTTCTGAATATTTCCGTTCAGTGCATCTAGTTGTTTTTGCACTTCTTCGGTGTTCCTTCCCCAGACCACAATATCGTCTGCAAATAATAGTAACTTCATTTCTTTATGTCCATATGCTTCCTTTGTTTCCTTTACTATTTCATCCATTACCATTATGAATAAAAGAGGTGACAGCACACTCCCCTGTCTTAGTCCAGTCATGTTCCTAAACCAATCTGTCTTTCCAACAGGGGTCAGAACCCTGCTAACACAGTTGTTGTACATTGCTTGCACCATTTCCAACATTTCTCTTCCCAGTCTCTTCTTAACCATGGTTTCCCATGCCTTCTCTCTGGGGACACTATCATATGCCTTTTCTAGATCTATGAAAGTCATGATCAAATCCTCTCCATATTCCCAGTTCTTTTCCATCACCTGCCTCAAGCTAAAGATTGGGTCCACTGTGGATCTTCCACTCCTGAAGCCATACTGTTCCTCTTGCAACTCTCCTTCCACCTTTCTTCTCATTCTTCTTTCTAATAACCTTTCCAGTATTTTTACTATCTGTGATATGAGGGTGATCCCTCTATAGTTATCACACACTTTCTTGTCCCCTTTCTTAAACACTGGTATTATTAGCCCTTTCACCCAGTCTTCTGGTACACATTTCCGTTTCCACACACACTTTAACAGTCGATACAGCCATTGCTTACCAACAGGTCCAGCAGCCTTTATCATTTCTACACTGATCTCATCCACCCCAGTTGCTTTTCCCATCTTCATCTTCTGTACTGCTAATTCTACCTCCAGCATTGTTATATCATCTTCTGTTATAGAGTCGTCAGGCTGTGTCACTTCGATCTCACCAGTACAATTGCTCACGTTCAATAGCTTATCGAAATACTCCTTCCATCGTCCCTTTATCTCTTCCGGGTGTGTTAACAACTCTCCATCTTCCTTTTTCACCAGCTTTGTAGTAACTCTTTCTTTCCTCTTACTTCTTAGAAGCCCATACAGCATCCTTTTACTGCCACTTACATCTGTTTCCATTCTTCGTGTAAATTCTTCCCAACTTTTCTTCTTTTCTTCTCCTACCACTTTCTTACACCTCCGTTTGCTGTCGTGATACTTCCTTTTGCTTTCTTCTGTTTGATCTCGGTTCCATTCTTTCCATGCAGACTTCTTTTCTTTCACTGCTTTCCTCACTTCCTCATTCCACCACGGTGTCTCCTTCTCTTTCACTCTTGTTGACGTCCTACCACAAGCACTCTCTGCTGCACCAGCAAATGCCTTTTTAAAGTGGGACCATTCCTCTTCTACATTTTCCACTTCAGTAACTGGGATTTGTTGCTTCAATCTCTCCAGAAAATCTTCCTGTACAGCTTTGTCTTTCAATTTCCATACTTTTATTTTACTTTCTCTGATATCCTTTAGGTTTTCCAATTTTCCCCATCTAAATTTTGCCACCACAGTTCTATGGTCCCCATCAAATGCTTCTCCTGGTAAAGCTGTCACATCCATCAGCTTTCTGCGATTTGTCCTTTCCACCAGGAAGTAGTCAATTACTGATTTTGTTCTTCTATCACCCCACCCATATCTCGTAATTTTCCTGCTGTTTTTCTTCCGAAACCATGAATTACCCACTATCAGTCCATTCCTTTCACAAAAGTTTACAAGTTCCTCTCCTTCCCGGTTCTTTTTCCCATATCCATATGGTCCAACGACTTCTTCCTTTCCTTGTCTCTCATTTCCGACTTGTGCATTCATATCTCCCATGATCACCACTTCTACATCTGAGATTACTCTTTCTACATCCTCCAGGAATACTTCAATATCTTCTTCTCTGTTTCCAGTCTGTGGTGCATACACTTGTATGAAGTCCATCACGTCATTCTTCATCTTCATTCTAATTTTCATTATTCTGTCACTCACACACTCTACCACTTCAACATACTCCTCCAGTTGTTTCGAGGTTATCAGTCCCACGCCATTTTTTGCCTCTTGGCCCCCACTCCAGTATAATGTATATCCTTTCCTCAATTTCTTCCTTCCTTTACCTTTCCATTTCACTTCACTCAGCCCCATCATTCCAACCTTCTCCCTCTCCATGAAGTCTACCACCTCCTCCACCTTGCCTGTCAGGGTCATGACATTCATGATTCCCACTTTCATTTCGGTTACTGGTCGCCCATTTCTCACAGTTCCCCCAGTACCAAAGGAACTGCGCGTCGCCTGCAGGGTACGCCCTAACCTTTTCCGAATCATTGGAAGTGCCATTTCCATTTTAGGCTATTATTACGATGGGGTCGCCACTCCCAAAGGCATTTTATGAAGCTACTGCCAGCTATTATTCAGGCCGCCCCTAACATGGAGAACAGACGCCCTTGCAGCCGCCCCTAACATGGGAAACAGATATACCGTATGATATCTGTGAATAAAACAACTGGCTAGGAGATTCAAACGTACAGGTTCAGTCTACAGTAAAAATAAACGTTATGGTCGTTATTCCCTTACTGAAGCTAAATAACCGGAGTAACCGGAAGCTTCATAAGGAGATGCCGATTATGTTTGCCAGCGGATGGGGAATATTTTCAGCATCTACTGTAAGCATGGTGAGTAAAAAATGCATGATACTGACTTTAAGCACCGTATTCTGCCGTACATATGCGAGCACGGCCGCCGGCAACTGAGCCGTCACTGGCGGAGCGAGAATGTCCTTGCCAAGCAAATATAAAGACCCTGTACTTTATTAAGGTCACCACGTACTCTTACACGATGAAAAAGTCTATTTTTGTGGTATCACTTTACGAAGTATTTTCTGGGTTTATGCTAAAGGTACAGCTATGATTCTTGTCACACATAAAAAGCGATATATTCTGAGCTGTTTTTGACCATGTAGTGCTACTTTGCTTTTATAGGATGTGTGAAATGAATACAAATTTGGACAGATACATTTCCAAAGAAATGTTGTATAAGTTGCCTCTGGTACACATTTCTCAGTTGTTTTTCAATCAAAAATTCTCAAATTTTATTCACGTACTTGGAATGGATAATGGCAGATGAGTAACCACTTTGTTTCATTATTATTGGGACAGAATGCAAGAAAAAAAATCCTAACTCTTTCTTTTTAAATTTATTCAAAAATATGTATCAATTTTTCTCTTCCCAATCCATACCTACTATGTTTTGGAAGTGAAAATAGGTTAACATTCAAGTACTCCTTTAGGCAAGTTAATGTAAAAAACATTAGCCCTCTATCTTAAATGGTTTCCTAGTTATTGGTACCTGAACATGAAAAATGAGTATTAACGGAAAACATCTGGCAAAGTTAAAAGTGTATTATTCAGAGCATGGGACATTAATTTTAATAAAAAAACGAATTTAAGTTAGTTGTAGACATCAAAACCCCAACAAACTATATATATTTGGATTCAGAAAAGAATGAAGAATTTGATGGCACCAAAATCAAAAAATTGATTTTTTTCATCATGCAAGAGTACGTGGTGTCCTTAGTTGGTTTTGGTCAGATGAGGCCAGATCAGTTCCAGACCGTAGGTTAAAATAGGTGTCAGTGTGGAAACAACGAGCTTCATAGCAGTAACTGAAGATAGTTTACGCAAATGCTGTATGTTGTTCATAGCTATTAGTGCAGCAGTCGCATTCACAAGAACGTAGCAGCCACATTCAATGAAGAAACTCGTTTATCACAAATTGTTGTTGTTTGAGTCTTCAGTCTTTCTACTGGTTTGATGCAGCAATGCATGCTTCCCTGTCCTGAGCTAATCGTTTCATCTCTACATATCTACCACACCCAACATCCGAGGCAATCTGTTTAACATATTCTAACCTTGGTCTACCCCTACAGTTCTTGTCCTCGACCCTTGCTTCCATAACTAAGCTTGCTATTCCTGGGTGTCGTAATATGTGTCCTACCAACCTATCTCTTCTCTTCATTAGGAGCTGCCTGAAACATCTCTCCTCTCCCACTCGTCTTAATACCTCTTCGTTTGTAACCCTATCTACCCATCTGATCTTCATCATTCTCCTGTAATACCACATTTCAAATGCTTCAATTCTCCTCTTTTCTTCTGCACCAACAGTCCAAGTTTCACTTCCATAGAGCACCACGCTCCAGACAAAGGCTTTCAAAAATGACTTCCTAATACCTAAATCTATATTCGATGTCAACAGATTCTTTTTTTTTGTAGAAATGCTTTCCTTGCCTGAGCCAACCTACTTTTTATACCCTCTTTCTCTGTTTATTTTGCTTCCTGAGTAACAGAAGTCTCCTACTTCCTTTAGTTCTTCACCTGCCAATTCGACATCCATAGGGGTTTCTGATTTCTTTCGACTACATTCCAATATTTATCACAAATTAATATCACAAAAACACAAAAAGAATATTTTAATGGTAACCAAAAATTCTGTTTACTTCCTCCTTTCTGAAATCGTTAAATCTGACATTAAATTCTTCAAGCAAATCTGCCAATGAGTCTGCGTGGAAAGCGAAGTTACAGACAGGGTCTGAAAGTGACAAATATTTTCATTTCTCATTTGGTTTTCCCATTGATTTAGTTTCCTCTGATAGAATTTCACACGTCCGTCAAGTTCACGAGCCAATTGATCTTGTGTTTGCCACTTTGAATTCAACTCATTCAAGTTACAGGTAATATCAATCAACAACAACTGATGCTATCCATGCAATGCAGCTTCTGATAGGAAACTATATGGAGAAAAGAAGGACAATTCACATGGCTTTCCTGGATCTGGAGAAGGCTTTGATTGGGTTCCACATCAGCTTATATGGTATTTTCTTCGACCTCATGGCGTACCAGAAGCGTATGTGCGTTGGGTCCAACTCCTCTACAATAATACAACTAGCTCTGTACGCAGTGTTGCTGGTTTCACCAGACAGTTCGGTATTCGAGTTGCGGTTCACCAGGGATCTGCACTATCTCCACTCTTGTTTATCCTATGTATGGATACAGTGCCTGCCGATTTGCAGAGACAACCACCATGGACATTACTGTACGCCAATGATGTCATGCTTGCAAATGAGACTCGTAATGATCTAGAGCAATTGGTCAACCTCTAGAATGCGAGGCTCTGTGAATTTGGACTACGGCTCAACCTTACTAAGACCGAGTACCGTGAATGTTGTTCCCAGACAGATGGGACTATCATAGTAGATGGCATCCCACTATCAAAGGCTTCACATCTCCGATACCTTGGCTCCGTTCTGAGAACTGTCTCGGATGCCCATGCAAGAGTGAATGCTGCATGGATGAAGTGGCGCCAGGTCACAGGCGTTCTCTGTGACCGCAAGATCCCTTTGCGCCTCAAAACTAAGATGTATCAATCAGTCGTCCGCCCTGTTGCTTTGCATGGAGCCGAATGCTGGCCTAATACAAAGGAACATGAACAAGCCTTGAACTCAATGGAGATGCGGATGCTACGATGGTCCTTGGGAATTACACGGCTGGATCATATTAAGAACGAAGATGTCCGCAATACTCTTGGAATTGCCCCTATTTCAGCCAAAATGAGGGAGACTCGGTTGCGTTGGTACGGACATGTAGCCCGAGCAAATACAGAGTCCATTGTAAGGAAGTCACTTGCTCTCGAGCCAGATGGACAAAGACCTCCAGGACGACCAAATAGGCATTGGATGGACACCCCTTCGTCCTAGGGATGCAGCAAACCGCAACAAATGGAGAGCGAGGTGCAGAGTGGCGGACCCCAAAGAATAATTGGAAATAACACCAGGAAGAAGATAAGAATATAATATCGTATGGCCTCAGGTGCCTGGTGCAAGCTTTGTAATTTGACACCCAGAGGGTAGCTTGCATGTCGTATTTCGTTGTTCCTTGAATCACTATGAAAGTCAAGGAGGTTAGATATCTAAGCTCCTTGAACACTATAGCGCTTTCTAGTAGAGAAGTGAGGAACTTGGTGTTGGCAGAAACTTCCGAGATTAATTTTGCCATTATGAACTCGGCCTACTGAATTCAAATGGGTTCTTTGACATGCCAACATCGTATGACATGCATGTCGTATTTTTGCCGCCTTTCAAAAATCACTTACCACGGCCAGGAGCGAACCTGCGAGCTTGGGGTTAGTAGACCGACACGTTGACCACTCACCCACCATGGCAAGACGATGGAGAAGAATTAGCAAAGTGCTTATCTAGCTTCTGGCTCAACTTATAACACAAAGCCGAGTGGGAGGGGTTTTGAGGGATTGTCATTGGCGTCAGGGCTTGTATTGACAGAGTTGCCAAAATTTGAATATGTTCACACTGCATTGTCGAGGGTTAAAAAATTGTTACACCAATTTAAGAGATTACATAAGAAATACATTTTCAATAACTGATGAGGCGGGCAGAAAGAAACGGTCCAGCGGGCTGGGCATGGTTGTTCTAGTTGCAACTTGTAATTTAATGGGTTAACATTTCCGCCCAATCAATACTTGAAATACAAGATTTATTTACTCAGGGACATGTTTCGGGTACTTTTGACCGTTCTTCACCCTCTTTATCACAGATCAAACACATAAAATCACACATAATCTTAAATTAAAGCATCCATTAATATAGTTCTCATTTGCCCACATGGCACTGGTTTACACTTAAAATTACTAGATATATCCCCTGTTGGATGCTCTGTCGTGTTGAATCAACTTTACACTAAATATAAAATATGTCATGACAATTCATTAGTCTTTTCTTCTTCTTTCTCTGTTAGGGTCTTCAATGTTTAGTGCTTTGTTGTTCTTTCTGCTTCCTCCAGTGCTCCTCCATCTTTTCGCTGTTTCTTCTTTCTCTCTTCCGACCATTTTGAGCCCGTTCTCTTATATTGTCTTCCTTGGAGTCCTTCAATTCCCAATATATTTCTTTTGAAAATTTCTCTCTCTCCTCTCACATTGTTTCTTTATAAATCTTTCTTTACTTCTTGAAACCAGGCCGTTGTCGATCTCTTTTTCCAAAGATATTTAAAAATCTGTTTGGTTAACCTGCTATCATCATCATCATCATCATCATCATCATCTTGTACAGTTTCCAGCCCCAGGCTGGGTCTGTTTGGAACATAAGCCTCGTCACTTAGTCCTTTATTCCCACCACCTCTCCCCTGTCACTCTGGTCCAGTCCTCGCCTCTCTTCTTGACACATTCCTCCACTCCTTTCAGCCATCTATCTCTTGGTCTTCCCCTTGGTCGTTTCTTCTGCATCTGCATCTCATGTATCCTCTTGGGAATCATCTTCTCATCCATTCTCTTTAAGTGTCCATACCACCTCAGTCTTGATGTCTCAATCCTACCTTGCAAGGGCTCCTCTTTCACCATTTCCCTGACCTTTTCATTCCTCACCCTGTCTCTTCTTGTTACTCCGATCCTACTTCGCAGGAACTTCATTTCACCTGCCTGTATTCTGCTTATGTCTCTTTTCTTCATTGTCCACGTTTCTGAAGCATAGGTCAGTATCGGGATATAGTAGCTTCTGTATAACACTTCCTTGCTTTTTTGTGGTACATCTTTATTCCAGACTAAGCTCCTAATGCTTCTGCCTGTCTGCCACGTTCCGTAATCTCTTTTGTCATTTCTCCCATTTTCCTCCACTATACTTCCCAAGTACTTGAGACTTTCAACCTTCTTCAGCTGTCCACCTCCAAGTGTTATCCCACTCATTGGTCTGTCCCTTTTCCTGGTCATTAACAGGATCTCACATTTACTGATGTTGAACTTCCATCCATACTCTCCCACTGTTTCTTCCCAAGCCTTCAGTTGCTCCTGAATTTCCTCCTCCTTGTTTCCCCAGACCATGAGATCATCTGCAAACACCATTGCTTTCATCTTATCTTGTCCTATCTTTTCTGCTACCCGTGTCATTACCTCGTCCATAACCACAATGAAGAGAAGGGGTGACAGAGCACTAGCCTGTTTCAGGCCACTCATTTGTCTGAACCAGTCTGTTCCTTCCCTGCTATCATTCATTCTATATAAATGTCCGAAAAATAACAATCGCCTCTTCTTTATTGTCTCCGTTATGTTTTCAATGTTCCGATATATTTCTTCGTTGCTCCTTAATTTCCAAAACTCTGTAGTTCTTAATGGACCGACAATTTTGCGTATAATTTTCTTTCTGATACTTCTAATTTTTCCAATTTATAATTTAGTATTAGACATTCATAAGCATTCTGGTTTAATTACTGTTCTATAGTCTTATTATTGTTAAAATCACACGTAATTTTTTTAGGGCGTCCTCCAACCTCTGACACATAGCATCCTGAGATCCTCCTCGACATCGTCCAGCCAGGGCCTTTTTGGTCGCCCCCGTCCTCGCTTTCCAGTGGGTCGCTCATGGTAGACCTGATACACCATCCTCAACTCAGGCATTCGCTCGACATGTCCGAGCCACCGAATCCGGGAACTCTTGACCTCTGCGACGATAGTGGAGTCCCCATACAGATCATAGATCTCCTTGTTGGTGCGGAGGCGCCACACTCCACGATCACACACAGGCCCATAGATCTTACGGAGTACCTTCCTCTCCCACCTGTTCAACAAATCCTCATTCCTCCTAGTCGACACCCATGTCTCACACCCATAGGTGACAACGGGTTGGTTTGAGTGCCTGGTTATAATTATAAGGCTGTGCATTAGGATTTGTTTTACGTAATATCTTAAAATGAATCTTTCAAGTATGTAATTTTAACGAGTGTAAATTAATTAAAATATTGATTAATTTCTATAATGACCAGAGCGGAAGTGATTGGTGAAAGAAGGATGAAAGTATTGGCGGCTGCAGATGATTTGATGATCTGGGGAAACAAGGAGGAGGAAGTACAGGACCAGTTGGATGTGTGGGAAGAAATAGTACATGGGTATGGGATGAAGTTTAGCATAAGCAAAAGCAAGTGGATGATCACAACCAGGAAGAAGGAGTGAGTCACAACGGGAATAACAATTGGTGAGGAAGAATTGAAGAAAGTAGAGAGTTTCAAGTATCTGGGAAGCATAACCCAGGTCTCCGAGGTATACATCAGGATAGGGACATAGTACGTCCGATATATGATCTTTTTGCTGTTCTGATGGACATCCTTGCTCCATAACATGCTTCTCACACTCCTCCGGAATGCTTCTGCCTGTCTCACCCGCTCATTTATTTCTCTATCGTTTCTTCCATTCTCTTGTATCAGGCTTCCCACGATACTTGAAACTCTCCACTTTCTTCAGCTGTTCCCCACCAATTGTTATTCCCGTTGTGGTTCTTTCCTTCTTCCCTGTTGTGATCACCATCTCACTCTTATTTATGCTAAATTTCATCCCATATCCTTGTATTATTCCTTCCCACACGTCCAACTGTTCCTGTACCTCCTCCTCCCTGTTTCCCCAAAACATCAAATCATCTGCAAACACCATTGCTTTCATCTTTCCTTCCCCAATTACTTGTGCCACTCTGGTCATTATGTCATCCATCACCACAATGAAAAGTAACGGTGACAGTGCACTTCCTTGTTTCAGGCCGTTTCTCTGTTCTCTCTCCTCCCACTTTCACACAGCTCACGCTTCCCTTGTACATCTCCTTTATCCTCTTTATAGTCCATTTTTCTACTCCTCTGTCCTCCAGGGACTTCCATACTTTGTTTCTGCATACACTGTCATATGCTTTCTGACATGCCACAATTTGTTCTTATTCTATTTGGGGCGGACCAAATGTTTCTAGGAAGCTCAAAACCAAGAGGCTTGGTTGTAATGTATGACATAGTTTGTTGTTCCATTGAGGCAGAGATTGACCAGAAGTGCTTCCAAGGGGCAGTCAGGTTGAACTCACTTTCAACGAGCCATTGTGCAGTAGTCAGAGGAGGGTGGCGAGAGGAAAGTTATGCTGCACAGGAAGATGATTTTTGCAGATGGCGCTGAACACCTTCAGAAGTCCATGTTCTCATCTCATACTTGGAGGTGGAATGTGACTTAGCACTGGCAGCCAATATGTCAGAGTACATCTAATTGTCCCCGAGAAGAATCGCATAGTTTGGTTAAGCTGAATATCAACAAGCTTGGTATGAGCAATATTCATCCAGGTGGACGCACAGTATTCAGCTACTGGGTACACCAATCCAAGGGCAGAAGTCCTAAGTATAGAAGCAGATGAACCCCACGTTGTTCCACATAGTTTCTGTAGAATATTATTTCTAGATCTGAGCTTAAAAGCTGTAAAAATAAATATTTTAATATAATTAACACGTCAATAAGGTATCGGACAATCTTGGTCATTCTATAGATGTTATGAGTTAACCTAGTTGTGTCCATTCTTTCCAAATTCCCCAGGAATTGGATCCTTCTCATACAGATTGTGTCTGTGATTTTAGTAATTTTCAAATAGATGTTAGCATTAGAAACAAATGTTTTAGTTTTTTTTAAGGAAATCTGACAAGGAAACAACATTATATCAGTTTTAAGGTGTTTTATTTAATCTTAAATTGTGAGTTATATACGAGGGCTCTTCCAAAAAACCATCCAAAATCAAAATTGTTTCCAAAACAATTGTTTTATTGACATTCCTTACGTCTTTCTCTATTTTTCTACATAATTTCCATACTTATTTACACATTTGTCACATCGTTCCACAAGCTTTTGAATGCCTAAGTCGTAGAACTCGGCCGCCTGCGAAGCTAACCAGTCTTTAACATCTTCTTTCACTTCATCATCTGTGTCGAAGCGCTTGCCGCCAAGAAACTCCTTTAGGTAGCGGAACAGGTGGAAATCACTTGGCGCCAAGTCCGGACTGTACGGTGGGTGGTCCATCTGTTCCCATCCAAATTTCTTGATTAGAGTTTGCATGTCATTCGCAGTATGGGGTCTGGCATTGTCATGCAACAACAACACTCCAGACGACAAAAGACCACGTCGCTTATTCTGGATTGCACATCGAAGTTTAGTCAGGGTAGTGCAGTAGGCGGCTTTATTCAACGTCAAACGTATGACAGGAAGAAGAATTGCAAGACAATGGTTGCAATTACTGGGAAGAGACCTGTTGGAAGACCTAGGAGGAGATGGCTGGACCAAGTGAATGAAGATATCGCATCCAAGGGAATCAACTGGGATGAAGTCTTGAAGGAGCAGTGGTACATGAAATGAAAATACACAGCCTGCTTCCAGTCGACCGACCGGGTCAGGAATGGAATGAATGAAGCCCCCATCTAGCGGTAAGGATATGAACGGTGCCGGCTGCCGAAGCCTGTCGCACTCCTCTGGGGCAATGAGTAAATGAATGACAGATGAAATGAAATGATAGTGGAGAGTGTTGCTGGAATGAAATTGTGACAGGGAAACCGGAGTACCCGGAGTAAAACCTGTCTGCCTCCGTTTTGTATGCATAGGGAAATATTTTGCAATTCTTAAGGCTTTACAGAAGTACGCATTGATAAATAAGTATGGTAGCATTTTAAAACTCTGCATCAGCTCGATAGCAGATTCAACACTAAATTATAGTACATTATTCCTAAACAGTTGTAACTCCTAGCTCAGAGTCATATCATCATCATCTTGCACAGTTTCCAGTCACTGGCCGGGTCTGTTTGGAACACAAGCCTCTCCAACGTCTTCTGTCTTCCCACCATCTCTCAGCCTCCACCCTTGTCCAGTCTTCTCCTCTCTTCTTCACGCTTTCTCCCACCCTCTTCAGCCACCTGTCTCTCGGTCTTCCTCTCGGTATATATAGAATTTAATAATCTTCTGAGGTAGAATCAGATACGTTACAGCGTGTTTTTTATTAAAAAAATATTGAAATATCCTATGTTCCGTCTAGTCAATATTTATTGTATTTATTTAACCACTAGGTCATGTTTCTAGGCGTATTGTAATAAATATAATATCGAAGCTTGCCACCTCAGGGTAGCGGGGCGATATACTCGCTAAAATGAATCTCACAAAGAACAGTATACCGACTTCACAAGAATAGACAATTTATTATTAACTAATACTAAATACATCTATAACAATGAAGGAAAGGGACAAGAATAAAACACGAGCAGTGGAGATGAAGTTCCAGAGGAGTAGGGTAGGAGTGACAAGAATGGACAGAGTAAGGAATGAGAGAGTCAGAGAGATGGTAAGAGAGGAAGCATTGCAAAATAGAATAGAGCGATCTAGGCTACAATGGTATGGACATGTGAGGAGGATGCGAGAGGAGAGGATACCGAAGGAGATGTTTGGAATGGAAATGTAGGGAAGGAGGCCAAGGGGAAGACCAAGGGACAGATGGACAAAAGGAGTTAAGAAGAGTGTGGAGGAAAGAGGAGTGTGCTGGGACACAGTGAAAGATGAGAGATGGTGGATGGACAGAAAAATGATGGAGAGGCTTATGTTCCAAGCAGACCCGACCAGCAGTTGGAAACTGCTCAAGATGATGATGATCTATAACAATAATAATTCTTCTTTTCAGGTTAATCTCTGGCAACCAAAACTAATAATACCTGTTTGTCAACATATACGCCGGTTTCCATTACCCGCATCTCTTGTATAGTGTCCACCACAACTTTTATTCTTTCTTCTTCTGCGCGAATGGGTCTTCTAGGACCACGCAGAATCAACACTTCTTGGCCTTGATGTTTGCCCAATAACTCTTCATGCGCAACGATTGAGCGAGTCTTCGTAGCTGCGACCAGACCTTCTCTCTTCTCCCTCAAAATCCCGTGCATGAGTAATTTTCCTAATTTCCTCTCGATCCTTGAGATTATGAAAACCTAATTCAGCCAAGTCCTTTTCCGTCTGTTTGTACCAATTGGACCTTGTTGCCATTTTCTGCAAAAACGTATAGATTTTATGAGTTAGCCTAGTTGGGTCCATTCTGTCCAAATGTCCCATGAATTGGATCCGTCTCATACTAATTGTGTCTGTGATTTTAGTAATTTTCAAATAGATGTCAGCATTAGGTTTTGGGAGGTGAATTCCATCTTTGATTCTTGGTCCCAAATTTGTTTGCATGATTTTGTGTTCCTTAATCTCCAATTGATTTCTCAGTGTTTTATGTTGTAGATTAAGTGTCTCGGCTGCATAAAGGGCTGCAGGCAAGACTACTGTTTTATAATGTTGAATTTTACAATTCCAAGAGAGGCATTTTTTGTTATAAACTTGTTTTGTCAAATGGAAAGCAGTTTCCATTTTCTGTAGTCTTGCTTCTATAGATTTTCCTTCATTGCCAGTTTCATTCGTCCATTCACCTAAATATTTTAAGTATTTCACTCGGGAGACCTTACAATTACCTATGCGGAGTGTATTCGGAGCAGTTTTAATATCCGTCATAAATTTTGTTTTGTCAAAAGAAATCCGTAAGCCGATTTTTGCTGCTTGTTCTTGGAGTAATTCAAGTTGTTTCTGGGCATCAGAAATGCTTGGAGCAATTAACGCCATGTCATCCGCAAATGCCAAACAGTCTAGTGTTATCCCTTTGAGTTTTGGTCCTAGTCTATGGGATGGTGCACCAGCTCGTCTCCATTCTCGGACGACTTTTTCGAGCGCACAGTTAAACAACAATGGAGATAATCCATCTCCTTGACAACTCCTGTATCAATTGAAACTTCTGCGCTCAGTCCTCCCATAAATTTAATCTTTGAACTTGTATTCAAAAGGGTATCTTTGATGATTGATGTTGTCTTGCGATCTAATCCAAATTCTGAGAGTACAGCAACAAGGGATTCACGGTCAATGCTGTCATAAGCCTTTGCAAAGTCACCAAAAGTAATGACATAATTTTTTTTGGACATTTTACGGAAGTAAGGCATTTGAGTTTTTCAAATTGATAATTTGCTCTGTACACGATCGGCCTTTCCGGAACCCACCTTGGTATTCACCAATCTGCGGACCCAGTTGAAAATAGGCACGGTTTAAAAGGGCTTTGGACAAAATTTTGTAAGTTACCAAAGTAATGAGATCCCTCGGTAATTGTTTGGATTCATTTTGCTACCTTTCTTGTATACTGGATGGATGATCGCCATCTTCCAATCTGGAGGAATTTTTTCAGTTTGTCAGATTTCATCAATAATTTCTTTGAGTTTGATGATGAGGTTTTCACCTACATTTTTCCATAGTTCTGCAACGATCTAGTCCTCTCCCGACGCTTTGTTGTTTTTCATGGATTGGATTATTTCCAGAGTCAGGATTCCGTAGAAAATGACAAAATTGAAATGTTTCCGGAGGTTTCTCACAATTAAGTAATTTACCAAAATAATCTGCAAGAAGTGCACAATTTTCAGAGTTGGAGTGGGCGATGTTCCCACGGTTGTTTAGAAACTGGAGAGAAGGTGGGGAATATTTAGTTAATTTCTGCTTGAATGTTCTATAGTAATTTCTAGAATGATGTTTCTTGAAATCCTCTTCGATATATTTTAATTTAGTGTTTTCATGTTTTTTACGTATCACTCTTAGCGATTTTGTTACTGTTTTTCTAACGTCTTGAAGATATTGTAGCGACCTTTCATTCTTGTTGCACATCCAGTTCTGCCATGCTTGTTGTCTTAGGTTTATGAGGTGGTCACACTCGTCAGTCCATCATGCATGTTTCCGTACCCTGGTTAGAGGTGCAATTTTTTCAGCCATTTTTAGAAGTTCAGCTTGAAGTTGCTGCCAATTCTGTGGGGTTAACTTTTGTGTCTCTTGCGTGAATTCCATACTATTTTGTATAAGATGGACATCATATCGACGGGGTGGTAATTTTGGAGCGAATTTCTTCCTTTTTGGGATAATGTCCAAAGAGAATTTTGTGGGGTAATGGTCCGAGTCCAGATCTAATCCTTTGAGGACTTTAAGTTTCATGATTTCCGCCGTGTTGGAATGAGAGATCAGTACGTGATCCAACTGAAATTCACCCAATAGTGGATTTGGTGAAATCCAAGTCTTAGTTTTTGAGGATTTTTTCTTGAAAAATGTTGATTTAAAAAGTAAATCATGGTTCCTGCATATCTCTATTACTCCCATCCCATGTCATTCCTGTTAGTTTGTTTTACCAACCCAGTATTTATAGGCTACTCTTTTTCTTTGCCAATCTGGGCATTGAAATCACCCATTAAGATCTTAACATGGTTTATTGGGATTCTCTGAAGAACATCGTCTAACAAGTTCCAGAATTCGTCTACTTTATCAACGTCCTGTCTATTGGTAATATTGGTTGGTGCATGTCCATTGACTAGCGTGTACATCTTATTAGCTGATTTAACTGTCATGGTGGAAAGTCGACCTGAGAAGGATTTAAAGTCCACAATAGAATCAAGTACTGTCTTGTCTACTATAAATCCAGTACGGAATTGAGGACAATTTGGCATAGCTCTTACACCAGGCTTTATTCTTTACTACTCACAAATTATTCTTTTCTGGTCGTTGTCTGGCAATCATAAATTATCAATACCTCTCTGTGTACTTGGACAATCCAAATCGCAATACTTATTATTCCTCTATCTTCATTCTTTTCCAAAACAGAAATTGCCAGACCTTCAAAAACATCATATAATCTTCAATCCCCTCCATTCCGCATGGCATAAACTATATCAATATCATCACCATAGAAACCTTGCCCTAAGTCAAAGCCGCCTGACACCCACTGCCGGACCTACACAAAGAATCTCTATGCCACAACACACAAGATTCTCTGTGGTGCCCCAGGAATAGGTGGCCATGGTTGGTAACCTCATAAAAAAATGAAAAAATACAAAGTGCACAAGGCGAAAACCTGAGGGTGAGCTATTGTAACCAAAATAATTTTGGTTACAGTATTAAAGAAAATCTGCCCCTTCATCAGCAAGTATACATAGTGACATCAATGGCCAGTCATTGACATTAAAGTTAATGAAAAATGGATGATGTGGATGAAATGTTATGGAGGCATAAATGGTTGTTGCTCTTGCACGTTAAAAAAATATATAATAAGTAGGATAGTTAAAACACTGTAAGTGTACTATTGTGGGTACACTTGATTTTTAACAGTAAACTGCTCTGGTCCAAGACAGAATCGAGGAATTTCTTTTATCAAGTGAATGGTTTCTGCCGACACTGTCATATACAGTGTTTTTCTGCCTCATTTCTCTTGACAGATAAAGGTTCGGTAGCATGAGATATCTTCTGCAGAGCTGTAGACAAATCTTTATCCTTACAATGCAAGGCTTCCAACAGGCTGTAAGTTATTTATATAATACAAAAGTAGCTAAATTAACTGAAACTAATGGGCCCCTACGCATTTGCCCCCTATTGATATCTGAGTTGTGGAGTTTGGCCTAGCTGTACCATGTCAGGCTGTTAGTGACCTGCCCAGACCACCGCTGTGGGAACCAAAAGCTCCAACACCTTTTCTCCTCCTTATTCTTCTTCTTCTACTTGAAGTGCCATGTTTGGTCCCCTGGAGGTTGGCAATCACCATGGTGAAGGCAAGCTGGAACAATCGACGCACAAAGTGTTGTTAGTAGATGCCTATAACTCATAATTCATAATGTACTACTTATATTTAATTTTTGGTTGGTTCCTCAGTTTAGGGGTTGCGACAACTCAGTCATGTAGCCCCGTGTACTATGGGTGTGTGTAGAATCTGTCTGATAACCGGTGTTGTGATGACTGTATTAGTGTGTGTTATCTGTTTTTAACTGCTAATTAAGTCCTTTTACCTGAAATATCTGGAACTGAAATAGAGTTGATGATCACATCCAGGAAGAAGGAGAGAGTCACAATGGGAATAACAATTGGTGGGGAAGAATTGAGGAAAGTAGAGAGTTTCAAGTATCTGCAAAGCACGATACAAAAAAATGGAAGAAACGACAGAGAAATAAATGAGTGGGGGAGACAAGTAGAATTATTCAAGAAAAAGGCAAAAAAGGCAAAAGGGTTATATCGCACCCCCGCTGGAAGACTGCCACAAGTCAAAAAGGACACATTACCGGCCGCGGTGGCCGAGAGCGCTAACGCGCTACCTCGTGCCTCGCTGGCATCGGGAGAGCGTGGGTTTGATTCCCACCTCGGCCGTCCTGAAAATGGTTTTCGTGGTTTCCCATTTTCATCACCAGGCAAATGCCGGGACGGTTCCTTTCAATAGGTCCACGGCCGATTTCCTTCCAATATCCCTTCCCTGACCCGTCCTGAAAAAAGAAAAGTACATGGCCATTGGCTGCATTAATAAAATTTAAAAAAAGGACACATTTTCAGGAGAAGCATTTAAAGATGTTGAGCTAATGAGAAAATATAAATATTTACATAATTAGAGTGAAAGTAACATATTACTAACTTCTAACATTGTCTAGTACTAAGTTATACAATAACATACAAAGTTCTTTCATGGATTATAATTATGTGTTTTAATAAAAATAATAATAGTTTTCAGTTATGGCACTTTTCTATTCAGTGCCGTAGAATTGCTATTTATAGGATCTGAGTTGTGGCAGTTTTACAGGACACGGACTTGATCATAGGCATTTATAAGTACCACATACTTCAAAATTCATACTTTTTTTTAATTATGATTTTTTTTTTTTGACTTGTGGCAGTCTTCCAGCGGGGGTGCGATATATAGGACGTGCTGACGTATGCCTCAGAGACCTGTGTTATGAAAGGGAGGGAGCAAAGCAGAATACAGCCTAGTGAGACACAGTATTGGAGTGACAAAGGTGGACAGGTTAAGAAATGAGAAGATCAAGGAGGGAGCATTACAGGATAGGATAGAGGAATCAAGGCTTAAATGGAAGCGAATGGATGGGAGGAGGATTCCCAGGAAGATACACGAGATGGAAATAGGGGGAAAAAGACCCAAGAGGAAGGCCAAGAGATAAGTGCGAAAGAAAGGAGAAGAAAAAGCTTGTAGTTTAACGTGACCTTTAATCTAGAGATCATGAGCCACGGGGAAAGGAGAAGACTGGACCAAGGTGGTGACGGAGAGATGGTGGGAAGACAGAAGACGATGCAGAGGCTTGTGTTCCAAACAGACCCGGCCAGTGGCGGAAACTGCAAGATGATGAGCTGGAACTGTACATTTTGAACCCGCTATGGGTATTGCACGCGATTCTCGTATTATTTTACTGTTCTGCTTAGTATTTCTCAGTAGCCTACTGAAATATACAAATATGGTTTGATGGAGTATTTACAGCGAAAATTCACCCTCATGTACGTCAATCATCACCCACATTGCACAATTGCACAATCAGTCTATCATCCACGGATCTTTGGCTCAGCATTTGTGCACATTTGCTCATCTTGGACTCGAGGACATATTGGGACCGTGTCTAACTTGCTGGTGTCGTATGATAAATCTCCAGTATGTTATGTGAGAAGACAGATAAAACAGTGGAACCACTTGTCTTCAAAGGGCGCAGTTACCAGGAATATATTATTCCCCAAAGTTTTCGACTGACTCCAATGCAAAATGCTGATACCAAGATTTGAGCTTTCACAATTCTTTTCCGGTCATGGAAAATTTCAATTTTACTTCCATTCTTTCAAAATTAAAGTGGAAGATGATTACTCTTGCATCTGTGGATCAACTAAAAGCATAAGTCACCTCCTATTTGACTGTACTGCCTTCAAAAGAGAAAGATATAATCTGAATCACCATTTGAATTACTACAATTGTAACGTGTTTTTCGAGGGGTTTTTATGCAACTGGCATAAGTCAGTAGGAAGCCATTCTATATTTATTTACGCGGCAAATTGTTCAGCCAAGACAATTTTTCATGGTAATTTATTATTATTATTAATTTATTGTAATTATTATTAAGGTATTTTCGGAGCATTTTATAAAAATTATTAGCATTCAGATAGGTTTTCTATGTCTTAGAAAACGCTATCAAGCAAATTATTACGAACGACGATATCATAGAAAATTATCTGATTACGGAATTTTACGGAGTTTTTGTCAGTTAGGGTATTTGAGAGAGACGTGACTCATTGGGAATTCTAATACAAGCTGATTCCTGTCGAGGAGCATGACGCAATCTTGGGTCGCATCGTCAAGAAGAGGCGAATTGTTGAAACGGAACCCTGTCGCCGAGTGTAATGACCCGGAGGAGGAGAAGATCGCGTGGTGGTTCAGCCAATCAGGGGAGACGACGTAAGCTAGTTGGGACTGAAGAGTGGGGGGCCGGCATGTGGATATAACGTTCGACGCGCCGTGAAACGCGGACTATCTGTGTAGAACTTGCGGTGTACGGTCGCAAGTGGGTGTCGCTCCGATGTTCAGTGGAGTTAGCGACAAACTTTTGTAAAACGTAACCAGTGCGGTTTTACGCGAGTTTGGGTCCGAGGTACGGACCATAGAATTATATAATCTACCAGGATATCATCAAATTTCGACGGAGATGACGACGTCCAGGAGACTGTGGGAAGCACACAGCATCATCAAGAACGAGGGAGATGCTTTGGCAATTTCCAATGGTAAGCGCACATGACGCAGAAATACGCAATCTCTCATTTTCTTTGTTTTATATTTCATATTTCAGTAACTTCATAGCTTGGAAATAAGAGTAAAATCAATTTATCAGACTCCGTTTTCACGTAATTTTCTATCGGTAATATTCAAATCACAACGCTCCAATTTAAATTTTAAACTTATTATTATTATTAATTTTGCTATACTTGTTTTATATAATAAATTCATTTCTTTTACAATGCAATCTTTGCTTTCAGTAGGTAGCATTAGATATAGACCAATTCCTTCTCCTGATACAATTGTTTGTTGGGTTAATGATCAAATCATACCACGATCTGAGTGAATAGAGTCTTGAATGTGTTCTGCCAGAGCTAGACGTTGTTAAATACAAATTTAGATTTCAACATTGCATTGAGGTCTTGGCGCCCATTAAAACAACATAGCTTAGGCAAAGGTAGACAGTTACATTTCTCTCCCAACAGTGTGGGCTAGCGAAATCCATTACATTTGTCGCCGACAACTTGGGGCTGAAAACCTAATAACATTTGTGGAAGGAGAAGGGTATATATTTCTGTGCCTGTATTTTGGGGGTTATTTGTCTTTATCAGTGTATATCATTATGGGGGATGAGAAAGAAAGACAGATGAGGTTACGTAGTGGTCATCAACTGGAGAATGATGATACGAGCAGTATGTCGAGTGATGGTAGTACCGGGGTAGCGGAGGTAAATCCCGATACTGAAACAGGGAGTGTAGGCGGCCAACCAGAATTAAAAACTTTACTTCTCGAGTTCATGTATCAGAACAAAGTTAGTAGTGATGCTTTAAATGCAAAATTAGAACAGAATAATGCAAAATTAGAACAAAACAGTAGGGAAAATAAAGAAAGTACAGATGCTTTAAATGCAAAATTAGAACAGAATAATGCAAAATTAGAACAAAACAGTAGGGAAAATAAAGAAAGTACAGAAGCTTTAAATGCAAAATTAGAACAGAATAATGCAAAATTAGAACAGAATAATGCAAAATTAGAACAAAACAGTAGGGAAAATAGAGAGAGTAATGAAACTTTAAACGCCAGATTAGAACAAAACAGTAAGGAAAATAGAGAGAGTACTGAAACTTTAAATGCTAAATTAGAACAAAACAGTAGGGAAATGAGTGACAAATTCGAACTGATTAGAGGTGAGATCAGGGGGGTGATGGAAGAAAAGGCTAAAGAGATTATTGCAGACGTAGACAGAAAATTAGGAAAAGTACAGGAGGAGTTGGAAATTAGAATCAGTACACAGGCTGAAAATTTAAAAGAACTAGTGCAACTGGAAACACAGCAGGTCAAAAAGCAATTGGGGGGAGAAATTGACAAAATTCAGGTAGCTACTAAAGAGGTTAAGGAACAGCTGGGGGGTAGAATTGAGAAAGTCCACTCACAAGTAGTTGCAGAAGTAAATGATTTAAGAGAGAGTAATAGGGAAAGCATTAGCAAGATTGAGGAGAAACAAGCAAAGCTATATGATAAAGTAGAAGAATCAGAAGGAAACATTAAATTGACAGTAAACAGTATTGAGAGGAAGGCTGAGGAGAAAATCGCAGAATTAGAATTAAAATTAAAAGCTAGGATCAGGCAAGAAAATAGTCAGAATAGGCCAGTTTTGGTGAATAGCACACACAGGGAGGTAGAACTGGGTAAGTTCAGCAATCGACAGGGGTGCCCAATGGAGTTCATGAACACTATAGAAAATAAATTCGGGGAGAGGTTGGAAAATGGTAGTATTGAGTGGTGCCAGGTAGTTGAAATTTTAGAACAAGTGTTTGTGGGGGAAACGAGGAATTGGTTTGCTGTCTACAGAGACAAGTTTACTGATATCAATGATTTTAAAATGAAATTCTGTGAAAAGTTCTGGAATGAGGTTATTCAGTCGCAGCATCGTGAGGGAGTAGTGTGTGGTAAATATAACCCTAAAGGAAGCTCCACCATGACCGAATACTTTTTAGGGCAGGTATTAGTGTGTAAATATCTGGATGGCTTGAAGGAGGAAAGTGATGTGGTAAGGTTGCTACTTAGGCACTTTCCCTATAGAATCAAGGAGGCTGCTTGTATCCAGAATGTAAAGACTATATCACAAGTAGAAAATTTGTTAAGCACATTTGATGCACTAGGGAGAGGGGGTTATGATGACAATTTCAATCGGAACCAGGGTAATAATAATAATAGACCTAATGAAGCCAGGCATCAAGAAGTTCAAGGGAACGGTGGCGAAGGGGCCAACGCTCAAAATAGAAATAATAATAATCATCAGCTAAATCAGAACAGAGGAAATGGCTATGGTAATCAGTATCAAGGGAGGAACAATGATTACAGGGGAAATCAAGGGAGAAACAATGATTTCAGGGGAAATCAAGGGAGAAATTATAATGACAATAATTACAACCAGAATAGGGGTCAAGGAAGAGGACAGCCTAGTGGTAGTAATATACAGCCAAACAATGACAACACAGCCCAGAACAACCAGACTAGTTCAGTAGTTAGTAGTACTACGGCCAGCTGTAGCGGTTCTTTAAACGCGAACCAGGCTGCGAAGTAAGGTCAGAATCTCAGTCTGTAGCATGCCCTGTCCATACAATTATACAGGAACCCTATGACCTAAATGTAAGAAATGAATTATTACATGAACTAAATGATGAAGGTATTATTCAGGAAGTGGTTAGTAAGAGCCCCATAGTTAAATTTAACGTGTCCGAGGCGTACACAGATGTTTTAATTGATAGTGGTTGTATGAAGAGTTGCATAAGTAGTGCATTTTATGATAAAATGAAAGGAACTGGAGTAAATTTTGAGGAGATGCCAATTAAAAGCACTTTTGTTATCACAGCTGTTGGGAAGAGGTCTAAAGTAATTTCTAAGCAAGTTTTAGTAGACATTAAAATTAATAATCATGTAGAGAAGCAGATTTGCCTTGTAATTCCAAATTTAGTATTCAGTGTTATCTTGGGTTCAGAGTGGCTAAGTAGAGTGTCTGGTAACTTATGTTATGATGTAGGGAGTTTGAAATTTAAATGGGGAGATTCTGAAGTAGAAGTAGCGTTCAATGACCAAATTCAGAGAAGTAGTGTTGTAGGTGTGATTTGTACTTTAAATGAGATATCGCCAGCCGTAGAGCGGGGTTCTCCATGTTTTGTGGGCAGTGTGATTACGAACGGAAGTCTAGAGGACTCGTTACGTGAGGCTGCATTTCAGGGTAATATAGAGGTGGAACAATGTGTTCGGCTCTATGATGTGTTATTGTGTAATAGGAGAGTTTTTGAGGATCGCATTGGTATGGCCAATTGCTATACACATTCATTGAACGTTATTGATAGGTCAGTATTCACAGGACATAGATATCCTGTACCTTTCGCTTATCAGAGTGCAGTTGAGGCACAAATTAATCAGATGCTTGAAGATGGGATTATTGAGCACTCTAACAGTCCATATGTTAATTCTTTGATCACGGTACCCAAGACCGACGGCACGGTTCGTATTTGCTTAGACGCTCGTTTGGTTAACAGTAGAATTAGTTCAGATCAGCTGAAATCTATGTCAATAGAGGAATTAATGCAAACATTTGAGGGGAAGAAGTATTTCACTTGTGTAGATTTGAGTTCCAGTTTTTGGCAAGTGCCACTTATGTACGAAGATAGACCATTTACAGCTTTTAGTCATAAATATAACCTTTATCAATTTTGTAGAACACCTTATGGGTTAAAGAGTAGTTCAGCAGCTTTAATTAGGGCTTTAAACATCGCATTAGGGGATGACACAGGAGAGTTTGTAACCATTTACATAGATGATATGGTAATTAGTTCACGCAGTTTTGAGGAGCATCTACTTCATTTAGATATAGTTTTTCAGAAGTTAGATCAGGCAGGGTTCACTTTGAAGCTGTCTAAGTCGTCATTCTGTCAGTCAGAAGTGACATTTTTAGGTCATAGAGTGTCGAGTAGAGGTGTGACACCAGAGGAAAGTAGGGTTAGCAGGTGTGGACAGTAGCAACAGGGCATCGTTACAGACACTGAGAAATATGCTAGTGGAGCAACGTGATGACGTTAAGTTAAAGGAGCCACTGGCTAGGTTGGAAATAGGTGAAGAAGAGTATGTGAAAGTAGGACGGTTCACGTACAAGATGCAGGATGGGCTTCTTGCAAGGAAATGTAGGAATAATCGGTGGGCAATATGTGTTCCTGCCACTTTGCGGGAGGAGCTAATTTGGTTCATTCATAGGGAATTAGGACACTTTGGTGCTGCCAAGGTCTTCTATGAAATTGGTCGTGACTTCATTTGGAGTAAAATGGGAAGGGACGTTAGGAGGATTTTAGCTAAGTGTGACACCTGTCAAAGGAGTAAATATCCAGTTAAATATTTGGTGGGGGAGAGATCTGAAGTTCTCACCAGTAGTCCCGGCGAACTACTGTGTGTGGATTTATTTGGCCCGATCGTTAAAGGACAGTACGGCTACGAGTACATTTTTATAGTTATTGACGCTTTTAGTAAGTATGTCAAGCTATATCCGCTAAGGAAAGCCACGGGACTAGCGTGTAGCCGTCTGATCATTAATAAGTATGTACCTGAGTTTGGCATTCCTCTCAGGATACTATCTGACAGTGGACCACAGTTTACTGCAAAGAAATGGAGAACCAGTATGCAGGAAGCTGGTATAACACACGTTCATTCCTCTGTAAGGTACCCTCAGGGTAATTCTGCAGAGCGTCCATTAAGGGAAGTGGCTCGTCTTTTTCGGACTCTAGTGCATGACAAGCATGCGGCCTGGGTTGGACATCTTCCCAAGGTCGAGACTTGGCTGAATTCTGTCCAGCATGAGAGCACGAAATTGACGCCATACGAAGTTCACTTCGGAAAAAGACCACAAAATGAACTAGCGAGGGTGTTGGGATTAAATGAGGGTAAGCAACCGGGGATGGATTACATTGTCCAGTTGGCGAAACAGAATTTATCTAAATCAGCACAAAAGAGAATTCGCCAACAAAAAGAAACTAAATTTGACCTATTCGAGCCGGGAGACAGAGTCTTACTTAGAGTGCCGAAACAGTCAAATAAGCTAGAGAAAGTCATGTCCAAGTTCTTTTATCTCTACGAGGGCCCATTTATAGTTTCCAAACGTATTGGGAAAACAGCATATGTGCTGGAGAATAGTGAGGGAAACAGATTATACGGGACGTATAATATACATAGTCTACGAAAATATGTGTCATAAAGTGAGTGTGTTTAGCTGGCGAGCCAGCCTATCAAATGAGTAAGTGTAGTATCTGGTGCGTGGAGGATCTGGTCTTAAGGCAGGCGTATCGGAAGTCACACAGGGGGGTAGTATGTAAGTAAATGAGAGTTTTTAAGGTACAGGGAAATATGACGGGATTGTCGGATGCTGTTGAGCACTAAATTGTCTCGATGCACCAAGGCCATTTTGGCAGCGCTGATGGGTTCCCATTTATCTCCAAGAGATGGGGGAGCGCTTGTATAGGGCTTGTTAGCTTAAGGCGTCCACGAGATAAAAGATGGGCCATCAGAATGCGAGACAGTCCTTCATGAAACTCATACATATCAGCACACGTGATTTCTGTTTACGGCCTCGCCATGTAAGATTTGTAAGTGTGTAATTTAAGATAATTTGTACAATGGTATTATTTGTGTGAGGAGAAATGGTCTGTATTGAGAACTAGTATTAAGTAGAATATGGTTAACGGGAACTTAACAAGACAGGGCGATTACGGCACAGAAATATTTGGTGTTATATGTAATGCGCATTTACTGTTTTTTTTTTCAGAAGTCAATATTAATTTAATCTACTTTAAAGAGAGATTAAGTATTATGGTCACGAGGCGCTGCCACAATAGTGTGATCGTGTGCTCAGTGATAAGTGGAATTAAATGTCACCATAAGGAGGGGACCTCCAGTGAAATTAGGAAGTTCTATGGTGATATAAATATATCAGAACACCTTCAATGCGTGTGATATGACATCATAAATACATAGTGCTCACACATTTATTATGTCTATTTCTCCAACATAGAGGAATTTGAGAGGCGGAAATATCCGTGGAACACTATTTTATATGAGAAACATTGGACTGGTTGCAAAGTGCAATCCATAGTGACAACAAACTTTGACGCAAAGTGCGTGAAGAAAAAATATGAGTGTATATATCTGTAATTTAGGGTGATTTCGTTTATGTAATATGTATTTTGGATGGGGTTTATTAACGTGTCTGGGATAATCGGATAATGGACCGTCGTCACGGTAAATCATCCGATGATCCGAGGCGAATATGTAACGTGTTTTTCGAGGGGTTTTTATGCAACTGGCATAAGTCAGTAGGAAGCCATTCTATATTTATTTACGCGGCAAATTGTTCAGCCAAGACAATTTTTCATGGTAATTTATTATTATTATTAATTTATTGTAATTATTATTAAGGTATTTTCGGAGCATTTTATAAAAATTATTAGCATTCAGATAGGTTTTCTATGTCTTAGAAAACGCTATCAAGCAAATTATTACGAACGACGATATCATAGAAAATTATCTGATTACGGAATTTTACGGAGTTTTTGTCAGTTAGGGTATTTGAGAGAGACGTGACTCATTGGGAATTCTAATACAAGCTGATTCCTGTCGAGGAGCATGACGCAATCTTGGGTCGCATCGTCAAGAAGAGGCGAATTGTTGAAACGGAACCCTGTCGCCGAGTGTAATGACCCGGAGGAGGAGAAGATCGCGTGGTGGTTCAGCCAATCAGGGGAGACGACGTAAGCTAGTTGGGACTGAAGAGTGGGGGGCCGGCATGTGGATATAACGTTCGACGCGCCGTGAAACGCGGACTATCTGTGTAGAACTTGCGGTGTACGGTCGCAAGTGGGTGTCGCTCCGATGTTCAGTGGAGTTAGCGACAAACTTTTGTAAAACGTAACCAGTGCGGTTTTACGCGAGTTTGGGTCCGAGGTACGGACCATAGAATTATATAATCTACCAGGATATCATCAAATTTCGACGGAGATGACGACGTCCAGGAGACTGTGGGAAGCACACAGCATCATCAAGAACGAGGGAGATGCTTTGGCAATTTCCAATGGTAAGCGCACATGACGCAGAAATACGCAATCTCTCATTTTCTTTGTTTTATATTTCATATTTCAGTAACTTCATAGCTTGGAAATAAGAGTAAAATCAATTTATCAGACTCCGTTTTCACGTAATTTTCTATCGGTAATATTCAAATCACAACGCTCCAATTTAAATTTTAAACTTATTATTATTATTAATTTTGCTATACTTGTTTTATATAATAAATTCATTTCTTTTACAATGCAATCTTTGCTTTCAGTAGGTAGCATTAGATATAGACCAATTCCTTCTCCTGATACAATTGTTTGTTGGGTTAATGATCAAATCATACCACGATCTGAGTGAATAGAGTCTTGAATGTGTTCTGCCAGAGCTAGACGTTGTTAAATACAAATTTAGATTTCAACATTGCATTGAGGTCTTGGCGCCCATTAAAACAACATAGCTTAGGCAAAGGTAGACAGTTACATTTCTCTCCCAACAGTGTGGGCTAGCGAAATCCATTACACAATAATGAAGTACAAAACCACTTGATCACATTTTTCAAAAGTCTTGTTTTTACAATCAGTTTTTAACATTCACACTTCACATTTACTCTAAATTAACTTTGTAAAGTGCCTTATATAATATGTAACCCATAATTTCTTACAATCCTAACATACAGGGCCATTATCTATGTGCGCACGAGTAAACACGGCAAGCTAAGCCGGCTGTGACTGGTGCAGATTGCGTACAGGGTTCAGCCGATGCTGAAAATGTCCTCCCTCTCTTGTAACACACACCTGCCATCTTCTGACGAAAGAATGTCTGTCAACTCTTTTATTATTTACAGAGCCTGTTTCCTTGAATCGTTTAGCGAGCCTCCTAATTGTACTGGCATTAAGCACAGGTCTTCCTGGAAACTTGATTCGAAATTTTCGTCTCGTTTCAGAACAAGACTTGCTGCTTTTCATATACGAATTATGGATATACACACGTTCGCGCAATGTGAATTGGTGTCTTAGGCATGACCAACAATCACAATACTCACTAAACGTCTAAGCTTTGCAGGTACACGACCATATGAATGACAAAACACTTGTGAACTAACGATATGAGTCGGCGGAGCGCTTCAACCACGGCTGAACTGCGTACGCGTGTAATTGGTATTCCTTTTTTTCCCCAGTGTTTTCAATGTATATTTTAGCAAGGGTATTGTTTTTTATACGTATCATTGCGTCTTTTCTGGCATACCATTTCACTATCATATCATCTCATCAACATCCATCTTTTTAGCATGTCATAGTCCATTTTTAGTAGTCTTTTATGTATGTCGGCCTTAACAATTCTCCAAGCTGATGAAGGGATCAAATATTGTTGGATCCCGAAACCTGTACTTGTGATAATATGTAATCAACGATTGCATTTCGAATAAAATAATCAGGATTGACTGGGTTAGAATCACAAATCTTGATATATTGGGTAGGATAGTTAAAGATAGGAAATAATTACCTGTGTCAAAATTAGGAAGTTACAACACTTGGGTCATATAATGAGAGGAGACAGGTATCGCCTTCTACAAGAAATTATTCAAGGGAAGGTTGAGGGCAGAAGAAGGATCTCTTGGTTGGACAATGGTTCAAGTGTAGTTCCAGTGAACTTTTGAGTGCTGCTAGGTCCAAAAACTGGATTGTTGTGATGATCGCCAACCTTCTTAGAGGAGACGGCACATGAAGAAGCAGAAGAAGATTGACTAGGTGGAACCAAAAAGGATAATTCTTTATCTATTATATTGAAGACAGGAGCTTGAGCCTTTACACATGCCTGTTCAATGCTTCAACTCACAGCGTGCTAGATAGCTCAGTTGTTGTGCCTGCTGGCTTCACTCTCTGGGCAGTTTCATAGAAAATGGAGCTGGTACTTGTATCTCACCATCATTGAAATGTTGTTAAAATTGTAAGTAATGACTTATTAAATTGGTTGAGTTTAAAAATTGTTAAATATACTCCAATCAATCATCTTCATGAACCAGCTCCAGTTTCCCGGGTGTGGTGAATGAGCGCTCTCCAAGAATGTCTCCCCCTCCACGACCTGCTGCAAATCCAGACCTCTCATTGCAAGATCATTTCTAACCTGGTCGATCCATCTCTTCCTTGGTTGACCTCTTGGTCTCTTGCCTTTCAGTTCATTCTCAAACAACACTCTAGCTGTTCTTTGTGTGTCAATTCTTTTGAGATGACCGAATCATTTCAGCCTGGCTTCAACACAGATTTCATTAAGAGAAATCTCCAATCAATACATAATTAAAACATATTATAGGTACATGTTTGGTTGGTTGATTCCTCAGTTTAGGGGCTGCGACGACGCGGACATGTAGCCCCGTGTACTTTGGGTGTGTGTAGAATCTGTCTGATAACCGGTGTTAATTGTGATGACTGTATTAGTGTGTGTTATCTGTTTTTGGTTCAAGTTTATTTATTTATCGTATGATCAAATTACAGCTTCAGATCAAGTGAAACAACGATGATATTGAGCAAGTAGAACAAATTGAATACCTGAGCACCATCATCAGAGAGGATGGAAAATTAGAGGCAGACATAAACAACAGAATTACGAAAGCTAATTAAGTTTACTATGGTATAAACAACACAATCATAGGGAAGAAAGGAATGACCGAAAACACAAAAATGCGGGTATATCATGCTGTGTACCTGCCAACCCTCCTGCATGGTGCAGAGAGTTGGACAGTGCATAAAAAACAGGAGAGTCGTTTGGTCGCCGCTGAGATGAGATACTTGCGGAAAGTTGCCGGGAAAACTCGAAGAGACCATATTAGAAATACCACAGTGAGAGATGAGCTTCAGCAAGAGCCAATAATGGATGTCATTGAGAGGAGAGGATTGGGCTGGATTGGTCACCTAGAAACAATGGAAGATGAAAGGAAAGCGAAGCAGGTGAGGCGAGCTAGACCTACAGGAAGAAGAACAAGAGGAAGGCCACGGATTGAATGGGAGGAGTACATCTTGGGACTGATCAGGAAGCGAGGGAGGGGGTGATGTTCAGAGAATGGCGCACGACAGAAGAAACTTGAATAAATGGCTGAAATGTCCCGACACCTAACGGTACAAAGGGAAAGAAAAAGAAGTACGATCAATATATGTACAATGTGTATAACATAGAACGAACGGAAAAACTCCAGAAAGCATACAAACTCACATGGTCACATTATAATAACAAAAGCATATCAAGACAGGCCAAACTTAGACACTACAAAACAGTTGTATTACCAGAAGCATTGTATGCGTCAGAAACTACCACAATTGGAATCATAGAAACAGAAAAAATTGAACGTAAAATTCTGAGAAAAATATTTGGAGCAGTACACAGAGATGGGATATGTATGAAAAGACCTACTAAAGAGCTATATGAACACACAGATATCATTAGAAAACGCAGACTAACTTTCTACGGGCACATACAGAGAATGAACAATAAACGACTTACAAAGAAAATCTTTGGTGTAGTAAACAGTTCAAGAAGGAAAACAAATTGGTATCATTAAATAGAAGACTTTAAGCAATTAGGGATCAACAAGCAAATGATAGAAGACAGAGAAAATTTCAGAAACAAAATTAAGAACGCCAAATTTTTAGTAAGTGAAAGGAAGAAGATAGGAACATTGTGGACGGAACAAAGGAAACAAGAGACAGTCAAAGGATGAAGAGATTTTGGGAAGAGAAGAAGAAGAAGGGAAAGAAATGAAAATTGTGACATCATGAGATACTGTATTTAAGTTCAAACACTGTCCATAAGGGCAAAAATGATATAATAATAATAATATGTAGAATATAAACAAAACAATGTGCACACACAAGATTATACAATCTCATATTTCAAGATCAAGATCTCTGACCCATTCAACCACTGCAACTGATGCTTGATGGACATCCGTCAACGTTCCATGGAACGCTCGGAGAGGGCAGTCAGCAACAATGTGATGGGGGCACCGCAGTCACAATCTGCAGACATTGATGTTTTTGATGTGTAACATCTTTCCACTCGGTTGCTGTATATTTTTGAGGGGGTGATTTTGAAGAAATGAAGCGGAAATGGGACGGAAATGAAACGGAAACAATGAGCGCACGTGGTGGCGGAGATTGGTACCATGACGTAGTCGGCCATGTGGCTATGTGGAATGTATATCGCATACGGTTTACTTCAAGGTTTGGAGGCCCCATTAAAGATATGCCTACAATAAATCATCTTCAAGTTGTCGTTCTTTGGTGTGAAAATATTCATTATAGCATATTTGATGAAATGATTTGGCACAGGAGTTTTACAAGTAGTTATTTCAATGACCAACAGAGTATCTATTAACAAGGGATTTACGCTCCCGGGACACACATAGTAGTATTACATGTCACATGTTACACATCATATGCGACTACTGTAAGGCTCGTAATTTTGTTAAAAGTAGTTCCTTCTTTTGCCACCAAACGCCACCGTCAACGACTACTAGTTCAGAACTTGGTTACTAGATGCCACCGCAGTCGGCTCCTGGCGACGAGCGTCGGAACCTAAGACCGTTTGTCAAATGTTTAACCTATAATTTAGCTTCACGCCGGTTCTTTAACATGCCATAAATCTATGACATGGGACCGCCGGCTTTATTCCCTCCGAAGGAAGGCATACTGAGGGATTTTTGACGCTCTTAAAAAATCCGATGGCTTCGGCCGGGTTTGAACCCACTATCTTGGGCAAAGAAGCTCAGCATGCTACCGACTACGCCACCGAAGCCGCCTAGACTAGACTTTATATCATTTCAAATGACGCATGCTACAAATGCTACACATGTTAGAAAGGCTCAGGAGGGCTCTTTCAACAGACTCCATCACCCATTAACTAAGGCTTCCCGCGCGGGCACCTATTTAAGGGTCACCCTGTATTTGAGTCTGACATCTTTTACAACTCTTTAAGGGTCACCCATTATTTTAATCCGATACCTTGCAAACCTCTTTAAGGGTCACCCTGTATTTGAATTGAATCTAACATACTGTACACCTCGTTAAGTGTCACCCTGTATTTTGCTCTGACATCCTACACACTTCTTTAGGAGGCACCCTGTATTCTTATCTGGCATCTTGTATATCTCTTTAGAAGTCACCCTGTATTCTTGTGTGACATCTTGTACACCTCTTTAGGGGTCACCCTGTATTCTTGTCTGACATCTTGTACACCTCTTTAGGAGTCACCCTGTATTCTTCTCTGCCATATTGTACACCTCTTTAGGAGTTACCCTGTATTCTTATCTGGCATCTTGTATATCTCTTTAGGAGTCACCCTGTATTCTTATCTGGCATCTTGTACACCTCTTTAGGAGTCACCCTGTATTCTTCTCTGCCATATTGTACACCGCTTTAGGAGTTACCCTGTATTCTTATCTGGCATCTTGTATATCTCTTTAGGAGTCACCCTGTATTCTTCTCTGCCATATTGTACACCTCTTTAGTAGTTACCCTGTATTCTTATCTGGCATCTTGTATATCTCTTTAGGAGTTACCCTGTATTCTTGTCTGACATCTTGTACACCTCTTTAGCAGTCACCCTGTATTCTTCTCTGCCATATTGTACACCTCTTTAGGAGTTACCCTGTATTCTTATCTGGCATCTTGTATATCTCTTTAGGAGTCACCCTGTATTCTTATCTGGCATCTTGTATATCTCTTTAGGAGTCACCCTGTATTCTTGTGTGACATCTTGTACACCTCTTTAGGAGTTACCCTGTATTCCTGTCTGGCATCTTGTACACCTGTTTAGGAGTCACCCTGTTTCCTGTCTGACATCGTGTACACCTCTTTGGGAGTCACCCTGTATTCTGATCTGATGTCTTGTATATCTCTTTAGGAGTCACCCTGTATTCTAGTCTGACATCTTGTACACCTCGTTAAGGGTCACCCTGTATTCTTACCTGACATCGTGTACATCTCTTTAGGAGTCACCCTGTATTCCTGTCTGACATCTTGCACACTTCTTTAGGAGTCACCCTGTATTTCTGTCTGACGTCACGCACTCGCCGTCTCCGTATCGCATAACGGCATGCACCACTGATCTCTATACATGGATGGCTGGTAGCTAAGGCAGCAGTAAGCCGAATAGACGATGACAGGTATATCAAGATGGCAGCGAGCGCATGGTGCAATATTGCGAATCCGGCTCTGTGATTGGTTACTGGTAGTTTGATATTATACATGTATTTATACTGGCAGTAAATATTTTGTGTTTCTTGTAGTTGTAAAATGGGCTGAATTTGGTTATTTAAAGCGTAAAATCTTAGTTTTAAGTACCGGTTTGGTGACCCATCATCCCTGGCAAGCCGGTAATACCTTTACTTCTCAGGCAGATAGGTACTTAGCCGTAATTTGGAAGTTATTGTGAAGTTAAGTATACATATGCGGTGGTGCTGAAGCAGACGTGATCGGCAAGGCTATTGCGTTTTTAATTTGATCCCATTTCAGGGTTTTTCGGTTCTGGGTACGAATAGTTCACTTAATAGTTGTAAAACGGTGGGGAGAGTATATTTTGAGTAGGTTTTTAGTTGTGTTAAGTTTTTTGTGGAGCTGAGGAGTGAAATTGATTTGGCTTTAAGTTCATTTTTGGCTTTGATCTACTTCCCGTTATTATTAAGTTTATTGTTCTGCTAGCGTGATTAAAAGCTGTAGTATTTGATGTAGAGTGCTGGGATTACTTGGAGGAAGTGTTGGTTATTTCATGGAAATAGGAATTCATTTCCAAGCACCGATTACGATATGTCGAATCTAGGCCTGTATAGTGAGCTACGTTTATAGGTACATCATTTGAAGAATGCATAATTGCGTGGCATATATATATATATATACAATTTACAAGAATGTTTCCAGAAATTGTTTTTCACTCGTTAGTCTGTTACTGATCGCTAATTGCGTGTACTCAGCAGCTAAGTTGATATTTGTCAGCCGTTTTTATAGGCCTACATTCATTTTTATTGCTATTCCGGAGATTTACTGACCTCAGAATGACGTGTCAGTGATCCCAATGCCCTTATGCTATGAGTGAACATATCTCTATATTTTTAGTTGCTCCAAAGCACCATTAATTACGATTTAAAATTGACTAGATTATCATTGCTTCCCCGTAAGGAGAGCTCGAGAATGGCTACGCCAACATGGCGGACCGCGCGCTCAACCTGGCGTACTTTCTCGTGCAGCGGAGAGCTGCCATCAGCGATCCATGTATAGAGATCATTGATATGCACTGAACAACATGATGACGTCATACACGCCGTAACCGTAACGCATAACGTTAGACCCAAGCATAACGACGAAGTCGACAAGATCATTTGAAATGATAAAATTGTGCAATTGCGATGAACTGTTGGAAGGAAACGTGATTGTAACATTCTTGAGAAAATGCACAGATGAACTTTACTGTCACAATGGAGAAGTGTCATAGTGGTGAAACGTGGAACTAAAGAGGCCTCACATGAAGCACAAAGATGGTTTTGGAACTTTTGTAGTGGCGATATCGTGAATTAGTGGAAGAAGATTGTATAAAGCAAAGAAAGCGACTCGTATTGTTAATTCGTGGGAATGGATAACAAAGGGGAAGTGAGAATTGAATGACAAGCCTGTTGTGTGAAGTTGGAGGAGAAAAATAAGTTATTTAAATTGCCAGGCAAGGGCTTGTTGATGTTCTTGTAGGAATGAATTCCCAGGAATATATTAAAAATAATGAGAGAGGCAGTCAGAACATGAAGCTGTTTTTCAATAAATAAAATACGTGTTCGCGCTGATACCGGAACAACCAGCAAAGCAACCCTGTTATAAAACTACAGATACTAAGGTAAAGAACTAGCCCTAACTAATTCAGCATGTACGGCATGAACTTCGGCACAGTATATATTTATTCAGAATAGATACCAAGTGATATTTCCTTTCATATTATGTGTTAACATCCCACGACTTCCTTGGTGTTATTGACAGTGAAATAATTAGTACCTGGGAAGGTTACAACACCATCACAGAGAAATTAGGAAAAGATGCCTACAGTTCTGCCATGACTTGAAATGGAATAAACATATACAATATCTGAATACTAAACTGAACTCGATGTGCTTTGCGTTACGTATTTTGAAAACTTGTACTAGCATGCATACATTAAGAAATACTTATTTTGCTTATTTCCATTCATACTTCAGATATGGGGTCATATTTTGGGGTTTGTCACCAGATGTACTAAGCACGTTTAGGATACAAAAGAGGGCGATTAGAATTATGGCAAATGTAAACACTAGAGAATCATGTAAACCTCTGTTTAAAGATTTAAACATTCTCCCACTGGCCTGCATTCATATCTTTGAAAGTATTATGTTTTTTAAAAAGAATTTAATGAATCAAGACGTTTTTCTTAAAACAAACAATGATGTTTATAGGCATAACACAAGACAAAATCAAAACATTCATATTTCACACACACACACACAAGCAGATATCAAAAAGGAACTTTTCACACAGGAGTTAAATCATACAATAAACTACCCCAGAATATAAAATTTGCCCCAAAAATAAAAACCTTTGAAAGAATGTTGAAATCTTATCTGCAGTGCCACTGTTTTTACTCTGTAGTTGAATACCTTAGCATATAGGAGCGATAATTATATTTTAATTGTAATACCTAGCTGTAAGTTATTGTATGTAAAGAATTAAGTTTTCATATTGTGATAATAGAGTAAGATGTAAATAGTTGTCCAATAAGATTGTATCTCTTAAGATCTGTTATTATAATAAGTTATAAATAGTTATAGTATTAGTAATATATACCTGTAAGTTCTTTTATTTTATAGATGTAATTTCTGACATGTCCTATATCAAAAATATATTGTAAACATGTAATTGATCAAACGGATAAATAAAAATCTAATCTAAATCTAATCTATGGACACCTGTGGAGGATGGATGAAAACAAACTCACTAAGAAAATTGTTAACATCATTAATACAAGTAAATTAAAGACCAGCTGGATGAGAGAAACTCAGGAAGACCTGGAACGATTCAAACTCTCTAAAAATGATATTAAGGACAGAAATCAATTCAGAAATTAGAAATTTAAACAAGTCTCAAGTAAAGAAGCAATAGGGAAACAATGGATAGAGGAAAGGAAGTGAATTAATGAAGAGGTTTTGGGAGATAAAGAGAAGAGGAAAAGGAAGTGAAGCTGTGATTGGCTCAAGTTCGCATTGTACCTGAATTCCGCATAGCCACCACCTATTATCCGCTGAGATTGTAAGGATTGTAGGGACATTGGTATCCAGCTAGATAAACCAACACTTCCCTACTAGGTGAATAACTCTCGGTGCATACTGGCCATACAATAGTACTACTAACTAGTAGCGACAAGTCCGTAGAGATGGAAGAAAGATTATCAAAGAAGCTTGATATGGTCAGTGAGCATTTGTCAGAGATTATCCCAGACGCCATGTTACTAGGTCAGTGAAGTCAGTGTAGAAGCCACTACTCTGGAAAATAACCTAAATGGTCAGATTGTTGTTCAGGAACAGAACTACCCTGAAGTAGACAAGTTGGATGCTCAACAAGTTAAGCTGGAAGAACACAAGAGTGGGGATCATATGCATTGTAGAAGAGAAAGTTGGGATAGTCAAATCTGAGAGTGTGTCTGTAAAGGAAGAGGAAGAGGAAGTGGAGGAGAAATGTGAAGTACGTGATGCTAGGGGGCGTGAGAAAAATAATCAAGAAGTGGAAAAGATAAGGCGAGGTTGTAGAGGTATATATCGGAGAGACAGTAGCAGGTGAAGAAGAGAGAGCAGTTGTGGGGGTAGACACAGAGGTCGCCGCCGACTTAACAGAAGAGGACGTCAAATGGAGGAGGAGAATAACATTGAAGGCAAGAAGGGAAGAAGAGATAGAAGATAACGTGAAGAAGCGTTGGAGGAGAAGGATGAGGAGGATAGGCAGGAGTACAAGGTGGACAGAGAAAAGGATGAGATGTAAGACAATGAGAAGAACTAAGAAGCGGAAGAGATGTCAGGCAGATCAAGATAAGAGACTGAAGGATCAGAAGAAGAAAAAAGAGAAGAAGATAAAAAGGAGAAAAATAAGAAAAATTTGTAAGACAAAACTCTCGGATCTCGAGGATGAACGGTTAAATCAAGTCGAAGTGGGCGCCAGTATCTAACTAGTAGTACCATCGCAAGTCGATTATTAAATGAGAAGATATCAGTTTCTATAAAAATGGGCAAGGAGACTAACAAGTGCTCGCAAATTTATTAAAAAGTGGACAATACAGATATGTCCCTGACATAAATATCAAAAATTCACAAAATAGATGTTTAAATAAAAATTAGATAGATCCTCTATCTTTCCATGTTCCTATGCACAAGGAATTCGGTACTCCAATTTGAGTCCTCCTCAAACATATAAATCCTACACTGAACAAAAATACTAACGTGGTATTTGAAATTCTTAAATTCGTTAAATAACTTGCTGTACATACTGTGACAATCAGCTGTAACTTCACAGAAATACTTAAATATCGTCATTCCCTAATCTTCGCTGTTCAACAAATCTAAAATTAAGTTACTAAAATTATTAAATTATTAAATTAATATTATTTTTTTACATTATATAAGGTGCGTTCAAAAAGTAACGAGCCGGAGGCTGGAATGCGCAAACCGGTGACGACATCGGCTAATCGTGGCGTGTGTAACGAGGTGTGGTTCCGACCAGAGCGTGGAAGGTCACAGCCCGTCGCTAGAGGGCACGCGTGCATGTCACGTGACGATACAAAGCAAGCAGCAGCATGCATCAATCGTCCAACGCTGCCAGTCTCATTACAAACAGTGACATAGAGGCGTCAAACGAAGAGCAAGGAGGTGTTGTTCGGTTTCTGACAGAGAAAGGAGTAGGGGGAACGGACATTCATCGCCGAATGTCACAAGTGTACGGCGAACACTGCATGTCTCTTGCAAGGGTCACGGCATGGCACAAGCACTTCAGGGAAGGACGGGTGTCGTTAGCCGATGATGCCCGGTCTGGGGCACCCCCCTGCATTACCGATGACAACGTCCAGCTGGTTGATGCACTCGTTACCCAAGACCGCCGAGTGACAGTGAACGCCATAGCCGCCGTGGTCGGATTGAGCGTCGGAAGTGTGCACACCATCATAAAGGAACGACTGCACTTGCGGAAAGTGTGTGCCCAATGGGTGCCCCACAGTCTTCACCCACATCAGGAAGCATGTCGAATGGCCTACTGTCATGGTCTTGGTTGGACGATTGACGCATGCTGCTACTCGCTTTGTATCGTCACGTGACGTGCACGCGTGCCTTCTTTCGACAGGCTGTGGCCTTCCACGCTCTGGTCGGAACCACACCTCGTTACACAAGCCACGATTAGCCGATGTCGTCACCAGTTTGCTTATTCCAGCCTCCCTATCGTTACTTTTTGAATGCACCTTATATATAACTTAACTATCGCATCCAGCACGATATTCTACTCAAATACCTCCAAGATCTTCCATGACCTTCCTGTCATCTACATTATCTTACTATAATGTCTTTCGTTCGATTCACATTTCACAACAATCGTATACCCTCTCTGAGTATCATTGGTCAAATCCAATTGAACCTTTATAACGAACAATAAAGTTAATTATGGTTCATAAATTCACAGTTCCATTAATAATTCCGATAAATATTGAAGTACAATGCTAGATTATCTCAAAGTACACTGATAAAAACTCGTGGTTCGCGGAATAATCCTCACTGATATATTTCACATACTTGTTTCATAAACTTCGTTAACATACTGTACAGAACGTTGCTTTGTTGCAATAACTTAATACTTTCTCAGACTAGTGAACAAGTCTTCGGTACAGCGTTTACACTACGCTTACATTCCAAAATACATTTCCTTTCATTTCTTTCGACGATAATGCACGCTGTAGCAATAATATAAATACCCATCTCTATGCATTCTCTGGAATACATGAGATTTAGTGATCCTACTCAATAAACACAATAATGCGAAATAGCTTTCATGATGCACATTAACAAACTCCTCTATCGATAATACATATTATTCGTGTCTTTTACAACTTAATACTTATTCTTATACAACCTGTAGGTACCTCTTTACGTTCATTACTCTCATACATCAAATTCAATCACGTTACAATCCTCCCTATATTATTCTGCTAAGGTCCCATTCCGGTTCTGTACCGAAAATAAGGTCCTGTTAACACCAACCTACACATATGGGGTACCTACAGGTTCCGCATAACCCCATGTGTGCCAGAAATGCACTCACTTCCTCTTTAAAGGCCTCACAATTAAATAAATACCTTAAAATGTACATTTACAATGGGAGCACCATAACCTGGCGATCCTACCGCTAGAGCGCAGGGCAGCGCGGTGGCTGTAGCCATCTGGTGGGAGCGTGGCGTACTGCTAGGCGAGCCTGCCGCTAGAGCGCAGGGCAGTGCGGCGACGGCAGCCATCTGGCGGGAGCGTGGCGTACTGCTAGCTGAGGAGTCTCTCATCAGATGGCTCCGGTTTGGTCTCGCCAAGACTTTCTCTAGGGTTCAATCCTTTGCAAATGTAAAAATTGCTGTAGAAGAAACTCCCGAGCAAACAATAACCGATGAATTCGTTGTAACATCGAATATTGTCTACAAAGAGGTGCTGTGACAAGTACAAAACACTGTTCTACATAATTCTTTGTGTTCTTCTCATGTACGTATGCCGTTTAACAACAATAAATACATTTCTTCAATATTTAAAAGTTCGTTCTCCCACATTCTTCCCTACTACCACATAAACCTACATCCACGTTGTGAAAGGTCGCACTGGCCCACTAGTAAAATATAAACCTCTTTTGACTATAGTCTGCATGTCTTCGTATTTATACATATATACACCGCGGACAGGCCAACAAGGACCACGCAAGTATCACTTCTTTATAGGTCTAGTTTCCTTCTTTCTCTTCCAGAAGTCTTTCATCCTGGTCGACTGCGCAGTTCTTCTTTCAGCAGTCCTTTCTCCTCTGTTGAGATTCTTCTTCTCCCCGACAAGAATTTTGAGGCCAATTTTTTTTTTCTGTACTCTATCCGATTTAGACAATCTTCTTCGGTAATTTTGAATTTTTGAAGTTCTTCTTTCATTTGGTTTACATAGCCTCCTTGCCCTTTATAGTTCCAGATTTTATCAAAAATTTGTTTGTTTAACCTTGAGCAATCCATGCGGACCATATGTCCGTAGAACTGAAGTCACCGTTTTCTGATCATCACTTCAAGGTTGTCGATTTTACTATAAATTTCTGCATTGGATCTCAGTCTATAACGTTCCTGTGTTTTCCTAGGACCATAAATCCTTCTTAAAATTCTTGTTTCTATCTTGAGCAAATTCTCCTTTCCGGTTATATTTGTAGCTTCCATGCCGTACAAGATAACTGGTCTAACAACTGTATTAAAATGTCGTAATTTTGAATTGATAGGTTCTTTTTATTGTATATATTTTTTGTACAAAAATTTAATCTTTCCAATTTCCCTTTTTTTGTTCTCCATTGCCAATTTATACGACCCATTGCTACTAATTATTTCTCCAAGATATTTAAATCGGTCAGTGACTCTGTTGCTCCCATAATTTGTTTTTATCATTTTCTTTGTGTATTTCTGATCACTTGTCATCATCTCTGTTTTCACCAACGAAATCTGTAAGCCCGCTTTTTCCGCCGTTTCTTTTAACTGATCAATTTGGTTAATAGCTTCTTGTTCTGATTCAGCAAACAACGCTACGTGCTCAACAAATGCTAAACCTTTGACTTTGAGGTTCTGATTCTTTGTACCAATTTTAGCACTTGAATCGTTCTTCCCCCAAAACGTCCTCATGACTTTATCCAATACCAAATTGAAAAGCAGTGGTGATAGACTGTCCCCTTGTCTTAGCCCAGTTTTTACCTCTAAGGGCTCGCTAACTTCATTTAAAAATTTGACTCTGGAAATCGTATTAGTTAATGTAAGTTTTATTAAATTTATGTGTTTTTTGATCAACTTGGTATTCCTTCAATGTGTCAAAAACAGTATCCCTATCCACTGAATCATACGCTTCGTATTAAATAAAATTAAAAACATGTCCTCCCTTCCTGGTATTATCGAAATGAATTAAAATTCATATTTACCCATATTTCAACTGAACATTGACAACAGGTTGATATAAAATCACACCTTGTCTTTCTTTCGTATTTCCATGTTTCATAAACTCGCTTCTATGCATACTTTATTTGATTTTTTCTGTTTTTTTTTTTTTTTGACAGAATCCATACCATCGTTTAGGGTATTTTTATACAGGTGGTGACACTGTTCTCGACACTGGCGCCTACCTATTTAACAGTCTGTTATTCCTTCATGCAAATGTTATCTCTTGCAGAGATAGAATGAAAGCAGAGTGGGACCTCGTTATCTAGAAATTTATCAGTTATTCGATAACTGAAATTAAACGTGACGCAGTGGCTAGCTTTCTTGGCTGTCACTTCTGAGGTTTGGGTTCAATTATCGGCTCTGCCAAGAAAATTAATTCTGGTCTAAGGGCTGGAACGGGGTACATTCAGCCTCGTGAAACAGAACAATCCTGTCAGTATTTTTTCGGTAGATTCCCACTTCTACTCCAGGCAAATGCCGGGATGGTTCCTAACTTAAGCCACGGCTGCCTCCTTCCTAATCCCACTCCAGTTGAAAATACCTAGTACACACCATAACACAGCCATCACAATAACACAAGTTATTAGGCAAATGTCACACACACAGACCTAAGAGTATTGGTTATCCAAAGGCACTTCAGTAAACGAAATTACAATCCAAACACTTATTTTTATTCTTTCTTGGGCTGGCTGCGTGGCTCATCGATAAGGTTCTCGCCTGCTGAGACCAAGGTTGCAGGATCGAATCCTGGCACAGCCAGTTGTCATTTGAGAGTGCATAAAAGCGAAGGAACAATGTCAGTCAAGTTATTGCCACGTTAAAGATCCCCTTCGAGGCAAACTTCTGACACATGGTGGGCTTTTTAAATGATTATTTATTGGTTATTGACTATGATTTATTTATTATTTAATTATTATTTTGTTTTTATTATTATTATTTATACAGGATCATTATCTATGTGCGCCCCAGTAAACACGGCAAGCAAAGCCGGCTGTGACGGGCGCAGATCGCGGGTGCGCGTACCCGGTTCAACCACTTGCACACTTTTACCAAACATGTTCAATAATGTGTACTTACAGTGCTCATAGCCGATGCTGAAAATGTCCTCCCTCTCTTGTAACACACACCTGACATTTTCTGATGAAAGAATGTCTGTCAACTCTTTTATTATTTACGGAGCCTGTTTCCTTGAATTGTTTAGCGAGCCTCCTAATTGTACTGGCATTAGGCACAGGTCTTCCTAGAAACTGGATTCGAAATTTTCGTCTCGTTTCAGAACAAGATTTTCTCTTTTCATATACGGTACGAATTATGGATATACTCACGTTCGCGCAATGTGAATTGGTGTCTAGACATGACCAACAATCACAATACTCACTAAACGTGCAACACTAACGTCTAAGCTTTGCAGATACACGTCCATATGAATGAGAAAACTCGTGTCAACTAACGATGCTGAACCAGGTACGCGCGCCCGCGATCTGCGCCAGTTACAGCCGGCTTAGCTTGCCGTGTTTATCGGGGACACATAGATAATGACTCTGTATATTTATTTAATTTATTTTAATATTTAATTTATTATTTATTTAATTATTATTTACAAAATTATAATTTTTAAATTTTGACAAAGGATTGCGAAGCCCCGAAATGAATCAATAACTACTGTAACATTTTTATGATAAGAGCGCTCAGGTGTTGAAATATTGAACTAGGTGTTTGTGAGTGCATATCTGTGGAGTCAAGGAGAAGAGGATCCAACACTAAGGTGGTGTCATATCTTTAGAAGGCAAAGAGGAAGATATGAAAAGGAGTAAGTAGGAGATTGTTGTGGATAGTAGGTAACAAAAAAATATAAAGCAGGATTGGATAATATACGAAGTAATGTGGTCTTATAAAAATACTGGAAGTGAATATATATATATTATATAAAGGTGTCTAGTCTGCTTCTTGATGATAATCCCATCAATCTTCACACAAAGAAGAGTTCTTATAATAAAGAAAACTTAAAAAATCATATCACACTGCAGTACTATAGATATATTGTGTATCATAATATGACAACTGAACCGTAAGTAATATTCTCGGTAAATGCTTGTTTATTGCAGTGAATATCAAAACTACATCCCAAACTGATTGTATCCGGGTTGGTATATATTTTACCCTACACCCTGATTTTATTGAGAACTCGTTGTTAATCTTGTTTTGAACTTAAGTTTATTACTCGAATACATTTGTATTTGAGTTGGCGCCCAACGGGATTTCTTTATTTTATATTCTGCTTGCTGGGGGACTCTTCAGGGTAGGATACAGAGAAAACAACTTAGAAGAAAACATTACAATTGGCACCTTAACGTGGGACTCGAGAACCAGGATGCATCAGTGTGGGAGTAGGAGAGTGTGAATTGTGCAAGTGCTATCTGAGGGATAGGTTATTGTGTACATATTTACATGGAGGATGAACGAATGAGAATAATGAATGGGAATGGAGTGAGTTGTAGCAGGATAGAGATGAACGGAGAAAATGTGGTGGTGTGCATGTTGGAGAGTGATGGAAATGAGACTGGCAGTAGTGTAATGGAAGGAGAGATGACTGATGTACTAGTACGGGATGTTGTAAGGCCAGTACAGGATGTGTTAATGCCGGTGCAGGATATCCTAAATATGTTAAGGGAAATGAATGAAAAATTTGATAAGAATAATCAGGAGATGTTAAGGCAAATTAATGAAAATTTTTATAAGAATAATCAGGGGTTGAGTAAGAAATTGGATAAAGTAATGCATGTTAGTGAGGAGTTGGATAGGAAGTATGGATTGTTACAGCATAGTATTGAGGGGATGAGACAGGAAATTAGAGATGAGGTAAGGAGTATGGTGGAGGAAAAGGCAGAAGCAATTATAAAATAAGTAGATTAGAAAATTATGAAAATTGAAACGAAGATACCAGAGAAATTAAATGATATGTCTAGAGAAGCAGATAATAAATTGGAAAGGGTACAGGAACATATTCTAGAGAAAATTGAGAGGGTTGAAGGGGCGACTGGTGAGAGGATATTAGATATGGAAGTGAAATTAAGGTCTCAAATAAAACATGACAATGGACAAGAGAGGGAAGAAGGTGAAGGAGGACGTCAAATGGAGGAAGAGAATGAAACTGAGGACAGGGAAGAAGATGAGTTAGAGGGCAAGGTAGAAGAGAAAGGAGAAACGTATAACAGAGAAGGTGAAATTGAAGAAAGTAAGAAAGTAGGTGAGATGGAAGAGACTGAAGAAGAGAAAGGAGAAGCAAAAGAGGTTAAAGATGAGGATGAAAGTGCAGGAGTGAATCATGATGACAACAAAATGGAAAAAATGAGGTGAAGGATCAGAAGAATAATAATAAGAAAATGAGGAAGGGAAGAAGAGAGGTACGGTGGAGATGGAAGATGAGGAGTACAAGGCATGGGATAACATGGCGGATGAAGAGGAAGACGAGATGGAAGGCAGAGAAAGAAAGAAGAATGGAGGCGAAGGAGAAACAGAAGAAAAGGAAGAAGGGAAGGAGACAGGAACGGTGGAGATGGAAGATAAGGAGTACAAGGTATGTAATGACATGGCGGATGAAGAGAAAGACGAGATGGAAGGCAGAGAAAGAAAGAAGAATGGAGACGAAGGAGAAACAGAAGAAAAGGAAGAAGGGAAGGAGACAGGAACGGTTGAGATGGAAGATGAGGAGTACAAAGTATGGAATGACACGGCGGATGAAGAGAAAGACGAGATGGAAAGCAAAAAAAAACGGAGACGGAGAAAAACAGAAGAAAAGGAAGCACGAGAAAAAGAGACAGCAAGAATATGTACATCTATGCCTGGCATTTAGAGAATGCAGAGTTTATGATTTAGTTAATTATATTCATGTATATTCTTATGTGTGTAAGAAGTGTGTATGTGATGGATGTATATTCGGAATTAAATGTGTAGGGGGCGTGTTACGCGACTTCGTTATTATTATGATTCATGTTTTTGAGGCATATTATGTATATGTTGTGATCTATCTTAGGATATATTTGCACAAGGTACATTTGTTGGTTTGCTGTAATGTACATATCTTTTAGTGAGAATGTTATTTAATTTTCTTTCTTATTTTGTGTCAATACATTAATTTTGATTCATCTCTTAACTGTAATTTGAACTTTGTTTTTGCATCTAATAGTTTGATTTTATACTGTCAATTTGTTTAATCGAGATATGATTTCTAAGTTTTTGGATTCGAGAAGTCTAAATGGGGGAATGAAGATTGGTTATCATAGACAAGTGTGAATCTCTATCAGAGCATAGACAAGTGTGAATCTCTATCAGAGCAACGGATGTGGCATCTGTATTTCAATTACAAAATACTTGATGGAAATTATATACACCAGTTTTGTGGAATGTACTATATAGGTTGGCATCTACAGAAGTGTAGCTTATCAAGAAAAGGAACTTTAGACCCTATATTATGGTGAGGAACTTGGTCATCCACTTGAATTACTGGGAGTTCTTGGAAAGGAGCACAATAAGAAGATATTGTTCATGTTTATGGTAATCTGGATGTGTAGCCTGCCCTCAAGGAAGTTGGTTGGGACATCGAACAGTTTGGTCTTTCAAAGAAGAAGTGGAGGAATCTGGAAGAGCAGGCCTTGTGGAGTTGCTGCTAGCCATGGAAAATATGTTCTTTTGTGACGGAGATTATGATTGTGGTTCTGACAATTTTCTGGCTTTGCACGAACTAACCTTGTATATCATTTGGTTTGCAAAGTAACCGCTATTTCTTCCTGGAGATTGAATGCTGCCACGTGTTTTACAGTGGAGTGTTTGGTGAAACATTGTATGAAGATGTATATGGTCTTCGATTTAGTATCTTATGTACTGATGGATATTTGGGTAAAATGTGTGTTAGAGATCCCTCCAAAATAACATTGTTGTATAGATTTCTGGGGGCGAATGTGACATTTTTATGATAAGAGCGCTCAGGTGTTGAAATATTGAACTAGGTGTTTGTGAGTGCATATCTGTGGAGTCAAGGAGAAGAGGATCCAACACTAGGGTGGTGTCATATCTTTAGAAGGCAGAGAGGAAGGTATGAAAAGGAGTAAGTAGGAGATTGTTGTGGATAGTAGGTAACAAAAAATTAAAAAGCAGGATTGGATAATATACGAAGTAATGTGGTCTTATAAAAATACTGGAAGTGAATATATATATTATATAAAGGTGTCTAGTCTGCTTCTTGATGATAATCCCATCAATCTTCACACAAAGAAGAGTTCTTATAATAAAGAAAACGTTAAAAATCATATCACACTGCAGTACTATAGATATGTTATGTATCATAATATGACAACTGAACCGTAAGTAATATTCTCGGTAAATGCTTGTTTATTGCAGTGAATATCAAAACTACATCCCAAACTGATTGTATCCGGGTTGGTATATATTTTACCCTACACCCTGATTTTATTGAGAACTCGTGTTAATCTTGTTTTGAACTTTAGTTTATTACTCGAATACATTTGTATTTGAGTTGGCGCCCAACGGGATTTCTTTATTTTATATTCTGCTTGCTGGGGGGACTCTTCAGGGTAGGATACAGAGGAAACAACTTAGAAGAAAACATTACACTACTAATCTTACGTAATGATATGAACATAAACGTTTTTTAAAATTCCCTTATTGATATTTAATCTAAAAAGAAATAAGTTACCCACAAGTATATTTAATAAATCTAATACACAATAGTCAATACAAAATATATAGAAAAAAAATCTGTCACAAATTTGGGCTTTAATTAGATAATATAAAATATTTTTTTGAAAAATGACATAGAACTAAAAAAAATATGTTTGAATTCCCAAGGGAATTATTTAAAAATATATGATACAATGTATTTTAATTAATTAAACGTCTTTAAGGAAATACAAACTTTCTATTTAGATTTATGTCATTTTTACAAAATTATTTTATATTATCAAATTAAAGCCAACATTTGTGACTGATCTGTTTATTTTTATTTTTTTAGATAGTTCTTTAAATATATTTTTTATAAAAAGAGGTTTTAATTGGAAAGACCAAGTTTAAGTTAAATGTTGTTTTCAAGCTTTGCTCATAGTTTTTATTTAGTTTTTTTCTTTTCTTCTTTGAAAAAAAAAACTAAAGAAGTCCTTAATGTTGTCCGTGTTGAAATATGTGACCATTGTTTGTGGTGGTCACACTGTTTCTCATAAACCTGCTCAATAGAGATATGTTTCTCTTTTGTTTCTTTGGTATGTATAAAGAATGTTGTTTCACTTGTTTTCAGTTCTAGTAAATGTCAAGTTCAGTAAACGTGTGTTCTCCATTTCAATTTGCCTCATAATTCAAAAAGCCGAAACTGGTTTATAATTATTAATTAACATTAATTTTAAAATGTTATTAGATTTTATTTATTTGGTAGCATGCTGAGCTTCTATGCCCACGGTCGCGGGTTCAGACCCAGCTGAAGTCGTCGGATTTTTAAAGAGCGTTAAGAATCCGTCAGTATGCCTTCCTTCAGAGGGGAAATAAAGCCGGCGGCCCCATGTCATACATTTATGGCATGTAAAATAACCTTCCACTAATTGCACCTGTGTGAAGCTAAATTGGATAGGTTAAGAATGTAAACAACGCTCTTAGGTTTCTACGTTCGTTGCCAAGAGCCGACTGCGGTGGCGTCTAGTAGCTAAGTTCTGAACTTGGCCTAGTAGTCGTTGACGGTGGTGCTAGGCGGCAAAAGTAGGAACTATTTGAAAAATTCTAAGTTGCAGTCTGTACTTGGATTAAAAAACAGATAACACACACTAATACAGTCATCACAATTAACACCGGTTATCAGACAGATTCTATACGCACCCAAAGTAAACGGGGCTACATGACCGCGACACAAATATAGTACTATAATATCTCATTATATAAATTATTTACAGAAAAATCGATACATAGTGTTTTTTAAAGGAGTATTATCTACCTAAATCCAAATTTCCATTAACATGTCATTTGAAATCTATGAAAAAAAATGAATTAAAAATTCCAACAACAAAAAATAGTATTTTGGAAAAACTATTAATTGTGTATGAAACAAATGTTTGTGATATCTCTACTATTGTTTGGGTGACATTCCCACGAAGTTTCTTGAAAATCCATGCATTAGGTAGGATGATAACGTCACTTGAAATTTGCTTTAATTTTCCCGCCAATTGTAATTTTACATTTAAATCCCATTTTTCTCCCATAATATTCTGCCAAATGGAACAAAATTTGTATGGAATATGTATCACAGCTATATTAGGAAACCTGCGTATGGAATTCTTGATTGCAGAATTCTTCCCAGTAGTAGGGATTTAAAAGTCCATATTTTTTGTACAAAAAAATTACACAAATTTAGTACTATAATATCTCATTATATAAATTATTTACAGAAAAATCGATACGTAGTGTTTTTTAAAGAAGTATTATCTACCTAATTCCAAATTTCCATTAACATGTCATTTGAAATCTATGAAAAAAATTGAATTAAAAATTCAAAAAAAATCAATGAAAATTATTTTGGAAAAACTATTAATTGTATATGAAACAAATGTTTGTGGTATCTCTACTTTTGTTTGGGTGACATTCCCACAAAGTTTCGTGAAAATCCATGCATTAGGCAAAAATATCTGTTTATCTCAGGAGTGTCGCCTTAGATAGGCAATGTTCAGCCTTACACGTGTCAAGATCAACACTCCAACAGGGGAAGTCCCGGAAATTCTCATTCGCGTGCGCAACCTGCAGGGCTCAGTGCAAGTGCACTTGTACAAAGAATCGACCTATCATCTATTTTCTTCCCAGCTCCTAGGGGATTTCCCAGTTTCATGAGAAGGTAGTTTTTGTACTTTCGCTCCCTCACTCTAATGCAGATGTAGGGAGAGTGTGCAGCCAAGTTAAATTGGTGAAAACAAAGCAAAGAAATTGAATGAAGGTTCAAAAATTGCATTCCATTCTGTGTGTGCGATTTGGACTAAAAACGGAGGGAAAATGCTATCACGACTACGAACATCCGAAGGATATAATAGTGGCCAAAAATGGAAGTATGCAGAGCCACAGCAGTACTAAACCTTCCTGCTCTAAAGATGTAATAGCGGTAGCAGGCTCCGCAAGTGAAGAAGACGATCTTTAATGGAAGAGATGTAAGTAAAAAGCCGCTTATATATTTATAATTTTTGGTGTTTTTCTAGTGTTTTGAATCAAAGAGTCCAGCTGGTGCTTTTCTGATGTTTTAAAGGATGGGGTTTACTTCTTTCCCATTTCAAGATTTGGCAACACTGCTCTTTACACAAATTGCTTTAATTGTCAGGTACTTATCGTCTTCCAATAATACCGTACAAATATTTCGATTTATTGTATTAATCGTCTGTTCGAAATAGTCGAGTACCGTACTTCCGAATATTGGAACATTTAAATTCTTCGGACATTTGAACAATTTATTCGAATTACAAATTGGCGAATATTCGATGTAGGCCACGTGAATGGGTTCCATATCCCCTTGAAATTCTCCATTATACGAGAGAGTATCTGTGCGATCGGTAATTCGATTGGTTTCCGATCGTTGACTGATTGAGCGGGGCTGCGTAGCTCTAGCTGTGACGTCACGAGCCAGAGCCCACTGCTACCAGATACTTGTAGCGGGTCGAGCCAGTCGGCTTAGCGCCAGCACAGAGTTCGTCCGTACTTGATACTCGATACAGGTGGCAGTGCAAAGTGTGCGCGGCGAGAAAGATGACAGTGTTCGATTAGTGTTTGTTCAACCAACAACAGACCGGACCAAGACATCTTAAAAGTGAGTCAGAGACTATTTTGCTTAACTTGTATTAAAATATCACTACAATGCCTTTACAACAATGCATAATCGAGAAAATAGATACACAAAATTAACACTCCAGATTCCCAAACACCGAACCATGAAGTTCAATAAATCTTTTGTTTGCACCGCCTTACGCCTCTACAACACCTTCGATTTATATAAGTTCGTCAACATTGCAAGCACTGCAGCTCTCAAAAGTTATACCTCTCACATCTGATTACTGCTTTATGTTAAAATACTTTTTTTTAAGTTCATTTATAACATCAGGTCAATAACTGACAACCTGTCTACTTTAATAGCTTTTCTTGTATATGCTGTTAGTTTTTCGGGCTGATAGTCTGTATGCACTCTTTTGTATATACTTTTTTCCATTAAGCTTATCTTTTTTTTAAACTACGGAGCGCGCTTGAACTTATTTTGCACAATGTTCCTTCTTTTCTTCCCAACATCTCTTCATTCGTTCACAGTGTTCCTTTCTGCGTTCTTCTGTCCAGCCTGTATTTTTCCTTTTAGGTTTCTCTGCAAATTTATGTTTGTTCACTAGGCTTGTAAATTTTACTCTATCTGGAACGGTTGGTTGGTTGGTTCCTCAGTTTAGGGGCTGCGACAACGCGGTCATGTAGCCCCGTGTACTTTGGGTGTGTGTGGAATCTGTCTGATAACCGGTGTTAATTGTGATGACTGTATTAGTGTGTGTTATCTGTTTTAATTCAAGTAAGGACTGCAGAGATTGAATTGTTTTCAAGTAGTTCCTACTTTTGCCGCCAAACGCCACCGTCAACGACCAACTAATTCAGAACTTAGTTACCAGATGCCACCGCAGTCGACTCCTGACGACGAACGTAGGAACCTAAGAACGTTAGTCAAATGTTTAACCTATAAGTTATATAATTTAGCTTCACACAGGTGTAATTAGTGGAAGGTTCTCAACATGCCATAAATCTATGACATGGGACCGCTGGCTTTACTTCCCCTCCGAAGGAAGGCATACTGAGGGATCTTTTAACGTTCTTAAAAAAATGGACGACTTCGGCTGGGTTTGAACCCGCGATCTTGGGTATAGGAACTCAGCATGCTACCGACTACGCCACCGAAGCCGCTATCTGGAATGGTTTTCTCAGCAATACCCATTTCTTGTAGATATTCATGTATTTCTGTTAACCAATTGTTGCGGATTATCAGGTTTAGCGCTAGATTTAGAATTCTCTTTGTCAGCCTGTCGTTATCCATTCTGTGAAGGTGTCCGTAAACTTTTAATCCTCGTTTTTTGATAGTTTCTTCTTTTCTTCTTTTTTAGTCGTTTACCCTCTAGGTTGGTGGAACCCACGGACTCAGCGAGGGAACTCACCACTACCGCCTCTACGGGCAGAGTCCTAGAGCGGGGAACATCTAATCGGAGTGGATACAACTGGTGAGGTGTGATTGGCACCTCGCCCAGGCGGCCTCACCTGCAAAGCGAACAGGGGCCTCATGAGGGAAGGTAAGGGATGGTCAGGATGGATAGGCAAGGAAGAGGGAAGGAGGCGGCCGTGGCCTTGAAGAAGGTACCATCCCGGCATTTGCCCGAAGACGAAGTGGGAAACCACGGAAAACCACTTCGAGGATGGCTGAGGTGGGAATCGAACCCCCTCTACTCATTTGGAACACTCGAGGCTGAGTAGACCCCGTTCCAGTCCTCATACCACTTTTCAAATTTCGTGGCAGAGCCGGGAATCGAACCCAGGACCTCCGGGGCGGCAGCTAACCATGCTGACCGCTACGCTACGGAGGCGACATTTTTTGATAGTATCTGTGATTTTTTCCTGCGGATTGAAAAATTTCATGTGGTTTCTTTTTCATCCAAATTCTATTTTCAAACATTGGTCCTAGGATGTTTCAGGGAATTTTCCTCTCTTATTTCTCGATGCTTTTCATTTGTGACCTGCCCCCAATTCTCAGTGTTTCGGGTGCATACAGCGCCTCTGGTTTGTTGACTGTGTTGTAGTGTCGTAATTTTGCATTCTTTGAGATACATCTTTTGTTGTATCTGTTCCATGTGATTTCGTAAGCCCTTTGCAATTTAGCAGTTCTTTCTTTGTTAGCTTCCTGATTTAACCCTGCTGGCTGAATAATTTCGCTTGGATACTTGAATTTGTCTACTTGGGAAATTACTCCGTATTTGGTGATTAGTGGATGATTGTCAATTCTTGATTTAGTGCCATTATCATTATCCTTAGCATTAATATTATTATACTATTACTGTCTATAACTGTTATACAGTGGAACGTGGATAATTCGAACTTCGATAATTCGAAATCTTCTTTAATTCGAATTTTTCTCTTGGTCCCTAGCATTTTATATACAATCAATGCTAAAAAAAATCTTGGTTAATTCGAATTATATTTTGGATAATTCGAAGTTTTTAGTGTAAAAATCCGATCGGAAGCCAAACAGTTGGGACAATTCCCGAAAAAACTGTTCCGAGTGCAGCCCCAAGGAACAAACCACATCACAGAACTTACGCGGTTTGTTTAAAGTAGAAATGACTTAAGTGATTCTGTTTTCCATCCCTTAAATTTGTGACATTCTTTTGTGATGGCTGAGAGACTTAATTGTAGGAAACAGGTAAAAATCTCAAACTATTTAGAAAAACAGTCGATTTCTCTAAGACTTAACTAGATTGCTGGATTACTACTGTCGTTAAATAGGTGAACAGTACATTTAGGTTTTATTTTTCATTTGAAACTTTTGAGATTATTCACGATACAGTCTTTATAAAGCACCGCTGTTTGTTAATCTGCTTTGTTGAACGTAAATCAATATGTAAACGTAATACAATATATTTTCTCTACCCTTTTCAAAGAACTTTCCTAATTCGAATTTTTGGATAATTCGAATTTTTTTACTGGTCCCTTGATGTTCGAATTATCCATGTTCCACTGTACTACCGTATTATTATTTATATTGTGAATTTAAGTGAAATGTTTTATTTTTATAAGCCCTAATCCTATTTTATGTAGGGCGCTACTGTAAAGGAGCCCTTAAGCTCAAGGTGTAGCCATGAAAATAAAATCAATCAATCATAAAAACTCGTCTAATCCACTTGTGAATAAGAATCATTTTCATGAGAAACGTTTCTCTGGACTTTGCCTCGCGTATCTTTTGTGCTTGTTGTTTTCTACTTTTTGCTTTGTGTTCTTGGTTTTGTGTTTTCTTTGAGCTTTTGAATTTTACTTTTTTCTTTTCTTTCTTGGGTATGGTTTTTTGTTTGTTTTTGTTTTTTTGGAATTTTGCGTTGTGTTTCTTGTTTTTTCTTGTTTTCTGCTCTTGTTTTTGTTTTTGTTTTTGAATTTTGCTCTTTACTTCGTGTTTCTTTTTGGAAAATCAAAATAAAATAAACAAAACAATAAACAAAACAAAATAAAAAAAAATTTACAAAAAAAACATTAAGTAAAATAAAATAATCAAATAAATAATAGTCGCCTCCGTAGCATAGCGGTCAGCATGGTTAGCTGCCGCCCCGGAGGTCCTGGGTTCGATTCCCGACTCTGCCACGAAATTTGAAAAGTGGTATGAGGACTGGAACGGGGTCTACTCTGCCTCGGGAGGCCCAAATGAGTAGAGGGGGTTCGATTCCCCCTCAGCCATCCTCGAAGTGGTTTTCCGTGGTTTCCCACTTCGTCTTCGGGCAAATGCCGGGATGGTCCCTTCTTCAAGACCACGGCCGCCTCCTTCCCTCTTCCTTGCCTATCCCTCCTAACCATCCCTTACCTTTCCTCATGAGGCCCCTGTTCGGTTTGCAGGTGAGGCCGCCTGGGCGAGGTGCCAATCCCACCTCACCAGTTGTATCCCTTCCGATTAGATGTTCCCAGCTCCAGGACACTGCCCATAGAGGCGGTAGTGGTGAGTTCCCTCGCTGAGTCCGTGGGTTCCACCAACCTGGAGGGTAAACGACTAAAAATAAATAAAAAATAAGATAAAAAATAAATAATTTTACGACATGATCCTTATTCACAAGTGGATTGAAGGAGTTTTGCAACTGGACAACTCAACTGTAAAATGAAATTTGTGAAAACACCGAGGACGTCTGAATAACAATTCTACCTCCATAGCCATCCATATCTGTCAATTTGATCTTTATTCAAAAAAGGACACAAATCACCAAAATCAAAACGACCATTTCATTGGATGATTAATAACTAACTAGCGGACCGTGTGAGAACTCTCGCATAATAGGTTGTGTGCGCCCCATGTGTACAGACTACCCGCCCGGCCCTAGTGCTATGCGTGCTGTACCCGACCCAGTTCTGCCAGGGTCTATTGTTTTGTTTATTTGTTTAATATTACTTTATAAACAAATAAATATATTTCTGTTGACTTTTCTAGAAATGCAGGATTTTTCCTGTACTATTGAGACGATTTGTAAGATTTTGGTACAAACCACACCTTCTAACTCCCTCTGGTTTAGTGAAACATACACCTTAGCGTGTTATATAATAATAAGATAATGATGATAATTGTTGTTTTAAGGGACCTAACATCTACGTTATCGGCCCCATGATTGATAACCAGGGACCAGATTTGTAGGTCTTTAAAATTGTCATTTTATGTTTTAAATGAGTAGAATAGGTTTTTATGTGTCAAGCTAAATCATAGTTAAGATTTGACTAACGCTCTTAGGTTCCAATGTTCGTCACCAGGAGCCGACTGCGGTGGCATCTAGTAACCAAGTTCAGAACTAGTTGCCGTTGACGGTGGCGTTTGGTAGCAAGAGTAGGAACTACTTGAAAATTCAATGTCTGCAGTCCTTACTTGAATTAAAACAGATAACACACACTAATACAGCCATCACAATTAACACCGGTTATCAGACAGATTCTACACACACCCCAAGTACACGGGGCTACATGACCGCGTTGTCGCAGCCCCTAAACTAAGGAACCAACCAACCAAACTGCGCAAATCTTAAAATTAATGCCTAATTGTTAGTAGAATATCTGATTGTAACGAGAGTGTAAATATTTTACACAATGATACATCTTTTATCAAATTTTCAACGAGAACTTCACACTTTTAGGCAATATTTGCTCTCCTTCAATATGTTAATTTATCAAATTCAACAAAACCCAGGATGTCAGAGGTGATTTTCACACTCTAGCCTGCTTAATTAACTTCGTTTATCTAGAACTAGCTGTTACCCGCGGCTTCGCCCGCAATAACATTTGGAATCCCGTTATAACATTAGTTATATAAATAGATAAGCATGGGTCCTAGTGGAAAATAATTCTATCACCTGAAACCAAAAATGCATGGGACAAAAAAACCATCAAAATATCATGTTGGTTTCGGACCCTAAAAGACGTGAAAAATACAATAAAAGTATTAAAATTTTTTTTTTTTTTTGAAATTTCATTCGAATCAATTTTTATGTAATTCCTGGGACTTAGAAAATTCCGGCCAAAAAATACAAAATCATTAATAACTCCCTAAGTATTCGTCGTATGATGAAATAGCAAGAGACAAAAAAGATGTAATGTGTTATTGTCTACAACATAGGCCATGTATAATTTTACACTCAGACATATTACGTTTCCCCCCTCCCCCATAATTTCACCCCTCCCCATGGGCCCCTTAAATTGGATTTATGAAAAAACGGTCAAACACCTGTTTAGTTATTTTTATGCTGATTTTTCTCGGCTGAGTTCCAAACTCCTCGCCTATGTCGTTTAAGAGATACACGCTCCGTTAGGAATCCTTCAACCCCCACTTTTCACCCCTTTCACCTCATAATATACACCACATCGAAAAACCCTCAGACATATGTCTTCTTATTTTTTGTGATGAGTTTATATGCCGAGTATCACATCCCCCAATGAAACCAATCGGGAGATATTGCTATTCAATGAAATGCAGGTCTACCCCCTTAACACCCCTTTAGAACCTGAATATCCAAAAATATTTTCTTAGTGGGCGTTTGCGGTCCTTGAGGAAGCTGGATACCAAATTTCATTCCAATCCCTTCGGTGGTTTCTGAGATTTCGTGATGAATGAATGAGTCAGTGGTATTTGAGCTTTATATAGTAGATATTGGGAACTTGGAAACAATAATATAGTACAGTACAGCTGCACAGAAGAAACCCTTTTGTTCCAAAAACCGTGTTATGATTGTCTGTTAGTAAATCGTTAGAAAAGAACAAGAAAAACTTAACTTTAAATTTCAGAATAATTTGCACGATCATTTTGTCCGAAAACTACAAAAAAAAATGAAAATCGTTTTTCTCTGAATCTACGTATTTTAAGGAAAGGTTTTTTTAAACAAAAATGTAGAGGACATTGTCATGTACAATTTGTCTCATTGAGGTCATGTCATAAGTTTTGAAATGCAGAAGCTAGGTAGCGCCAAATTTCCAAATAAACTGTTTTTTGACTTTTTGTCCTAGAAAAAAAATGTTTTGTTCACAAAAGAGTTAAAATTGTCTACAACATTTATTGAAACATTTTGTTCCTCCGACTTACCGTTCCAAAGTTATAGCCTGCCGAAGTGTGAAAATTGTCCGACACCGGTCCCGGTCTAAACTATGCCCACCGCTCTATCCGCAGTAACAATAGTAGCCTTGACTACGCAGCGTTGCATTTGCTGCGATATAACTTTGGAACGGAAACAAACGTTAAAATAAATGCTGCAAACAATTTTTAGAGGAACACATTTCTGGTTCACTCTTTTGTACGCATGGGAACTATCCCAAAATTAGCACACACATAGACAATAATATTTCAGTTTAATTTCCAGGAGGCCATGCATGACAGTGTTGCCAAAATAATTTTAAGCCTTCTGATAAGTTCAATTTTTAAATGCATATAACTTCTACACTATCAATTGGATTTCAGCCAAATTTCGTATGTACCATGTGTACCATAAGAGATATGACTATACTTATTCTTAAGAGCAACCAGGGCTGCCAACTGTTAATAAATGCTGTCTCTATTTGCTTAGCCAAATGCCAATATATCAGAAAGTATGCAAGCCGACAGCTTTAAACTATGGTCACGTATAGTAGGCCTAACTGACATTGTAGATTAATTTGGAGAAACTAATATACGTTAGTGCTGCCAACATGACTCTAAGCCTGCTGATAGGTCCAGTTTTAAAATACATGTAACTTCTATACTAACAAATGGATTTCATCCAAAATTGGCACAACAAGAGATCAATATTATTTCAGATTATTTCTGACCAACAAGAGTTTAGTGCTTTTCAGTCGGTCAACACGAATGTACCCAAAAGAGATGGGTTATGCCCTAATCCTGAAATAAATTACATGAGATTAATAAAACACTAGGATGACCAGTTTCGATCGTCAAGCGATCATCATCAGATCCAATACACTTAGGCTATAAAATCTATGTTTGAAATACAGGTGAAAATATTTACAATATGTACAATTATTTAGTTGCAGTAAGATAGGTCTATATAGATTGGCATGCATCTTAAATGTTAAGAAAAGTAGGCTCTTTAGTTCGTCACGGAACTTCTTGTTAAGTATTCTCATATCATTTAGGTTCTTTTAGGTACAAGAGAATTCATGAGTATGGCTCTTTTGAGTGTGACCCGAAAAAGGATTATAATGCATTATTGCATTTAGAAGCAGCCTAATTTTAATTTGTAGCTTTATAGTCGGTAAACACGATTGTGCCCAATGAATGGGCGGGGTGCAAGTTTATAAGTATGTAAATACACTCCTGGAAAAAAATACACGCAACTTATTAGTTACTTACCGGGTGAGTTATCCGTGGTCGTTACGGCATGACTGCTGGCAGTCGCTCACATCCGGGAGGCGAGGAGGTTCGGATCCTCCTGTCGGCAATCTTGAAGATGGCCTTCTCTGGTTTCCCATCTGCATTCCAGGCAAATGCCGGGGTTGGTCCCTAACTATCAGGCGCGGATCTAGAGTTTGGCTTTGGCTGGGGGGTCACAGCATCGAAATTGTTAAGAAAAATGGTATCACTAACAACGCAATCACAAAATAACCAAACGTACAAAACCAGACCAATATTTTTGCAAGCTACATGGATAGAAATTTGATGCGTTTAGCGCACCAAAAATATTCGTACACATTGCAACGGCGTGTTTTGCGACTTTTACATCGAGATTCGAGAAAAGTATCAAGGTACGTTACAGTTTCGGCAAGTCGAGTTGGTATCGACAAAGGGAGAAAGTCACAGCTTAAATTACCAACCAAAAGTTTTTGGTGCGAAAAAAGCCCCAAATTCCTATCCGTGCATTGCTGCACATTCATCGTGACATCTCTATAAACATCGATTCGGTAATCACAAGGTTTGCTAAACAAAATAGACGAGTTGATTTTGTTATATAAATAATCGTTTTTATATAACAGGTATGAAGTTGTAAATATGTACAGTTGTAACAGAACATAATAATTGCAATAAAGATATTTTCAGTATTGAATAAAAATAAAAATAAAAAAAATAAAAAAAAAACTGTTTTTCAGTTAAAATTCGTTAAGTTTTATTTCTCTGGTTATTGTATTTTCGTTTTTTGAGTTTGCAAAAAAAATTTGGTCTCCGTTTGGGGGAGGGGGGGCGTCATGACCCCCACCCTTGGATCCGCGCCTGCTAACTATAGGCCACAGCCGCTACCTTTCAACTCCTCGTCTTTACATTCAAACTTTACTCCCCAACGGTACTTATAACTCACCCCATGGGTGTCCGCCTCGAAGCAGCTACAAAACGGGCGAGCCGAACATGTCCTCGGACACTCCCGGCACTAAAAGCCATACGCTAAAAAAAGTTAATTTATGTTCGTCGATATCGAAATGTTAATATTAAGTTATATGTCAGAAAATTGTGTCATAATGATGGTCATTATAACACTGTTTTCCATTATGATACAGTTTCTCCAGCCAATCAGAGCTCGTTCATTGACCAATTAGGTAACGATACCTTCGCGCATGCGCTCAAAATCCAACATGTCGAACATAAACACAACATCGAACTATAATAAATTACCGACATGGAATACGCACCGTCCATATGTTCGCGTAAATAAACTGGCGAATATGAGACAAGAAATAGCACTGTACCTTAATATCACCAACGCTAATTTCTGCACAGCGCATTGTCTTCAAATGACACCGGTGACAATATTACTGAGGGACGGCAGATGTAAACGTATGGCTGCATATGGCATTGCAAGCACACAGAGCGCATGCGTCGGTCGTTCAAAGATCTTGAAAGACAGAGATATAACACCCAACGCTCGCTCTGCGATCACAAAATTCGAGTAGCTGACTCTCAACAGATATTTATGAATATTTATGTTAAAACATATAATAAAGTTATAATTATCGTCAAACATAAACAGTCGTATGCAACTCGCCTATAATGGTAATTAAGACACTCGTATGGAATTTATAAAACTCGCATACGCTCGTTTTATAAAAATACTCGTGTCTTAATTATAGCCATTATAGGCTCGTTGCATAATGTACTATTTCATTATAAAAGAGAGTCAGTCTAAAAGACTGGACTTTATATCATTTTAAATGCTACAAATGCTGAAAAATGCTAGAAAGGCTGGAGGCTTCTCGCTTCGCTCGGAGCCAAAGACTCTTGACATGTTAGATCATCAAGAAACTATCAGAACGCTATAAAGTTACAAGTCATGAGGGAGCTGGAACGCGCGGTGAAAGGAGGGAGCTGTGCTGGATGACGTCACGCTCGCTGTGCCGTTGCCGTCTCGTAACTCCAGAGCTCACCAATGAACTCAGTACACATGCACCAAGCGGTACTAGGACGTCACACACCTCTGTGCATTCTCAGTACATTTCGTGACGTCGCCGTAACGTAACGACGAAGTATCATTTGAAATGATAAAACAGTTTCTCCCACCAATCAGAGCTCAAGAAACAGTTGTGTGACCAATTAGGTAAGGATAGCATCGCATCTGCGCTGAGTTGCAAGGCCTTCTAATTTAAATTTCACTGCGTGGCTAGTGCCATAGTGGGGCATTCCAGGAGGCCTTGTTATTCTCTCCCATGCACTCTGTTAAGTACATAAACCTGGCGAAAAACAGATATTTATGAATATTTATGTTCGAACATAAAATAGTTACAAGTATCGTCGAACATAAACAGTCGTATGCAACTCGCCTATAATGGTAATTAAGATACTCGGAAATAGCCATGGCTTAATTATTGCCACGATAGGCTCGTTGCATCATGTACTCAATTATAATTTACTTTATTAATGAGAATATAAACAATATGCTGTACTCACAAATGCAATTTATGCTCTGTCTCACTCACTGCTGAAGCATTACAATACACAACGAGATACATCTTCAGGTTGTCCATCACAAATGACCGACGATTATCGCAAACACTTATTCTCAAGGCACGAAACTGCGGCAATATGTTTCTTGCCCTTGAGGTGTTGTGTACCTTGAGATCGCTGTTCAGCCTTGATTGCCTTCCCACATGGTTGGCAGAACAGAACGCCCCCATCAGAAGTAAAATTATCTTTAAGTTCTGCAACAGACGATAACTTGTAATTGTTTTTACTTTAGGCATCGTAGAACTGCCAGAAATGAACCGCATGTGAGTGACACTGGTTCCAGGTAGCTCTAGCACATGGTGCAATATGGCTATGGACAAGGAAATCCCTGGCTTCCACAGTGAGTGACACGGGGCGACAAGTTAAGAATAACACAGCTGCAAGCTGACACGCTCTGCATGAAGATTAGACAGCTCACAGGTTGAACTAACACAGCACAAATATGCAATAAACCGAAAGATCTAGCATACTGTTTTTTTTAAGTAAATATTATGTCTTTTTATGTGCTAATAAGTGAAAAGCAGGAATTTATGTATCTATAGAAAAATGCTTAAAATATGTATTTACATAAAAAATATTTATTTATTTAAAATCCGAGCCCTAGTGATTATATTACTCGCAATTTGAATCTCATTATGCGTTAGTTTTTTTTTTTTTTGTCAGGTTTTGTGAATTACGAGAGTAAATGTGTATAAGCTCGTGTATAGAATTTAGAATATCACACTGTAATAATAATAATAATAATAATAATAATAATAATAAATCAACTAACATGTTTAGCATGCGCTAGATAAAACTTAATATAATTATAAGTCAATATCGCTGTGAGGAGTACTTCACCAAGTTAAGTAAACATTACAATTTATAAAACATTTTAGAATTAATTAGAATTAAAAATTACAGAAAATTGCCTACTCAATTGAAAAGCTAAAATAATAATTATATAGTATGGCTTTTGTTATTTCACGCCCAGAGGGCAGCTTTCATATCGAATTTTGTTGTTCCTTAAAGCACTCTATCTAAGCCCCTTGACACTATAGCGCTTTCTAGTAGATAACGGAGGAACTTTGTGTTGGCGGAAAACCCCAAGATTCATTTTGCCATTATGAACACGGCCTACTGAATTCAAATGGGTTATTTAACATGCCAACAACGTATGATATGCATGTCGTGATTTTTGCCGCCTTTCAATACTCACTTACCACGGCCAGGAGCGAACCTGCAAGCTTGGGGTTGGTAGACCTACACGATAATCACTCACCCACCGTGGTAAGCTAAAATAATTACTAAGGACAAAATTACGAGGGTTCCAAGACAAATATACACTAAAATCCAAACCCATCATCTCTGAAGAAGAGGGGAAAACAAGATCAGAAAGAACAAGAGCGGCTGGTGATATTGTTGCAGCGTTGCACAACTCCCAATAATTTTACAACTAATTCGTCGTTTTTTTTCCTTTAATGTTTTAGTTTTATAGATCTAATGCACTCAAAAATGTGTTTAAATCATCGATATTTTGTTATTATTTATCGTAATGCTTCACACTGTACCTATAAAAGCTGCCGCCTTCAAATCAAACTCCAGGGGGTTAGCTCTCTTGTTGCGACTCCCAAGTAGACAGCGCGGCCGGCAGGAACGAGGCCAAGCTTGTTCATAGCTTGCCGGCCAGCATGGGTAGTAGGGAGTTGCAGACGAGCTGCCAGCCCCCTGGCAACACTCAGTTCCAAATGGCACCGTTAGACTACACCACTCTTTGGAAATGACAACACCCTCGATTTCTCTTACCCCGCGAAGGGTAGTTTAGTTAGTTAGTTAGTTACTGTTGTTTTAAGGGGCGGAACTACGAGGTCATCCGCCCCTGAAGGGTAGTTTCTTTCCCACACCACTAGGGAATGCTACACCACCCGCAACAGTACAAATATCGGAATTTCATAGGGAGACATTGGTTCACACCCAATTATTTTTAGATGTTTTCTCATCATAACTTCATTTAATATTTTTGTCAATTGTTCTGTGAAGCGAGCCTAAGAACGCCACTATGCTATAAGTACAGTAGATAAGTGACTGAACTATTTTGCGACGTATTGTTGGTGTACTGTAGCGGTTTATGTTTGCTTTTATCACTCTTGTTCTTGCGGGATTTGGGTTGCGATTAGTTCTGTATTTAGTTGATTGAGTATTTTTGTTCCAGGCAGATACATAACCGTGCATTATTATTATTATTATTGTTTGGTTGATTCACTACTATGCATTCACTACGAATTTCAGGCTAGCAAAATTCAGTGTTTTGTTAGTTTGCCTTTCGCGCCACTTTCCGATATAGCACCCAGATGTATCATCTGTGCATCTTGTAAGTTAGTATTTTATTTAAACGGAATGTTTAGTTTGAAACATTAATTGTATTGTGGAGTGTAAGTGAAAATTAATAGAGCAAGTAATTTACTAGTTAGACAGCTTTCCCAGCTCCCTGATGACGATAAACTCACAGTAAAAACACTCGGTTGACCATTACCAGATATGTATTGTCCAAAATATAAGTATAGGCTACGAGGGCGTTTAAAGGATATATTTAAGGCAATAATAATTGGTTATGTGAATGCGACATTAAAAACGCTTTATTCTGTTTTCCATGTTTGTTGGTGGAGAATCCGCGTGGACCAAAATAGGAGTTACGGAAATTAATCCCTAAAATAAAGAAACATGAATCTTCAGCTGAGTGGCTTTGGTGCCGTAGTTGGTAGCATGCTGAGCCTCTATGTCCAAGATCGCGGGTTCAAACCCGGCCGAAGTCGTCGGATTTTTAAGAGCGTTAAAAATCCCTCAGTATGCATTCCTTCGGAGGGGAAGTAAAGCCGGTGGTCCCATGTCATAGATTTATGGCATGTTAAAGAATCTTCCACTAATTACACCTGTGTGAAGCTAAATTATAGGTTAAAAATTTGAACAACGCTCTTAGGTTCCAACGTTCGTCGCCAGGAGCCGACTGCGGTGGCGTGTAGTAACCAAGTTCTGAACTAGTAGTCGTTTACGGTGACCTTTGGCGCCAAAAGTAGAAACTGCTTGAAATTCAATGTCTGCAGTCCTCACTTGAATTAAAAACAGATGACACTCAGTAATACAGCCATCACAATTAACACCGGTTATCAGACAGATTCTCCACACATCCAAAGTACAGGATATGACCGCGTTGTCCCAGCTCCTAAACTGAGGAACCAACCAATCTTCAGCTGTTTGAAATTGACACTTTTTGGAACTGTTAACGAAGCTGCACAATTGGACAGTGTCTATAGAAGGTAAATTGCGGAATATAACGAAGAAGTTAGGCACAATAGGTATGTGTTAAATATTGTAATAAACTGTATTCGTTTCTGTGGCTCTTTCGAACTGGCCTTGCGTGATCATGATGAAAGTGTAACATCAACAAATCCAGGTGTTTTGAGAGAACTAATTAAATTTAGCGTTGAGTTGGATGCTGTGTTAAAGGTCATTTTAGTAAGGGCAACTGTTTTCAAAGGAACGTCCAAAACAATTGAAAATTAAATTTTACAGATTATGTTGGTGGTTTGCCAAGAAGAAGTATCAAAGCAAATAAAGGAATCGGAAATTTTAGCCATTATAGCAGATGAAACTAGTGATATTTCAAACATATTTCAGATGGCTGTTGTGTACCGATAAGTTACGTAGTAAGAGGCAAACAAAACATGATGCACACACATTAGCAGCGTGTTTACTGGATTAATTAAAGAAGCAGAAATTGAATGAAACTCCGCAAAAATGAATTGCGCAGACGTATGACAGAGCGCACTTCATGGCTGGTTCCTCTGATGGGGTTCACGCTATAGTAAAAAAATCCTATCCTTATGCAGAATATGTGCCCGTCTTCGTTAGTAATATCATTTTTCGTAACGTACAAACTTTTCGGTTGCCATGTTTTTATGTTGAGAATGTTTATTATCCTGGAGATAGAGATCCAACCTTAGACAACCTGCTGTGTTTTAAATTCTTCCAATTAACTCAGACATAGGGCGTAAATACATACATATGATTTTTTATGAATTCTTATAGGAAGAAGCCCAAAAGAGCCATTAAAATTTGTCTATTTGTCGAACGTACAGTTAGTTTGGAAAACCCATGTATTTCAGTTTTTATAGACATGTAGTTCATCTAACGTTAATTGATTTTTTGTTACATGTGTAAACTTCCCATATAAAATTGCGACATCAGAAATGTTGGTGCAACACCCAGCTTAGCTTACCACCGGCCGCCACTGAGAAAGAACGAAGAGATAAGGAAAGAAGGAAAGAACTACACACAGAGAAATGATTGAGTCAACGTACCGTACACCAAAGAGGGTGAAACGAAAGAACAAACACAATTGTATTAATAACTAGCAAATAGTATCGCCTGGTATCTTAAACGGTTTACCCAGTGTAAGCTTGAAAGGCGCACGGACTGCAGATCCCAGACGCAATTTAGAAAAGCCGAGGTCAACAGCGAAACTCCAAACACATAATATACTCTTCTCTGAAGTCTTAACTCGACATGACTCGACAGTTTGATGCTGGCCGAAGCTGGGGTGATAGGCTCTCTCGCTAGCTCGTAAAGTCGCCCCGAGGCTAGTAAATTAAATTTCCACTGAATGGAGATTGTTGGAATAAGTGAAAACGTAAAAACACTTATAGTGGGCGATGTATTAAAGATAGAAATATGCTATCACGGACTTTTTTGTAGAACTTTTCATGTTGAACAATACGTACACTCATAGTAACTTTCAGGGTTATTCAAAAAGATGGAACAGATTACAAACATTTATTTCGTCCAAACTACAAAAGGTAGAACCATAATTCCAACGTTCCTGGGCAGACAAAAGTGTAAAATGTGAATGATTATTATTTTCTGATGAATCCACATTTCATCTTTCCAGTACAGTTAATCGCCATAACGTTAGAATTTGGGCAAGTGAAAATCCTAAGGCAGTTATTGAACATGACCGAGATTCACCGAAGATTCTGTACCATATCTGTAAACAAAGTTTATGAACCTTTCTTTTTCATGGAGAAAACTGTGACAGGACTAACCTATCTAGACATGCTAAAAAACTGGTTATGCTACGTCCGACGTTACCTGAATGACACAATTCCAGGACGTTGGATTGGAATAGGAGGAGCAGAAGATCAACTTCATCACCGGTGGCCTCCAATGTCTCCAGACCTCACTCCGTGTGATATTTATCTGTGGGGTTACGTAAAAGACCGTGTTTATATCCCCCTTATGTCTGACACTGTTGAAAGCCTGCGACATCGAATTGTTGAAGCTTTGAATTCGATAACTAGAGACCAGCTGATTCGTTTGTGGCAAGAAATGAGCCACCGTTTAGATATTTGTCGTGTAATACAAGGTGCTCGTATTCATCATCATCATCATCATCGTTTCTTCGCTCTAGCAAGTCGGGTGCGGTTATAAATGAACCGTCTCCAATTCGTCCTGTCCATCCAGAACTGTAGTTCTTGTATTTGATGCCAGTTCTTATCTCTAGCTTCAAGGTCCTTATAAATTTGCTTCTCCCACACATCGCGAGGTCTTCCTCTTGGTCTCTTCCCGGGGACACTCTGACCAAAGTACACTCGAGGTATCCTGTGGGGAGCCATCCTCTTCATGTGACCACACCATCTTCAGCAGGTTCCTTTCCAATCCCAGTTGTTATCGGATATCCTCATTCCTTATTTTGTCCATTTTCGTCTTTTGAAGGCTAGAACGGAGGAACTTCATTTCTACTGCCTGGAGACAGTCCAGTAAGGGTTGTTGCTACCAGTCCATATGTTAGTATAGGTATTAAGTAGGCTATATCTTGAACAAACTAATCTTGGAAGCTTGTGAAAATGTTTCGTCCCAAAGTAGCTGACGCACTGCCTGATGGAAATTGGAAGCTTTCTGTTTTCTGCTGCTAATCTCTTGATGCATGGTATTATCTGAGGAAAGAATACTACCTAAATACTGGAATATGTGTATTTGTCGTATTGAATGCATAAAAAAGTAAAAATTGACGTTTTCTCTCTCCAGGAACGTTGGAATTGTGATTCTATCTTTTGTAGTTTGGGAGAAATAAAAGTTTGAAATCTGTTCCTTCTTTTTGAATAACCCTGTATATACAGTAGATATCTTTAACGATTTACCTAGCGTAAGCTTAAAAGGCGCATGGACGCAGGGTTTTCTTCCACTCGATTCACTGACATCGTTACTGCTTTGCTCATGAATGAATATTTTTCTACAGAAACCTTCCTGGAGAAATCCTTTACAGAATGGTGAAAACCGCATCAAAACCCATCCAGTGGTTCTCGAGATTGCCCGTAACATCCAAGAATCGGAGACTTGGTTTTATACTAAGTTCCCCTTATAATAATAATAATAATAATAATAAAAAGGAAGCTTGTAGTTTAACGTGACCGTTAATCGCGAGATCATGAGCCACGGGACCTCCTTTTTACGTGGATTCCGAACCACAGGACATGGCATTTCACTTCGAAAATCTCACATGCATTGACCGGGAATCGAACCCGGACCGCCTTGGTGAGAGGCATTCAGCTAGACCGCTGAGCCACCACGCCCCCAATAATAATAATAATAATAATAATAATAATAATATCGTATGGCTTCGGGTGCCGGGTGCAAGCTTTGTTAATTGACACCCAGAGGGTAGTTTGCATGTCGAATTTCGTCGTTCCTTTGAACACTATGAAAGTCAAGGAGGTTAGATATCTAAACTCCTTGGCACTACAGCGCTTTCAAGTAGAGAATGGAGGAACTTTGTGTTGGCGGAAAATCCCGAGATTAATTTTGCCATTGAACACGGCCTACTGAATTCAAGTGGGCTCTTTAACATGCCAACATCGTATGACATGAGTGTCGTGATTTTTGTCGCCTTCAAAAATCACTTACCACGGCCAGGAGCGAACCTTATTACAGTTATCCAACGAGGTCGGGGATGAGATGCGATGGAAGTCTTTGGTGCGGCTGGTTTTTACGGCCGATGTCCTTTCTGACTCCAACCTCATGAGAGGAGTTAATGAGAGATGAAAAGAATGAAACTGGGCAAGGATGTGGAAGGAAGCGGCCGTGGCCTGTTAGAAGGTACAGTCCCAGCATGTGCCTGGTGTTGAAAATGGGAAACCACGGAAAACCATTTCAAGGACGGACGACGGTGGGGCTCGAACCCACGCGTCTACAGAGTCAGCATGAAACGTTTTCTCTACGTTGGGTGACAAGTGAAACGGTTTTCCTTGCTCCACGTTGAGCGTACAAGTGAAACGGTTTCCTTAGCCCTCACTTTTGCGTGACATATGTAATGCTTCTACTGGCCCTGCCTTGCACTTTGATATATTTACTCTGCCTAAGATATGTTGTTTTAATGGGCGTCAAGACCTCAACGCAATGTTGAAATCTAAATTTATATTTAACAACACCTAGCTCTGGTAGAACACCTTCAAGAATCTATTCACTCAGATCGTGGTATGATTTGATCATTAACCCAACAAACAATTGTATCAGGAGAAGGAATTTGGTCTATATCTAATGCTACCTACTGAAAGCAAAGATTGCAAGGTTAAAAGAAATGAATTTATTATGTAAAACAAGTATTGCAAAATTAATAATAATAATAATAATAAGTTTAAAATCTAAAGTGGAGCGTTGCGATTTGAATATTACCGCTAGAAAATTACGTGAAAACGGAGTCGGATAAATTACTGATTTTACTCTTATTCCCAAGCTATGAAGTTACTGAAATACTGAAAATGAAAAAAAGAGACGAGAGATTACGTAGTTCTGAGTCATTCGCGCTTACCATTGGAAATTGCCGTAGCATTTCCCTCGTACTGGATGTTGAAGAGAGCTTCCCACAGCCTCCTGGATGTCATCATCTTCTTCGTTGGTTGATGAGATACTTGTAGATATGATAACTTTATGGTCCGAACATCGGAGTCAATCATACGTACAACCACACTGGTTAAGTTTTACAAAGATAGTCGTCTTGTCTCCACGGCACGCAAACCATATATGCACACCACGCCTCCCCTCTCTTGACCCGGCTTCAAGTCGCCCGCTCTCCTCTGATTGGCTGAGCCTCAACGCGCTACCCCCCCCCTCCTCAGGGTCATTACACTCGACGCGAGGATGATGTCGATTACCGTTCCAGACTATTTCGCCTTTTCTTGAAGCAGCAACCCAGGCTTGCGTCATGCTTCTTGACAAGAATAAGCCTGTAGCCGAATTCCCCGTGACTCACCTCTCTTATAATACCCTAACTGACAAAACTCCGTAAAATTCCGTAATCATATAATTTTCTATGATAATATTGTTCGTAATAATTTGCTTGATAGTGTTTTCTATGACATAGAAAACCTATCTGTATGCTTATAATTTTATAAAAATGCTCCAAAAATACCTTAATAATAATAATAATAATAAGTTAATAATAATAATAATAAATTAACATGAAAACTTCTCTTGGCTGAACAATTTGCCGCGTAAATAAATATAGAATGGCTTCCTACTGACTTATGTCAGTGGCATAAAATCCCCTCGAAAAACACGTTACAAGCAGAGAGCTTGGCCCCATAACCTAATGCTGCGCTTTAGCGAGCGTAGCCACCACTGTCGGTTGTTTTATAATATGTAAATATGTTGTTGTTTGAGTCTCCAGTCTTTTGACTGGTTTGATGCAGCTCTCCATGCTTCTCTGTCCTGAGCTAATTGTTTCATCTCTACATAGCTACCACACCCTTGATCCCAGGCAATCTGTTTAACATATTCTAACCTTCGTCTACCCCTACAGTTCTTGTCCTCGACCCTTCCTTCCATAACTAAGCTTGCTATTCCTGGGTGTCTTAGTATGTGTCCTACCAACCTATCTCTTCTCATCATTAGCAGTTGCCAGAAACATCTCTCCTCTCCCACTCGTCTTAATACCTCTTCGTTTGTCACCCTATCCACCCATCTGATCTTCATCATTCTCCTGTAACACCACATTTCAAATGCTTCAATTCTCCTCTTTTCTGCTGCACCAATAGTCCAAGTTTCACTTCCATAAAGTATCACGCTCCAGACAAAGGCCTTCAAAAATGACTTCCTAATACCTAAATCTATATTCGATGTCAACAGATTCCTTTTCTGTAGAAATTCTTTCCTTGCCTATAAAGATAATAATAATAATAGTATCATGCGCACTCAGAGTTTTATACTACTGTGATCTACCGACATTTACAAATCTTTGGAGAGTTTTGATTTTCTGTTCAACACGTTAGCCAACATAACTGCTGGACAGGTTGACCACAGGTGACTTTTTAATATGTAAGAGAAGAACGCGTGTTCAAGCTTTCTATCACTTACCTCATCTTAATTCTGATGTTGTCAAGGTCGTGCCGCGGGCCTTGGGGAAATACTGCCGGGATGTTCTGTTCACCACTTTCCCCAACAGGTTTATACTGAGAGACTTAAGGAGAAAGGTTGTTATGTTTTTATTTCAACCAAATGATTATAGAACACTATTTACATTTCAGTTAGAATTCCAAGGTCTACGTTCCCTAACTTAAGAAGTCAATCACTGAAAATTGGATCATCATAACACTCACCGGTTATTCGATATGTTTGTGAAATTATCCGATTTGAGTAGCCTACTCATTCCGTTGATTTACTGTTTCTGAAATCCATGCAAAATGATAAAGGAAATACCTAAGAATGTTAAAATGACATGAAACAGGCGTCACAGCGGCCAAAATGAGAAGTGGACAGCAATTATTGAGCGTTCAGTTCAGAACTAGTTGTCGTTGACGGTGGCGTTTGGTAGGAAAAGTAGGAACTACTTGAGAATTGAATGTCTGCAGTCCTTACTTGAATTAAAAACAGATAACACACACTAATACAGCCATCACAATTAACACCGGTTATCAGACAGATTCTACACATACCCAAAGTACACGGGGCTACATGGCCGCGTTGTCGCAGCCCCTAAACTGAGGAACCAACCAACCATTATTAATCGATCGTAAATATGGAGTGTGCCAAGGATCATGGAACTATAAGAGATTCGTCACTTTTGGTTATAGAATTTCCGAGAGAGAGCACCGCCTGAGGCTATGTACCGCTTTGCCAAGTCTGGCAACATAAAAAGTAAAAAGCCATATGAATGTAGCTTTTATTACACGTAATTGAACTGTACGTTCTGCGATGAGTTATTGATTATTGATGAAAATAACACAAACATAACTGCGCCTTTCGCTAGGCGTAGAAATGTACGTCCAGATAGGAAAATAGTACTCTTTGATATATAACAATATTGGCAATAGATTTGTCACGAAGGACACAGTTATGCCGTTCTAGAGCTTAATTCACCTTTAGGCTAATTAAACATTGCTCTTCTACTCTACAGAATTGTTGGGATATTCGATGAATATAAAGTAAACTGTCCAAATGCACACTATATTGCCATAACCTCACTTTTTGCCTAGCATGCCGGCTGCCACCCACCCCTCCTCGTAGCCCTAAACCACACATTTTATTGCAATGCAAAGGAGAATGGGTAAGAAAACAAACAAGAGATGAAATGCACACATTTATTCTCTATATATTTTTATTCGAGAGTAGTCCATATTGCCCACTAGTTTTACACATGGTCAACACCAGGAAGAAGAAAATTGCCGTATTGTTCTTACTATCATTATAATTCTTACATCCCGGTGCTTGGCAATTTTTCCTCCCTTGCAGTGGCATGGGACTCTGAATCCAAATCAAATAAATAATCAAAATACCGAACAAATCAAAACAACCATTCCCGCTTCCGCCAATCGGTTTGGTGTGAGCGTTGGGTGAGTGCCAACTACGGAAACATAGTACTGAAATTAATTCTTCATTGGTTGGCAGATCATCTATAGCGGAGCTTTATCGAAACCCACGCGCTCCCTATGATCTGTCATTCCCCTGGAGTGCACTGCAAATAGACAATGTCCTAGCAAATGGCCGCTCAGAAAGTGTTTCGAGGGGATGACCACCAGAATGCGTTGCATCCATGGCCCCATAGTTGTCAATCAGTGACGGTAGGTATTGCAACAAATTGCCAATTTGCTGTGCGAAGGTCATTTATTGGATTCCCTTGTCAACACAATGAATTCGCTGGTAAAAGGTAGCCTATAATTTTTCGAGTACAATAATGAGCATAATTTACGTGGTCAGTATTGCATGTCTGAGGAAGCCAGGGATATTCACGTGATGACCACACGTGATCTGTGAGTACTTTCACTTGTCTTATTTAATAGCCAGTGAAATGCTCCGATCTATTTCGGTGACTGATCGCTTGTTGTGGCAATTGTGTTGTTTACCCCCAGGGCCTGACATATTGTGGAACGGGGGTTGGCGACCATGGGACCACAGCTGAGTCCGGCATTGCTTCCACTTACTTGTGCCGGACGCCTCTATGTTATCTTTCCTGTCGGCCTCTCTTGGTCAACTCTTGTTCTCTTCCGACGGTATTAGGGTATCCGAGACCTCGGGAGTCTCTTCCTTTCCCGCCTTAATTGGCCCCTCATCTTTCCGGATCCCTCATTCTTCGAGGGTTCCGCCTTCTTTTTCTTTTACATTTTGTACTTCTTTTCACTTCCAATTACATTTTGTACGTCTTTTCATTCTACATTCGGTTTTGTGAATGTTTTCAATCTAAATTGCATTTTGCACGTACTTTCAATTTAACTTGAATTTTGTAAGCATTTTGATTTTCACTTGAATTTTGTGAGTATTTTGAATCTAAATTCCAATTTTGCGTATTTTCACTCTAAATTCCAATTTGTAAGTATTTTCTATCTAAATTGCATTTTGCGAGTATTTTCAATCTAAATTGCATTTTGTAAGTATTTTGAAACTAAATTCCACTTTGTCAGCCTTTTCCCTACAACTTGCCTTTTGTGAGTGCTTCTAGTCTAAAGTTACATTTAGTACGTGTTTTCAGTCTACCTTGCTTTTCGTTCTGGTTTCCATTTCATTGTAATTTGCGGTATCACCCAGACCATTAGGGGCCGCTAACCTCGATGTTTGGCCCCTTAAAACAGCAATTTTCATCATCATTATCAATTGTGTTGTCCTGTGCTTTGGAAGAACTTGGTCCATACTATCACAGAAATAATTTGAAGCCAAATCCAGGCAAAACCAAGTTTGTGCTTTCCACCTGCGTAATAAAGAATCCAAGAGTACACTGAACATTAAATGGCAAGGTGAAACAATCCTTCATTGTTTTACACCAAAATATCTTGGTGTCACCCTCGAGCGAACTCTGTCTTTCAAGCGACATTGCTTGAACACTAAAAGTAAAGTACCGTATCTGCACGAAATAACATACTAAGATGCCTAACAGGAAGGACATGGGGTGCTCGCCCCACCACTCTCAGAACGTCAGCCCTTGTACTGAGCTTCTCAGCTGCTGAATATGCAGCACCAGTTTGGCTTTCTTCTCAACATTCCAAAGAGGTGGATATAGCTCTCAATGAGACTTCCAGGATTGTGTCTGGTTGTCTTAGACCAGGGGTCTCCAAACTACGGCCCGGGGGCCACATCCGGCCCGCGGACAGATTTTGTCCGGCCCGCGGAGAGCTAGCATACTTGAAAACTCCTTTTAGAGAACATTTTTTTTTATAGCAAATTAAATTTAGTTTACTGAAGTATTCTAATTTTATGTTGAATACTTATTAATATGACATCTACATTAATATGGTCATGGGCTAACTACTCATAACATTGTTGTAGGCTTATTGTTATTGTTTTTGTGATAAGTTGGATAAAGAAACACAGAATTGTAATGAGTAAAGACATGTATAACATGCAGACATATGAAATACTAATGAGATTTATGTAATTGAGATTTTCCACTGACAATAGTTTGTAGTTGTGGACTAATTTTACTTGTACCAATTATTAAAAGAGATTTAAGATGCTCATCAGTTAATTTAGATCTGTAAACATTTTTTGTGTACTTCATTTTGGAGAAGGTCTTCTCACACAAATAAGTAGTACCAAAAACAGAAAACAGCCCACGAGCAAATTTATGCAAATTATCAAATTGTGTCAGTGGAAGACTCCTATAAAATTCCAACAAAGATGAGTTTTGATATTTGTTCTTAATTATATCACTGCACTGTAGTTCAATCATTTCCATTTGAAGTTCCGGGGCTAGGGTTTCAATGTCAGTATCAAAAGGATCCTGAAAAATCTTAATTTGATTCGCAAAGGCATCGAAGTCCGAGAAACGAGTATCAAAATTTATTTTCAAAGCACTCAAAGTTTCGATTGCAAAATCGATGGGAAACTCAGTCTCAGTGGTGTGGCTGAATATTTCACATGTTTTAAAATGTGAAAAACATTTACTTCGTAGTTGTGATTGAAACAGTATCAATTTCTTCCGGAATGATTTGATATTAGTGTATAAATCAGGAAGATGCTGGTTTTCTCCTTGCAATCTCAAATTCAGTTCGTTCACATGTTTTGTCAAATCAACATAGAATGCTAACTTCCACAGCCATGAGTTGTTTTGTAATTCAGTAAGAGGGCGATGCTTTTCATTCAAAAAAATTTCGATCACTGCTCGAAGTTCAAAAAAGCGCTGAAGGACTTTCCCACAACTAAGCCAACGTACAGCAGTATGATAAGGTAAGTCATTTTCTCCAATCTCTTCAATAAATTGTCGGAATTGTCGGTGATTCAGCCCAAAAGATCTCATAAAATTAACAGTTGATATGACTGGTTTCAGAACTTCAGACATATCCAAACATTTTCCGCACAAAGACTGTTGATGAATGATACAATGTAAGACTAATGGTTTTGAACCACCGTCATTTTCTACAGCCTTTGACACAAGAGCGACCACTCCTTTATCTTTCCCACTCATGTTTTTGCCTCCATCAGTTGTAATACATTTCAAGTTTTTCCATCGAAGGTTCTTTTGATTAATGGCCATTTCAACTCCTTTAAAAATATCTGTACCAGTAGTTGTGCCATGAATACTATACATATCAAGAAGTTCTTCATGCACTTCATAGCTTTTATCTACTCCTAGAATATAAATCAACACCTGAGCAGTATCTGACACATCCGTTGACTCATCCAAGGCCAAAGAAAACCACTCAACATCTCCATTTTTGTCGAACAGTTGAGAGGATATATTTTCAGCGATGTTTTCTACCCTTCGAGCCACAGTGTTTGCTGACATACTGACAGTTTTTAATAAATTTACCTTTTCAGGGCACATTTCTTCGGGTGCTGCAATTATTCATTCTTTGATCATTTCTCCATCGGTGAATGGTTTTCCACGTTTTGCAATTTCAAGAGCCACACGAAAGCTGGCACGAGTTGCAGCCTCTTGTTCGGTTTTGAGTTTTGTAAATGAAGATTGCTGCGATTTCAATCCGCGCTTCATAGCTTCGAATTTTTCTGTCCGCAAACTTCCTGTATATTTTGAGTAATTTTGAAAATGTTTTGTTTCATAATGACGTTTAATGTTATATTCCTTGAGAACGGCTATGCTTTCATTGCAAATCAAACATAGCGCCTTGTTACTGGACTCAATTACGAAATACTGAATGTTTACTCATCTTTGAATTTTCTGCATTCACTATCAATTTTTCGCTTCTTTTCCATACTACTAAATCACACACAAAAGCAACAATTCAAATCAAAATACTGTTACAAAGATGTCTTAAACTTAAACACGCACAAACACGTTTTAAGGAGGTACGCACTATTTTATTTCACAACAGTGTCATAGGAACTGACTTGTGGTTGCGCAACTAGCCTTCTTATATAGGCCTATTCCAATTACTGCCATCTAGAAGTGAGTGGAAGACACCAGAACTCTCTCGAACCAACGAGATTACTCTGTACGTGCTATTAGCGCCATCTGTTAGCGTTAGAAGGTACTACCTATTTCCGCTTGTGTCCACCAGATGTCGTGTCACGTTACTCCTCATGGCTCGTACTCTACGACTAATCTAGAAATTACAGATAATGACAGGAAAATTAATAATATGCAGTGTTGCCGTTTTGCGGACTTTAGTCCTATTTGCAGCCTTTTTTCAACGTTGCGTACTTTTTTTCATCAGTAGACTATTTCACTTTTTACCACCGGCAACAATGATAATATGGTTTTGGCCCTCGGAACTTACTGGAGTAATCAGTATGGCCCTAAGGCTGGAAAGTTTGGAGACCCCTGTCTTAGACCAACACCACTTCAGAAGATCTACCCTCTTATTGGAATGTCTTCACCTCATGTCCGAAGAATGGTAGCTGCAGCATCTGAGAAGAAACGGCAAGAAACCGATTCAAGGCATCCACTTTTCGACCAACAACAGAGACTTAAGTCCAGAAACAGTTTTTTGAGGGGGAGTAACAGCCCTCAAAGGCTCACAAGAAGCTGCCCGTGTGAAGATATGGAAGACAGAAATCAAAGACCCAATTATTCCTCTGTCAGGAAAAATGGCACCTGGTCACAAGTTGCCATATGGAATTTGGAAATCATTGAACAGGCTGAGGACGGGGGTGTCACGCTCTCAAGAATCTCAAGAAATGGAACATGCTCGTCAACAATGCGACTGCAGCATGTTACAAGATCCAGAACATCTGCTGATCTGCCCCTTGATGGAGGCGATCTTATGGCTGCAAATGCTAATGCAATAACTGTTGATACTTACTGGCAAAATCTAATTTGATTCGGACACGGCTTCTTGTTTTGAATTTAGTATTTTGTTTTTGGTTGTGTGTTTGTTTTATTTTGAATTTGTCTTTGGTTTTGTGTTTGTTATTGCTGTGTGATTTATGTTTTGTGTTTGCTATTTTGTTTTTGGTTTTGTGTTTCTTTTCGCTTTGTGATTTTGATTTTTAGTTTGTTTTTGTTTTGTATTTTTGGTTTTGTGTTTGCTTTTTGCTGTGCGATTTTTCTTTTGTTCTTTTGCTTTTGATTTTAATTTTGCTTTGGTATTTTTGGTTTTGTGTTTGTTTTTGCTTTGTCATTTTCATTTTATGGTTGTTTTTGTTTTAGCTTTGATATTTTGCTTTTGGTTTTATGATGGGTGTTTGTTTTGAATTTGATTTAGTTTTTTGTTTGTTTTGTGTTTGCTATGTGCTATTGGTTTTGTGTTTGTGTTTGCTTTGTGTTTTTGGTTTTGTGATTGTTTTTGCTTTGCTAATTTGATTTTGGTTTTGTGTGTTTTTGTTTTGGTTTGATTTTGATTTGTTTGTTCCTTTCTGACCCCGACGGTATTTGCTTTGGTATTTTGATTTTGGTTTTGTGTTTGTTTTTGCTTTGGTATTTTGATTTTGGTTTTGTGTTTGTGTTTGTTTTTGGTGATTTGTTTTTGGTTTTGTGTTTGTTTTTGCTTTGGTAATTCAATTGTATTTTGTAAGGATTGTCAATCTAAATAGCATTTCAGTAAGTCTTTCAATTTTGTGGATGGGACTTTAGTGAGTATTTTGAATTTCAATTGTATTTTGTACGAATTTTGAACATAACCGACATTTTGTGCCTATTTTTCAATATATTCCTTTTGAGAGTATTTTCCTTCTAAATTCCATTTTGTAAGTATTTTCCGTCTCACTTAATTTTCGTTCTCGTTTCCATTTCATTGTCATTTTCGCAATCACCCAGACCATTAAGGGCCGATAACCTAGATGTTAGGCCCCTTAAAATAACAATTATCATCATCATTATCCACCAATTCAGAATGCGGATAAACTATTGGAATGTTCAAAGTAGGCCTAATGGAATGATAAGTCGAGCCAGTATCGTGAGCTCATTAGTTGATAATGATGTAGATAGAAAGTTAGTTAGGCCTGTGAAGCATATTGAGAAATAGTAGTGGATTCGAAAGTTTGTCTTACAGCTGGGCCAGCGTTAGTAGTGAAGAGGTGCGTATAGATACAGTACATACATACATTTATGTTCCAGGGGTTCACCTCGGAGGGGGCACTCTAGGATTTCAGAGTAGCAACAGAAAATATGTAATAAAATTACTAAATTTTTATTTAATCTACACACACTACACATAACATCCAACCACCAGATTTTATAATTCTACATGAAAATCATTATATTAAAATGGTTTATTGGTTTCAGTTTCAAGTCATTGTCATTATGTAAAAAAAAAAAACTTTTTAATTCTTCAGAATATGTACATTTCCACATTTTAATGCACATTACACAGTCAAATATGTATTAAAACATTTGCAATCATAGTGACAATCTGAAGACAATATACAATTCTACTACACAAATGTTACAAGATATGTACTGGATATAGTACCAACATTGTCAGTCACTGAGTCACTAGGCCTACTAGTCACATAAATATAAATACAAAAAATAATCGTATTGAATACTGATTGGGATTCTATTTGGTGACTATCCTAGGCAAACTACATGGCTATTACAAAATAAAATCCAAGCGATCATTCGTACCCCCTTTAGAGAAACGTTCTAGAACTTTTTCAACGTCAACATTTATATCACGGCGAACAACCTTTCCTCTGTCATTCGCGTTTGTAGCCATGATTTACCAAGTTGCAGGCTGCTAAGAGATCTCTCTGCACTTGCAACACAGGCGATGTAGCGATTATATTAACAGTGTTGCCATTACATACTATATGATAACAAACATTAAGCACATTCATGAATGCAGGCAATACAGCAATGATTTTACTTGCAGTGCAGTTTGGAGAGACAATCATTTTTATCGGCAATATCAATGTAGCAGACAACTGGTTTTTCGGGGGGGGGGGGGGGGCACTTGCCCCTGGTGCCCCCCTCTGGATCCGCCACTGCCTCTGGGTGTCAATTAACAAAGCTTGCGCCCGGCACCCGAGGCCATACGATATTATTATTATTATTATTATTATTATTATTATTATTATTATTATAGCATCCTGTCTAGTCTGCAAGCCTCAGTTAGCAAACAAGTCTCCTCCATGATCCCCTATAACCAGTTAGCATTGCAGCCTGCACCTCTCACTTTGAAATCGTTCAACACTGAATCTGCGGCTTCGAAGGCGTAGTGGGTAGCATGCCGAGCTTCTATGCCCTAGATCGCGGGTTCAAACCCGGCCAAAGTTGTCGGATTCTTTAAGAGCGTTAAAAATCCCTCAAGTATGCCTTCCTTCGGAGGGGAAATAAAGCCCATGTCATTGATTTATGGCATGATAAAGAACCTTTCACTATTTACACTTGTGTGAGGCTAAATTATAGGTTATATTTAACTAACGCTGTTAGGTTACAACGTTCGTCGCCAGGAACCGACTGCGGTGGCATCTAGTAACCAAGTTCACAACTAGTTGGTCGTTGACGGTGGTGTTTGGCGGCAAAGTAGGAACTACTTGGAAATCGAATGTCTGCAGTCCTTACTTGAATTAAAAACAGATAACACACACTAATACAGTCATCACAATTAACACCGGTTATCAGACATATTCTCTACACACACCCAAAGTACACGGGGCTACATGACCACGTTGTCGCAGCCCCCTAAACTGAGGAACCAACCAACCAACTTAAGATAACTATTATAGCTGGGTTAAATTGGGATATTATTAGACTCAGTCTAATATTAATTATTCAGTCACACAACTCTATCACGAACACATTACACAACACAATACAATCGAATACCATTCCAAAGATATGCACACGCTGAAAACAGACTATCCATTCTAACCGTGCGAAATCGTAACCAATAAGCCCGTAGTGTTGGTTTAAATTCTACCAAAAGCGAGACTTGAGGATCTCAGTAGACGTCCTCAGAGCGCCATTAGAGAGACCAAACCTGCCCCTTCCCCCTCAAGGGCTCCCGTACATTTCTAAAACTATAAGCACGTGCTTTGAGGATGCAAGGCTTCCTTCCTCAGCTTTCTACTCCGGGCGGTGAAGGTCACACTTCACCCATCTAGGGGTGAAATGTAGAACTAGTTAAAAGTACTGACAGTGACAGTGAGACAGAGCTTATCGAGAGGACGCGCAAGGTAGCCCCAAATACTATTTTACAAAACTATTAATTTTTAGCCTACTTTTCAAATCTGTAAAAATGAGGAAAAAGTAGACTTATGAGATCGATCCGGGAAAATGTGTGTCTGTCTGTCCTTCTGTCTATCTGTCTGTCTGTATGCCCCCCCCCCCCCCCTTATGTACTCGTAAACGGCTACAGCTATCGAGACCAAATTTGGTATAAGTAAAGATCTATACCGGAATATATCAGCGCGTAATTTGAATATGATGTCAGTGCTACCAACTGCTGAAAAATCGCAATTGAAATATGAGCTCCATGTTGGATATCATGAAGGGTGTGCATGGGAGCTATTCCAAAATTGGCACACATATAGATAATAATATTCAGTTTAATTTCCAGGAGGCCATACATGACAGTGTTGCCAACATGACATTAAGCCTGCTGATAGGCCTAAATCAATTAGATTTCAACCAAATTTCGTATGTACTATGTGTATGATAACAGATATGACTATGCGTATTCTTAAGAGCAACCAAGGCTGCCAACTGTTAATAAATGTTTTCTCTATTTTTGTATTATAATACCAATATATCAGAAACTATGCAAACCAAGAGCTCGAAACTTTGTACACGTATAGTACATGACCCTCTACATTAATTTGGAGTGCATAGTATACGTCAGTGCTGCCAACATGATTCTAAGCTTGTTGAAAGGTCCAAATATTGAATGCATTTAACTTCTATACTAACAAATGGATTTCAACCAAATTTCGTATGTGATTTGTGTACCATAACTTATACGGCTATGCGTATTCTTAAGAGCCAGCAGGGCTGTCAACTGTAAATAAATGCTACCTCTATTTTTTTGCCCTAATATGTATAAATCAGAATATGTGCAAGCCAACAGCTCTAAACTTTGCATACGTGTAGTACCTAACATTCTAAATTAATTTGGAGTAACTAATATACATCAGTGTTGCCAACATTATTTAAGCCTGCTGATAGGTCCAATTTTTAAATACATGTAACTTCTATACTAACAGATGAATTTAATCCAAAATGGTCACAATAATAGATCATTATATTTTAGATTAATTCATACATTTTATGAAAAGTAGCCTCTTTAGTTCGTCACGGATCTACTTATTTTTAAACAGTTAGAGCTGAGAACTGACTGTATGATGATCCTCACGTTCTACATGGCAGGCGTGGATCTAGAGTTTGGCTTTGGCTGGGGGGTCACAGAACCGAAATTGTTAAGAAAAATGGTATCACTAACAACGCAATCACAAAATAACCAAACGTACAAAACAAGACCAAATTTTTTGCAAGCTACATGAATATAAATTTGATGCGAGCTACATGAATATAAATTTGATGCGTTTAGCGCACCAAAAATATTCGTACAAATTGCAACGGCATGTTTTGCGACTTTTACATCGAGCTTCGAGAAAAGTATCAAGGTACGTTACAGTTTCGGCAAGTCGAGTTGGTACCGACAAAGGGGGAAAGTCACACAGCTTAAATTGCCAACCAAGCTTGCAGTTTTGGTGCGAAAAAAAAAAAAGCCCCAAATTCCTATCCGTGCATTGCTGCACATTCATCGTGACGTCACTATAAACATCGATTCGGTAATCACAAGGTTTGCTAAACAAAATAGACGAGTTGATTTTGTTATATAAATAATCGTTTTTATATAACAGGTATGAAGTTGTAAATATGTACAGTTGTAACAGAACATAATAATTGCAATAAAGATATTTTCAGTATTGAATAAAAAGAAAAACTTTTTTTCAGTTAAAATTCGTTAAGTTTTATTTGTCTGGTTATTGTGTTTTCGTTTTTTGAGTTTGCAAAAAAAAAATGGTCTCCGTTTGGGGTGGGGTCATGACCCCCGTGACCCCCCCCTGAATCCGCGCCTCCTACATGGAGGATTCGCCACTGTTCTACAGCCGAACTCATTAACCTTTCTCCTCTCTCATTCTCTTCACATGACCCCCACCATCTGAGTCGGCTAATACGGACAGCTTCATCTAGCGTATTCATTTCTAGCTAAGCCTTTATGTCTTCATTACAAGTATCTTCCTACAATGCATAGACGGCTTCTTCTACGCAGCTAGCCATCAGGTGGGAGTCCACTGTCTTGTTAGAGGTTTGCCATTTATAGAGGAGTTGCAGGGTTCGACTATCTAGAAGCGACATATTGAAGGCGACAGATTGGGATTCGGCAGAATTCTCTCCTGGGTTGGAAGACTTCATCTTTTTTAAATTGCATGCGCTGTTTGTTCCGTATCATTATACCTGGCTGGAAGCAACAACACATAGCTCTCAGCAGCGACGTCCGATAGACAGTCCATTAAGGTAGAATTGTATTAACTTTTATGTTCGACCCTGACTATTATATGTCAGAAAACTGTATCATAATGATGGTCATTAGAACACTATTTTCCATTATGAAACAGTTTCTCCCACCAATCAGAGCTCAAGAAACAGTTGTTTGACCAATTAGGTAAGGATAGCAACGCATCTGCGCTGAGTTGCAAGGCCTTCTAATTTACATTTCATAGTGTCATAGTGGGGCAATCAAGGAGGCCATGGTCAAATACAATGCATTCCCTGCGTCCCATGCGCTCTGTTCAGTACATAAAACTGGCGAAATCTCGACAGATATTTATGAATATTTATGTTCGAACATAAAATAGTTATAATAATTATCGTCGAACATAAACAGTCGTATGCAACTGGTAATTAAGACACACACTCGTGTCTTAATTATTGCCATTATAGGCCCGTTGCTTAATGTACTTTTAATCTTTTTCATTTGTGTATTTTCTAAATTTCTGTGAACTTTCATTTATTTACATTCTAATGCTTTGGTAAGGATATCCATTTTCTCTTTGTATTTGTTATCATAGTTTTTAAGATTCTTTTTATTTAATCTACGCTGACGAAGGTTTCATTGTTCACCGAAACATGTATGTTGTAATTTAATTATTCAACATTCAAAACTTAATGTCCAGACTTCATGCTGAACAATTTTTACACTCATAGTATATATATTTAACGGTTTACCCTGCACACCTGCGCCTCTTTACGGCATGAGCCTAGCAAAATTGCTGAGTTTTAATTCCTTTGCCGTGAAAGCCAATATACCATTTTTTTTTTGGAAGCCTTCATAGAGAGGTTATGGCTGCTTGAGCTGGTAGCTGTCCCAGTAAAGAGGCGGAGGTGCGCTTCATAAGAAGGGAGGTAGTGCGCAGTTCGCTACTCCTGTGGGGGTCCGGGCGGGGACACCAAGATCCCGCTGATGAGCCAGCTTGGTGTCCTAGGCGAAACCCCACACAAGACACGGCACAAACCTAGAAGAATTGCTTGAGTTTTAATTCACTGGCCGACAAAATCAACTTTTTATTTGCTTCTTTTACAAAAATACTAGTTTTTTACTAAATGTGGGTCAGGAAAACCAAATATGACCTTAGAATATGTTTTTTTATCTCTAGTTTTTTGATACACTCTTCGCAAGATTCTTTTCACCATGTGGCGCTGGCGTAATGGATAGCGTTGTGGTGCGAAAGGCCTGTAGTCTCAAGTTCGATTCCGGGCTTGGCCAATTATTTAAAAAAATGTTATTTGTCGTATTGTAGTCACATGATACAGTCAGAGAAGTGCACAAAGATCGGTTTAATTTACCGAAGGTATTAAGCTTAAAAACTTTACACCTAAAATAACCCACACAAAAAAAATGGCCATGCCCAGAATCGAACCCGAGACTACCGGTCTTTCGCAACGCAACGCTATCCGTTACACCAGCGCCACATGGTGAAATGCAGGGGGATGACAGATCATAGGGAGTGCGTGGGTCGGGGTAAGGCCCTGTACTGGTTGTTCTGCCAACCAATGAAGAATTAATTTTAGCACTAAGGTTCCGTAGTTGGCACTCATGAACGCTGATATCAAACCGACTGGCGGAAGCGGGAATAGTCTGTTTTGATTGATATTCCTCGTGGTGTTGTTGGTTGTTTTGATTTGTTCAGTATTTTGATTGTTTATTTGAATTGAATTGGGAGTCAATCATGCCACTGCAAGGGAGGAAAAATTGCCAAGCACCGGGATGTAAGAATTATAATGATAGTAAGAACAATACGGTAATTTTCATCTTCCTGGTGTTGACCATGTGTAAAACTAGTGCGCAATATGGACTACTCTCGAATAAAAATATATACCGCAGAGAATAAATGTGTGCATTTCATCTCTTGTTTGTTTTCTTACCCATTCTCCTTTGCATTGCTACGGGGAGGGGTGGGTGGCAGCCGGCATGCTAGGCAAAAAGTGAGGTTATGGCAATGTAGTGTTTGCATTTGGACAGTTTTCTTTATATTCATCGAATATCCCAACAATTCTGTAGAGTATGAGAGCATTTTTTAATTAGCCTAGAGGTGAATTAAGCTCTAGAACGGCATAACTGTGTCTTTCGTGACAAATCCATTGCCAACATTGATATATATCAAAATGTATTCTTTTCCTATCTGGGCGTGTATTTCAGCACCTAGCGAAAGGCGCAGTTATGTTTGAGTTATTTTCATCAATAATCAATAACTCGTCGCAGAACATACTGTTCATTTACGTGTAATAATGGCTACATTCATATGGCTTTTTACTTTTTATGTTGCCAGACTTGGCAGTACAATCCATAACCTCGGGCGGTGTTCTCTCTCGGAAATTCTATAACCAAAAGTGACGAATCTCTTATACTTACATGATCCTTGGTGAAATGAATCTTTCCAAGAGTTAAAGGATTGTGAAAGGTAATAGAGGCTTGGGTCGGTTGCCTAACTTACACGGTGGAGGGCCTGAATCAACCCTTATTTTAAGGGTTAAGGAGGCCGCTCCGACCCCTAGTTCCCTATCTCAAATTACTTCTATACCCGTCCCCTAAACGACCTATCGTTCTACAAAGGTACATAAAAGACACCCTGTATTAATATGATATCTTGACACAACAGAAGTAAGAATTGTAAGTTATGTATTTTTCCCCAGACAACAAAGTTTCCCGAGTTTTCTGTTGTAATGTGAAGACCTATCCCTGCTGTCCCATAAGAACAAGAAAACAAAGGTTATTTACAAACAATAAACGAAATATGGCTGACAATGACTCAGGATACCTACAATTGCCAACCTACAATTTATTTAAATAAAAAAATCCCTGGTATTTTTCGAAAGTCCCTCAAATTCTCTAGCATTTAATGAAATTTATTATGGCGTTTGAAGCCATGTAATATCGATATATGTCAGCATTTTAAATGCGATATTCGTATTTCCCATGCTCGAATAAACTAGAAATGACTGTTTTTGCTTCGAAAGCATTTCCCGTGTTATTTGTTTTGTCGATGTAGGCCTCTCACCGAAGCAAAACAGACATTTAATTGATTAAACGAATATATTTTAGCCTATTTTCATATTATGAGATCACCTTTTGTCCGTGTGCGTGTGTGTGTGATTCGTGTGTATGCCCCCCTAATAACTTCTAAACAGCTGGAGCGATTTCAATGAAACTCGGTAAGATCATAGCACCATTCTGGCCAACCCCGACCATGCCCTTTACATTTTATTGTGTCTCACCAATCCAACATGGCGGCTGTGCGAAATATTTCACCAGCATTCAGTATCTCCGAAACTATTACTGATAATACCCTGAAATTTTGTACGGTGATGAAGCGCACTACTATAAGTTCACCTATGAGACCTTTAAAAATCCTGGTAACTAAAACACCAACATGGCGGCCAAGCGAAGTTGAGACTTTTAAATAGACTTTTCTCGCGATTTAACTATCCAAACGTAATGAAACTTGGTACAGCAAATGTTTATAAACATTTTAATGCACTGGCATCTAATTTAGTTCAATTGTTTACATAACCTCAAAATGGCGGCTGTGCGAAATTTTAAAATTAAGTTTCTATTTATTGTGTCGTAATCATGCGATCGAAGTGAAAGTTTGAATAATGAAGCTACGCAATAATTTTCCTTTAATGGTAGGCTTACGTAACTCTATGGCCTATACATATAACAATCCAAAATAGCGACCATCTGAAATATTTTGACGGTTCTCAATATCTACGAATCTTTTACAACAATCAAACTGAAGTTTTGTATGTTGATAGAGGCAATTGACATGAGTAGGGTATATGAAAATAGACTGTATAGTTCTTCACGGAACTACTTGTTATATAATGCACCTTCTTTGTGGAAACTAGACTAAACAAATTAAATTAAATTTTTCCCGTCCTAAGTTGAAAACTTTGAACAAGAATTCAAAACCTTTGCTAAAAACTCTTCAGTTTTCTCTTTACGAAACGCTTACAAATGTAATTGATGTTTGTCTTTCCACTGTCACTGACTCTTATCTATACAAATATAATAAAGCTGAAGAGTTTGTGTGTTTAAACGCGCTAATCTATGGAACGACCAGTCGGATTCGAAATAGTACATTATGCAACGAGCCTATAATGGCAATAATTAAGACACGAGTATGTTTATAATTTCCATACGAGTGTCTTAATTACCATTATACGCGAGTTGCATACGACTGTTTATGTTAGACGATAATTATTATAACTATTTTATGTTCCAACATAAATATTCATAAATATCTGTCGAGATTTCGCCAGTTTTATGTACTGAACAGAGCGCATGCGACGCAGAGAATGCCTTGTATTTGTCCATGGCCTCCTCGATTACCCTACTATGACACTAGTCCAGGCAGTGAAATTTAAATTAGAAGGCCGTGGAACTCAGCGCATCTAATTATCTAATTGGTCAAACAACTCTTTCTTGAGCTGTGATTGGTGGGAGAAACTGTTTCATAATGAAAAATAGTGTTATAATGAGCCTCATTATAGTACAGATTTCTGACATATAATAGTCAGGGTCGAACATAAAATTATTTTTGTATATGATAGCCTGATTCAAGAGGAATAGTTTAGGCTCAGGTAACCTTAAAGATTGATTTTTGTTCAGTAAGTCGGAAGAACAAGCGCTCCCGAACAGTTTGAATAATACCGAAAGTCTGTTGTTGCCTGGCAATGCGGGCTGCATCACGTCGCCCCTACCAGTGTTCAGGTACCAAATTGCGAGCTGCTTATAAATTGCAGTCACGGGAAGTATTTAGTGCTAACCGATTTGTTAGGCCCCTTAAAACAGTTATCATCATGACAATAATATTCCTCTGTGTTGGTGCAGTATACTGAGGTTGTTGGTGGTTTCCGATCCTTATCCTTGAGCGCTCCAGTTCTGTAGTCGTATTCATTATCATCCATAAAACAAATAAATCACCGCTCGAAGCCGGGCACTACTGCTAGTTGTTAACATAAACAAGGAAGGACACTTGGGCAAAATATAACTTTTATAAATTTCTATGCATCATTCCGAATATAAGCGATGACCTCGCTTCTTCTCTCCTGTCTACTGATCAATTAATCGATACTTCTGTTAATCGATTATCGAATGTATGGTCAGTCGATTAACCGACATAACTTATTACTAAAGCCTTGCGCGGATTCGCATATCCGGGCATAAACCCGCGGATTTCCGCCATGGCTGTGCGGATAAGTAGGCTAAATTTGCGGATAGTTTTTAGACTGCAATGTTGAACTGGATTTTTTTAAATAATTTCTTTCACGTTTCTTGTTTTGTCCTATTTGCTTTTGTTTGGGTTGTATGAGAATAATGGAGAAGTGAGAGAAGCAAGTTATAGAAATACCCTCAATTAGTGTTGACATATTCCTCAATAAAAGTCCTTTATATCTGCGCTTGCCAGCCCGGGTATATCCGACAGTATTAGCCACCTGCTGTTACACTTCCCATTACTCAGAGGGACAAAACTCGGTCAACATTGTCTTGCGATTCACACACAGCCCCCCGTAGGGGAACATTATTGTAATGTCAGCGGATTCGTATAACAGTCGTGTTGTAGTAAGGATGGAAGCTGGAGAGACAGAACTCGAAGTAGCTCATGCTATTGGAATGTGATTTCCAGACTATGGACTCGTGTTCCAACAACAGGAAGTGTTCTCACGAGCTAAGGTCAAAGTCGAGGTCGTTCACGAGCAACAGCAGTGCGGGAGGGCTGTTATCTGTTATTGACGGCCCGTCGCAATAGGGGGCATTGTAAACAGCAGCAAGACGCAGGGCGTAATGGACTCCATGCAGATGGCTCTATTGCGTCTTGTGTGTTCCATTAACAACAAGCGAATACTGTACAACCTGGTATTGAGCGTTTGCCGTGGCCAACTTGTTCTCCAGACTTCAATCCAATTTAGCACGTGTTGGATGCGTTGTGGCTATAGTGTAGCAACTTTGGTGGTGTAGTTGGTAGCATGCTGAGCTTCTATGCCCAAGGTCGCGGGTTCAAACCTGGCCGAAGTCGTCGGATTTTTTAAGAGCGTTAATAATCCCTCAGTATGCCTTCCCTCGGGGAGGAAGTAAAGCCGGCGGTCCCATGTCATAGACTTATGGCATGGAAAAGAACCTTCCACTAATTACACCTGTGTGAAGCTAAATTATAGGTCATCTTTGACTAACGTTCTTCGGTTCCAACGTTCGTCGCCAGGAGCCGACTGTGGTGGCATCTAGTAACCAAGTGCAGAACTAGTTGGTCGTTGACGGTGACGTTTGGTAGTAAAAGTTGGAACTAATAAAAATCGAATGTATGCAGTCCTTACTTGAATTAAAAACGGATAACACACACTAATACAGCCATCACAATTAACACCGGATATCAGACAGATTCTACACACACCCAAAGTACACGGGGCTACATGACGGCGTTGTCGCAGCCCTTTAACTGAGGAACCAACTAATCAACGCGGCTATAGTGTATCTCTACCTTAAAATCGTCGCCACAGGGCAAGTTTTGTAAATCTATTTTGTTTTGTGGAATTGTTCTTTTTTCTTGGTTCGATTCCCGGTCAATTCATGTGAGATTTTCGAAGTGAAATGTCATGGGCTGTGATTCGGATTCCACGTAAGTTAAGGAGATCCCGTGGCTTATGATCGCAAAACATGTGTAATATTTATTTAAACAATGTATTGCACATTAGAAAACACTGAAAATTTGAACATAGGCTACAAGTCTTCTCTATGAATTTGGTTTTATATGAAGGAAAATTATCTTGTACTGAGAGTTTTGTTTTTTCTGAATTGGTTATATCTATTGATTCTAATTTTAATACTTTTCACCAATCCAATATGGCGGCAGCGCAAAATATTTCGCTAGCATTCTTTATCTCCGCAACAGTAACAGATTATCACCCTAAAAATTTGTACGGTGATAAAGAGTATTACTAGAAGTTCACGTATGTGTTTTATAAAACCTGTTAAGTACGAAACCAACATGGCGGCCAAACGAATTTAACATATTTAAATGGAATTTCCGCGCGCTTTTATCATCCCAGCGCAGTGAAACCTCGGACGGTAAATGTTTATAAAATATTCAGTCTACTGGCATCTAATTGAATTCAATTGTATTTATAAACTGAAGATAATGGCTGTGCGAAATTTTAAAAAGTATTATTCTATTTCATGTGTCCTAATCATGCAATAGAAATGAAAGTTTGAATAATAAACTTACGCAATGATCTTCATCTCTATGGCCATACATCCTTAATGGCGACCATCCGAAATGTGTAGACGGTTCTCAATATTTACGAATCTAGCAATCATACTGAAATGTTGTATGTTGATAGAGGCTAAAGCATAAGATTACTTTTGTGACTTTCATGAACATGGTGAGCAGAAAACCAACATGACGTCCATACAATATATTCTGCTTTTTCACAATATCTCCCAAACTATTTAAGAGGATCCAGATAGTTTGAGGAAGAGGAGGATCCAGATAGCCCCTCATATGGTCCAGGGATACACTAGCTATACCAGAAGAGGTTCTTCTCTTGGTACTAGACTTTAAATGGCATTTTCTCAGAACTTGTTGTTTTGCATATAATTGTTAATTTTTTTAGTTGTCACTTATCACTGAAGTCTCAAATTTTTACCATCTTTAGCTCTGCTTGTAGAAGAGATTTTAACACGGGATTCTTTTCTAGCTGAAATACATTTCGAAAAAAATTGATATATTTATAATTTTTTAAAACAAAAATTCGAGATTAAATAAAACAATCTTATTACGGTCACAATAGTAGAAACATCGAACGCCCGTGTTAAAGTACTAAGAAATGATCACTAAGTGTGGAAATACAATTTCATCTAAATCTACCACGTAGTTTATATGAAAAAGGAACATGAAGTTGTTATAAATTAACATTAAGAAGATAGGCCATTGGAACTCCCCTTAATCCTTCCTTCTGTTTCTTGATGGGATCGTCATTTCTCAGTCTTTCATCAAATCCTGCTCACTTTGGTTCGGCGGATATGTAAGTTATGCCGCGGCATGCCGGCCCCGTGGTGTTGGGTGACCGCGCCTGCTTCACACCTGGAGGTTCCCCAGGTGCGATTCCTGTCTCTGTCAGGGATTTTAGAAACTAACGTCAGGGCTGGAACAGGGTGCACTCAGGCTCGTGAGGACAATTGAGTAGCTGTCTGACAGTGAGGCAGCGCCCCGATCACGGAGACCAAAATTAACGGCCGCATCACCCTATAACAGAGGTGTCCATACAGCGTGCTTCTGGCGCGCACGGCTTTGAAGCGATGGTGGGGGAAGACTATTATGTCGCTCGCTTTCCCGCCTCACTCACTTACGGACTGCCTTCGTGCACTTGTTTTAATAATAGATCATAATTTATTTTCATCCGCACCAGTTCCAGGAGGGGTTCTTCCCCGTTGAAGTAATACAGAACAAAGATGCAATAAACTGATTTTGACAAATGTAAATATTATGTCTTTTTATGTGCTAATAAGTGAAAAGCAGAAATTTATGTATTCATAGAAAAAAGCTTAAAATATGTATTTACATTTAAAAAAATATTTATTTACCTAAAACTCCGAGCCCTAGTTATGAGAATAAAAGTGCACGTGGCTGATGATCAAGAAGTCCCAAGCACCCAAGACGAATTAACGAGTTCTTTAAAAGGAAGGAAAGACTAGTTACGTGGACAATGTTAAATCCTGTTCACGAACAAGATATTAGACAGCACTTGAGCTTTAATTACCGCCATAATGATAAGAGCTGTCATTCCAAGTCACTGTATGACCTGCTTTTGATGCTCAGTGCTGCCAATCGTGCCACAATTATGGTATACAGGGTGCTCTAGCGAGATTGGGCCCAGCCAAAAGCGCAAAGTTGTCAGTGGCGTAGTCGGTAGCATGCTGAGCTTCTATGCCCAAGATCGCGGGTTCAAACCCGGCCGAAGTCGTCGGATTTTTAAGAGCGTTAAAAATCCCTCAGTATGCCTTCCTTCGGAGGGGAAGTAAAGCCGGCGGTCCCATGTCATAGATTTATGGCATGTTGGTTTGGACTAAACGGCAGATGGTCCAAAACCTCACACTTGTATTCTTTGTAAAAGTCTATCGTAACGTTGGTACAGTGTGGTCGTGAATGATTTCCCCCTTTTTCGAGAAGTGAAGGTATGGTTGGGCGGCAACGCCTCGTCAAAAAGGAAACACTTCAGGAGGCTGTCCAGACGTGGCGGCAGAATATTTTGCCGAGGACATTGGAAAGCTGGTGTAACGATACGACAAATGTTTTCATCGTTTTGGCGATTATGTTGAGACATACGAATAAAACAAGCAAACATTTAGTAGTAAAATCAGTTTGGTATGTAAATCTGTTATTTTTATACAGTCCATCGGAACTTGAGAAAAGAAACAGCCCTCGTATGTACTAAGCTCGCCCTTTCAATAGTACAGCAGGGGGCCATGGCGCGCCACGAGCTCGGCCAAGGCCACCGCAGCAGCGAATAACAAAACTGCCACTTGCCGTTCTTACTTTATATGAAAGACCCTGTATTCACTTTCAGGGCCAAGTGAGAGATAATGATACTTGAGCAATTGTGCGCATGCGCGCCATCACCCTGCCTGGTCCAAAGAGGCTATCTCATGATTTAGTGACCGGTGTATAACCTCTTTGGTCCACAGTTTGTAACGATTTTCTTCTGACATTCTTTATTTTTATACTTCTCTCCAGTTTTTTTTTAATGTATTACTTCTTCGTTTCTTTGTTTCAAGCTTAATTTTCTTTCTTTCTTTCCTTATCTTTTTCATTGTCTTTCTTTTTCCCTTTTTCTTTCATTCCCTTTTCTGTTTCTTTCTTTCTCTCTCAATTTCTTTCTATTTTTCTTCCTTTCCTTTTTTTCTTTCTCCTTTTCTATCTTTTGTATTCTTTCTCTTATTCTATCCTCGTTTATCTTTCTGTTTTTCTCTTTTCGTTCTCGTTTCTCTTTTTCATTCTTTTATTCTTCTTTCTCTTTTTCTTTCTTTTCTATTTCTTTCCTTCCTCATTTTATCATTCATCTTTGATCTTTTGTCCGTTATCCCTTATCCTTTATCCCATATCCCTTTATCCTTTATCTTTGTTTCATTCTTATTTCTCTGTTTTCCTTTTTTTAATTCTTATTTTTCTTTTGTTCTTTTTTCTCCTTTTTACATTTTTATTTATTTATTTTTGTTCCTTCCTTTTGTTCTGTGTTTCCATTGCCTGTTCTCCACGGGCAGGGGATGCACTGAATGAGCGCTCGACGCGACGTGGGAACTCGACAAAGACAAGGTCTTCTCTGTAGTTAAAGAAATAACTCATTATTGTGATTGTCGTCACAGCGTCTGCCTCGGTCAATGATGTTGGTGACACGAGGACATTTCATTACAAGATTCCACGTTCCTTGAAACAGATCCTAAACACATAAACTAGACCATTTCAAAGATAAATTATATCAGTTTTTGTACTCGACATCTCTGTTCCTCATTGTTGCTGCAATATGTTGTGTGTTTTCGTAGCTTCAATAGAGGGAAATGATTAATTTTAATGTACTTAATTTTTAATATCGCTCAGTTCGGAGAGGACGAGACGTAACGCTCGTAGCAATGACAGGCTGCGCTCTTCAGGACGTACATAATAAAAGTACAATTCTCGCCACTCGTGAACTAAAAAAAGCCCTATAAACGCTGCCCGGTCTAATGAGAATGTCCCGGAATCTTTAACCCTCCAGTACTAACATCCGGTCTCCCGCCAAAATATTCTTCTATAATTTTAGTGCGCATGCTTCGCTTACGCTTTGCTCATTGGTACCTTCAAATCGGTCTGTTTACTTATTGTTGCGTGAATAAAGGCTAGTCCACACCAAAGTTAATGAACAATGTTAATGAAAACATTTCTCAACATGTTTACTAAACATTTGTTAACAAACTTCTCCAACATTAAATAAACAGTTTGTGAGGTTATAATGGATAGGGTCAGGAAGAAGAAAGTACTTACAGCTGCAGCTTTCATTATTTTAGTGAGTACAATTAGAGAAAAGCGCAGACGCAAGGTGTGGCAAAGAAAAATATTGGAAAGGCGTTTAGAATTAAGTTTGGAGAGAACACTTATGTCAGAACTATTAATTCATGATGCAGCATGCTTTCAAAACTTTCTGAGAATGTCTCCACATGACTTTCAGTTCTTGTTGACAGTATTTTGGCTTGAAATTGCAAGAAATTACACAAATTATCGGCAAGCCATCTCCATTAATGACAGGCTAGGTATAACATTAAGATTCCTAGCAATATTTTGCTCAATATAATTTTGAGTGCAATTTAACTCGGAGGCCAGTTCTGAGTAGGCATCCTTGCGAGCATTCCTGTCTTTGTGACTGGGATGCTGACTGTCCCACAAAGCGGAATGATTTTGATACGCATCGATAAGCGCCAAAAAGTTTTCGTTCGACCCCTCCATGATCCTAGACTCCTTAACAACAAAATTAATATTCTCATGTGCTTCCTGGTATTTCATAATTCCGCGCGATATACGAGTCGCTTGCGATTCGATAGTCTATTTTTAGAGAATTTACGAATTTACAACCTTAATTGCATCTTTGCGCATGCGCGAACCAAAATGTTAACGAAAACACGAAAAGTTAATGAAAAGTTCCATTCACAAAAGTTAAAGAGATTTTGTTCATGAACATGCTCGAAAAGTTAACGAACACGCTATTTTGTTTATGAACAGTCAAAAAAGTTCATGAACATTGTTCATGAACAGTGTTCATTAACAAAGTTAACGAAAACATCTTGGTGTGGACGTACCTTTATATGTGCCTGGCTCAAGTTCTTAGCAAGAATTCCTTTATTTTGGTCTCTTTAGACCGAAGTTAGTACTCGTGTTACTTTCTGCTGGAAATCAAATGAAATGAATTACGAACGTGAACAAGAGTACGTGCTGAAATTACTACTGGAATCTGAAAAAAATGACGTGGCTGAAGAAGATTTTGAAGATTTTGTGGAAGGAGATCAACTTGAATGTCGCAGATTCGGTGATGGAACAGGACGTGGAGGATACAGGATGAGCAAGATGGGACGTCTACACAACCAAAAAGGACAACGTATTGTTCCTCACTTCATTGGAAAAGACGGTGTCACGAAATGGAAAATGCATATTCCTCCTCAAAATGTGAGCACTCGCGAATCTCGTAACTCATTTGCCTGGGGTGAAACGACCGTCAATAAATTTGACTTCTATTGTAGATGTATGGATCTGCTTTTTTGATGCTGGAATTCTAAACATTCTGGTCAATTGTACACATATTTCTATAACCGGGAACCTTTATGATCAAAAATATCGAACTGCAAGACCTACTGACTTTGTGGAAATTAAGGCTTTGTTAGGGTTCTTGTACCTTTCTGGTATACGTAAGGCAAACCATTTGAATGCAATTGACTTATGAAACACTAACGGTACATCAATTGAAATGTATCGGCTCACTATGTCACTGGAGTGATTTAGGTTTCTGTTGAGGCATATCAGATTTGACAACAAAGAAACGAGAATGCACCGACAAGAAGCAGATAAATTGGCTGCAATTCGGGATGTATTTGACGTTTTTGTGGCAAATCGTCAAGGTAACTACACTCAATCTGAATATACGACCGGGTAGACGAAAAACTTGAGGCTTTCATGGGAAGATGTGGCTTCCGCCAGTACATCCCACGCAAACCCAGTGAATATGGGATTAAAATCTATGCGTTAGTATGTACTAAAATGTTTTATACGTCAAACCTTGTGGTATATATTGGTAAACAGCCCGATGGCCCATATTCTGTTAATAACAGCGCGAAAGCAGTAGTTGAAAGATTAGTGAAACCTATTGCCAATACAGGTAGGAATGTGACCAGTAATCGTTTTCTGTAGTGTGGTTTCCCTTTAATAAATAATTTACCTACATTAAAACATAAAAAATATGCATTTTTATAACTTCGGACTCACAGACCGATGTTAGCAATCATGGAAGGATTTGTCATGTTAGTACTGGAGGTTTAATAATGCCGTTAATGCAATTAAATAAATGTATAATTACAGTGGAACGTGGCTAATTCGAACTTCTATAATTTTAAATCTTCTTTAATTCGAATTTTTTTCTTGGTCCCTAGCATTTTATATACAATCAATGCTAAAAAATCGTGGTTAATTCGAATTATATTTTGGATAATTCGAAGCTTTTAGTGTAAAAAGCCGATCGGAAGCCAAACAGTTAGGTAAGTTCCCGAAAAAACTGTTCCGAGTGCAGCCCAAGCAACAAACCACATCACAGAACTTACGCGCTTTTTAAAAAAGTAGAAATGACGTAAGTGATTCTGTTTTCCGTTCCTTAAATTTCTTAGATTCTTTTGTGATTTCTGAGAGACTTAATTGTAGGAAACAGGTAAGAATCTCAAACTTTTTTAAAAACAGTAGATTTCTCAAAGACTTTAACTAGATTGTTGGATTACTACTGTCGTTAAATAGGTGAATAGTACATTTTGGTTTTATTTTAATTTGAAACTTTTGAGGTTATCTACGGTACAGACATTACTGTATAATGCACCGTTGACTGTTAATCTGCTTTGTGGAACGTAAATCATTATGTGAACGTAATACAATATATTTTCTCTACCCTTTTCAAAGAACTTTCTTAATTCGAATTTTTGGATAATTCGAATTTATTTATTGGTCCCTTGAGGTTCGAATTATCCAAGTTCCACTGTATTATAAATGCTTTCACTCACACTTTTCGACATAGATTTAATAGCCAAAGTGTAATGGATCTGATTACGATTGCTTGACGATCGAAACTGGTCATCCAAGTGTATTATTTAATTAATAATACATTTTTTAATCTCTTTTAGTGGAAGTCTTTTTACATGAGACCGCCGGCTTTACCTCTCCTGCGAAGGATTAGGGAACAATTGGGTACATTCGTGTTGACCGACTGAAACATATCAACTTTCGATTACTAAGACAAATCGATTTATCGAACATCGCTGATTACCAGCCCTAATAGTTACCCAGGAACCAGGGAAGGGGAGAATTGTGAGTATTCCCAGAGGATTGTCACCGCAAAATTCTCAGAAATATCAACCAATATCTTAGAGCACGTCCCGGAGGTCCTGGGTTCGATTCCCGGCTCTGCCACGAAATTTGAAAAGTGGTAAGAGGACTGGAACGGGGTCTACTCAGCCTCGGGTGGCCCAAATGAGTAGAGGGGTTTCGATTCCCCCTCAACCATCCTCGAAGTGGTTTTCCGTGGTTTCCCACTGCACATGTCGGGATGGTACCTTCTTCAAGGCCACGGCCGCCTCTTTCCCTCTTACCTTCCCTCATGAGGCCCCTGTTCGCTTTGCAGGTGAGGCCGCCTGGGCGAGGTGCCAATCCCACCTCACCAGTTGTATCCCTTCCGATTAGATGTTCCCAGCTCCAGGACACTGCCCGTAGAGGCGGTAGTGGTGAGTTCCCTCGCTGAGTCCGTGGGTTCCACCAACCTGGAGGGTAAACGACTAAAAAAAAATCTTAGAGCATATAACTTTGTGTATTTATTTTAGTTAACATTCAATACAATGAAGTTGTAAAATACAACACACAAATAAAATTGTATACTTAATGAATTTTCTCTTATGGTCTATGGAGTATGAATGGCGATAGCTAAATATTTGTCAGTTTATTAAGCAGAAAAGTAAACTTTATTTTTATTTTTTTATAAGTTGATAATTTATTTCTCAAAAGTACCGTATTGTGGAATTCTCAAAAGACTGAGTGTACCCTGTTTCAACCCTCAGACAAGAATTGAAATTTCTTGCCAGAGCCGGGAATCAGGGCGGCAGCCAAGAATGCTAGCCACTACCTCACGAGTTAGTCTAATTTCAATCTTAATATTGTTTATAACTTAGCCAATATGGTAAGATTAGGGTACAACCAAATATACAATTATTTTATGCCCTTACCACATCAAACTTACTGGAGTCCCCCCCCCCCCCCCACATCGCAGGCGAGTTACATTGTATGTCTACCCCTTATTATTCCCGTTTTTCCGACGGGGTCGGGGATGAGATGCGATGGAAGTATTTGTGGCGATGGTTTTTATGGCCGGATGCCCTTCCTGACGCCAACCTCATGAGAGGAGTTAATGAGAGATGAAATGAGTGATGGTGAATGAAACTGGGCAAGGATGTGGAAGGAAGCGGCCGTGGCCTGTCAGAAGGTACCGTCCCAGTATTTGCCTGGTGTTGAAAATGGGACACCACGGAAAACCATTTCAAGGACGGCTGACGGTGGGGCTCGAACCCACGCGTCCACCGAGTCAGCAGAGAGCTTGGTCTCATGACCTAATGCTGCGCTTTAGCCAGCGTAGCCACTACTGTCGGTGCAGGCGAGTTACATTAATTGTGTATAACCAGCCGACCCGTGTGAGAACTCTTGCCATAATGGGTTGTGTGCGCCCCATGTGTAGAGACACTAGTGCTATGCGGACTGTACGCGACACAGTTCTGCCAGGGCTATAGTCTTGTTTATTTTTGTTTAATAGAACTTTGTTATTGTTTGATGCAGCTCTCCTTGTTTCCCTGTCCTGAGCTAATCGTTTCATCCCTACATAGCTACCACACTCTACATCCGAGGCAGTATGTTTAACATTTTCTAACCTTGGTTCTTGACCTCGACCCTTCCTTGTATAACTAAGTTTGCTATTCCTGGGTGTCTTAGTATGTGTCCTACCAGCCTATCTCTTCTCTTCATTAGCAGTCGCCAGAAACATCTCTTCTCTCCCACTCGTCTTAATACCTCTTCGTTTGTAACCCTATCTACCCATCTGATCTTCATCATTCTCCTGTAACACCACATTTCAAACGCTTCAATTCTCCTCTTTTCTGCTGCACCAATAGTCCAAGTTTCACTTCCATAGAGCGCCACTCTCCAGACAAACACTTTCAAAAATTACTTCCTAATACCTAAATCTATATTCGATGTCAACAGATTCCTTTTCTGTAGAAATGCTTTCCTTGCCTGAGCCAACCTACTTTTTATATCCTCTTTGCTTCGTCCATCACTGGTTATTTTGCTTCCCAAGTAACATAAGTCTCCTACTTCCTTTAGCTTTTCACCTGCCAATTCGACATCCATACGGGTTTCTGATTTATTTCGAATGCATTGCAATATTTTTGTTTTACATTTATTAATTTCCATCATGAATTCTTTCGTCAAGATAGAATCCATACCATTCAAAAACTCATTCAACTCCTCTGGTGTGTCGGCTAAGATGTCATCGGGAAATCTCAGAGGTGAAATTATTTCTCCTTTCTCACTTTATAAACAAATATATTTCCGTCGAATTTTCAAGAAATGCATGATTTTTCCTGTACTATTGAGACGATTTGGAAGATTTTGGTACAAACCACACCTTCTAATTTCCTCTGATTTAGGAGCTTGATTTTTGTGAAACATACACCTTGCCGTAATATATAATAAGCTATTATTTTGTCCTTGTACTGATAAAAACGAGTATCAGCATGTTTGAAAGGTCATTGCTTCTATTAAGACAGGTGAAAGTTGAACGGCAGCCATTACACTGGAACTAAGCTCCTCGGAGATTTATGACGAACGTCAGTGGCCTTGGAATGTACGTGAACAAGCTAACTTCTCCGGAGGCCGTGATGGTACAGTGGTCAAACTGCTTGATCACACCGGAATTGGTAGCATGATGAGCTTCTATGCCCAAGGTCGTGGGTTCAAACCCGGCCGAAGTCGTCGGATTTTTAAGAGCGTCATGTAGCCCCGTGTACTTTGGGTGTGTGTATAACCCGTGTTAATTGTGATGGCTGTATTAGTGTGTGTTATCTATTTTTAATTCAAGTAAGGACTGCAGACATTCGATTTTCAAGTAGTTTCAACTTTTGCTATCAAACGCCACCGTCAACGACCAACTAGTTCTGAACTTGGTTACTAGATGCCACCGTAGTGGGGGCGTGGTGGCGCAGCGGTCAAGCTGTTGGCCTCTCACCAAGGCGGACCGGGTTTGATTCCCGGTAAATGCATGTGAGATTTTCATAGTGAAATGCCATGTCCTGTGGTTCAGATTCCACGTGAAGAGGAGGTCCCGGGACTCCTTTCATTTGCCTCAACAGTCCGCTCCTGGCGACGAACGTTGGAACCAAAGAGCGCCAGTCAAATCTAACCTATAATTTAGCTTCATACAAGTGTAATTAGTGGAAGGTTCTTTATTATGCCATAAATCTATGACATGGGACCGCCGTCTTTACTTCCCCTCCGAAGGAAGGCATACTGAGGGATTTTTAACGTCTAAAACCTTATAATACCGATGTGAGTCTAATTAATTCCCCTTTGTTAGGATTTAGTTCGCCATATTGGATCCGCCATTTCGAATTTTTCAATTTAAATATCTAATTCGTAATTAACTTTTTTTTTCTTTTTTAAAGATTTGTCTGCCATATTGGATGCGGCATTTACAATTTTTCTATTTTTAATATCAATTTCGTAATCAAAGAGGCACAATACCTCATAATACCTATTTTTGACTAGTTAGGTCTAATCGTATTTTTTAAAGGGATTTGTTTTAAAAGATTTGGTCTGCCATATTGAATCCGGCATTCCAAATTTTCTAAAGTAACATCAAATTCGTAATCAAGGAGGCCCAAAATCTAATTATATCAATTTATGTCTAAATTGACAGAGATTTAAACGTGTGTACGTTTTCGGCAATCCGTCGAGCTGTAACTTACGTCCTGTGGTTCGGAATGGTGGGCGAGACATTAACTGTCACGTAGAACTATAGGCTAGCTTCATTCCCTGGTGATGGATGAGCAAAACACGTGAGGGGCCTTGGAGCGAACCATTCCCAGCACTCAGATGACTTAGACTTATGTAAGGCGTTATTATGGCCATGTCCGTGTCGCCAGGCTTTCTGTTATGTTTCACAATGTTGGTTGGTACGCTATGGCAGACATCACTTTGATGTAAATACGGTAGAAGCCCTTTCAAATGGGAACTTTCGGATAATAATTCAAGTATCATTCTTAGAGGTGAATACAATAGGCGACATATTGTTGTTTAAGTCTTCAGTCTTGTGACTGGTTTGATGCAGCTATCCATGCTCCCCTGTCCTGAGCTACTCGTTTCATCTATACATAACTACCTCCAGGAGCTCACATCTAGTAGGACGTGGGTTGTAAGTACTTTGAACCTCAATTGCATTTTGTGCGAATTTTTCAATCTATCTAAATATTTAAGTCTTTTCAGTCTCACTTAATTTTCTTTGAGGTTTCCATTTCATGGTCATTTTCGCAATCACTCAGACCATTAGGGGCCGATAACCTAGATGTTAGACCCATTAAAACAACAATTATCATCATCATCATCAACATAACTAGCTGAGCGAGTCTGAGCGGCATGTGTTTGGAAATGAAAGGCTCTGAAGTGGGTATCGTTTGCGCCAAGGATCATGTAAGTATAAGAGATTCGTCACTTTTGGTTATAGAATTTCCCAGAGAGAGCACCGCCTGAGGCTATGTACTGCTCCGGCAAGTTTGGCAACATAAAAAGTAAAAAGCCATATGAATGTAGCCTTTATTACAAGTAATTGAACAGTATGTTCTGCGATGAGTTATTGGTTATTGATGAAAATAACACAAACATAACTACGCCTTTCACTAGGCGATGAAATATACGTCCAGGTAGGAAAATAATACATTTTGATATATATCCATGTTGGCAATAGATTTGTCACGAAGGACACAGTTATGTCGTTCTAGAGCTTAATTCACCTTTAGGCTAATTAAACATTGCTCTCCTACTCTACAGAATTGTTGGGATATTCGATGAATATAAAGAAAACTGTCCAAATGCACACACTATATTGCCATAACCTCACTTTTTGCCTAGCATGCCGGCTGCCACCCACCCCTCCCCGTAGCAATGCAAAGGAGAATGGGTAAGAACACAAACCAAGAGATGAAATGCACACATTTATTCTCTATATATTTTTATTCGAGAGTAGTCCATATTGCCCACTAGTTTTACACATGGTCAACACCAGGAAGGTGAAAATTACCGTATTGTTCTTACTATCATTATAATTCTTACATCTCGGTGCTTGGCAATTTTTATTTCCTTGCAGTGGCACGATTGACTCTCAATTAAAATAAAAAAAATAATCAAAATACCGAACAAATCAAAACAACCAACATCACCACGAGGAAAATCAATCAAAACAGACTATTCCCGCTTCCGCCAGTCGGTTTGGTGTTAGCATTGGGTGAGTGCCAACTACGGAACCTTAGTGCTAAAATTAATTCTTCGAAGCCTCCGTGGCTTAGGCGGCAGCACGCCGGCCTCTCACCGCTGGGTCCTTGGTTCAAATCCCGGTCACTCCATGTGAGATCTGTGCTGGACAAAACGGAGGCAGACAGGTTTTTCTCCGGGTACTCCGGTTTTCCCTGTCAAAATTTCATTCCAGCAACACTCTCCACTATCATTTCATTTCATCTGTCATTCATTTAATAATTGCCCCAGAGGAGTGCGTCAGGCCTCGACAGCCGGCACAGTTCATATCCTCGCCGCTAGATGGGGGGCTTCATTCATTCCATTCCTGACCCGGTCGGAGACTGGAAGCAGGTTGTGCATTTTCATCATCATTGGTTGGCAGAACATCTATAGCGAGCTTTATCGAAACCCACGCGCTCTTTATGAACTGTCATCCGCCTGGTTTGCGCGATTGAACTATATCTTCGGACGGAGAGCTGGAGAGTCCAAAGTATACCTGGCCGTGAAAACATTGACCGTCAACTGCACACTCAAATTATTTACCGTGGTTTGTTAGTACCGAACGTAACCCTTCCTATTGAGAATGTTAGACTAGTGCATTTCCGACGTAAAATATCGAATAAAAACAATCTGTTCTGTAGGGAGGGCTCCGTCCGTGAGTCCTCATAGATAGGGCGCCAAAATGTCTTGGATCGGAACAGTACTGTAACTACAAAGATCAATCCTTATCTTGTGAGAGTAAACATGACGGTAAATACAATGGCTAAGCTCGGGCTATTACCTCTTAAGCCTTCAGATAAAGAAAATGAAAGAGATTCCATTCAAGAGTTGAGGCATAGCGATCATCAGGCCCATGTAATATGTATGTGGGGCTTGCTCTTTTTCACTACGCCTTGCATACATCTGTTTGGTTTATGGCAAATAAATAATAATAATAATAATAACTTCTTCCCAACAACAGCATCCGTAAAGTCGGAGATTTTAAATATTTGGGGGAATGGATCAGTGAAGACCTCAAGAACAATAAAGCATTTGAAGAAAGGATTCTTAAACTGAATATTGCATACAATCGATGCAGAAAAGTTTACCAGAAAACTCCATATCCATCAATGCGAAATTAAGGCACTATAACGCTGTAATCAGGCCCGAAGTCCTCTAACCATCAAAGGGGCAAAACTTATAAAGAAACTAGAGGTCAAGGAAAGAACTATCTTGAGGAAGATCTTAGGCCCATGGATCATAAATGCAGAAAGGTAACCCACGCCCAACGATGATCTATAGCTAAAGCAAGACCCTCTAATGGACTCAATCATCAAGAGACGCCTCTAATTCTACGGACACCTTGAGAAAACGAACGAGTCGAGATTGACCAGTGTAATCCAGCAAGAAAACATCATCACTGTGGTACCAGCAAGTTAAGGGACACTGGGACTGAAATTTTAGTGAAATATGTGGAAAATATCGATTTTGGTTTTTTTCCATATTAATACACTCCAATCCCCCGCGGATCAGATAGCAGTGTTTTTATCCGAATTCCGTCATTTTTAAAGCCCTAGCGTAGCTTTAAAATGCATGGTGTGTCCTTTAAACGCCCCAGCACAGTAAGTGTCCTGAAGGTTCTGAGTCTTGGTGCTTCTAAAATCGAAGTATCGCAGCTGGTAAAACACCACAGAGACAAAATGGCTGTAGAACTTTAAGAACCCTTAGTTGTCAAGATTATGCCTGTTTATCAAAGGCTGGCATCAGATGCATCCGGGGTACTACTGAAAATCAGAATGAGTCTCTGCATTCTGTTATCTGGAGGAAGTGCCAAAAAGAGATTTTTATTTCACGGAAGCGACTTGAAATTGCTGTTTGTAATTCTGTAGCAGAATTCAACATGGGGTGTAGTGCAACAACAGAGTTGAAATCAGGAATAAGACAAACTTCAGTATCTCATATCCCAGCACAATCACTTGAAAGATGTGACAGTCGCAGGAAGTATGTAAGTCCGCGGTCATTATGGGAGAAGCGAAAGGCATGTCGACGGAAAGTGAAACTGACAGAAATGACGGAGGAGGCTGAAAAACAGAAGAAGGAGGGTGTCACCTATGCTGCAGGACAGTCCTAATGTCCTTGGTAAGCTGAAACCTTGTAAATTGTGCATCATTTTAGAAAACTGCTATTTTCTCTGATTCACTTTTTCAGGCATTCAAAATGTTACTCGCGTCATAAATCTTACGATATTGCTTTCAAAATGGGCATTTATTATCTTCATTGCAATGACTATAAACCTGCGGATCGTTTTATAGATTGACTTTTGGTCTGGCTGCAAGAAAAATTCTAACTGAAAAAATTCAAGATTTTTTGCAGAAAAAAACTTGGATATGAAAACAAAATCTTGACACTCATTAATGCAATTCAAAATCGGATCCGTAGGTTTCTTCCAATCGTTATAGTGCAATAGAATATTACCTAAAAGTTACACTATCTTGTTTTTTTTTTAACGCGGCTGACCTTTATAAAACTTGAATAATTAGCACAATAAATGTACAAAATAATTAATATCTGAAGAACTAATCAACTTACAATGCTCACGTTTCCCACAGTAGTTTATAATATGACTATTCATAACCATATAAAATTTCAAAGCTGTACCTCGGTTAATATAGAATTAGAAAATTTCAGTCCCAGTGTCCCTTAAACAAGATCTGCCTAGCTTTAACATCTCTGAATCCGTTATAGAAGACAGACAAGCTTTCCGGAAAATGTTAAAAGAAGATCCACAGATTAAACTTAAGGAAAGGGCAGATACCAAAGAGGTCAGTAGCAGCTGAACAACTACACAGTCAGAAGATGAAGGAGATATGGGCTAGGAAGAAGACTCTTAAGAACGCGAAACCAATCCCCACTCATCAAGCTGAAAACCATTTTGGTTAACCTACGTAGTCCATAGTTGGCTCATTCGAAGAACGAAAGAAGAACTTACATGGAACCACTACAATAAAAAAGTATTTCCATCAATGCCAAATTACGACACTATCGCACATTAGTCTTACCAAAGGCCTTATACGCTTCAGAAACGACAGCAATCAAGGGACGGACAAAAATCAAGGAATTAGAAAAACAAGAGAGAAAAAATCTGAGAGAGATCTACGGGCCAGTTCAGAAAGAGGGAATATTGATAAAGAGACCGACATAGAACAGTACAAACAGACAGAGACGATTACAAACAACATAAGGCAAAGGAGGGCAAACTTTTACGGACATATACAATACATAGGATGGTCGGAGACAGACTGACCAAGAAAATGTTTAATATAGTTACGAATAGTTCACTAAAACCAATTGGGTAAAGGAAACCGTGGATGACCTCAAGAAACTAAACATCTCTACAGAAGACATGACAGCACATACAGAGAAGTTTGAGCAAACTCCCAAAGAGAGACAACCGGGAAAGAATTGGCAGAAGAGAGAAAGAGGTGTGTACTGCTCGAGTCTAAGCTGCGTGGACCTGAGTGGAATGTGCATTGCAGACTATGAGTAGTGGTGGCGACGAGTGATGAGGTTTCTCGGTCCTTGTGTAGTAACAGAAGCAAATACATTAGTCGGTGACTCAGTCACTCATTCCCAACGCCACACTGGTTTCAGAAAAGACCCTATGTTAGCAGTATTGGAATAGAGGAGAATGTCAGGTTACACGGCGGGCTGTCGACAGGCTTCTCAATTCTCGCCTGCTCCTTCCCTGCCTCTGCCCTTCATCCCGCAAGTTCACAGAGCTTGGAACCGAGCAGTATATGGGTCATTACAGGGTCATTATCTATGATCGCCCCGATAAACACGGCAAGCTAAGCCGGCGGTGACTGGCGCAGATCACGGGCACAGTAGAGTCCCGCTCAACCAACCTTCACTTATCCGACATTGTTCCCTTACTGAATTGTATTCCCGGTTGTGAGGATGTGAGTAAGTGGTGTGCACAAGATCAGTTGTTTGAACTAACTGACCCTGATATTATTGGTTTCGTGAATGCTAACGAAAATGAGGATGGTGAAGAAGAACGAGGTATTGCAAAACAAAAGCATAAAGCGATGTCTTACAGTGGAGGATTAGGTGCAGTGGATATGGATTAACGTACATGAGCAACTGCCAGAGGCAGACGCAACGGAGGTGTTGATTTATGTCGATGACGAGATCTTGCAGAAAGGAAACGTGAATCAGCAGGCAAGCAGACATTGTTGACAAGTCTCTTTTCTTAAGGCATTTAAAAAAATGGTTTTGTTCAATACTGCATGTAAAATTGAATTGATTATTCAGTAAATGGAGTACCATAAAACATGGCATTGTTTCAGTAATACAGTCTAGCCTACCTATTTGTTTTAGTTTATTTTCAAAGTTATTCTGTATTATCCGACATTTTCGGTGATCCGACGTATCCATGTCCAGTTTAGGTCGGATAATCGAGACTACTGTATTTGTATAAGGTGCGTTCAAAAAGTAACGAGCCGGAGGCTGGAATGTGCAAACCGGTGACGACATCGGCTAATCGTGGCGTGTTTAAAGAGGCGGGGTTCCGACCAGAGCGTGGAAGGTCACAGCCCGTCGCTAGAGGGCACGCGCGCACGTCACGTGACGATACAAAGCGAGCAGCAGCATGCATCAATCGTCCAACGCTGCCAGTCGCATTGCAAACAGTGACATGGAGGCGTCAAACGAAGAGCAAAGAGGTGTTGTTCGGTTTCTGACAGCGGAAGCACTAGGGGAACGGACATTCATCGCCGAATGTCACAAGTGTACGGCGAACACTGCATGTCCCTTGCAAGGGTCAAGGCGTGGCACAAGCGCTTCAGGGAAGGACGGGTGTCGTTAGCCGATGATGCCCGGTCTGGGGCACCCCCCTGCATTACCGATGACAACGTCCAGCTGGTTGATGCACTCATTACCCAGGACCGCCGAGTGACAGTGAACGCCATAGCTGCCGTGGTCGGATTGAGCGTCGGAAGTGTGCACACCATCATGAAGGAACGACTGCACTTGCGGAAAGTGTGTGCCCAATGGGTGCCCCACAGTCTTCAACCACACCAGGAAGCATGTCGAATGGCCCACTGTCTTGGTCTTGGTTGGACGATTGATGCATGCTGCTGCTCGCTTTGTATCGTCACGTGACGTGCACGCGTGCCCTCTAGCGACGGGTTGTGACCTACCGCGCTCTGGTCGGAACCACACCTCGTTACACACGCCACGATTAGCCGATGTCGTCACCAGTTTCCGCATTACAGCCTCCGGCTCGTTACTTTTTGAACGCACCTTATAATCGAGGTAGAATTTGTGTAGGAAGCGGCCGTGGCTTTACGTTAGGTACCATCGCGGCATTTGCCTGGAGTAGAAGCAGGAAAGTCAAGGAAAACCACCTTTAGGATGGCTGAGGTAGGGATCGAACCCGCCTCTTCTCAGCTTTGCGTGCACCCCGTTCCAGCCCTCAGACCAGAATGAAACAAATAGTTCCGTGACGAACTAAAGAGCCTACTTTTCTTTAAATTATACATATATCAACAGTTGGCAGACCTGGCGACTCTAAATATATTCTTAGTTCCATCTCTTTTAAGGTTCCACAATGCATATGCAAAATTTTGTTGAGGTCCAAAAAATATTATCCATGTTACATGTATTTAAATATTGAATTTATCAGCAAGAGTAAAATCCGGTTGGCGACACTGCCATAAATGGGATGCTCAAACTCAAATTGAAGAAATTTGAAAGAACTACATTTATTATTATGGATGTTACATGTGATTCAACATTAAACCTATCAAGACGCGTTGGCAGCACTGTCGTATATCGGTCCCCCCCCCCCGCACAGGGGCTCACATCTAGTGGGACGTGGGTTGGCGACCACGGGACCTCAACTGAGTCCGGCATTGCTTCCACTTACTTGTGCCGGCTCCTCTCCGTCTTCTTTCCTGTCGACCTCACTTGGTCAACTCTTGTTCTCTTCCGACCCCGACGGTATTAGGGTATCCGAGGCCTAGGGAGTCTCTTCCTTTCCCGCCTTAATTGGCCCTTGTCTCATCTTTTCTGATACCCTCCTTCTGCGAGGGGTCAGCCTTCTTTTTCTTTTCAGGTTATCTCCTGCCTTCTGCTCAAGGCCATCAAGGAGGCAGGGTGTGTGTAGCCCCACCACTTCTGGTGCAACCTAGATAATGCTACACCCTCAAGGGCTCACAGTATCTCCTGCCTTCTGCTCAAGGCCATCAAGGAGGCAGGGTGTGTGTAGCCCCTCCACTTCTGGTGCACCCTGGATAGTGCTACACCCTCAGGGGCTCACAGTATCTCCTGCCTTCTGCTCAAGGCCCTCAAGGAGGCAGGGTGTATGTAGCCCCACCACTTCTGGTGAACCCTGGATATTGCTACACCCTCAGGGGCTCACGGCTGGTGAGTTCGGGAGTTGGCGACCCCGAGGGATTCCTGAGCTGGGTCCGGTTTCCCCTTTTGTCCCTTACCTTTGGGGTGGACCCTCTCCTCTTTCACTTTCCTATCTGCCTTTCATGGCTCTCCCTCAATCCGCATTCTTCGAGGGTTGAGGGCATTTCTTTTCCTCCTGTCCTTTATTTGCCTTATTCTGCTTTAGTTTTCCATTTCTTCTTCTAGAATATAAGTTAGTAGTTAGTTTTAGTTATAGTTTACATTTCATTTTCATCTTCACGATCACCCAAACCATTAGGGGCCGATAACCTAGATGTTAGGCCCCTTAAAACTACAATTATCATCATCATCATTGTATATCGGTTACTGAAAATTAACTTATATTTGCAGGTACTATTTGTATGCAAAGTTTAGAACTGTTGGCCAGCATACTTTCTGATATATTGAGAATAGGATAACAATTTATACAGTGCATTTTTCAACAGTTGGCAGCCCTGTTGACACTAAAAAAAATACATATTCATATCCGCTCCGGTGCGCAAATCGCACACCAAATTTGGTTGAAATCCGATAGATAGTATGGAAGTTACATGCATTTATATATTGTACCTATCAGCAGGCATAGAATCATGTTGGCAACACTCTCATGTATGGGCTCCTGTAAATTAGTCTGATGTAATATTATCTATAAGTGTGTCAATTTTGGAACAATTCCCGTGTATATCTTCCGAGGTATTCAACATAAACCTCAATTTTCAAATGTGATTTTTCAGCAGTTGGTAGCAATGACATCATTTTCAAATATGACCGTGCGATATTCAGGCATAGGTCTTTACTCATACCAAATTTGGTTTCGATACCTGCAGCCGTTTAGGAATTGATAGGGGGGAGGGACACACACACAAACAGACAGACAGACCATACACACATTTGCCCGGATCGATCTCATAATTCTACTTTTTCCTCTTTTTTTTTTTACAAAATGTGAAAAGTAGGCTAAAAATCTTTGCAAAGCAGGGCCTTCACGGTGACTGCCAAGAATGCATTACACGACGGACGTAGCTGGAGACGTTTTATTGCAAGTGTCGCTCGCACCATTGCTGGAAGATTGATCTGTGATTCAGGTAAAAAGACTGCTGACGAGTAATTTTTTCAAGTAGTTCCTACTTTTGCTACCAAATGCTACCATCCTCGACACATAGCTGCGGACGTGGCTACTAAATGCCATCGCAGTTATCACCCGGCGGCGAACTTCGGAACTAATAGAGCGTTATCAAACTAACCTACAAATCTTAAGTGTTCACAAGTGTAGTTAGTGGAAGGTTCTTTTTCATGCCGTAAATCTATGACATAAGACCGCCAGCTTTACTTCCCCTCCGAAGGAAGGCATACTGAGGGATTTTTAACGCTCTTAAAAAATCCGACGACTTCAGCCGGACTTCGGCCTGGTTTGAACCCACGATCTTGGGCATAGAAGCTCACCACCGAACATATCAATGTTTAAGCAATACGCCTAATAAGCAGAAATGACCTACAAGTACTTTGCTATGATGATGGTAAAGAACTAGAACTGTAACGCACAAAAACAGTGTTTGTCTAGCTCTAAAGCTCTCTATACTCCCCCCGTCAGGGGCACACATCTAGTGGGAAGTGGGTTGGCGACCACGGGACCCTAGCTGAGTCCGGCATTGCTTCCACTTACTTGTGCCGGGCTCCTCTCCGTCTTCTTTCCTGTCGACCTCCCTTGGTCAACTCTTGTTCTTTTCCGACCCCAACGGTATTAGGGTATCCGAGGCCTAGGGAGTCTTTCACTTTCCCACCTTAATTGGCCCTTGTCTCAACTTTCGTGAGCCCTCCTTCTTCGAGGGGTCAGACCTCGTGTTTTCTTTTCATTATATTTCCTTTTCTCTTTAAGATTCCGGCACTGTTTTTTGTTTATTGGCTCCCCGTATATCCAAATTAGCTTAAGCGTATTTTTTGAATCTACACTACATTTTGATCTAAATTGCATTGTGCGAGTATTTTCAACCTCAATTTCATTTTGTAGGGATTAACAATCTACATTGCTATTTAGTAAGTCTTTCAATGTAGGAGCAGAACATTTTAGTGAGTATTTTGATTCTCAATTGCATTTTGTGTGTATTTTGAATCTAAATTACATTTTGTAAGATTTTCAATCTAAATTGCATTTTGTAAGTATTGTCCATCCAAATGAGTAGTTTTAATCTACCATACCTTTTGTAATCATTTTCAATTTCAATTGCATTTTGTACGTATTTTGAACCTAACCTTCATTTTGTGCGTGTTTTTCAATCTATCCTTTTTGTGTGTATATTCTCTTAAATTCCCTTTTGTATTACCACTCTCCATTTTGTGAGTAGTTGCAATCTGAGTTCTTTTTTGTAAGGGTTTTCCGTCTCACTTAATTTTCGTTCTGGTTTCCACTTCATTGTCGTTTTCGCTATCGCCTAGACCATTGGAAGCCGATAACCTAGATGTTTGGCCCCTTAAAACAACAAACATCATCATCATCATCATCTCTATACTTACATTTTATTGCTGTAATTTCGTTTACAAACGTGTGGATTAATTCGGGCAGACGGTTCTTGCAGCGTGGATAATGCTGCTGGTCTAATACCTGTTTCCTTCTCCAATGTTGAGGGATGATTGTCATTTTAAAAGTGCTAAAATTCAGATAAGTCTTTATACAAGGGGATCGTCTGTTAACCTGTGTTATTGTGGCGTCTCTAACCATATGAGTAATTGTGATTATTTTAGCCTGGAATTGCGGTAGGTGCACAGGAACTTGAACTAATATACCATACTGCAGAGTACGTGAATAAAACCACAATTAAAATGGTTGCTGTCTACGTTCAGATTTGAATCTTCGACCTCCGAGCTCGCCATGAACTTTCTGTCGACTTCAGTGCTTCACCAATATTTGTCCGACACTTCGCGCCGGTACTTGCATAAGGTCGAGGTTAAGTGAGATCCAGGCTACATATTTTGTGTGGCTGCGTAGCGAACGTTATCGCAGTGATTGTCCGCGATTAATGGCGCTGTAGGAGGCCATGATAAGTTCACGCATACCATTGGGGGTACAGTGTCTAGGTTTGGCAACGTAGCGGCTATCCGCCATCACATGGACCGTACTGTGTCTAGGTTTGGCAACGTAGTGTCTATCCGCCATCACACGCATACCATGGGGGGGGGGTACAGTGTCTAGGTTTGGCAACATAGTGTCTATCCGCCATAACACGCATACCATGGGGGGTACTGTGTCTAGGTTTGGCAACGTAGTGTCTATCCGCCATCACACGCATACCATGGGGGTACTGTGTCTAGGTTTGGAAACATAGTGTCTATCCGCCATCACATGGACCGTACTGTGTCTAGGTTTGGCAACGTAGTGTCTATCCGCCATCACACGCATACCATGGGGGTACTGTGTCTAGGTTTGGCAACGTAGCGTCTATCCGCCATCACACGCATACCATGGTGGGTACAGTGTCTAGGTTTGGCAACGTAGCGTCTATCTGCCATCACATGGACCGTACTGTGTCTAGGTTTTGCAACGTAGCGTCTATCTGCCATCACATGGACCGTACTGTGTCTAGGTTTGGCAACGTAGCGTCTATCTGCCATCACACACATACCATGGTGGGTACAGTGTCTAGGTTTGGCAATGTAGCGTCTATCCGCCATCACATGGACCGTACTGTGTCTAGGTTTGGCAACGTAGCGTCTATCTGCCATCACATGGACCGTACTGTGTCTAGGTTTGGCAACGTAGTGTCTATCCGCCATCACACGCATACCATGGGGGTACTGTGTCTAGTTTTGGCAACGTAGCGTCTATCCGCCATCACACGCATACCATGGGGGGGGGGGTTACAGTGTCTAGGTTTGGCAACGTAGTGTCTGTCGGCCATCACACGCATACCATGGGGGGGGGGGGGGGGTTTACAGTGTCTAGGTTTGGCAATGTAGCGTCTATCCGCCATCACATGGACCATACTGTGTCTAGGTTTGGCAACGTAGCGTCTATCTGCCATCACATGGGCCGTACTGTGTCTAGGTTTGGCAACGTAGCGTCTATCTGCCATCACATGGACCGTACTGTGTCTAGGTTTGGCAACGTAGTGTCTATCTGCCATCACATGGACCGTACTGTGTCTAGGTTTGGCAACGTAGCGTCTATCTGCCATCACATGGACCGTACTGTGTCTAGGTTTGGCAACGTAGTGTCTATCTGCCATCACATGGACCTACTGTGTCTAGGTTTGGCAACGTAGTGTCTATCCGCAATCACACGCATACCATGGGGGTACTGTGTTTAGGTTTGGCAAAGTAGCGTCTATCCGCCATCACACGCATACCATGGTGGGTACAGTGTCTAGGTTTGGCAATGTAGCGTCTATCCGCCATCACATGGACCGTACTGTGTCTAGGTTTGGCAACGTAGCGTTTATCTGCCATCACATGGACCGTACTGTGTCTAGGTTTGGCAACGTAGTGTCTATCCGCCATCACACGCATACCATGGGGGTACTGTGTCTAGGTTTGGCAACGTAGCGTCTATCCGCCATCACACGCATGTCATGGTGGGTACAGTGTCTAGATTTGGCAACGTAGCGTCTATCCGCTATCACATGGATCGTGCTGTGTCTAGGTTTGGCAACGTAGTGTCTATCCGCCATCACACGCATACCATGGGACGTTCTGTGTGACGTGGCTTCTGAGTCCATATGTCTCGAAATTGTATTAAAGTGAGTGTTTAGAAGGCCATGATTATGAGTGTTTAGAAGGCTATGATCAGGGTCGACAACCCCCGACAATGTATTATTGTGAGTGTTTAGGAGGCTATGATTCGGGTCCACAAACCCCGACACTGTATTATTGTGAGTGTTTAGAAGGCTATGATTCGGGTCCACAAACCCCGACACTGTATTATCGCGAGTGTTTAGAAGGTTGTAATCTGGGTCCACAAATCCCGACAATGAATTATTGTGAGTGTTTAGAAGGCTACGATCTGGGTCCACATACCTTGAAAAAGGTATTATTGAGAGTGTTTAGATGGCTGTAGTCTAGGTTCTCAAGCCCCCGACACTGTATTATTAGGAGTGTTTAGAAGGCTGTGATCCGGGTCCACAACCCCCTACAATGTATTATTGTGACTGTTTAGAAGGCTACGATCTGGGTCCACAAACCTCGAAAAAGGTATTATTGAGAGTGTTTATAAGGCTGTAGTCTAGGTTCTCAAGCCCCCGACACTGTATTATTAGGAGTGTTTAGAAGGCTGTGATCCGGGTCCACAAACCCCAACAATGTATTATTGTGAGTGTTTAGAAGGCTACGATCTGGGTCCACAAGCCCCGACAATGTATTATTGTGTTCACAAGGGTTCTCAATCCCTCGACACTATATTACAGTATTAGGAGTGTTTAGAAGGCTGTGATCCGGGTCCATAAACCTCGACACTGTATTATTAGGAGTGTTTAGAAGGCTGTGGTCCGGGTACACAAACCCCAACAATATATTATTGTGAGTGTTTAGAAGGCTACGATCTGGGTCCACAAACCCCAACAATGTATTATTGAGAGTGTTTAGAAGGCTGTGATCTGGGTCCACAAACCGCGACACTGTATTATTAGGAGTGTTTAGAAGGCTGTGATCCGGGTCCACAAACCCCAACAATGTATTATTGTGAGTGTTTAGTAGAAGGCTACGATCTGGGTCCACAAACCCCAACAATGTATTATTGAGATTGTTTATAAGGCTGTAGTCTAGGTTCTCAAGCCCCCGACACTGTATTATTAGGAGTGTTTAGAAGGCTGTGATCCGGGTCCACAAACCTCGAAAAAGGTATAATTGAGAGTGTTTAGAAGGCTATAGTCTAGGTTCTCAAACTCCCGACACTGTATTATTTGGAGTGTTTAGAAGGCTGTTATCTGTGTCCACAAACCTCGACAATGAATTATTGTGAGTGTTTACAAGGCTACGACCTGAGTCCACATGTCTTGACATTCATTTTAGTGACTATACAGGCCGCTGTAACACTCCTAATTCACGGACAAGACTGACACCGAAATATTGCTGCTCGGATGCTTGCTGGCGCTCTTAGTGCTATGTTATTCTGTTAACGGCTGTTTTATCAAGAGACGTGGGCCCATTAACTACACGCGCATGCGCAAAGAACATTTGATGTCCTAGTAAGAAGGGAACTGATTTATGGACCCTGTACTAGTACAGGCCTACACGTGACGTTGAAGCTTAAGTCGGAATACAAAAAGATTAGTACTGTATTTTTTACAGTTTTCTACCTCAGATAAATTTTGCTCTGGCATTATGAACGCCCCTAGAGGTGCACAACTGTCAGTATAAATCAACTCAACTGTCTCCTAGCTACACGTTTAGATTAGTTAGTTAGTTATTGTTGTTTTAAGGGGCGGAGCTACGAGGTCATTTGCCCCTCTTAACACAGATTAAAGAATACAAATTTGGAATTTAATTTATAATTTTGATGATGATGATTATTGTTGTTGTTTTAAGGGGCCTAACATCTAGGTTATCGGCCCCTAATGCTGTGGGTGATCGTGAAGATGAAAATGAAATGTAAACTATAACTTAAATTAACTACTAACTTATATACTAGAAGAAGAAATGGAAAACAAAAGGAGAATGAGGCAAATAAAGAACAGGAGGAAAAGAAATGCCCTCAACCATCGAAGAATGCGGATTGAGGGACTTGGAAGGAAGGAGAGTCATAAAAGGCAGATAGGAAAGTGAAAGAGGAGAGGGTCCGCCCCACAGGAAAAGGACAAAAAGGGGGAAAACCGGACCCAGCTCAGGAGTCCCTCGGGGTCGCCAACTCCCGAACTCACCAGCCGTGAGCCCCTGAGGGTGTAGCAATACATGGGCGTAATTTCAGCTTTTTAACTGGGGTGGCAAGTTTTGCCGGGGGGTCTGGGGGGTATGGAATACCCCCAGGCAAAAGGGGGGGGGGGTACGGGGGCCCTCCCCCGGATTTTTTAAAATTTTGCAATAAAACTGTAGTTTAAAAGCACTTTTTAAACTGCTTTACATACCATAACAGCATAAATGTAAATCATTTTTACCAATGATCTGTGTTATTATTTATGGGCCTAGTTATACCAAAATGTGTTATTTTTAATAACATCAACAACAAAATTGTTTGAAAAAAATACCATCCATACATAGTTTTTTAAAGTTTGGTCTGTTGTTGATAATTATTAATTTTAATGCTTACCCTAGTTAAGTATAAATTAAGAAAACATCATACTAAAATAACAATGCTTTATTGAAGTTTTACTTGATAACACCATAAGTTGTATAAAAACTATTTTACACAAAATGAAGCCTTCTCTTTTGTTTTGAGTTAAAAACATCAATTACTTGGGGAATATCTATTTCAACACTCCTTTCAATTGCCATAAGGGCCAATGACGACAACCTTTCTTGGCCAACAGTGTTTCTGGTGTAGGTTTTTAACCTCCTTAGACATGAAAAAGACCTTTCACAGGATGCTGAGTTCATGGGAATTGTAAAATATAAGCGGAACAGTTCAAAAAGAAGAGGGAACACACGTTTCAAAGATTTTTTAACCACAAGGTCAGCTCTTTCTTGAATACTCTTTTTCTTTTTGAACTCATCCAGGTTGTAAAAACATCCTAGTTCAGAGAGGAGCAGCTCACTTTCCATACTGTAGTACTTGCACAAATACTGTACACTGGAAAGTTCCACGTCAGTTGCACCAAGAACTTTGCTTAAGTGGTTCAGTACATCTAGATTGTTTTCTTGAAGCTTGGCTTCTATCTCTTGCACCAGGATGTCAATAACTGGCCAAAGGGTTGAAACCTTGTAATATTGTTCCACTGTTTCAAAAGGAGTTTTATCCCCACCACCAATGTTTGATGGAATTCTCCCTCTTCTTGGCATGTGTGCTGCTTGGAATCCGCAGTGCTCAGAGATTTCTGTGCAGTGGTTAAATAACTTATTAAAAATTAATCTGTTCTGAAGGATTGTAAGACTTCAATTGTGCTGATTTTGACAGATTACAAACTTCGTAGGTCACATCGCTTGCTTGTAATGTTTTTGACAGTACATCACATTGCGTAAGAACTCTCCTCAGTAACAGCAAGTCAAACACAAAGCTGAAATCCTCCATGCTCTTTAACAAAGCATTGGCCTGTCCACCACTATCAGGGTCTATGTTTGCAATTTGTTGTAAAGTGTTCAAAGTTGTTTCGAAATTGTCTAACAAAGACCGCACTGCTTCAACACGGCAAGCCCATCTGGTATCACTTAAAGACTTTAATGTTACAGTTCCACCACTAAAGCTTTTGGAACTGTTTTGAATTTGTTCAAAAACAGCATGTCGTTTAGTTGATTTCTCAATAAAGTTGTAAAGACTTTGAAGCACAAAAAAGTGTTTCTTATTGATGTTACGCTTGTACAACTGCTTACAATGCACAAATTTAATATATGTGCATTGCAGTGAATATACATTGCTGTTGGGGCTTCTTCCATAATTCTAGCTGCCACTCCTTTAAATGGACCCCTCATGTTTGAGGCCCCATCGTAGCACTGAGCACGCAGATTTTTAATGTTCAAATCCAGTGAAATCAAAACATTCTTTAGTTCATTTGCCAGAGTTTCACCATCAGTTTTTTGGCTCGATAAAACCCTACAAACGACTCATAAACTTGTAATTTATCGTTGACATGCCTTAAAACGACAGCTACTTGCTCGTGCTTTCCTATGTCTTGAGTCTCATCAGCTATCATGGCAAACACTTTGGACTCTTTAACTTCTTTGGCAATGTGCAGCTTGATTTGTTCTCCAATAATGAACAGTAACTCATTCTGGAAAGTCGCTGAAGTGTACTGAAAATTATTTCGATGCTCAGTGTAGAACTTCTTGATCAAATCACTATCTTTCGAACGAAGCTCCATCAGCTCCAAAAAGTTTCCTCTGTTCTTTGATTCTGCAGATTCATCATGTCCTCTGAGAGCAATGGATTGCCTGCCACAAAATATTAACGATTCACACAAAGCTCCTAAATATAATCGGTTTTCTTCAGAGTACTTTTCATTAACTTATTCAATAACAGTACCACTTCTATCTGCTTCTTGTAGAGGTGAACTTAGTCATACTAGTCTTATGCAAATTACTACAACCATGTTTTTCAAACACTTTTACAGCTTTCTTCCACTTCGAAAACCCACTGATTGTGAAAGCGTCTTTAGCATTTTTTTCCGTCTTGTAAAACACACGACAGACAAAACAGAATGCTTTATCGGTTAGAGGACTATATTCCAGCCAAGAAAACATTTTGTACCATTCAGGCTTAAACTTTCTTCCATCCTTTTTAGGGAAAACGAAATCTTGTGGTTGAAATGATCCTTCCTTAACATGCAATATGGCCATATCTGGACCATGGGCAGGATCACGCTTGTTGATCAGTCCAATTGACAATAATTGGTCAATTGCAGTAGAGGAACAGCTGGAACTTGGTAAATTTTCCTTACTCGAAGTACTGCCCTTCGTAAGTGTAGATGACTGAGTGGATGAGGAGCCTAACATTTCTTCTGTAGGCTCAGGTGGCTCTGACTTATGTTCCAAAGAATCTTTCTCTGTTGGTTCATCTTCTAGACGCTGTTTCTTCTTGCTTGGTGGGCCTGAGCAAAAGTAAGACAACAACGAATTTTGTCCCTTTTTGTTCTTCTGAGCCTGAAAAGAAAGGGATTAAACTTGTTTTCAAACACTAACAATTCAAAAATTTACAAGATGTCTGTCTCATGGTAAATAAAAAGTTGTATAGGGCCTACAAGTTAATTTTTTTTTACAAGTTGCAAGTTTTTTGTACCATAGTATCAAACTCAAGAAAAGGGTTTAGTGTAATTTGAGGGGAAAATTAGACTCAGTTTATAAACAACAAAATAAGGCTGGCTTAAAATGACACACAACACGAGGAACAGTGAAAATATACTGTATGTTTTGAGGCAATTTTTCCCTCGTTAGAACAAGATCAAAAAATAATAACTGTAATATGATAAGGCAAATAATGTGAACATGGAGGAACGGAAATAACGTGGAAAACTGCAAAAATAACCAGGCACACAATATTTTTCTTTCAGTAGCAACGTCTTAGAAAAAAATAAAATTTGTTTGGATTTAAAAAAAAAACATTTAAATAAATCTAACCATATCAAAGTTGCTTAAAAACGCAAAAAATATTTTGTTTATTTTTTGTTACAGCACATTGGACAACACTAGACTTGTTCTATGCTATGCGTTTGAGGTTATGTTTCTCTGACAGCTGACTCTGTGGCGAGTTTAAATTTCGCGTGGTCTCAGTTTCCCGCGTTCGGCACCTTCGTGGCGCTTTATTTTCGCGGTTAGTGCATTTCTCTGTTCGCATATTGGGAACGTAATGAGGCCAAATTTCGCAGTCAACGTGTTAAACCGCAGTGTAAGTGAATGGCCGTCTTTTATTTTACTCAAGACCGTTCTCAGACGCGTGATTTTGCTTTCTCTAGAGTCTAGACCTCATCAATATTGCGGACACAGGCTTCACTCTACTATTCTGTGCGCTGTGGGAGAAACTGGCTTATAACTTAACCTATAAAATAGGTAGACACTTGAACTGAAATTAATTTAACTTACCATGTCTCAGTACATGAAATCCAATCCTATGATGCTGATAGTTCACTGAAAGAAACTTAGAAATTTCAAGAAAATGAAGGCAACAAGTTACAGGTAGAATAGTAATAGTAGATCTCTTTCGAAAAGGCAAACGACAGTCAACAGCTGATGTCTGCTTTGCATTACATATTACAGGGTTGCCACCTAGTGACATTTATATCGCTTAATCGCTTAGTTCCATTATTCACGCAAACGGTTTTATTACTTTTTACGCCATCATTTTGAAAATAAAAGCTATTATTGTTTGGGTAATTAAATTGTTTCTTAGAGATACAGTTAAAAACAAAATCAAGATTGTACCAAGTTTATAAACTAATTTTTTACTTGTTTGTAGGCAAAAAGTGGGGTTTGGGAATTCTGGGGTGGCGACTGCCACCCCTTGCCACCCCGTAATTACGCCTTTGTAGCAATATCCAGGGTGCATCAGAAGCGGTGATGCTACACACACCCTGCCTCCTTAAGGGCCTTAAGCACAAGGCAGGAGGGAAAAGAAAAAGTAGGCTGACCCCTCGCAGAAGGAGGGAATCAGAAAAGATGAGACAAGGGCCAATTAAGGCGGGAAAGGAAGAGACTCCCTAGGCCTCGGATACCCTAATACCGTCGGGGTCGGAAGAGAACAAGAGTTGATCAAGTGAGGTCGACAGAAAAGAAGACGGAGAGGAGCCTGGGACAGGTAAGTGGAAGCAATGTCGCACTCAGCTGGGACCCCGTGGTCGCCACTAGATGTGAGACCCTGGGGGAACACGTTTAGATTGTCTAAGAGAGATTAAGATGGTGAAAGACAGAAGAATAATGGCTTTAAATGCTTATTGGTTTATTTTATTCATCAGATGGCTTTTTATTTAGTCCGAGGCTGTAGGTGCTTCCAGCGGACACCCATGGGGTGAACTACAAGTTCCGTTCAATTTCAAGTAGTTCCAACTTTCACTACCAGATATCACTGACATCCAGTGATGAACGTTGGAACCATGATTGAGCGTTCCAATAAAATCTAACCTAGAAATTTAGCTTCACACAAGTTTTGGTCTGTGGAAGGATCTTTTACATGCCATAAATCTATGACATGCGACCGCCGGCTTTACTTCCCCTCCGAAGGAAAGCATACTGAGGGATTTTTAACGCTCTTAAAACAATCCGACGAATCGGCCGGGTTTGAACCCGCGACCTTGCGCATAGAAGCTCAGCACGCTACCAGCTACGCCACCGAAGCCGCCGTGGATCAGTGTATTGATGACAATGAGTAAACATGTTGTCGAAAAATGACAGACCTACATTGGTTACATAAGGATATACGACTCCCCTTAAACTCAGCATCATCATCGGAGGGAGTGCTTTCCACGGTGTGTGAGTGGTTATCGTGTCGGACTACCAACCCCAAACTTGCAGGTTCGCTCCTGGCCGTGGTAAGTGATTTTTGAAAGGCGGCAAAAATCACGACACGCATGTCATACGATGTTGGCATGTTAAAGAACCCATTTGAATTCAGTAGGCCGTGTTCATAATGGCAAAATAAATCTCGGGATTTTCCGCCAACACAAAGTTCCTTCATTCTCTACTAGAAGCGCTATAGCGTCAATGAGCTTAGATATCTAACTTCCATAACGTTCCAAGGACAGGCGCGGATTCAAGTGGGGGACCCCCAAACGGAGACCAATTTTTTTTGCAAACTCGAAAACACAATAACCAGACGAATAAAACTTAACGAATTTTAACTGAAAAACAGTTTTTTTCTTCATTTTATTCAATACTGAAAATATCTTTATTGCAATTATTATGTTCTGTTACAACTGTACATATTTACAACTTCATGCCTGTTATATAAAAACGATTACTTATATAACAAAATCAACTCGTCTATTTTGTTTAGCAAACCTTATGATTACCGAATCGATGTTTATAGTGATGTCACGATGAGTGTGCAGCAATGCACGGATAGGAATTTGGGGCTTTTTTCGCACCAAAAATTTTTGCCGACGTCCAAACTGCAAGCTTGGTTGGCAATTTAAGCTGTGACTTTCTCCCTTTGTCGGTGCCAACTCGACTTGCCGAAACTGTAACGTACCTTGATACTTTTCTCGAAGCTCAATGTAAAAGTCGCAAAACACGCCGTTGTAATTTGTACGAATATTTTTGGTGCGCAAAACGCATCAAATTTCTATCCATGTAGCTTGCAAAAAAATTGGTCTGGTTTTGTACGTTTGGTTATTTTGTGATTGCGTTGTTAGTGATACTATTTTTCTTAACAATTTCGTTTCTGTGACACCCCCTCCCCGCAAAGGCAAACTCTAGATCCGCGCCTGTCCAAGGTGCTTTAAAATTTGACATGCAAGCTGCCCTCTGGGTGTCAAGTAACAAAGCTTGCACCCGGTACCCGAGGCCATACGATGTTATTATTATCGGAGGGGGTGACGACGTGTATCTCAGTTCCTTGCTGGTGGTGTCTTGTGCTATCTGGAGACAGCCCGATAGAGCGCGCGCAATGATAACGTCAAGTGAAAACTGTCACGAAACCATTAAATAGACAAAACTTATCTCGCGGAAGAGAAAGCGACATGATATCAGCGTCAAACAACTGTGGCACGTGACCATGCTACTACAGTATGTGAGATAATCCAACTGAATTAAAGCTAATACAAATAAAAGGAAGTGTACAAGAATCAACATAATCCTATTTGCTGATCATGTTCTGATTTGGGGACAGAATGAGAATGTGGATGTACTGAAGGAAAATAGGCCTATTGACAAATGGGAAATGAAAATCAGTGTAGAGAAAAGTAAGACAATGGTAATGGCAACCTATCTCTTCTCTTCATTAGCAGTCGCCAGAAACATCTCTCCTCTCCCACTAGTCTTCATTTGTTACTCTACCTACTCATCATTCTCCTGTAACACCACATTTCAAACGCTTAGTCCAAATTCACTTCTATAGAGCTTGATGATCATGATGATAATTGTTGTTTTAAGGGGCCTAACATCTAGGTTATCGGCCCCTAATGATCTGGGTGATAGCGAAAATGAGAATGACACGGAAACCAGAACGAAAATTAAGTGAGGCGGAAAATACTTACAAAAAGGAACTCGGATTGAAACGACTCACAAAATGTTCTTACAGAAGGGAATTTAGAACGAAAAGATTCACAAAAGGAATAGATTGAAAAATACGCACAAAATGTAGGCTAGGTTCAAAATACGTACAAAATGCAATGTAGAGTCGAAATACTTACAAAATGCAATTGAAATTCAAAATACTTACAAAATGCAATTGAGGTTCAAAATACTTACAAAATATAATCGAAATTGAAAAATACACAATGCAATTCAGATTGAAAGATCCCATTTCCAATCCAAAATATTCACAAAGCGCAATTCAAATTCAAAATACTCACTAAAATGCCCTGCTCCTACATTGAAAGACTTACTAAATAGCAATTTAGTTCGAAAAAACTTACAAAAAGCAACGTAGATTTAAAAAATACCTACAAAATGTAGTGTAGATGAAAACAAAATCGCTAAAGGGAATTTAGATAAACGGGGAGCCAATTAACAAAAACAGCGCAGGAATCTTAATGAGAAAAGGAAAGATAATGAAAAGAAAACAAGAGGTCTGACCCCTCGAAGAAGGAGGGATCAGGAAAGATGAGACAAGGGCCAATTAAGTCGGGAAAGTGAAAGACTCCCTAGGCCTCGGATACCCTAATACCGTCGGAGTCGGAAAAATACAAGAGTTGACCAAGGGAGGTCGACAGGAAAGAAGATGGAGATGTGTAAGTGGAAGCAATGCCGGACTCAGCTGGGGTCCCGTGGTCGCCAACCCACGTCCCACAATATGTGAACCCCTGGGGGACTTCCATACAGCACCACGCTCCAGACAAGGCTTTCAAAAATTACTTCCTAATACCTAAATCAATATTCGATGTCAACAGATTCCTTTTTTGTAGAAATGCTTTCCTTGCCTGAGCCAACCTACTTTTTTTAATCCTCTTTGCTTCGTCCATCGCTGGTTATTTTGCTTCCTAAGTAACAGAAGTCTCCTACTTTCTTTAGCTTTTCACCTGCCAATTTGATGTCCATAGAGGTTTCTGATGTTTTAGCCTACTTTTCACATTTTGCAAAAATGAGGGAAAAAGTAGACTTATGAGATCGGGCAAATGTCTGTCCTTCTGTCTGTCTGTCTATGTGTCCCCCCCCCCCCCCCCCCCATCAACTCCTAAACGGCTACAGCAATCGAAACAAAATTTGGTAGGAGTAAAGATCTATACCTGAATATCTCACGGCCATATTTGAAAATGATGTCAGTGCTACCAACTGTGCTGAAAAATTGCAATTGGAATTTGAGCTCCATGTTGGATATCTTGGAAGGTATGAATAGGAGCTATTTCAAAATTGGCACACGTATAGATAATAATATTGCGGCGTAATTTCCAGGAGGCCATACATGGCAGTGTTGCCAAAATGATTATATGCCTGCTGATAGGTCCAAATTTTAAATGCATATAACTTCTACACTATCAATTGGATTTCAACCAAATTTCGTATGTGCTATGTGTACCATAACAGTTATGACTATGCCGATTCTTAAGAGTAACCAGGGCTGCCAACTGTTAATAAATACTGTCCCTATTTTTGTTACCCTAATATCAATATATCAGAAAGTATGCAAGCCAATAGCTCTAAACTTTGCTCACGTATAGTACCTGGCATTCTAGATTAATTTGGAGTAACTAATATAGGCCTATGCCAGTACTGCCAACATGATTCTAAGCCTGCTGATAGGTCCAATTTTAAAATGCATGTAACTTCTATACTAACTAATGGATTTCATTCAAAATTGACCCAACAATAGATCATATTATTTCAGATTATTTCTGACCAATACATGTATGTCATTGTTGCCAACATAATTTTACGCTCGCTGTTAGATCCAATGTTTAACTGCATGTAACGTCCATGCTATCCATTGGACTTCAACCAAATTTTGTATTCTGAACCTTAAGAGATGGGACTAAGAATATATTCAGTCATCAGGGCTGCCAACTGTAGTTCTCTATTAGGCTACATTATGCCAGGTATACAGTATTTCGAACTAATTAGACATTTCGATAATACCAACTTAATTTCGTCATTATTCTAGATAGATCCATATAGATTAATCATTGGCACGAATCTTAAATTTTAAGAAAAGTAGGCTCTTTAGTTCGTCACGGAACTTCTTGTTTTGGCTGCAGTCCAATATTTTTGTTTTACATAAATACAACCATCATGGTCAACATTTCATACTTTTCGCTAAAAAAAAAACACAAGTTAATTGAAAATGGCATCATTTCCACTGCTTACTTCACTCACACAATGCGCGGGCCTAGAACAAACAGACGATCGTAATGCCAAGGAGAGAGATTGTCTAGTTTGTGGGAACAGGATCGACTGATCTTGTCTGAAGTACAATGATAATGGAATCTCGTTGCGTTTAGACGTACTAACCTTAACTGGATCGGGGCCTAATCGGGATCGCAGTGCGTCGTCTAAACAGGGTTGGTTGGTTTCTCAGTTTAGGGGCTGCGATAACGCATGTGCATAGGCAACGAATTCATGTCAGACGTAATTTAAGAATGGCGAGGTGCATGAAACACAAATCCCCCTTCCGTCCATTCTTAACTTGACTGTGTATTTTGCGGAACGAAACGTTCACAGGCGAAATGAAGAAAAGCTGAGTTGCACTTCCAGGGAAACTCCAAACACAACCACTCTTCTCTGAAGTCTTAAGTCAACACGACTCGACAGTTTGCTGTTGGCTGTATCTGGGGTAATAGGCTCGCCCGTTAGCTAGGCTGTAACTGGGATGATAGACTCGCCCCTAGCTAGCTCATAAACTGTCGCCTCAGTAATTGAATGAAGATTGCTGGAAGATATGAAAACTTAAAAACACGTATAGTGGGCGATGTATTGAAGATAGAGATAGCGTACCCTCAGTGCATTAGTGTATCAACTCAAAATTGCATGTTTTGAGAAAATTGACTTTGAAGATGCAAATTAAGAAAAGAAATACTTCTAACCTTTGCTGCGCTTGTTAAAGGTAACAACATTTCCATATTCAAGTTCTTTAAGTTATTTTTAACGTATAATGGGGAAAATCAAGTGAAATGTCCTCTTTTTTTTTTTTTTTTTTTTAGCAAATTGAGTCACTGGTTTTGAGTTAAGACAGTAATGCATTCAGTCATATACAGAATTTCTGAAATGCTACAGGTGCATCCTCCATTTCCTGCTGTAATATATTCCCTAAAATACTGTGGTGTCGCCTCCGTAGCGTAGCGTTCAGCATGGTTAGCAGCCACCCCGGAGGTCCTGGGTTCGATTCCCGGCTCTGCCACGAAATTTGAAAAGTGGTATGAGGACTGGAACGGGGTCTACTCAGCCTCTGGTGGTCCAAATGAGTAGAGGGGGTTCGATTCCCACCTGAGCCATCCTCGAAGTGGTTTTCCGTGGTTTCCCACTTCGTCTTCGGGCAAATGCCGGGATGGTACCTACTGTAAGGCCACGGCCGCCTCCTTCCCTCTTCCTAGCCTATCCATCCCAATCTTCCATCCCTTCCCATCCCTCATGAGGCGCGTGTTCGCTCTGCAGGTGAGGCCGCCTGGGCGAAGTGCTGATCACACCTCCCCAGTTGTATCCATTGCGACCAGATGTTCCAAGCTCCAGGACACTGCCCGTAGAGGCGGTAGTGGTGAGTTCCCTCGCTGAGTCCGTGGGAAACCACCAACCTAGAGGGTAAATTGACTAAATAAAAATATAAAAAAAAACTGTGGTAACTCATTATTAATTTCAGAAACTCTTCTAAGACAGGATATAGAAAGCAGTTCACTGTATTTTCAATTTTGAACCATTTTAGCCTATTTTAATTTATGAGATCACCTTTTGTCCCTGTGTGTCTCCCCCTAATAACTTCTAAACGGCTAGAGTGAATTCAAGGTCATAGTATTATTACGGCCAACCCCGACCCTGCCCTTTAAATTTTATTACGTCTCATCAATCCAACATAGCGGCTGTGCGAAATATTTCACCGGCATTCTATATCTCCGAAACTATTACTGATATCACCCTGCAATTTTGTACGGTGATAAAGGGTACTACTAGAAGTTCAGCTGTGAGGCTTCCAAAATGAATATGGCGGCCAAGCGATGGAGAAATATTTTAATAGACTATTCTCGCGATTTAACCATCTGTGCGCAGTGAAATTTGATACAGTAAATTATTATAGCCTACACATTGTAATGCACTGGCATCTAATTTAGTTCAGTTGTTTACATAGCCTCAAGATGGCGACTGTGCGCAATTTTGAAATTAAGTTTTTTATTTCTTGTGTATTAATCATGCGATGGAGTGGTAAGCTCCCTGATGATAATCTGTCTTGTAGTACATTTTGAAGGGCGAACACTTTTGAAACTAAACTACTTTCAAATCATTCATCAACACTTAATCCCCATTTTCATTAATGTTGAATTTTTTTCCGAAATGCTTTGACAGCTTCTCAAGATCCACAAACCTTCTTGTTTCCATTTCCTTTACGACATACGGTTTTCCAGTTATTTTAGCCAGTTTTATAACGGTGACCCATTGTGACCACGGTGACTGCCTGGAACAACTAAAATGATTGAATCACTAGGTGAGTATAAAACGCCCACCTCTTGTTCGCATTGTCTCAATTCGTCTGATTGCAGCACCTCATTCTATGTTCGTTCGAAGACATAGCAAGTAATTTCACCTCCAGAAATGTGTCTCTAAAACCAGTAATCAAGTGTTAATTGCCTTAATTTTCACTGCTTTGCCTACACACTACGTTAAAGGTAATGTAGGGTATTTGGACTTCGTATAATTTTTAATGTGATAATAGTAATTATATTAATTATTTATTATTTATTGCAATAGTACTACGGTACTTAATATTATTTTTCTGTTATTGTTAAGGCTTGATATCAGTATTGAATGACCTATAGCTTATTGTTGCATACACTTTCAAGGCTAAAAGATAAAGAACATGATATAAATACTATGTTCATATCAGTAAATGATTAATATTGAAAACACTAACCTGGGGGCTGTGTTTATGTGACATATTGTTTCTTCTTTTCTTACAGCCACCACATTAGCAGGCATATTTGAAATAATTACATTATTCCTCTTGCAAATCTCTTGGTTAACTAGTGATACCATCGGTTCCCCTCTTGAAAGGGCATTTCAAAACTTACGACTCATTTTCTCTTCAATCAACACTCATTATTACAGTATATGCTCAACACTTATTGCAATAGCTGTAATCAAAACACTGCCGTCTGGAGGTAATATCTGCGATCAGGGGCGCACCCAGACGTTTGGTTTGGAGGGGGCTTTCCTCAATAACATGATTTCAGCTATGGAAGGAGAATGTGTCCATTATTATTCTTGTATGTAAATATTGTTACGGCTGTGAGTTTGTTTCATCGCTCGCCGCATGAGTCACAACTGCCCCAGAGCTGGGCTGCTCTGCCTCAGTGTATTGCGTGCGCCTTATGCAACAGGACTACTAGGACAAAGGGATGGTCCAGAATATTCGTGACTCAGCCAGTGAAGGAAACCTCGAGAAGCCGTGAACCCTGGATGGGTCTAGAAGCATTTATTGAGTCACCGGCCTGCTATATAAGAGCGACCTGTCAAGCAGTTGTGGTTGTGTTTTTCGAGCTAGTGCGAGAGTTTATCCTGAGCGACAGAAGTGTGGTGACTTGCGAAACCCCTAGTGAAGCCGATTCTCTTGACAGCGAGGGAGTGAGAAGCATACAGGGGACTGTCTGTGTTTTGAGCGAGTGTGATTTCACTGAGCGACAGACATATTGTGGCGAAGTGCCGTACGAGTTACGAAATCCAGTGACATTGTTTCCCAGCTTGTGAACAGCGAAGCAGCGTGTAGCAAGTAACTGTAGTTTGTGTACATGAGGAAGAGGTGCAGGTAGTTTCTGTCAAGGCCACCTGACTCATTAGGACGAATTAACTTCTGTGGTTTGTTGACAAGTGAAAGGGGGCAAGAGCTCTCCATAAGGAAGAGACTAGAGGAAACTGGAGTAAGGCTCTAATTGCTTGTATTTGCTGTTGAGTGGTGTATCTTTCTGGCCGCAATAAATTTAATTATTTCATTTAAAGGAACAATCTGTGTTGTGCTTCAACCCACCGTAGTCCAGTTAACAAAAGTGCCACTGGAGGGGGGGGGGGGGGGGGCACGTAACAACTGGTGTAAGAAGCGGGATTACATACTCAAACACAAGCACAACACCTGACGGTCCTGGTTTCAAAACCCGAGCAGGTCATTTATTTTAATTTTCCTGTGAGTGCATGCCCTTTACAAGACAAACATCTAAAATGGAAGCGCAATTTGCAGCATTGCTAGAAAAGTTAAGTGGCATGGAAGCCAAGATGGAAGACGGCCAGAAGAAGATGGAGGACGGCCAGAAGAAGATGGAGGACGGCCAGAAGAAGTTGGAGGACGGCCAGAAGAAATTTTCCAAGGACCTGAAGGATGACCTGAAGAAGCTGGAAGACGGCCAGAAGAAGATGGAGGACGGCCAGAAGAAGTTAGCCGAGGACCTAACTGCCAAACTAGAAAACGGCCAGAAGAAGATGGAAGACGGTCAAAATAAGCTAGCGGAGGATCTGAAGAGGATAGAGGACGGCCAGAAAAAGATGGAAGACGGTCAGAATAAGTTGACACAGGACCTGAAGAAATTAGAACTGGGTCTGCGTGAGGAAGTCACGGCAGTAGAAAAGAAGTTCGACGCCTTACAAGTGGAAGTTGCCGAGCTGCGCCAACGCCCGCTGATGGGGGTGGAGGAGAAATTCAACGCCTTACAAAAGGAAGTTGCCGAGCTGCGCCAACGCCCACTGACGGGGGTGGAAGAGAAATTCAACGCTCTACAAGAGGAAGTTGCCAAGCTGCACCAACGCCCGCCCACCGTTACACCGGGAATATCAGGAACGGGATATAGCAGAGTGACGCCCCCTACCTTCGACGGAAAGGTCCCGTGGAGCACCTACTTACGTCAGTTCGAGGCGGCCTGTTCCATAAATAACTGGAACAACACAGAAAAGGCTACAGCTCTCATTGTAGCGCTGAGAGGTGACGCCCTTAACGTCCTTCAGGCCATCCCGACTGGATCCCAGGACTACGCTTCACTGATCGCCCATATGGAGTCCCGATATGGAGTTAGCCATCTTCAGCAGGCCTACCAGATGCAGCTCCGGACCCGGGTACAGAAGAACGCGGAAACCCTGCAGAAGTTCGGGATGGACATCGCACGCCACGTAAGGCTCGGCTATCCAACAGCGCCGGCCGACTTTCTGGAACAGATTGCGACGCAGACCTTCACCGACGGACTACGGGACTCGGACACTCAACAGGCGCTGCGACTCGCGCGCAATAAGTCTGTGGCAGATGCGCTGAGCCACGCACTTGAGTTCGAGACGGCAAAACAGGCATCTAGAATGCGCGCGCGGGTGCGTCAGGTGGACATCGACGAACCATCCAAAGCCGACAAGACCAAGCCCCAGGTCGATGAACTGATGGAGGCGCTAGGCCAGTTCTTCAAGGGTCGCAGTACCACCAACAAAAACGAAGCCGAAGGACATCCGGAGAGGCGGCCCGGAAGAGGACTACCGACCTGCTGGACCTGCCGTAAGAGAGGCCACCTGAGCAAGGACTGCGGTGATCAGCGCCGCCAAGGGTTTCCGTCGGGACAGTCGGTCGTAGGGAAACCACGCGGCCCAGGAAAGCAAGTATCAGCCAGCCTTGGGGGGCAAAGGTTTGCTTGTGCCAGTCGTCAAGCCCCGGCAGTCCAAGTTCGTGTGACTGAGTTAAGGAGGGATAATAGCAGTCTGATGGTCGACGGAGTCGTCAACGGAGAGAGCTGGCCCATGCTAATCGACACGGGAGCATCGAGGATCATCATCAGTCCCACCGTGATCCCGAAGTGGAGAGTGCAACCAACACAAAGGAACCTCCAACTAATAACCGCGACCGGAGAGACCGCACCGGTACATGGCGAAGCATCACTGGAGTTCGTCATTGGTCGACAGGCGATAAAGCATCCAGTGCTTGTGGCTGACGTATCAAATGAAGTGATCATCGGACTGGACTTCATGGACCAGAACAACATCATCTTGGATCTGAGTACCAACACTCTGCACTTCGGAGGTGAGGAACTTGCTTTGCAACCAACTCACGAGGCCGTCACCCCACGACGAGTAAGGCTGAGAGAGGACGTCATCGTTCCCACCAGGACGGAGATCAGCGCTGCCGTAATTGTCGACGGTACTGCTGAGGGAGTGGCGGCTGTCATCGAGCCAAAATATGAGGACATCCAGACAAAAGGATTGTTAGTTGCCAAGACCCTCATCAACACGACGTCTCGGCCGTACGTCCGCCTGTCCAACCTGAACGACTACGACATTACGGTTCACCGGGACACCAACCTAGGAGTCTGCGAGCCTGTAACCTGGATTGCCCGCATCACAGATACGACGGACGGACACCTGCAGACGGACGGTTTGGAAGGTTTCTTTATGTTTATGTGATGCAATGTTTTTAAAGTGTTCCCAGGTTTTTAGGGGGGGCTTAAGCCCCCAAAGCCCCCCCCCTGGGTGCGCCCCTGTCTGCGATAATGCTCTACTGCTTCAATAATTCTGCAGCAGTAGTCTGGAGCATTACTGTAGTATCTCTGTTAATACACTAATGCACTGGACAGTTATATCAAAATGGCTAGTTGTATTACTGTATTAGCCTGCCATCTATGGAGATTATACATAATTATTTTTACTACGGTAATGCATTGGATAGGCAGCATTCTGACCAAGACTTTTATGTAAATATCTCAAAATCAACTTTTTTTTTGGACTTACGACACTAATGCACTGAGAGGGTGCGATATGATCTCGCGAACATTTTTGTACAACTTTTCATGCTGAACAATTCTTACACTCATGGTATTTAGATATTGTTAAGCTTAAAAAGCGCACTGACGCCAGGTATTTTGGGGGGACATTTTCACTGCAATCGTCACTGTTTGACTTCCTTTGATCATATATAAATTATTTTCTACAGAAACCTTCCTCGAGATATCCTTTACAGAATGGTGATAACAGCATCAAAATCCATCCAGTGGTTCTCGAGATTACCCATAACATCCAAGAATCGGAGACTTTGTTTTATACTAAGTTCGTTTTTTGAGGCTCGCCTTACTTTAACACAGGCTTTTTGAAACTAAGTAATGTGTTGATTTTTCGTTGATATTTTTAAAATGGCGTGATTTCAACAGACTTTTCATGAACATTTCCATCTGGAATATTAAAACTTAAATATCTTAAGTATTTTTAGTCAAAAATGTACTTTTAATTTTAGTTTACCGGTTTCGGCCACACACAATGTCAGTTATTTATACAAATCTACACCGTTTCAGCGATCTGAACCAGTTTGTATACTTGCCCTTTGTATTTTATTAAATTTAATCTTGACGAGCCGTCAACATTGAGGTGTTTGAAGCCATTTTTTCAGTGTTGCCTTAGTAAACAAGAGTTTAGTGCTTTTCAGTCGGTCAACACGAATGTACCCAAAAGAGCTGGGTTGTGCCCTAATCCTGAAATGAATTACATGAAAAGCACTAAACTCTTGTTAAATTTAATCATTGTAGCGAAATTTTAATTTATTAATTTTATTTTGTGATTATCTTTTTAATTTTTATGGTTGGTTGGTTGGTTCCTTAGTTTAGGGGCTGCGACAACGCGGTCATGTAGCCCCGTGTACTTTGGGTATGTGTAGAATCTGTCTGATAACCGGTGTTAAATGTGATGGCGCCGACTCCTGGCATGCCTTGCACGGAAAAAGCTGCCAGTAGCGTTGTTACTGTTGCTGTGTGCTGTTGATAGTGTCAGTTCACAATGTTTAAGACAATTAATCAGCCCGCCGATTGTGAAGTAAGGGCAGTGATACGGTTTCTGTCTGCGAGAAACATTTCTGCGGCAGAAATTCATCGGCAGATTACTGAAGTGTACGGTCCTAAAATAATGAGTGACAGTAAAGTGCGCAAGTGGGTGCGAGCCTTTAATGAAGGACGGGAAAATGTGCACGATGACCCCCGCTCTGGCAGACCATCAGTGATTTCAGACGAGTTGGTTCATGAGGTTGACTACAAAATTCGTGAAGATCGACGATTCACTATTTCAGGGACAACGATCAATAAAGCCGCCTACTGCGCTACCCTGACTAAACATCGACGTGCAATCCAGAATAAGCGACGTGGTATTTTGTCGTCTGGAGTGGTGGTGTTGCATGACAATGCCAGATCCCATACTGCGAATGGCACGCAGACTCTAATCAAGAAATTTGGATGGGAACAGATGGACAGTCCGGACTTGGCGCCAAGTGATTTCCACCTGTTCCGCTACCTAAAGGAGTTTCTTGGCGGCAAGCGCTTCGACACAGATGATGAAGTGAAAGAAGCTGTTAAAGACTGGTTAGCTTCGCAGGCGGCCGAGTTCTACGACTTAGGCATTCAAAAAATTGTGGAACGATGTGACAAATGTATGAATAAGTATGGAAATTATGTAGAAAAATAGAGAAAGACGTAAGGAATGTCAATAAAACAATTGTTTTGGAAACATTTATTTTAACCGGACCTTAGTTTTGGAATAGCCCTCGTACATTATGCAACGAGTCTATAATGGCAATAATTAAGACTCGAGTATGTTTTTAAAACAAGCGTATGCGAGTTTTATAATTTCCATACGAGTGTCTTAATTACCATTATAGGCGAGTTGCATACGACTGTTTATGTTCGACGATAATTATAACTTTATTGCAGCCTGTGGCCATGTTGTTGACGTACAGTATACATTTCGTACACTAGTCTGCGCTGTATGCCACTATCGACATGGTTCGTTTTGGGCAAGAAACGATATGGTACATTTCACATACATCCCCTCATAGTTCACAGATGCAATTTCCATCTGGATTATGGAACACCTTCCTTGAGCAGATCTTGTGGTGAAACCCATGTACCGCAAGTCTGGTCATGACATGTCGCATTTCACAGAATGGATGCATCCATCTTCGGTCCAACATCGCATTTGACGTGTAGAATTCCCTGGGTATGTTCTGTTTTTTATTCTGTAGATCTTGCAGCAGTTTTCTGTAATTGTCTGAAATTGGCAGTAGTAGTAGCATTCGTAGGTCTTCTATTAAAAATGTTTCTCTAGCAAGCTCGTATACAAGTCTAGACTTGGTTATCTTTGCTATCCCAAGGACTGTTTATGTTCGACGATAATTATAACTTTATTACATGTTTTAACATAAATATTCATAAATATCTGTTGAGATTCAGTCACTCGAATTTTGTGATCGGGTGCTGCGCTGGGTAGTATATCTCTGTTTTCCAAGCTCTCTGACCGACCGACGCATGCGCTCTGTGTGCTTCATTGCCATATGTGGATATTGTGCACCAGTATTCAGTAAAACTGTCACCGAAGTCGTTTGAAAGCAATGTGCTGTGTAGAAATTGGATTTGGGGATATTAAGGTACAGTGCTATTTCTTGTTTACGCGAACATATGCACGGTGCACTTTCGGTAATTTATATAGACATGTTGGATTTTGAGCGCATGCGCGAAGGTATCCTTATCTAATTGGTCGCACAACTGTTTCTTGAGCTCTGATTTCTGGGAGAAACTGTTTCATAATGAAAAATAGTGTTATAATGAGCCTCATTATAGTAGAGTTTTCTGATACATAATAGTCAGGGTCAAACATAAATGTTTTTATATTTTTTATATTATTTTCATGATCTTAATTTTTTCATAATTCTATTTTATAGGTGTACTGTATTTAGTAATTTGTAAGCCTCCGTGGCTTAGGCGGCAGCACGCCGGCCTCTCACCGCTGGGTCCGTGGTTCAAATCCCGGTCACTCCATGTGAGATCTGTGCTGGACAAAACGGAGGCAGACAGGTTTTTCACCGGGTACTCCGGTTTTCCCTGTCAAAATTTCATTCCAGCAACACTCTCCACTATCATTTCATTTCATCTGTCATTCATTTAATCATTGCCCCAGAGGAGTGCGTCAGGCCTCGGCAGCCGGCACAGTTCATATCCTAGCCGCTAGATGGGGGCTTCATTCATTCCATTCCTGACCCGGTCGGAGACTGGAAGCAGGCTGTGGATTTTCATTTTTCACTGTATTTAGTAATTTAATAAGCATATTTCTTTTCAATTTTAATTTTGAATTCTTTCATATTTTATAATTTACGTTTTAATTGTGTTTGTTAAAAAATCATCGCGAATCTCAGGTCGAGAGGATAGAAAAATATTATGTGGTTTTATGAATTATTAACACTTCCAAAAGGAAATTCGTTGACATATGCATCTTTGAGATAGCAGGTGCTTAATATACTGATGACTAGGGGGCGGATTTCTATGACCTAAAACATAAAAATATGAGCTATCAAATTCAGAATATGACTTGATGAATAGCATCTACGTCACATAGAAACACTTTTATTACTCAATCCGTACTGAATATGTTTTCACCTAACTCGTGAACAAAACTTCACAACTTTCCACAAATTGAGACTTTCGTTTTAGGCATATTGAAAGGAACTGAATGACTGAAGCTCCCTAATGAGTGACCAAGCTCATTCAGTGTGTTGAAGGTGGAAGAGGGAAGGGCGAAGGAGAGAGATAAGAACGATGCCAAATAACTGCGGAATTACCTCTGCTTCCGTGTAAACAATAGCCCGGTTTCCAGGAATTGACCCAGCTAGCAAACAATAGCTTCTACCTGTTAGAAACATTCTATACACTACATTAGAATGGTTCTTCAGTTGTATATTTCAGTCTATCCTGAACAATAATTTCTAGAGCTTATTCTGATTTTTATCAAACGAAATTCAAATGAAAATTACCAAAATATGCCGTTTATTATGATATTTTGTTCAAAATATGCCATAAAACTTCAGAAAGCCTAAATATGCATTTATATGCCCAATAAAACCTGTTTAATTTTGGTTATCATGCTTGGAAACGTGTTTAAAATACAAGACTATCTATGTGCGCCCCGATAAACACGGCAAGACAAGGCGGCTTTGACTAGCGCAGATCGCGATTCAGCCGGCTCACTTTCACACTTTCAGACCTTAATGTAGAAAAAACATGGCGGCGACGGTTGCCCTACCAATAGCTAAGATCATGTCATCGGGCTTGTCACAGTTCGTGTAAATTATTATTTTTACTCACCTAAGAGCATAAAAGATATCACAAGACGAGACTAGGTTCCGAAGAAATATGCATCAATAATTTAGACTTACCTGAATTAATAGTAATAATAATAATATCGTATGGGCTCGGGTGGCGGCTGCAAGCTTTGTAATTTGACACCCAGAGGGTAGCTTGCATGTCGAATTTCGTTGTTCCTTGAAGCACTATGAAAGTCAAGAAGGTTAGATATCTAAGCTCCTTGAACTCTAACTCTATAGCGCTTTCTAGTAGAGAAATGAGGAACTTTGTGTTGGCGGAAACTCCCGAGATTAATTTTGCCAATATGAACACGGCTTAGTGAATTCAAATGGGTTCTTTGACATGCCAACATCGTATGACATGCGTGTCGTATTTTTACCGCCTTTCAAAAATCACTTACCACGGCCAGGAGCGAACCTGCAATCTTGGGGTTGGTAGACCGACACGCTATCCACTCACCCACCGTGGCAAGCTAGACTGAATTAATTTATCTATATAGTGCTGGCCTCGAATTATAGGTTTCTTCGTCTTCACCCAAGGGGCAGCTACAATAGTCTCACTGTTTCTGTGATTGAATAAGAAGCTTTTTTGGCGTGTTATTACGATTTGTATTTAAGTTCAGTTATTATAGATTAATATTATTAGCAAAAAATCAAACAGATTCTGAAGTAGGAGAGAAGAAAGTACCCGGTTACTGAAGTGTTGTCCCCACATGCAGAATATTTGTGTACACAATCGGAATGAGAAAAGTTGCTTGAAATAATCGAACCAAAGCTATAGAGATATAATTCAATTAAGACCTCTCGTAGAATTGTCTAAAATCTCGGCTAAAACATCACACCTAATTAGTTGATTGAAATATGCAAAGAAGTCGTCGTGTGGATATCGGAATATAATTATGGAGAATACTACACACAAGGGACACTATAATATGTTACCATCTAACCTATTAAACATTCGCTGTGACCGTTTGGAATAGTTGTACGCTGGAAACAGTAGATTTAGCAAAGTAATGCAGGTAGGAAAGCACCATCTCCCTCTTACGGAATTATCGCGGCACACCAGTTCCCAATATACGAGTAAGTACATAATTGACAAGGTACTCACAACACTTTATTACACACATCATAATAAAAAAAAAAATAACTTGCAAGCAGTAAGAATCACAAAAGTATGAGTAATGACGGAACACAATGAGTTCACTGTTTGGCACAGGGGGAACATCTTCCTTAACCAATAAAACAGAAGTTCACTGTAGTATTTGGCGTGTATACAAGGCAGTGTAGAACATCTGCTAGACTAGTAAGGATTTACGGAGGCACATGAATCTGAGCGTTCAAGATAACGTCAACGGTTTGGTCTTGCCGTAGATGCTCATTGCATTTTCCATTTACGTATTTACTGCAAGTTCGACACTAAGCTATTATTATTATATATTGTCACTAACTAGCAAATCATTGCGGTGTATATTCTTGAGTCACTTATTAATGTCTTAGGTACTTCAACATCTGCAGGAAATGACACAATCCCATCGGCCGACTGAACAATCATCACAGAAACGAACCAGTCCATAATAAGCGTAGTATCACATATTTACACACGATTGCAGTACATTAACGCGAACTGGACTTTACAGACATTTACAGATATTTACAGATGAGCGATAGTTTATCCCAACTTTCATCAAACGAAGCTAATCAAAGCTAATATTGAATCCCAGCAACGAATGTAAACAGACAATATGCCGGGCTTCAGCATACGCCATTTTCAAACTTTCGATACCTGCATTACGGTCTGAGTATTGTAGTTGGTCTTGCTTTTACCAAACATGTTCAATAATGTGTACTTACAGTGCTCATAGGCGATGCCTCTCCTGTAACACACACCTGACATCTTCTGATGTCTGTCAACTCTTTTATTATTTACGGAGCCTGTTTCCTTGAATCGTTTTGCGAGCCTCCTAATTGTTCTGGCATTAGGCACAGGTCTTCCCGGAAACTTGATTCGAAATTTTCGTCTCGTTTCAGAACAAGATTTTCTGCTTTTCATATATCAATTATGGATATACACACGTTCGCACAATGTGAATTGGTGTCAAGGCTTGGCCAACAATCACAGTAATCACAATACTCACTAAACGTGCAACACTAACGTCTAAGCTTTGCAGATACACGTCCATATGAATGACAAAACACGATATGAGTCAGCGGAGCGTGCCACCACCGGCTGAACCACGTGCACGCGCGATCTGCGCCACTCACAGGCGCACATAGACAATGACCCTGCATGTTCCTTGAGAACCCAGAAGTAACGGGCCACTCAAACAGACAGTGTGCGAATTTCATGGTTTTACGATTGTGATTTTATTAGATTTATTTTGTAGTTTGTTTCTACGGATAAAAGGTAACGAAGGTCACAACACTTTATTGCCTTATAAAGTCATTGATTGCTGCTGTTTTATATCGCCCGAGTAAATGGAGGCTATTAGAACTTTATTTGCTGTCTTGTGTAGGTCACACCTGGACATAATCATCGCGATGGTTGTTTTTATCGACAGCACCAGGTGACAGGGCTGCTTTATTGGGTGGGGGTGAAATGTCCGGGGTTTTGGGGCATGGCATAGCCCTGAAAGAAATGGGGGTCCAGGGTTCCTCCGAAGGAAACTTTTGTATAATTTATATATTTTTTTCGTCGTATGGCCTCCTGAGAGGCTGAGTGCAGGTATTTCTAGTTGACGCCCGTGGGCGACCTGCGCGTCGTAATGAGGATGAAATGAGGATGAAGACCTCACATACACCCAGTCCTCGACCCACGGGAATTAACCCCAGGGGATTAAAAAAATCCCTGATGGGTTGGCCGGGAATCGAACCCGGTGCACTTCGGGCCAAAGACTAGCGTGCTAATTATTTAGCCACGGAGCCGGACTATAATTTGGTGAAAAATGATGAGTTTTAAGGCTATCTGGGATCACTTTTTCAACCAATTTGTTGTAATGTTTCTATGTTTGTTTAATATCTAACACAACTAAAACCATTTTATGTAACTTTTTACTAATGCAATCATTTTGCTCAATTGTATTCATAACTCTATGGCACACAGTAGGACACAAAACCTTTCTCCATCAATTTTACAGAATGCTTCTGAAATGTACTGTGTAGTGTGATTTCTCTCGGAAACCTATTTCTTTACGACACTTCACAAAGTAAATTCATCGGTGTTACATTGGGTGACCGTTGGGGCCACTCGATTTACCACTTTTACGGAATCAAAGCTGTGGAAATTGTTTTACGAAGCATTTCTAGGTAATTCACCCCATCCGCAGTTCCACAGCACTCGCGTTGGACAATGCACCCCATACTGAGATGCCAGGTTGGTTCAGTTGAGAACTGACTGTTCATGTGATCCAGAAGGTTTGGCACCGAGCCTATTTGGTCACGCTTCTGTTCGCACAACTACAATCGTCCTCTAAAAGACCGTGCACCAGTCGTGGATGGTCTGGTTGAAATTTAAGCTTACGCATTAGACTTCACAAGGACGTTCTTGGTATGGATAGTTCCATTGAACAATAACTAACTGTGTTTTAAAAATTCATCTAGAGTCATGAATCCGTACATTTTTAGACGCCGTTGATTATATTTGGTTGGTTGGTTAGTGTAGGGGCTGCGACAGGCCCGTGTACTATGGGTGTGTTAGTTGGTTATTGTTGTTTTAAGGGGCGGAACTACGAGGTCATCTGCCTCTAAACTATGGATGTGTGTAGAATCTGTCTGATAACCGGTGTTAATTGTGATGGCTGTATTAGTGTGTGTTATTTGTTTTAATTCAAGTAAGGACTGCAGACGAAAATTTCAAGTAGTTGGCTACCAGATGCCATTCCAGTCAGCACCTGGCTGCGAACGTTGGAACTAATAGAGCGTTATCAAACTAACCTACAAATCCTACTGTAGTTAGTGGAAGGTTCTTTAACATGCCATAAATCTATGACATGGGACCGCCAGCTTTACTTCCCCTCCGAAGGAAGGCATACTGAGGGATTTTAACGCTCTTAAAAATCCGACGACTTCGGTTGGGTTTGAACCCGCGATCTTGGGCATAGAAGCTCAGCATGCTACCAACTACGCCACCGAAGCCGCCTTGTTCTTGTTATTCAGTCTTCACGGCCTACTTAATACTTTACAGTATCACAGGTTAGGAAGCGTAATGCAGTTAGCAACTCAAACGATTACTTGGGGCGCTGCGGTCGGTCTAACATGGCCGGGATAAGTACGATAATAGTACATTATGCAACGAGCCTATAATGGCTATAATTAAGACACGAGTATGTTTATAAAACGAGCGTATGCGAGTTTTATAATTTTCATACGAGTGTCTTAATTACCATTATAGGCGAGTTGCATACGACTGTTTATGTTCGACGATAATTATAACTTTATTATATATTTTAACATAAATATTCATAAATACCTGTCACTAGAATTTTGTGATTAGGTGCTGCGCTGAGTAGGATATCTCTGATTTCCAAGCTCTCTGACCGACCGACGCATGCGCTCTGTGTGCTTCAGTGCCTTATGTGCAGATTGAGGACCAGTATTCAGTAAAAATGTCACCGTAGTCGTTTGAAATCAACGCGCTGTGTAGAAATTGGATTTGGGGATATTAAGGTACAGTGCTATTTCTTGTCTCATATTCACCAGTTTATTTACACGAACATATGGACGGTGCACTTTCGGTAATTTATATAGACATGTTGGATTTTGAGCGCATGCGCGAAGGTATCCTTATCTAATTGGTCAAACAACTGTTTCTTGAGCAGTGATTGGTGGGAGAAATTGTTTCATAATGAAAAATAGTGTTATAATGACCATCATTATGATACAGTTTTCAGACATATAATAGTCAGGATCGAACATAATAGTACATTATGCAACGAGCCTATAATGGCAATAATTAAGACACGAGTATGTCTTAATTACCATTATAGGCGAGTTGCATACGACTGTTTATGTTCGACGATAATTATAACTATTTTATGTTCGAACAGAAATACTTATAAATATCTGTCGAGATTTCGCCAGTTTTATGACTGAACACAGCGCATGGGACGCAGAGAATACCTTGGCCTCCTGGAATACCCCACTATGACACTAGCAACGCAGTGAAATTTAAAATAGAACGGTAAGTCAGAGGAAGAAAATGTTACAATAAATGTTGTGGACAATTTTGAGAGGAACAAATTTATGATTCGCTCTTTTGTGAACAAAACATTTTTTCTAGGACAAAAAGTGAAAAAAAAACCACTTTTTTGGAAACTTTGGCGCCACCTAGCTTCTGCATTTCAAAACGTATGACATGACCTCAATGAGACAAATTGTAGGTGACAATGACCTCTACATTTTTTTGTTTAAAAAAACTTTTCTTTAAAATACGTCGATTCAGAGAAAAAAGTTTTTCAATTGTGGTTTTTTTTTTAGTTTTCCGACAAAATGATCGTGCAAATTATTCTGAAATTTAGAGTTAAGCTTTTCTTGTGCTTTTCTAACGATTTACTAAAAGCCAACCATAACACGGTTTTTCGAACAAAAGGGGTTTCTTCTGTGCAGCTCTGCTGTACTAAAAGTAGCGACATTGTTTTCCAGGCCGCTTGCTCACACTGGTATGTGACCTTTGCACCATTGTTGACCTAAATCCATAGGGCAGTAATATAGTGGAACGCGTGTATCCGGTTGACTTGAAGGCAATGACATGTCATAATGTTGTGCTTATCTTTGTAACCCCTCAAGGAGAACCGTTTGGCTAGCGAAGATAAATAGTGACATTTTCACACATTCCTTGAGCTGCCGGCGTTGTCAGTCGAGCGTACTTTTGAGACATTCAACATCGAATCTTAGAATGCAAGTGGGAGATTTTCACGATTCTTGGCAAGTGATAAATCACAAATAGGTGAAGAAGATTTATTTATTTATTTATTTATTGTATGGCTTCTACTGCCGGGAGTGTCCGAGGACATGTAGCTGCTTCTAGCGGACACCCATAGGGTGAGCTGCAAGTTCCGTTCAATTTCAAGTAGTTCCAACTTTTGCTACCAGATGTGGTGAACATTGGAAATTTGATAGAGCGTTCCAGCGAAATCTAACCTAGAAATTTTGCTTCACACAAGTTTAGTCTGTGGAAGGATCTTTTACATGCCATAAATCAATGACATGGGACCGCCGGCTTTAATTCCCCTCCGAAGGAAGGCATATTGAAGGATTTTAACGCTCTTAAAAAATCCGACGACTTCGGCCGGGTTTGAACCCGCGATCTTGGGCACAGCAGTTCAGCATGCTACCCACTGCGCCACCGAAGCCGCTAAGATGATGATTTGTATTGATAGGCATCGCAATATTTACTTATGCAGTCTAGCAGGCAGTGATATGTAGTATTTGATACGTAATCTAGCAGGCAGTGGGTGTGTACACATGAGATTTCCTCCAACGAAAAGAAAAAAGAGATAACAAGAAGTTCCGTGACGAACTAAAGAGCCTACTTTTCTTAAAATTCAGTTTCATGCCAATGATTATTCTACAGTATATGAACCTATCTTGAATAATGACGTGATTAAGTTGGTAATATCGAAATGTCTAATTAGTTCGAAATATACCTGTTATAATGTAGCCTAATAGAGCATTTCAGTTGGCAACCCTGTTGACTGAATATATTCTTAGTTCCATCTCTTAAGGTACAGAATTTAAAAAAATTGTTGAAGTCCAATGGACGTTACATGCAGTTAGACATTGGATCTATCAGCACGCGTAAAAGCATGTTGCCAACAATGTCATGCGTGTGCTGGTCAGAAATAGCCTAATCTGAAATATTATGATATCTTGTTGTGCCAATTTTGGACGAAATCCATTTGTTAGTATAGAAGTTATATGTATTTTAAAATTGGATCTATCAGCAGGCTTAGAATCATGTTGGCAGCACTGACTTATATTAATTATTCCAAATTAATCTAGAATGTCAGGTGCTATACGTGTGCAAAGTATAGGGCTGTTTGCTTGCATACTTCCTGATATATTGATATTAGGTTAAAACATATAGACAGCATTTATTAACAGTTGGCAGCCCTGATTGCTCTTAAGAATAATTATAGTCATAACTGTTATGTTACACATAGCACATACGAAATTTGGTTGAAATCCAACTGATAGTATAGAAGTTACATGTATTTAAAAATTGGTCGTATCAGCAGGCTTAGGATCATGTTGGTAGAATTGAAGTGTATAAGTTACTCCAAAATTAATCTAAAATGTCAGAATATACGTGTGCATAGTTTAAAGCTGTTGGCTTGCATACTTTCTGATATATTGGTATTTGGATAAAAGAATAGAGAGAGCAATTATTAACAGTTGGCAGCCCTGGTGGCTCTTAAGAATACGCTCAGTCATATCTGTTTATGTACACATATTACATACAAAATTTGGTTGAAATCCAATTGATAGTGTAGAAGTTATAGGCATGTAAAATTGGACCTATCAGAAGGCTTAAAATTATTTTGGCAACACTGTCAGGTACGGCCGCCTGGAAATTAAACGGAAATAATGTTATCTACATGGAATAGCTCCCATGCATAACTTCCAAGATATCCAACATGGAGCTCAAATTTCTAGTGCGTTTTTTCAGCAGTTGGTGGCAATGACATCATTTTCAAACATGGAAGTGAGATATTCCGGTATACCGTACATCTTTACTCATACTAAATTTGGTTTCGATTGCTGCAATCGTTTAGGAGTTGATGGGGGACCCACACACAGCCAGACAGAGAGAAGGACAGACAGACACACATTTTCCCGGATCGATCTCATAAGTCTACTTTTTCCTCATTTTTGTAAAATGTGAAAAGTAGGCAAAAAATGCAACGAGAGCAGAAAACAGTCAATATAGGGTGTAAATGTCACTTGGTGACTGGACGAAGTGCGCTGGCAGTGTCCATTAATGAACGAACGCTAGTAAGGCTGATATAGGCCTAGAACAGATTCCCGTATGCCCAAGAAACAACTAGAAGCACAGATTGGATTATATTATTTTCATCCAGAAGTAACTGATTCTGTGTTCACGCGTTGAATTAATGTTTTAAACAAATTCTTGACTACATTCTAAAGCGTAGGCTATTTCATGTACCGTCCATGTTGTACACGTATTTGGCAACTGGAGTTGAGGTTAATTCGAGTGATTTTACGAAGGACATGTTCTGTTTCGACTCAAATATGACTTATTAAATGTACCGGTACACATTATATAGATACATATGACAACCTACACGGGTAGAAGTGCTTCTATAGCAAAGTCACATAACCTATACGTTAACTGGGATAGCACCTCCTTACAACTTATACAGAATGTCAATAATAGGCTAAGTAAAATAAAACAGCTGAAAAAAGAATTACATGGCATTTATTAGTTATTAAAAGTTTAAAATAATATGCCGAATCAATACTCAAGAAATATACAACCTGTGACAATAAAGTTCGGTGAATAGTCCGGTACTATCAACATAGATGAAACTTTAATACTGATGACTGCTGGAGGCAATCATGGCAGACTAACGCAACAGCAGAGCCGCGAATATCAACGAAGCCACCCGGTCTTGAATTACCACGCAAGGACTGGTGAGTACTTAACAGAATAAGAGCCAACACTGGAAGATGTGCAGACCTTCTGTACAAGTGGAAGAAAAGAGTGTCTCCAAGCTATGACTGTGGTGCTGAAAAGCTGACGGTCTTCCATGTAGTGCACGAATGTCCCTTGAGAGCTTTCGCTGGCGACCAATCAGAGTTCCTGGTGATGACGGAGGGATCACTGGACTATATTCATGGGCTTGATATTAGTTTGTAGTCTGTTATAATTATCTTTATGATTGTAATATTATTTAACTGTACATTTTGTGATGTAGCCATACGCTAAATAAATAAATAACATAGATGAGCAATAGTCCTTCGAAATAGTCCCCTCCCGTAACTATGCAATGCTGAGATCGGCGATACATGTCCTGGAAACTTTGCAAGAAGGCGTCCTTTCGGATGGTGTTCAAAAGCCTCGCAACGTTGCGTTCGGTGAATAAAGTCAGAACGGTCGACCTGGCAACATTGGCGACACACAACGCAACGTGTCAGACCTGTTTGACACAGTGCGTGTTTAAAGGGATGAATTTATGCAACCTAGCATGCACACCTGTTCGGCGGGTTGCAGTGAGAAGGATGAATTTATGCAACCTACCATGCACATCTATTTGGCGGGTGGTTGTGAGAAGGGTGAATGTTCTGTGGAATGGAGGGGCTTATCTGAAAACCATCGTCATGGGCGACGAGACCTGGTGTCTGAGGTACGACCCCGAAGTCAAGCGTCAAAGTATGGAGTGGCGGGTTCCAGATCCAGGGTCACCGAAAAGCCCTGAATGGCCAGAGGTTTTCGGACATCCAACGTAATGTGACGACCCAACTGAAGGCTATCCCTAAAGAGTTTCCAGGACTTGTACAGACATTCTCAGAAGTGCATAACCATCCACGGGAATTACTTCGAAGGACAGTAACTGCTGTTTCAGGTAAGCCAACAATCCGTTCGTTACATAGACCCATTCACCGAACGCAACGTGACGAACCTTTTGAACACCATCCCAAAGGACGCCTTCTTGCAAAGTTTCCAGGACATGTATCGCCGATCTCAGCATTGCATAGTTACGGGAGGGGACTATTTCGAAGGACAGTGCATTGTTCATCTACGTTGATAGTACCGGACTATTCACCGAACTTTATTGTCACAGGTTGTATATTTGTTCAGTATTGATTCGGCATATAATTTTAAACTTTTAATAACTAATAAATGCCATGTCATTCTTTTTTCAGCTATTTTTTTAAATCATTTCAAATGATCTTGTCGACTTCGTCGTTACGCTGACGGGACGAAATGTACTTAGAATGCACTGAGGTGTGTGACGTCATAGTACTATGTAGCAGCCGAGTACCAAGAAGGCAGTGCGAGAACAGAGTTTCAAGAAGGCAGTGCGAGAACAATCAAGTAGGCAGTGAAGAAACAAAATAGAATCGTGAAACTCTGTTCTCGCACTGCCTTCTTGGTACTCGGCTGCTAGCATTTAAAATGATATAAAGCCCAGTCTTTCAGACTGACTATCCGTGTCTTTTTACTTAGCCTATTATTGACAGTCTGTATAAGTTGTAAAACGGTGGTAAATGACGTATGTGGATTTATCATTTACGTTTATTGCTATTTATTAGCAGTGAATTAATCCAGCTACAGTGTTAATAGGCCTTTGAATTAACGAGATTTATCGCCTTATTTGTTGTTGTTGTTTGAGTCTTCAGTCTCTTGACCGGTTTGATGCAGCGCTCCATGCCTCCCTGTCCTGAGCTAATCGTTTCATATCTACATAGCTACTACACCCTACATCCGAGACAATCTGTTTAACATATTCTAACCTTGGTCTACCCCAACAGTTCTTGTCCTCAACCCTTCCTTAACTAAACTTGCTATTCCTGGGTGTCTTAGTATGTGTCCTACCAACCTATCTCTTCTCTTCATTAGCAGTCGCCAGAAACATCTCTGCTCTCCCACTCGTCTTAATATCTCTTCGTTTGTAACCCTATCTACCCATCTGATCTTCATTATTCTCCTGTAACACCACATTTCAAACGCTTCAATTCTCCTCTTTTCTGCTGCACCAATAGTCCAAGTTTCACTTCAATAGAGCGCCACGCTCCAGGCAAAGGCTTTAAAAAGGACTTCCTAATACCTAAATATATATTCGATGTCAACAGATTCCTTTTCTGTAGAAATGCTTTCCTTGCCTGTGCTAGCCTACTTTTTATATCCTCTTTGCTTCATCCATCACTGGTTATTTTGCTTCCTAAGTAACAGAAGTCTCCTACTTCCTTTAACGTTTCACCTGACAATTTGATGTCCATAGAGGTTTCTGATTTATTTAGGCTGCATTCCAATATTTTTGTTTTACATTTATTAATTTTCATCATGAATGCTTTCCTCACGACGGAGTCCATACCATTCAAAAACTCATTCAAATCCTCAGGCGTGTCGGCCAAGATGACGATGTCATCAGCAATTCTCAGAGTTGACTTTATTTCTCCTTGAATCTTTTCTCCAATTTCCTTCATTGCTTGTTCAATGTAAAGATTGAAAAGTATCAGCCTTGCCTTACACTTTTCTGAATACCAGCTTCTCTCTCATGTCCTTCAGCTCGAATGACTGCTGTCTGGCTTCTGTATAGATTGTAGATCACCCTCCTATCCCTGTACTTTATTCCCATCGTTCTCAAAAAAGAAACGAAACTGAACAATGGACAACGGATAAAGTTATAAAACAGTCTACCAAAGTAACAAGGAAACGAAGCATACAGAAATGAAGAGAATCTCAACAGGAAATTCAATCAATAATCGAGGACCCCCAAGAAAGGAAAATAATAGAAGAAACCGGAAACATAAGAGCATCTGCTCAAGAACAACACAAAGTCACAAGAGAAAAGCGAAACCTTGGTTCGACGCAGCGTGCTACCAACTACGTCACCGAAGTCACCCGTAGAGAAATGCGTTTGTGGCATTAAACAGAAGGAAAATAACGTACACTTCAAACATTCAAATGGTGCTTTGGCACGTATATTTCCAGTCAATTCTAAACCCGGACAAACAGATCAAGCATACGGTATCTCTAAATTAATCCAACCGCAAATGAAATGCCACATTAATTCACAGAACACGAAGTTTTCAAGGCAATAGAATGATTCAAGAAAAACAAAGCAACAGGACCCCATGGAATTTTTAATGAATTCTTTAAGGAATCAACCTTGTTTTATGGTCACCACGTACTCTTACACGATGAAAAAGTCTATTTTTGTGACATCACTTTACTAAGTATTTTCAGGGTTAATGCTAAAGGTACAGCTATGATTCTTGTCACATATAAAATGCGATATATTCTGAGCTGATTTGACCATGTAGAGCTACTTTGCTTTTATAGGATGTGTGAAATGAATACAAATTTGGACAGATACATTTTCAAAAAAAAATGTATAAGTTGCTTCAGGTACACATTTCTCAGTTGGTTTTCAATCAAATATTCTCAAATTTTGTTCACATACTTGGAATGGAGCATGGCAGATGAGTAACTACTTTGTTTCATTATTATTGGGACAGAATGCACGAAAAAAATCCGAACTCTTTCTTTCTAAATTTATTCAAAAATATGTATCAATATTTCTCTTCCCAATGCATTCCTACTATGTTTTGGAAGTGAAAATAGGTTAACATTCAAGTACTTCATTGGGCAAGTTAATGTAAAAAAATATAGCCCTCTATCTTAAATGGTTTCCTAGTTATTGGTACCTAAACATGAAAAATGAGTATTAACGGAAAACAGCTGGCAAAGTTAAAAGTGTATTATTCAGAGCATGGGACGCTAATTTTACAAAACGAATTTAAGGTAGTTGTAGACATCAAAACCCCAACAAACTATATACCTATTTGGATTCAGAAAAGAATGAAGAATTTTATGGCGCCAAAATCAAAAAATCGTTTTTTCATCTTGCAAGAGTACGTGGTGTCCTTAATCAATACGGCAATTTACTTAAATTTTCCTTTTTTGCTTTTTATTCGGGACTAGTAGTAGTGCCCGGCCTCGCCCGGTGGATTTATTTGCTTTATGGATGATAATGAATACTACTACAGAACTGGAGCGCTTATTGCAGCTGATAACCTCAGTACATTGCACCAACACCATCGCCCTTATACAAAGGCATACTCTTGTCATGATGATTACTGTTTTAAGGGGCCTAAGAAATCTTTTTGCACTAAATACTCCCCGTGACTGCAATTTATAAGCAGCTCGCAATTCTGCACCAGAACCCTGGTAGGGGCCACGTGATGCAGCCCGCATTGCCAGGCAACAATAGACTTAGGTATTATTGAAGCTGTTCTGGAGCGCTTGTTCTTCCAAATTACTGAAGAAAAATCAATCTCTAAGGTTTCCTGAGAGGTGTAGCCTAATGCTACATAGTCTAAACTATTCCTCTTGAATCAGGCTATCATATACAAAAAGAATCCGGTTGGTAGTTCCAGAGATTAGTGCGTTTAAACACACAAACAAACGAACTCTTCAGCTTTATTATATTAGTATAGATATAGATTGACTAATCGCAATCGGAGTCTAATCACGATGGGAGTAACGCTGGTTACACACTCTAATTATGGACGTGACATTGGCTTGGCTTGGCTTGGCGTACACTTTCTCTCTGATCTCAGTCGTAAGAAGGTCGACGTACAACAAGCTTAATAACATTGCAAAGGCGAGATTCACATTGCAAAGCCTCCTACAGTGCGCGCACTGCAAAGAGCCAAGGCCGCCTACAGCAATCAGGAGCTTCATCAAGAGGACCGTGCCAAGGAATAAATGAATGCTCCATAAACATGACTGTATAGAACATGAAATCACGGACGACGCCATTTTGGACATAAAAACATCCTAACAGCTTTGCACAGAAGGACTGTATGCTTCAGAGATATTGACTATGTGTAGATCTCTCTCTCTCTCTACTTCCCCTCCAAAGGAAGACATACTGAGGGATTTTTAACACTCTTAAAAAATCCGATGACTTCGTCAGGGGTAGACAGCTTCAATCCACGGCCAATGAGAAAGACAGGCCATGGCGCGTAAACCTAGTCCTTTTGTGACGTAGGCAATGTAGTGCTTGATGGTGCTTGTACGTTTAAGTCGAGAGCAATTCATGGGCAGCAGAAATGCGATATTTTATATCAATCTTCTTGAAATTAACCCAGTTTAGATATTCCGTGTGTTTTCAATCACGGTAAATTATACTGTATAGGTTTACAAAACCACGCCAGCTATAGATAACCTATTTACATGTTGAAGTAACTCGTAACAAAAATCCACGCAAACAAGGATTCGAGGGTTTGTTGTGTCTTTAATAGCAGCAACGAGTACAGTACGTTGAGTTGTAGAGCCTGTGACCTTCGTTGTGAGTTAAATTATGTGCACATGAGTATAATTAGATCAAAGAATCTTGCAGTGAAAGTATTACTTAGTTATTGTTGTTTGAAGGGGCGGAACAGAAATTAATACGTTTATTTTATCTGCGGAATACACTCGCCACCCACTAACGACTCATATCAATACCTTCTATGAAGAAAAGTGGTGAATGAATACCAGCATTTAAACATGTTTAATGATGCAGACAAAATGACTTCCACATCAGCAGTAAAACGAAGACCATAGAATATTATGTTCGTGAATATCTTTCTATTACAGAAACGTTTGATACATTTATGTATATCGTTCAACTATAAGAGTTATATATGCATACATTGTCCGGCACTATTCATAGCTTTTCATAACCTTCCTGAACGCTTTGTACCCGTCAAGTAATTCCTGATAATTAACAAGCAACCGCCAGGGAAAGATAACATACTCCTGCAAAGTATTACCTTGTGATCAACTACAAAGATTAAAGATAAGTGATCTACTGGTGCTACTTAGAGTAATGAATAAATAAGTAAATTGTGGTTAAGTATTGGACTCCATAAGATTGATCAGTGTAAGACTTGAGTTGTAATTACCATGTATGTTTTGCCAGAAGCCATGGTTGTGTTGGGTCAATGCTTTTTACAGCGTGTTTTCTGATATGATATGGGTTAAGTATGCTGTGATTTCAGCATCTTGTAGACAAAAGGGTTTATGTTCCCGTCATACATAACCCTACCGGAAGTGGTGCAACAGCACTACATTGCTGATGTCACGAAAGTGCACCAGGGCCGGTATTTCTCGTTGGCCGTGGCTTCAAGCCGTGGCCCACGAAAGATACTGGCCCCAGTGCGTTCAGCCATCTTGTCTGTGACGTAGGCGATGTAGTGACTCCGGTTGAGAAGACTTGTTTGTGAATTTCTTGTGAATAGCAGTGTGAGAATAGTTAGTGTTTTATAAAGTGTAATGTCCAACTTTACATCCAACTTGTGTTGTGGTGCATCATGTAGCTGCAATAATCACGTAGCCTACAGGGTAAGTGTTAACACTTTATTTCTCATTAATGATACAGGTTAATCAAACGCACGTGTGGTGCAGGTTATGTACGAACTTACGTTAGCCTAATATTGTGGATGTAAAGGTACGTCCACACCAAGATGTTTTCCTTAGCTTTGTTAATGAACACTGTTCATTAACTTTGGTGTGGACTAGCCTTTAAAGACTATTACAATGCATGCTAAGTTAATTATCTGAGTTAAAGTTAGATATTTAATGAATGTGTCTCTTTACAGGAAATCAAAATGCCGAGATGCTGTAATGTGGCTGGCTGTAAGAACAATTACAGATCTCAGCATGAAAATGTTTCTACATTTTCTCTCCCAAAGGACGAAAAATTAAGAAATATATGGCCTAGAAAAATTCCCACTGACTTCTCTAAAGTGAGCAAGCCTATAATGTGTATAAAACATTTTCCTGGTAGCTCTGTTATCAGGACAGAGCAAGTTGATGGGGAAGTAAATACATTTGCTAGGAGTTATCCGAAGTTTAAACCTGATGCAGTATCTTCAATATTTTCGAATTTGCCAGGATAGCTATCCACTCCTGGGCCTTCTTCTAGAAGACTGTGTGATGCAGAGGTAGAAAATCTCGGATAAAGCCATAGAAGCGAGCTTGGAAGACTTCAGACACTACGAAGAAGAGAATTCTGTGCACAGTCTATCGGATATATCTGAACACTTCTCCTCCAACAGGAATAAATTTAAGCAGGAATGGACACATATCAAGACAGAAGACAAGTTGGTGAAGTGCTTGAAGAATTTGAGTGATGCAGTGCCCATAATTACAGGTTCTATGTGTATTCTAAATAACCTCAGCATTGAGCTGGCTGTCAATGGGTTGCAGATTTCCAAACATTAAGTTCCACAAAACTTTCTTTGCATTACTGATAAAAATTCATTTGATGAATTAGCCTACTTCAGTTCATTGAACATTCTGAGTGCGATGAAAATGGAAGAAAGTTGTCAGCAGTGAATGCTCCTGTGAACATCCTACAGAGAAGTTTTTCGAGTGATGATTGCACACCATTATAGTCTTTAATAGAGCAAATTAATTTTTTAGATGTTAGGCAAACAATCGTAGGTACAGTGGAGACACGTTACTCTTGGCAGCTTCCATATAATATGTTCACTTGTCATCAGTGTACAAAAAGTTACATCGGAGTGGTCATATTATATCTGCCTCATCCATCAAATCTTCAAAAGTTGCTTGGTAAGTTTGATTTGAGTACTTTTGACATTATTGGGAGTATTGAGTAGCCTATCTCAGTCTAAAGAAGAATAATTTCTTGAAAGATCATGAATGTTCATAAATTACTTTTACCGTAGTTCATTTTAATGGAAAAGTTGAACTGTACTCTTCTAAAGCCATGGCGAGACAAAGCCATTGGTCGCTACTTGGTTAGGCGACTATCTGGACCAAAATTATTGTTAGTAGTACAAGCAAGGAGGTCTGGGGTTAGGTTTGTGTTTGTACGCAAAGAATACTCTGTATTGCCGGTACCAATAATGAGCGCTGGCAGCTGTCAAAGCTAACACGTGAGGAAATGCTGCGTTGCCACTGAGGCAGATCATGACTCATAACATTCCAAGACGCTTCCAGGAAGACACAAATACTGGGATCTGTGGTGTGTCAGCCATATTCGTGTGAAGGGTCAATTAAACATTGCGATGCATGTGAGTTTAGGGGAATTTTTAGTTGCCTATTCGCCCTAGCTGCTACTAACTTAATTATGGGTCTATTCCTTTCATAGCCCCCTCTTCGTCACTTGTGTCTGAATTGGATCTGGAATTGCTTTCCAGGGAAACGATGAACCAATCTACCCCATCATGGAGTATACATTCACGTTTCGTAGCCTCATCCAGTTCTCGTTGCACTATTAACACAAAACGCTTCCAGTTTTATGAAGTCACTTCCCTAATAGACTAAACGGTAAGCTTCTCAACCTCACGGAGTGTGAAATTCTTATTATGCCGTGCTAGATAACCCTTCACTTGACCCCATATCATTTCTATAGGATTGAAGTGGCAATGATATGGGGCAGCGTGATGATCTCATGGCCATGCTTTCTCGCCAGTTCATCCACGTGGTAGCCTACATGGGTTTAGGCTTGCACTGCTGTATAAGGTTGAGAAGGATATTAATTCTGAATGAAAGTGGAATGCGGCTTATACACTTGTAGCAGACATGAATGTACTTTTACATACCTTATGTCCTTGTTTCATTTTTTGGGCGATATTACGTATTGAAATTAGGAACCCTAATTAAAACTTACTACTGAAGTTCATATATGTGCTAAAGTACGTAAATATGTGTTTTTATTTTTTGCTATTTTAAAAACAGCTGCCATGCTTCGATAGCACTTGATCTCGTTTAACCGTCATCAAGGCTCACTCTAGCAACACGCACCGAGGCACACATGTGAGATACAAAATCACTATTGATAAAAAGAAGTGGGATGCAAAATCACTGTTGATAAAAAGAAAGAATCATCGGGACACGTTAGGCAGTAACCATTGCCAAAACTCATTGATCTGGGGGCGTTAGGCTGTAACCATTGTCAAAAACCATTGGATTGGACAAAGTGAAGGTAAGAATGGTCGGGTGTAGGTGCAGCCTTGGCCGCGCGCTGTTAGCGGGGCATGGTTGACACAAAATCATTGATCTGGGTGCGTTAGGCTGTAACCTTTGTCAAAACCACAGTTGTGCGGAAAAAAATACACATACTTATTACAGGAGAGCGATATACTGCATAGTTATTACAGAGCAGATAACAAAAAACACTCATTTCAGCCGTACAGAGATGCAAAATATCGCACACACTAGCGAACGAATGATGCCCACTAGAGACTGAATTGGGCACTTTTTTGTTTCACATTGTACCGTAAGGGCGAGGTTGGCAGTACTGTTATGGTACTTTTTTGAAGATTGATTTGAACAATGCCCCTCACTGCTGTAATTTTCGCTATATTTGGAATGGCTGGGTGGGTCACAGACGGCGGAGGAGGAAACATCTATTAAAACATTGCTTACTGATTTATTTCTCATCCTTTTATAAGGTATTTTGGCTAATTCATGTATTATATAGAATGTTATCGCTCGTTCTATGTTCATTCAGCACTACCGAGAAGGATTCCTTTTGTCCGAGAGCTGTCGCATGGTAGGCTACACGATGGCGGTCGAGCCATTCCAACATTCGCGGCTTCGTACTTGAAGTTGTTGGAGCTTATTCTATCTGTACTGTGTGGTACGAAGCATTGTCCATTACAATAACACTGTGTTCAGGGATGTTGGGTAACAATTGTTCCTGGAACCATTTTAAAAACTAGTTGTCGTCCATGTCTTCATGGTAATCACCAGTTCTTTTCGACCTAAAGAGCAAAAGTGTATTATTAACAAAGCCGTTTGATAGCCCGGCATGTAGAATAATAAATCGACCCCCTCTGCCTGACGGCCCTTCCTTGTCCCCTGAACTGAGTTGTCACTCCAACCTTTAGACACTGTGTGACCAGCATTGACCCACATTTCACCTAACCACAAAATATCCATAACATTTTTGCCCTATTAACTTAAGTTTTGAATTTTCCAGTAGCCTATTTTCACCCAAATTTCACCTAATTTTGTAGGTTCTTTAAAGTGAGCATAATTAAGGGAATTCTAAACTTTGGAGCTATTTGGTTCAGTCATTTAGAAATTATAACATTTTATGTAATAAATATGCAAATTTTGAAAATGTCCCAGGTACATCAAATTTAAAGTTATCAATCTAAAACTTGTATGAAATGATCATCAATGGTCTACAAATAAAAATTGGTATTACTTTTAAAATCAGTGCAAATGGTTTATTATTAAAATGTTTTTTTCTTAGAATGACCTGTTGTTCTCTTAAAATATGTCATTTTTTTTTTTCAAATTTGAACCTAAATATTTCTGAAAGTTATTAATATTTTTCAAAATGGATTCCACACATTATTAAGACCACAAAATTGTATGTGCAAACCAAGTTTGAAGGTAATGGGATCAAAACGCAGGCAACTGGAACATTTAAAATGCTGAAAAATACAGTATTGAGAAAAAGCTAACTTTATTAAAAAATACAGTATTTTAGTGGAATTTCCTGCATCAAGACTTCCCTGAGTTTACAAATCACTTTTCCCACACTTCAGAGGTAACTTATTACTAAACCCATCTTTCTCCCTGATGTTGACACGAAGATTTACTGCCACATTCACAACACAGGTCTGTAAACAAATTTTGGAGGGCACCCATATATGAATGAGAATGTGCTTGTCATTAACACTAGGTCTAACAGTATTCTCCTCACTAAAATAGGCCTATTCCAGTTTTCTGACACTGGCAGAAGAAATAGTTGCAGCTGTTGAACTTGCATTACTTAACTTCACATTCAAAATAGCACTATTCCATTTCTTTGTTTCACGGACTTTCGGTTTACGCCATCGACTAGATACTGAATACATCTATTAAACTGCACACAAATCTCTAAAATACCATTAACTTACACAAGTTCCACCACTCACAGTAAACCAATAAAAATATAATTCTTGCGAATAAACTTCACTAAAGCCACTGACCATCAAAATAAACAAAGAGGCATGGTTCCACCATGTATCCAAAATGGCCTATACTTTACTACAAACCAAAATACTTCTGTTCGATGTTAAATATGTGCATGTGTATAGTGATGATATTCTTTTAGTGAATGCCATACAGCTAAAAATTATATGGGATAAGAAAATAACATGTACGGTAAGAAAAGTTTCACACTTGACAAACATTGCCTAGGCTACTCATAACTGATAAATTTACCAACAGATGGCACCATAAGCTTGTATTCAGATGATTGGCTTGATAATCTTGGCCAAGAGTATGAAATTACAACAAAATTGAGGGGTTTTTGGTTCTAGGAAGTAGGCGTTGCCCATTTCAAGATCTAAGCACGTGTTCTTTAAAAGCCCCCGTAAGGTATTTAAAAATGGCCGTACATAAAAAACAAATGTATATTTAAGTGCCCCAAGTGATAAGGTAACTTCTAGGACATGAAACCAGATTTTGGTTTTTTGTTTGTAATTTTTGGCCTACAACTCAGTAGGGTCTCCCCATTTCATGTAGGAACTGACACCTCAAAGCCACAATATCTGGCCTCTCCATGATCACCTTCCCCCCGTTAATTTTCTCATATTTAAATCCCAGATCGTGTAACACTTTCAGTGAAGAAAGGCTTCCTTGAAATAATTGTGCCTCTCTGAGCAAAAACAAGAAGTTTGCGACATGTTGGAATTTCTTTCCTAAAATAATAGCTATAAATATGCCGTCTAACAGCATCTTGTTGAAAGCCATCTAAATTAGTGACCACCCCTTCTCTATGCCTCTTCTTCCCTGGAGTTGATAGTTTAGACGGGCCAGCATCATCAGACAGGAACTTCCCTTCCGTCACTCGGTATGCAGTGATTTCACTCACACCAAGAGTCATGGCAGTTCTTTTCCTCACCTGAACAAATGGAATCAGAGGTTCCTCCCGTAAGCGCATACTTTCCTCTTCTTCCTCCATAAAATTCCTCACCGCACATACCATCTCCTTTACTTGGCTATGGAGAGTCACACCACGACCTGAAGTTGTTCTGTCGCAGAGAATGGATCCTGGGCCTTCCGCGAGCATGTACCGATGCCTTTTTACACAATGAAAATAGACACGATGATGAAAATAAAAGAAATAAACTCAAAATCTGTATATACACACGCTTCCAACAAAAACAGAACGATAACGCTTACTGTAGCCTATGACAGAATAAGCAAATGCACTTCAATATATACACGGGATATTACTAATGGCAGTGACGAGTTAGTTCACAGTAGAACACTGCGTCAAACCATGTGCTCACTGCTGTGTCGGCATTCATTGCAACACTGCTCGCTGTTGCTATGGACACCGTTACCCCTCTTGTCTCCACTCCTCACCTCACCATTCAAGCGGATGGCAGCTTGCACCGTTCATCTTTTGTAAATCAGAGTATAACACATAGAATTGAACATGTATGCAGCGTTTAAACCCTAAGTGTTGTCCACGTTGTCATGGATGATGCCATTTTGTGTCTAGGGGAATTTTGTAAGTGTAAATTCCATTACATGTCCACATTAAAGCTATTGACACAAGTTGGCAGGCTTGTTTTGTTGAGATAAATTAGAGATGAAAATAGTACAAGAGTTAATACATCGTTGCCAAGGCTGCAAGATACCAATGTAATTGATAGTGATTTTGTGCTACATAAGGAAACAGTAGCCAGGCAGCTGGAAGCAAGTTAGACATGTCCAGTCCTCAAATTGTGTTCATGCATCTTTGTAACGATGAATTTGTAACCCACTAAGCTCCAGTGAGATTGAGAAATGGTGTCAGAAAAATTTAAAATCCTGAAGAGATCATGAATCATCAGCAGGGTATAATGGCTGTAGGCCCTATGTGCAGTGCAGGATTTTTTGAGAATATTAATAGCTGGAGGATATTAGATCCTAATAATCTCCAGTAATATATCCAAGATCAGCAAGATATCACCTTTATAGCCTACTTGGTGAAACCTGCAAACTACATTTTCTACATTCTAGGATTCTTCCAGACAATGTGTTAATGTGCTTGAGATGCTTATATTTATAACCAATGTCCTAAATAAAATAATGTCTGTAATACATTTTGTGTGTGCTTATTATAATTAAGTGTAAACATTACTGTGTCATTGGATGAAGATTACTTGCAATTTGCTAGTGTTCTTGAAGATATGGGCATAGTTTTGTACTCCAGGGCCCTACCAAACACCACATCCAGAATTCTCTGTTAAAGCTCTAGATTTACCCATTTCAAACCGATTTACCCAGTGTGTAGTACTGTTAACTGCTTATTTTCCATGTGGCCTGCAAGGATGCCCATGTTCTTTTTCAGGGGGAATGGATGTGGTGAGGAGTATATGATATTTCTGGGAGGAAGGGGTAGGGGGGGACTGGGTATGTTATAAAATTCTTCATCCCCAGACCACCAGGGTGAAACAAAAAATAAGAAAAAATAATTAAAAGTTGAGGAATGCTTTTATTTGAATAATTTGAAGGGTCTCGTTTGACATTTGGCGGAGATCTTGGACATCTTATTGGGAGGGAGATACCATGTCCGTGTAGCCAGCATAGATCCAAATTACAATGGCAAGTATAGTCTTTCTTTAATTTTAATAAATGGAACAGTTCCACCTACATGGAGTAGGGGTAAGTAAAGTGGCTTCTTGTCCAGGTGACCTGCTTTGCGAAGGAGTATTTGAAACCTGATATAGGATTTATTCTTCAAAGCTTCGCACAAACGCTCTTGATAGAATGATTTGAATCCTACTCCTTGCATCCTGGAAGTGTCTTCCCAACTCAACTGTAAATAAAAGCTAACTGAAAACCACTACCACATCCTTTTCTATTACAAGTACAGTACACACATAAGTGCATGGGGCTGATATCCACGACATTTCAATCCACTGAATTAACTCACAATGAATAAGTTTCCAAGGTCCTTCATTTGTAGTAATATACTTCGTTATAAAAATCTTGAGCCCATAAAACCGTAAATTTGACCTAAGCCTAACTGGGAATGGGAGAGAACCGTTAAACATGTCCAACATGAAGGTAGCTGCCACAAGAAGTAAACCTGCCACTGTAGGAGATTGGTGTCAGATAAAAGGCTCTCTGCCAAAGGAGGTAAGTATAATCTCAGCAATTCATATATGTATCTGAAGTAGTCCTATGCATTAAATTTTTGTTGTTGAAAAAGATTGTCTTATGGTAGGCCTACTCAAAAAAGCAAAATGCTAAAAACCACGAGTGTGGGCTCAAATTTCTTATATTCGTTTTTATTATTTTGGGGCATGAATGACTCTTCCCTTGCAATAAATGAAGCACTGGGTACTTTCTCCTAATGCAATGCTTGGTTATTTCTTCTTTTTTTTTTTTTTTTTTTTTTTTTTTTGTATTCCAGCTGCTTTTAAAGTTAAACTTACATGTAAACTGGTATATATGGAAACAACTTATTGATGAACGAAGATAAGAGGATAATATGTACAGTTGTGTATATCTGCATAAACTGGAACATCCATTCAAAGTTTGTATTACACTGCTTAATATTCTACTGCTCTAAGGTTTTGAGCTAGTGATAGGGGTGGATTTCTTCCACAGCTATTAACTTTATTTTTGAGTATCCTTAAATTCACACTAACAAATTTACTCGGCTATTGGTAGGCTTCTATAGATGAGAATACCTTGGTGCAATCAATGCGGCGAGGCGAGCGAGCGACACCACTCCTCTGACGTCACAGATCCGCGCCATGGCCTGTCTTTCTCGTCGGCCACGCTTCAAGCAGTGTGACGTGTCGACACGAAGGGCAAGCCTATCAGTTCCTGTGACGTCAGGGGAGAGCAATGTAATACCATGTTGCCTGTGCGTATGGACCTGGAAGGGTCAATCCGCTGTAGCAGGGGGATGACAGTTCATAGGGAGCGCGTGGGTCGCGGCAAAGCTCCGCTATAGATGTTCTGCCAACCAATGAAGAATTAATTTTAGCACTACGGTTCCGTAGTTGGCACTCATGAACGCTGACATCAAACCGACTGGCAGAAGCGGGAATAGTCTGTTTTGATTGATTTTCTTTGTGGTGTTGTTGGTTGTTTCGATTTGTTCGGTATTTTGATAATTTATTTGAATTGAATTGCGAGTCAATCATGCCACTGCAAGCGAGGAAAAATTGCCAAGCACCGGGATGTAAGAATTATAATGATAGTAAGAACAATACGGCAATTTTCTTCTTCCTGGTGTTGACCATGTGTAAAACTAGTGGGCAATATGGACTACTCTCGAATAAAAATATAGAGAGAATAAATGTGTGCATTTCATCTCTTGTTTGTTTTCTTACCCATTCTCCTTTGCATTGCAATAACATTTGTGGTTTAGGGCTACGGAAAGGGGTGGGTGGCAGCCGGCATGCTAGGCAAAAAGTGAGGTTATGGCAATATAGTGTGCATTTGGACAGTTTTCTTTATATTCATCGAATATCCCAACAATTCTGTAGAGTAGGAGAGCAATGTTTAATTAGCCTAAAGGTGAATTAAGCTCTAGAACGGCATAACTGTGTCCTTCGTGACAAATCTATTGCCAACATTGATAAATATCAAAATGTATTATTTTCCTATCTGGACGTATATTTCAGCGCCTAGTGAAAAGCGCAGTTATGTTTGTGTTATTTTCATCAGTAATCAATAACTCATCGCACAACATGCTGTTCAATTACGTGTAATAAAGGCTACTTTCATATGGCTTTTTACTTTTTATGTTGCCAGACTTGCCGGAGCAGTACATAGCCTCAGGCGGTGCTCTCTCTCGGAAATTCTAAAACCAAAAGTGACGAATCTCTTATACTTACATGATCCTTGCGCTGTAGAGCTCTCGATGCGAACAGGTTGTATGCACTTGGTGTACGGATATTAGGTGTGTTCGGTTCGACATAGTGTGCGCACAATTCTTTTCTATAATGAAACTGGCTAAGTCCAAATCTCGAAGTACCTAACATGCAACCTTCATCCCAGAGGATCACAACTAGTGGGACGTGGGTTGGCGACCACGGAGCCCCAGCTGAGTCCGGCATTGCTTCCACTTACTTGTGCCGGGCTCCTCTCCGTCTTCTTTCCTGTCGACCATACGAAATATTTAGACGGTTCTCAATATCTAGTTACCTATTACAGCAATCTAACTGAAATGATGTAAGTTCATAGAGGCTATGAACATAAGTTCACCTATGGGACTTTCAATAACCTGGTGAGCACAAATTCAACATGGCGGCGACGCGAATTATAAATATTTAAATGGACGTTTCTCGCGTTTTAACCATCAAGGCGCAGTGGAACTTGGTACGGTAATTCCTTTTACAAATTTTAATCCACTGTCATCTAATATATTTCAATTGTTTTCATAACTACAAGATGGCAGCTGTGCGAAATTTTAAAATCTTTATTTTATTTCTTGTGTCCTAATCGTGCGATTGAAGTTTGAATACTATAACCTACCTACACAATAATCTTAATGTAACAGTACATAACTACATAATTATATCAAGATCCAACACGGTGACCATCCGAAATATTTAGACGGTTCTCAATATCTACGAATTTATTACTGCAATCAAGCTGAAATTTTGTATTTTGATAGAGGTAATTAACTTAAATAGGATATATGAAAATAGGCTAAATAATTCTTCACGTAACTACTTTGTGTAATACAGGGTCATTATCTACAGTATGTGCGCCCCGATAAACATGGAGGCTAAACCGGCTTTGACTGGCGCAGATCGCGGGCGCACGTACACGGTTCAGCCGGTGGTTGGCGCGCACTTTTTACTTTTACAAAATATGTTCAATAATGTGTACTTACAGTGCTCTTGTAACACACACCTGACATCTTCTGATCAAAGAATGTCTGTCAACTCTTTTATTATTTACGGAGCCTGTTTCCTTGAATCGTTTAGCGAGCCTCCTAATTGTACTGGCATTAGGCACAGGTCTTCCTGGAAACTGGATTCGAAATTTCCGTCCATTTTCATAACAAGACTTTCTGCTTTTCATATACGAATTATGGATATACAGACGTCTAGGCATGATCAACAATCACAGTAATCACAACACTCACTAAACGTGCAACACTAACGTCTAAGCTTTGCAGATACACGTCCATATGAATGACAAAACACGATATGAGTCAGCGGAGCTCGCCAACCACCGGTTTTTCATTTGAACGATCCTTTGCAAGTTTCTTTTTATTTTTAAGTAGGCTACCTTCTGATAACATTCACTACAATTCTCATCATAATTGTAATATGTGAACAATTCTTGTTTTATCAAACAAATGGAGCTTCTGTTTCTATCATCTCTCCATGACTCCCCATTAACAGCATTGGAGGGGAAAATGTTGAGTATTAACTTCACAAGGACTAAGATATTCCTTAATGTTGTTGCCCCTAATAAATCTATAAGATGTACCCATCTGTCTGACACAGACATAGAAATCATTCTCTCTTTCAAACTTGCGTTAAAATCCCTCATTATGTCTTCCTTTGGAGGGGAAGTAAAGCCGGCGGGCTCATGTCATATATTTATGGCATGTAAAAGAACCTTCCACTAACTAAACTTGTTGGAAGCAAAATTTGTAGGTTACGTTTGATTAATGCTCTTATGTTCCAACGTTCGTCACCAGGCACTGGTTGCGATGGCATCTAGTAGTAGCCAAATTCACAGCTAGGTGTCCTGGACGGTAGCATTTGGTGGCGAAAGTAGGAACTACTTGAAATCATCGTCTGCAGTCCTTACTTGAATTAAAAACAAATAATATAATATAGTATGGCATCGGATGCCGGGTGCATGCTATCACCAGAAAACAAGCTACGAGTAGATATTACAATCAATTCTGAATCGGGACGTTTGGAAGTTGGTGTGAAATTGAATATATTGTATTATGAAATTAACCAAAAGCGGAATATTTGGCGTTCCGTTAAATATTAAAACGGAACGCGGAACAAAACAAGAATAAGCGAAATTGTTCCGTGTAAAACTGGAGTGTGTGCTAGTTGGACTGGAATGCCAGGTCTGCTAAGAGCATCCTGCGCCATCACGAGTGACAAAAAGAACAGTCGAATTAAGCGTTAATAGCAGGAACCCACGTGAGTGAGTTTGCGAACCTCAGACAAGACCTTTCTTCTATAGGTCATCGCTGCCAACATCTTGAAGCGCGCACAACGTCCGAGTGGTCTGGAATGTGACATGCATGGCCTTCTAGATCATTGCTGCTCGCTATCGACACATAGTTCATGGAGTAATGTTTTGTAAAACACAAATATTGGAATGCATGATGATGAAGACGATAATTGTTGTTTTAAGGGGCCTAACATCTAGGTTATCGGCCCCTAATGGTTTGGGTGATAGTGAAAGATGGGATGAGAATGAGAACTATAACTAATACTAACTACAGACTTACAAACTAGAAGAAGAAATGGTAAACAAATAAAGGGTAAGGCAAATACAGGACAGGAAGAAAAGAAATGCCCTCAACCCTCGAAGGATTGAGGGACTTGGAAGGAAGGAGAGCCATGAAAGGCAGATGGGAATGGGGGAAAGAGGAGAGAGTCCACCCCAAAGTCAGTGGAAAAAGAGAAAGAAACGGACCCAGCTTAGGAATCCCTCAGGGTCGCCAACTCCCGAACTCACCAGCCGTGAGCCCCTGAGGGTGTAGCAATATCCAGGGTGCACCAGAAGTGGTGGGGCTACACACACCCTGCCTCCTTGAGGGCCTTGAGCAGAAGGTAGGAGATAACATGAAAAGAAAAAGAAGGCTGACCCCCCACAGAAGGAGGGTATCAGGAAAGATGAGACAACGGCCAATTAAGGCGGGAAAGGAAGATACTCCCTAGGCCTCGGATACCCTAATACCGTCGGGGTCGGAAGAGAACAAGAGTTGACCAAGAGAGGTCGACATGAAAAAAGACGGAGAGGAGCCCGGCACAAGTAAGTGGAAGCTATGCCGGACTCAGCTGGGGCCCCGTGGTCGCCAAACCACGTCCCACTAGATGTGAGTCCCTGGGGGATATTGGAATGCAGCCGAAAGAAATCAGAAACACCTATGAACAGCTAAAGGAAGTAGGAAAATTTAAGTTACTTAGGAAGCAAAATAACCAGTGATGGACGAAGCAAAGAGGATATAAAAAGTAGGCTAGCACAGGCAAGGAAAGCATTTCTACAGAAAAACAATCTGTTGACATCGCATATAGATTTAGGTATTGGGAAGTCATTTTTGAGAGTCTTTGTCTGGAGCGTGGCGCTCTATGGAAGGGAAACTTGGACTGTTGGTGCAGCAGAAAAGATGAGAATTAAAGCGTTTGAAATGTGGTGTTACAGGAGAATGATGATGATCAGATGGGTAGATAGGGTTACGAGTGAAGAGGTATTAAGACGGTTGGGAGAGGAGACATGTTTCTGGCGACTGCTAATGAAGAGAAGAGATAGGTTGGTAGGACACATACTAAGACACCCAGGAATAGCAAGCTTAGTTATGGAAGGAAGAGCCGAGGACAAGAACTGTAGGGGTAGACCAAGGTTAGAATATGTTAAAAAGATTGTACGGTGTGGTAGCTAAGTAGAGATCAAGCGATTAGCTAAGGACAGGGAGGCATGGAGTGCTGCATCGAACTAGTCAAAAGACCGACAACTCAAACAACAATATTTTGTAGTATTTGGGCTGAGAGTTTGCGTGGATAACCTTAGCTACAAGTGCAAGCAGACTTAGTTTCCACCCATTCAAAGTGGAGGCGCCTTGCCTCTTGGGTAGATTATTGGCTGAGGAATAACCTAACCACCAAGGGAAGATGATAAATAAAAGGAGGTGGGTTTCGGACTGGAGAAAAAGGATAGAAAAATAGGAAGAGAGTCCCACAAAAGTTATGAATTTAACTTTAAATGCACTCAGAGGCGGTTGCCACCGCAAATCCGCTCTCTGATACCTAAAGTGGGTAAGGACCTGGTCGAAGCTGACGGGAACCGCAGCTAAGACTTGGGCGGTTTGCCAGAGAAAGGCTTCAGGGTATTCCCTCTCAAGCATGCATAAGACTACTATGGGGAAGGGTGATAGTCTGGCAAGACAAATAGTAACAGATTTATTCTGTATTAACGATGGTATGAACTGAGGAAGAGTTAGGAAAGCCAGGAGCTTGCCTAACTGTAGTATTTGCGAAATGATAAATCCAAAAACAAATATTTAATTTATTTAACAAGGCAAAAGAAGTTGATAACTTTAACAAATATATTTTCAATTTGGTTAACAATTTTGGGGTCACAGACCTCAGAAAGCATTAAACGTTTGCGCCAGGCAATTAACAATTTATGAGATTTCGAACCTTATATATTTTCTAAAATCTTTGTAAGATTAATTTAACAATAAATAGAGTACAAGGTGTGTACTTTAAGAAATTCCTGAGAGAATATTCTAGAGAGAGTGACAACTTCGAAAATAACAATAAGAAAAACATGAAGAATAAGATAGAAGTTCCTACAACTTCTTATATTTAAGCTGAATTACTGTGGGTTATTATACAAATAAGGGCAGGTCACTTACTGTGAAACCTGAAGAGAAAATCAAAAGGAAGGTTCTCGACCTCCTATGTTTAAGTAGGAATCACAAGCCAAATGGGGCAGTTTCCATTTCGTGAGACCTAGAAATAACTCACTCAAGAGTTGAAAGAATTGCTTTCCCTGATTATAAGGTAGAAACAATGTAAGCTTGAACCGTGTATAAAACACGTAGTTATGCAGAAATTAATTAATGATAAACAAGCAAGATGGAAGGGCACTTCGTTAGAGTGACACCTTATTGGAAATGATCCAGATTTACAATTTTATTAATATGGTTTGTTAGTAGAAGGTTTAGGAAAGATCAATTGGGATTGAGGATAAATGTTCATGGCCTTATTTAATGTAAACGGACGATCGCGACGCGGTAGAAAAGTTGGACAAGCACTAGTTTTCACTATAGTCTGTTAAATAGATGAAAAGTTTACTGTAGAAACACGAAAGTTTATGGGAAATAAAGTTATTGCAATGATGAAAATAACTGGTTGCACTAGGTAGGCGAGAGTCTATTTCTTGAGAAGGTTGTCAATTACAATTAAATGAGCCATAGAACATTCCAACGGTGGAAGAAAATTCGCTATTGCAGTAATTTATAAGGAAGATTCCTCATTTTAAATAGTATTCTCACAAGTGAGTGAAAAATACATGACGGCAAGACTTGTAGATAGAGTGCAGAATTTGGAAGGTTCCAGAACAGTCCTAATAGAAGAATGGGGCCAAAGTTAATCCAGCGGTGGAACTAGCTTGGTAATTTATAGACAGCGGGTATTAGATAATATCCCACGTGGTGAGAAGATTTCTCATTTAATTAGCTTAAGAAAAGCTACTTTCTATTAAGGTTGGCTTAGACAGACAAAAGCTCAACATGGCAAATCCCGCGAAGAATGATTTTTGCCCCAAATAAGTAATCTCACGCTGTCTATAAAATATCGTTAAAAGCATGTAGAAGTTAAAACCGATGAAGATGAAGTTAAAACTTGAAGTAGGTACTTATCTTTGTTGCATGGCGAAGGTGAAGTTCCCTTTCACAGATACTTAATGTGCCAACATGGCGTAGAATGTAGAGAGTGTCTCTTGGTTTGAGGAGACTGGCTCTAGTTGAGCCTTGACTGACCGAGTCAACTGCCGACTTACAAGTGAGACTTGCTCAGCGAAGCGCGGAGGGACCAAGGAAGGGAAAGAGTGGGGGTAGGAGACAAAAGGAATACATACCAGAATAGACAACTTATCAAAAATAAATGTTCTTCTTGATGAATGGTCTTCAAAGAGTTGATAGCAGGCGATACTAGCACAGCATGGTGAGTGAAAAAGTAAACGAAGTTCTCTTGCTCATGGAGATAATAGCTGGCGATGGCAACGAGATCTGGTGGCCAGATGGAAAAGGAAGTCCTCTTGCACCAGGAAGAATTGAGGAGCTTCAGAGATTCGCTGCTAGATGACCCTAGGTGGGTCATGGAAGATATATATCTAGAACAGACTCACAATGACATAAGAGGCATGACCATCAAAGAGAAAATAGAAGATCGCTGTTGGTGTTTGATAAAGAGGAAGGAATGTACAAGCAAAGAGCATTAAACTTTATATTCTCTCGTACCGTGTATTCCAAGAATACACCACCTCTCACCTACGCCGACCGGGCTCGATTCCTGGCCAATGCCAGTAAGGTTTTACAAGTGAATTATCACGTGCTGTGCTTCGGATTGCACGTAAAAATGGCGTTCCGTTGTTTGTAAACGCAACATTAACGGTCACGTGAAATTACAACCTCCTTTTTCTCGAAGCGTGTTCAACGACAAATGCCCGATACCTCGTTACCATAGCAACAAGTGCACTCACCAGCTGAAATGTCCGACACCTCGTTACCGTGACAACAAGTGCACTCACCAGCTGAAATGTCCGACACCACGTTACCGTGACAACAAGTGCACTCACTAGCTGAAATGTCCGGCACCTCGTTACCATGGCAACAAGTGCACTCACCAGCTGAAATGTCCGACACCTCGTTACCATGGCAACAAGTGCACTCACCAGCTGAAATGTCCGACACCTCGTTACCATGGCAACAAGTGCACTCACTAGCTGAAATGTCCGACACCTCGTTAACATGGCAACAAGTGCACTCACTAGCTGAAATGTCCGACACCTCGTTACCATGGCAACAAGTGCACTCACTAGCTGAAATGTCCGGCACCTCGTTACCATGGCAACAAGTGCACTCACTAGCTGAAATGTCCGGCACCTCGTTACCATGGCAACAAGTGCACTCACCAGCTGAAATGTCCGGCACCTCGTTACCATGGCAACAAGTGCACTCACTAGCTGAAATGTCCGGCACCTCGTTACCATGGCAACAAGTGCACTCACCAGCTGAAATGTCCGACACCTCGTTGACATGGCAACAAGTGCACTCACTAGCTGAAATGTCCGGCACCTCGTTACCATGGCAACAAGTGCACTCACTAGCTGAAATGTCCGACACCTCGTTACCATGGCAACAAGTGCACTCACCAGCTGAAATGTCCGACACCTCGTTACCATGGCAACAAGTGCACTCACTAGCTGAAATGTCCGGCACCTCGTTACCATGGCAACAAGTGCACTCACTAGCTGAAATGCCCGGCACCTCGTTACCATGGCAACAAGTGCACTCACTAGCTGAAATGTCCGGCACCTCGTTACCATGGCAACAAGTGCACTCACTAGCTGAAATGTCCGACACCTCGTTACCATGGCAACAAGTGCACTCACTAGCTGAAATGTCCGGCACCTCGTTACCATGGCAACAAGTGCACTCACCAGCTGAAATGTCCGACACCTCGTTAACATGGCAACAAGTGCACTCACTAGCTGAAATGTCCGGCACCTCGTTACCATGGCAACAAGTGCACTCACTAGCTGAAATGTCCGGCACCTCGTTACCATGGCAACAAGTGCACTCACTAGCTGAAATGTCCGACACCTCGTTACCATGGCAACAAGTGCACTCACTAGCTGAAATGTCCGGCACCTCGTTACCATGGCAACAAGTGCACTCACCAGCTGAAATGTCCGACACCTCGTTAACATGGCAACAAGTGCACTCACTAGCTGAAATGTCCGGCACCTCGTTACCATGGCAACAAGTGCACTCACCAGCTGAAATGTCCGGCACCTCGTTACCATGGCAACAAGTGCACTCACTAGCTGAAATGTCCGGCACCTCGTTACCATGGCAACAAGTGCACTCACTAGCTGAAATGTCCGGCACCTCGTTACCATGGCAACAAGTGCACTCACTAGCTGAAATGTCCGGCACCTCGTTACCATGGCAACAAGTGCACTCACTAGCTGAAATGTCCGGCACCTCGTTACCATGGCAACAAGTGCACTCACTAGCTGAAATGTCCGGCACCTCGTTATCATGGCAACAAGTGCACTCACCAGCTGAAATGTCCGGCACCTCGTTACCATGGCAACAAGTGCACTCACTAGCTGAAATGTCCGACACCTCGTCATATCCTTGATGTTTCTGCTACACCATATTATGTTTTCTCAAGAGGTGGAACATCTGCCACTGTGGGGCGGATACGACGAACTTTTTGTTGGAGGAGCCATTCATGCCCGTGTGCTTGGGTCTGTGTATTTGTAATGCAGGTTAGAATTGGGAAGGAGACTGTTGTGGCCTCACGTGAGGAATCATTTGCCGTGAGTAGAAGTGGGTAACCACGGAGAAACCAATTCGACGATAGATGAGGTGGGAATCGAACCCATTTCTTCACATTATTTCCTCACGAGGCTGAGTGTACTAGAATTTAATTTCTTGGCAGAGCTGGGAATCGAACCATAAGCTCACAGAAAGTGGCCTGCTATTAATAACTTTCAGCTAACATACTAGAAGAAATACAAAAATGAACTAAACTTACCGTCGCCTCCGTAGCGTAGCGGTCAGCGTGCTTCGCTACCACCCCCGGAGGTCCTGGGTTCGATTCCCGGTTCTGCCACGAACTTTGAAAAGTGGTATGAGGACTGGAACGGGGTCTTCTCAGCCTCGAGTGGTCCAAATGAGTAGTGGGGATTCGATTCCCACCTCAGCCATCCTCGAAGTGGTTTTCCGTAGTTTCCCACTTCGTATTCGGGCAAATGCCGGGATGGTCCCTACCGTAAGGCCACGGCTGCCTCCTTCCCCCTTTCTTACCTATCCCTCCCACTCTTCCCCTCCCTTCCCATCCCTCATGAAGCCCCTGTTCGCTTTGCAGGCGAGGTCATCTGGGCGAGGTGCCGATCCCACCTCCACAGTTGTATCCCCCTGGCCAGATGTTCCGAGCTCCAGGACACTGCCTGTAGAGGCGGTAGTGGTGGGATCCCTCGCTGAGTCCGTGGGAAAAACTAACCTGGAGGGTAAAATCGACTAATAAAAATAAAAAGAACTTCCCAAATGTCATGTGATGCCGAACAGTGTGTAGGTGTTTGCATGGGAAACGCTATCTGAGGGTAATGCAATGGTTTGAACAAAAAACTGCGATGTAAATGGGGAAAAAACAATTTATTGTTTGCCACTGATGCGATCTCGATAGCAGATGGTGTCCTTGATGAGAGAGGCCGATATATATCTCGAGGTTCAGGTCAACGCATTCACAGGTGACACACTTCATGATTGTGTTCTTCGCATTCAGCAGAGGGATTTTCAATCAACTTCGCCATTCTAACCAAGCGTAAAGAACAGGCAGCGATATCAAAATGGCGTCTTCTCGTTCTCCTTGAATTAGAGCACCCCACAGGGGCTCACATTATAGTGGGATGTGGGTTGGTGACCATGGGATCCTACCCCGACGGTACTAAAGTATCTGAGGCCTCACTCGGAAGTGATTGGCTCAATCTCGGCAACGCTGTACAGCTTTCCCCGTATCGGCTACCTGCGGAACTACGTCATATTTTCCCGTACATATACAAACCAATATAAAATAAGTGAATTAATTTGCGTATTTCACAGTCTTTGATGTATAAGAATTACAACGCGACCAAGAACTACATTTTCCAACCACCCCGAGCTGAGAAAACGTTACCTTACAAAAATGATAACAACTTTCGTTCTTGAACACACAGAATTTTGAAATTAATAAACCAGTTATAAAACATTCCAATGTATATTGTGTTAAAATTTGTATTCGATCTGATGACGGGTTTGTGAGATAATAATTCTTAAATGTGACGCATGGTTGAAACACGCTTAAAAACAGGCATATTTTGTGTTACAACTGCGATAAAAACGATTAAAATATAAATTAAAAATTCCGAACCTACATGAGCTAACGTAAAATAGAACGACGAAAATGATGATGTTATTGGATTTTATTAGGTATATTGGTTACTTCACAAACAACCTTCAAACTCGAGTGCACATAATACTTTGGTCGACAGTAACTATGGAAGAAAGGGAACGACATTTTCCTCAATGTGTTTCTTAAATAAATTATGCTTTATATCATTTCAAATGACACATGCTACACGTGTTAGAAAGGCCCAGGAGGGCTTCGAGCGATTAACTTAGGCTTCCCGCGCGGGCACCTCTTTAAGGGTCACCCATTATTTGAATCTGATATCCTGCAAACCTCTTTAAGGGTCATCCTGTATTTGAATTGAATCTAACATACTGTACACCTCGTTAAGTGTCACCCTGTAGTTTGCTCTGACATCCTCCACACCTCTTTAGGAGTCACCCTGTATTCTTGTCTGGCATCTTGTATATGTCTTTAGGAGTCACCCTGTATTGCTGTCTGACATCTTGCACACTTCTTTAGGAGGCACCCTGTATTCTTATCTGACATCTTGCACACTTCTTTAGGAGGCACCCTGTATTCTTATCTGGCATCTTGTGCACGTCTTTAGGAGTCACCCTGTATTCTTCTCTGCAATCTTGTACACCTCTTTAGGAGGCACCCTGTATTATTCTCTGGCATCTTGTGCACCTCTTTAGGAGTCACCCTGTATTCCTCTCTGACATCTTGCACGCTTCTTTAGGAGTCACCCTGTATTCTTATCTGACATCGTGTGCACCTATTTAGGAGGCGCCCTGTATTCTTATCTGACATCGTGTGCACCTATTTAGGAGGCACCCTGTATTCCTGTCTGACATCGTGTGCACCTATTTAGGAGGCGCCCTGTATTCTTATCTGACATCGTGTGCACCTATTTAGGAGGCACCCTGTGTTCCTGTCTGACGTCACGCACTCGCCGTCTCCGTATCGCATAACGGCAGACCCCAGCAGTAAACTCAGACTCGGTGCATATGCACTGAACAACATGATGACGTCATACACGCCGTAACCGTAACGCATAACTTTAGACTCAAGCATAACGACGAAGTCGACAAGATCATTTGAAATGAGTTTTTTTTTTGTATTGCCAGTAGTATCGGATAACAAACTTGCGAATGCGGAAAAAGGTCGTGCGAAAGCGGATAACATTCTGTTTACCCGCGCAGGGCTCTAACTATAGCCTATTAGCCTACTTTTCACATTTTGCAAAAATGAGGAAAAGTAGACTTATGAGATCGATCCGGGAAAATGTGTGTCTGTCTGTCTGTGTGTGTGTCCCCCCCTATCAACTCCTAAACGGCTGCAGCAATCAAAACCAAATTTAGTATGAGTAAAGATGTGCACCGGAATATCTCACGTCCATATTTGAAAATGATGTCAGTGCTACCAACTGCTGAAAAAACGCACTAGAAATTTGAGCTCCATGTTGGATATCTTGCAAGGTATGCATGGGAGCTATTCCAAAATTGGCACACATGTAGATAAGACTATTTCAGTTTAATTTCCAGGAGGCCAACCATGACAGTGTTGCCAAAATAATTTTAAGCCTTCCGATAGGTCCAATGTTTAAATGCATATAACTTCTACACTATCAACTGGATTTTAACCGAATGTTGTATGTAATATCTGTACATAAACATATATGACTGAGCGTATTCTTAAGAGCCACCAGGGCTGCCAACTATTAATAATTGCTCTCTCTATTTATTTTATCCAAATACCTATATATCAGAAAGTATGCAAGCCAACAGCTTTAAACTATGCACACGTATATTCTGACATTTTAGATTAATTTGGAGTAACTTATACGTCAGTTCTACCAACATGATTATAAACCTGCTGATAGTACCAATTTTTAAATACATGTAACTTCTATACTATCAGTTGGATTTCAACCAAATTTCGTATGTGCTATGTCTACCATAACAGATATGACTATAAGTATTGTTAAGAGCCATCAGGGCTGCCAACTGTTAATAAATGCTGTCTATATTTTTTTTACCCTAATATCAATATATCAGAAAGTATGCAAGCCAACAGCTCTATACTTTGCACACGTATAGCACCTGACATTCTAGATTAATTTGGAGTAATTAATACAAGGCAGTGCTGCCAACATGATTCTATGCCTGCTGATATGTCCAATTTTAAAATACATCTAACTTCTATACTAACAAATGGATTTCATCCAACATTGGCACAACAAGATATCATAATAATTCAGATTATTTCTGACCAGCACACGCATGACATTGTTGGCAACATGCTTTTACGCGTGCTGATAGATCCAGTGTCTAACTGCATGTAACGTCCATTGGACTTCAACCAAATTTTGTATTCTGTACCTTAAGAGATGGAACTAAGAATATATTCAGTCACCTGGGCTGCCAACTGTAGTGCTCTATTAGGCTACATTATACCAGGTATATTTTGAACTAATTAGATATTTCGATATTACCAACTTAATTTCGTCATTATTCTAGATAGGTTCATATTCTGTAGAATAATCATTGGCATGAAAAGTAGGCTGTATAGTTCTTCACGGAACTTCTTGTTATATTTAGTTCATGAATAATAATTCGTAAAATCCAACGACTAGGCATGTAGCCTACTCTTCCGGTAATGAGCACAACAGCCCCGGTATAAACCTTGAGGCCATGGAAGCTAATCTACAGTATATATATTTATATACTGTAAAAAGCTCAAAATTTCTACAGAAAAGGAATCTGTTGACATCGATTATAGATTTAGGTATTAGGAAGTCATTTTTGAAAGTCTTTGTCTGGAGCGTGGCGCTCTATGGAAGTGAAACTTGGACTATTGGTACCGCAGAAAAGAGGATAATTGAAGCGTTTGAAATGTGGTGTTACAGGAGAATGATGAAGATCCGATGGGTAGATAGGGATACAAACGAAGGGGTATAAAGACGAGTGGGAGAGGAGAGATGTTTCTGGCGACTGCTGATGAATAGAAGAGATAGGTTGGTAGGACACATACTAAGACACCCAGGAATAGCAAAATTAGTTATAGAAGGAAGGGTCGAGGACAAGAACTGTAGGGGTAGACCAAGGTTAGAATATGTTAAACAGATTGCCTCGGATGTAGGGTGTGGTAGCTATGTAGAGATGAAACTATTACCTCAGGACAGGGAGGCATGGACAGCTGCATCAAACCAGTCAAAAGACTGAAGACTCAAACAACAACAACAACAATATTGGTTTGTTTGTCTGTTTGTATGTCTGTCTGTCTAGACCGTTTCATCGATCTGAACCAAAATTTGTATACTTACCCTTTGGAACCCTGCGGGCAACACTGTCCACTTGATATTTTGGAGAACCTTCTGCATTCCCTACATTTAGAACAACCGACAAGAGGAACTTGAAAACCTCGTTTTAAGGCCCTGGAACCATTCATGTCCGTAGTAGTGTAACTGTACGAATATTTTAATAAGTCTATTGTTGAATGTCAATGCGGGCTGCATCACGCCGCCCCTTCCCGTGTTCTGGTGCAGAATTGCAAAATTAGTTACATCTTGCGCTGCTTATAAATTGCAGTCACGGGGAGATTTCTTAGGCCCCTTAAAACAGTTATCATAATGAAAATATTATGCCTCTGTATAAGCACGATGGTGTTGGTGCAGTGCATTGAGGTTATGAAATGCAATAAGCTTCGGAGCTTTGAAATTTACTTTCATTTATTCCGATCCTTATCGTTGAGCGCTATGTGGCGATAAATAACCCTATTGCTACCTCAGGAGCTCGGGACAGCCGAAGTTTTCCTAAGTGCTCTGATTATTTTTCTATGGTGCTATGCGACAAATGACGACACTATTGGTCTCTACTTTTTTAACAGCCAATGAGATATATGCCCTAGGCAGTGTCTATAATTTCACTTACTCCTCTTTCTAATCATATTATTCAATTCATTTTTAAATCACACGTGTCAGTTCTGTAATTAGTAAATAGCCGTTTCCCTGTTCATTATTATCATTAGAGCCCGGATGTTGATGACATGTCATCTTTTTACTGAGCTGCCTAAAACAATGCTGAAGTACATAGAAACTCCGGACGGGTCATCCCGTCTTCAAATATGTCATTTTTAATTTGCATTTTTTCCTATTTTTCCATTTTAAGGGCATTTTTTAAGTTTAGTAGATTTTTTGGTTCTTATTTTGAAGAAATCGGCCGTTTGAGGTCATTTTTCCAATCTAGTCATGTCACAGCTTTATATGAGGGAGTAACGTCTCTCAGAATTAAGAAGAAGCTAGTAGCTGATACAAGATCATTTAAATTATTTAAATATTGATTCCATTTCCTTAATCAACCGGGTGGAAACTAGTCTTAGCAACAATCATGGCGAAATTGCTGCGGGTTTTGCATCAAAATTGAAAAAAGTGCTGGACTAAAACACCGGGTATAAAACATTCTGCAAAATCTGACATTTTTCTGGTGAAAACTACTGCATGGATGGGATTTAGCAGCAAACGACCTTCCTCACTTCAAGTACGCTCCAATCACATCAGTTGATGTTGAACGCAGCATTTCGAGATATAAAATCTTGTTGGCTGATAACCACAGATCATTTACATTTGACAACATGAGAATGACATTCGTAGTGCAGTGCAACTCAGACTAAAGTGAACATAAACCTTTTGTTAAGTGCTAGAAATCTATTTTGATTGACTTTTCAGTTTAAGCTTAGGATTTCATTTTTGAAATATTGGCGAGTTTATTAATGATCATTTTCTCCATTTTATTGTGCATTTTTCGAATTTTTAGGTGATTTATTAGAGTCATTGTTGAAAGTTTTAAGTGCATTTTTTTATACTTTTACGGCATCAACATCGAGGCCCTAATTATCATTATCATTACGGGAAAAAGACCTGGATGTTACGTCCATTATACTGTACTACTTATCACCCGCACTACCACCACCACAAAAAGTTATATTATATATTTCTTTTCTGTTAGTTTAATTATCATGTGCCAGTTCTGTAGTAGTATTCATTATCATCCATAAAACAAATAAATCCACCGGGCGAAGCCGGGCACTACTGCTAGTCTGCTATAAGGCGTGATCAAAAACTTTCCGTTTCCCGCCTGCCTTTCCTAGATCTCCATTCTTCCAAGTCCTTTAATTCTCATTTATGTTCGACGATGTCGAAATGTAAATAGGCTCTTATATGTCCGAAAACTGTATCATAATGAGGGTCATTATAGTACTATTCTTCATTATGATACTGTTTCTCCAGCCAATCAGAGCTCATTCACTGACCAATTAGGTAAGGATAGCATCGCGCATGCGCTCAAAATCCAACATGTCGGACATGAATTACATGATTTGAAAGTTCAAATTGGATATCGGATCAACCATTGTAGTTACAATCCCAAACACAAAGACTAAATCAGCACGGACCTTTACGGTAACAAGGAAATACTATGAAATATGCAGGAAGTTAGCAACACAGCATCCTTCTATATAAATTACCGACGTCGAAAGTGCACTGTCCCATATGTTCGCGTAAATAAACTGGCGAATATGAGACAAGAAATAGCACTGTACATTAATATCACCAACCCCAATTTCTGCACAGCGCATTGCTTTCAAACGACTTCGGTGACAATATTAGTGAATGCTAGTTCTGATCGGCACTAGACATCATGCAGGCTGTAAACAATAGCATTGCCAAGCGAAGTAAATGGTCTCTGCTTTCGAAATTCTTTGACCCACGCATGCGCTCTGTTCAGTCAGCAAACCACCCAGCGCGCTCTGTTCACTAACTGAAGTTACTGAATCCCACAGATATTTATGAATATTTATGTTAAAACATTTATAATGATGTTATAATTATCGTCGAACATAAACAGTCGTATGCAACTCGCCTATAATGGTAATTAAGACACTCGTATGGATGCCACCGCAACCAGCTACTCGCAACAAACGTTGGAACGTCCCCTCCGACGGAAAGCATACTGAGGGATTTTTTGCGCTCATAGAAAATCCGACAACTTCGGCCGGCTTTGAACCCGCGACCTTATGCATAGAAGTTCAGCATGCTACCAGTACGTCACCGAAGCCGCTTCCCACAGATTAAGTTGGAAAACTGAATGTGATCTCGTGCAATAGCGTTGTCATGGCAACGTCTGATGGCTCATCCCTCATCAAATTATTCGAGTTGTCATGGCAACCTCTGATGGCTCATCCCTCATCAAATTATTAGAGTTGTCATGGCAACCTCTGATGGCACTTGGCATTTTCTTCTAATTCCGAAATCATTTTGCTCATCCCTTGGCGTAATGGTGGGTAATATAAAAAATTCTTTCAGCCAAAAGTTTTAGTTAATTATTAGGGGAATATTGTCCATTTTGTACGGTTTTGATATTGTGCCTATTAAGAGAGATATGATTAATGTTTCCCGAAAAACCCACTTTTTTCCACTCCCTTTGGTCAATGGTTGGTGCTATCAAAAAACTTTTCAAACATAAAATTTTGGCACATATCCGACACATATTATGAACTTTAAATGGATTCGATATTTCACGTATTAAGAGAGTTATAGCGATATTTCACTTTTTCGAAAAAAGCCCCCCATATTCACCCCCCTTCGACCGACTTTTCCCATTAACGAACTCGACCGAGATTTTAAGGGGATACATATTATGTAAAAAATTCAAAGTGATTGGTGCAAAATTACGGCAGTTATCGTGTTCATAAGAAACTGATATATATAAATGATATATAAACTTTTGAACTGACGGTGGTTTTGGGGTCTAGGGGATGTGAAACGCGAAGATATGTCAAATTTTCCGGAAGTCGAAACATGGTACCCATTGCAATGGTTAGCTTTCTAATGAAATCTACCAAAAATTCATCTCGGAAGGCGGAGGTAGATTTCACCGGGCAAACTAGGAGATAGGCTATAATAGGCAAAATATGCTGGTTTTCGTAGAAGGATCAGAGCTCATTTATTGCGAGAAAGTATTTTACAATGTAATTGGAGCTTAATGAACTTTTTTTCGTCTTTCTCGCTACGCTCGTTTTATAAATATACTCTTGTCTTAATTATTGCCATTATATGCTCGTTGCATAATGTATAGGTACTATTTTCGAGGGTTGAGGGCATTTCCTCTCTTCCTGTCTTTTGTTTTACTTATTATTATTTCCTCTTCTAGTTTGTAAGTTTTAGGTTTAGTTACATTAGGGGCCGATAACCCAGATGTTAGGCCCCTTCATCATCATCCTGGCCTACTTTCTCTTAAATACCAAGTGTGTAATTTTTGTCTTCTTTCGCAGGTAAGTTGGTGTGGGACCTCAGTCGCTTCCCGTAATATCTGTGGACGGCGTTGGTTTATCGCCCATCGTCCGCTTATGGTAAGCTTTATTCTCATACTCTGTGTTGTTAAGTCTTCGGTATTTTGATTGGTTTGATGCAGCTCTACACGCCTCCCTGTCCAGAGATAATTGTTTCATTTCTACATTGCTACCATACCCTACATCCGAGATAATCTGTTTAACATATTCTAACTTTGGTCTACCCCTACAGTTCCTGTGTTACAAGGAACGGGTTGCGGAGTAAAATTCTAATCTGGTTGAAATTCAGTACACAATATTCCTACAAAGTTGTACAATTACGTAGTGAAAACCGCACGGGCCTCTTTCAATTTTGAACTCCAATTTTGAACGCCGAAAACCTGCCGGGAGACGACATGACCCAGGAGGTGGGAAGTGCTAAAGCTGACCTTGAATCCTAGCAGCATGCGATGGCTCGCGGCCACCAGGCAGCGACCTGCCGTGCTGCGTTGCATTTCCTACCTTCCATCTACCCCTCATACCTACACTCCGTTATCAGTTCGGTAGAGCTATGCAAAACAAAAGAGATGATTCGGATGAACTGGTCCGTCATCAAGCCATGTAAGTGTGACACTTTTATTTCGTCTGTTTTAAATTTTACTGGTGCAGACAACAATTAACGTTAAAAACTTTACTTTACAGTCAGAATATTTACAAATGTCAGAAAGTGGCAACGTTGATGATCAATTGGAACACCTTTCAAATTTTAATCCCTGGAATGTGGTAGTTTGTCTACAAAGCTGCTTTGCTGAAAGTGGTCGCGAGCCATCGCCCGGCAGGTTTTCGGCGTTCCAAATTAAAAATGGCCCGTGCGGTTTTCACTACGCCATTGTACAGCTTTGTAGGAATATTGTGCACTGAATTTCAACCAGAATAGAATTTTACACCCCAATCCGTTCACTTGTTAGATCCTTCCTTTCTAAACTAAGCTTGCTATTCCTAGGTGTCTCAGTTCAGGGACTGCGACAACGCGGTCATGTAGCCCCGTGTACTTTGGGTGTGTGTAGAATCTGTCTGATAACCGGTGTTAATTGTGATGACTGTATTAGTGTGTGTTATCTGTTTTAATTCAAGTAAGGACTGCAGACGATAATTTCAAGTAGTTCCTACTTTTGCTACCAAATGCTACCGCCCATGACACCTAGCTTGCGGAGTTGGCTGCTGGATGGCATCGCAGTCAGTACCTGACGGCGAACGTTGTAACTAATAGAGCGTTATCAATTCTAACCTACAAATTTTGCCATCACAGAAGAGTAGTTAGTGGAAGGTTCTTTTTCATGCCATAAATCTTTGAAAAGCATTTTATCCAGCAAACATATGCATATAGATGTAAGAAAATCCTTTGCAAAATCATTTGTATGGAGTACACTGCTCTATGGAAGTGAAAGTTGAACTCTGGGTAGATTGGAGAAGAATCGACTTGAAGCTTCTGAAATGTGGATATGGCGGAAAATGACAAGAATGTGCTGGATGGAAAGAAAACCAACCTGGAAGTCTTAAGGAAGTCAAAGAAGAGAGAAGATTAATGAAGGAAATGAGAAAGAGAAAAATACAATTTATTGGACATGTCATGGGACACAACACTTCATCGATAACATTCTTGAAGGGAAAATGCTCGAAAAGAAAGGAAGAGGACGGCCTAGGACGAAGTATTTGGAAGACATCAAGAATAGAATGGGATGTGACAATTACATGGAACTGGGCCTCTACAATATGAATGAAAATCTATGACAAGGGACCGCCGGCTTTACTTCCCCTCCGAAGGAAGGCATACTGATGGATTATTAACACTCTTAAAACAGCAGAAACCAGACAGCAATCATTAGAGCTGAAGGACTTGAGAGAGAAGCTGGTATTCAGAAAGGTGTGAGGCAAGGCTGCAACTTATCACCCATACTTTTCAATCTTTACATTGAACAAGCAATGAAGGAAATTGGAGACAAATTTAGAGTGGGAGTGAAGATTCAAGGAGAAATAATTTCAACTCTGAGATTTGCTGATGACATCGTCATCTTGGCCGACACACCTGAGGATTTAAATGAGTTTTTGAATGGTATGGACTCCGTCTTGAGGAAAGAATTCATGATGAAAATTAATAAATGTAAAACAAAAATACTGGAATGCAGCCGAAATAAATCAGAAACCTCTATGGAGATCAAATTGGCAGGTGAAAAGCTGAAGGAAGTAGGAGACTTCTGTTACTTAGGAAGCAAAATAACCAGTGATGGACGAAGCAAAGAGGATATAAAAAGTAGGTTGGCTCAGGCAAGGAAAGCATTTCTACAGAAAAGGAACCTGTTGACATCGAATATAGATTTAGGTATTAGGAAGTTATTTTTGAAGGCCTTTGTCTGGAGCGTGGCGCTCTATGGAAGTGAAACTTGGACTATTGGTGCAGCAGAAAAGAGGAGAATTGAAGCATTTGAAATGTGGTGTTACAGGAGAATGATGAAGATCAGATGGGTAGATAGGGTGACAAACGAAGAGGTATTAAGACGAGTGGGAGAGGAGAGATGTTTCTGGCGACTGCTAATGATGAGAAGAGATAGGTTGGTAGGACACATACTAAAACACCCAGGAATAGCAAGCTTAGTTATGGAAGAAAGGGTCGAGGACAAGAACTGTAGGGGTAGAACATGGTTAGAATATGTAAAACAGATTGCCTCGGATGTAGGGTGTGGTAGCTATGTAGAGATGAAACGATTATCACAGGACAGGGAGGCATGGAGGGCTGCATCAAACCAGTCAAAAGACTGAAGACTCAAACAACAAGAACAAATCCGACGATTTCGGCCGGGTTTGAACCCACTACCTTGAGCATAGAAGCTCAGCATGCTACCAACTACGGCACAATGTCACTGCCAGCTAGATTCATTAAGCAGGCGCCTTGACCTTTGCAGTGAGTTGGCGTGTCTTTCCCATTCCATCCTTGCGTCGCGTTCTGAACTCATACCGGTTAGCTTGGACAATAACAGACATGGGCTGTTATTAACTTTAGAGGCCACCCTATTCTCTTTTGTTAGGACACCCAACTGCGGAAGAGATGTACATATAATTATGACTGTGCAATGTCTGTAATTCACATACAGTACGTAACTTCTCGACATGCTGTGTAAATCACTGAATGTAATTCACATGCGGTACGTAACTCTTTGGCATGCTGTGTTAATAATTGATTGGCAACTACAGGATGCTGGCTACTGTTCCAGTGGAATGAAACTAGATTTGCTTAGAACGCGTGGAAATTGTTTTTATAGTTATTTATAGAACTGATTAGCGGGCTTCATAGACGAAGCAAATAGTACGATCTTTCTCCGATGTGTTCTACAAAATGGCCGCCGCTTGTTCTCGATACCACCGTGACGTCACACCCATACGGCCCACGGCCCACCCCACGGTCAACGAGAAATACAGGCCATGGGGCGTAAACTAAATCCTTCTCTGACGTATGCAATGTAGATTGTTTAGTGCTTTTACGTTTAAGTCGAGAGGAATTCATGTGCAGCAGAAATGCGATATTTTATATCAATATTTATTAAATGGACGCAGTTTAGATGTTCCGTGTGTTTTCAAACACGATAAATTATACTGTATTAGGTTTACAAAACTACACCAGCCTGTTGAAGTTACTCGTTACAAAAATCCATGTGAACTAGGATTCAAAGGTTCGTTGTGTCTTTAATAGCTTGAACGAGTACAGTAACGGCTCATATCAGTAATTGTAATTATTTGCAAAAGAAGAAGTTGATTAACGAGTAGTACAGTAGACACTCGGACAGTTATTATTTTGTTACGTCGACTTCATGATGAGTGCCTAATTAGCTGAAAATAGCCTCGGGCTAGACAAAGCTCCAAGAAACCTTAAATACATGAGTGGCACATCTAATTAACTTACATGATCCTTGATCCGGCAAGTAAAACGAAGACCATAGAATACAGTGTTATGTTCGTGAATATCTTACTCTTATAAAAACGTTTGATACTGAACCCTTATTGATTTCCCGATCAATAAGTCTTAATGATTTTTATTATTATTACTGATGCCCAGGCAGAACATGTTGAAATTGACAAAGGGGAGTCAGGTAGTGTGTCGCAACGATTACAACAGAAGCAGCTTGGTAGTTATTCCTGAAGATGACCGGTTAAGCCGAGTTCACGGACAAATTCTTACGAACGCGCACCTCAATCGGCGTCATTAGGGAAGTGTCAGAAGTGAAGTTCTAACCGATCCACGATTGAATCAGCAAATCAGGAGAGAGAAAGCCAAAGACACGCGGTGGATCGCGTACTCTAGAAAAAGGCGCTAAAACGCGTATCTAAAGAACCGCCGATACGAATTAATTCCGCATAAGTCCATTGAGACGTTTGGATGAAAAGAAGAAGATTGATACGAGTCCCAAGTCTGTGAGGTGAAAACTACAGATTATTTTCACAAATTTCCCCCACCCTACCCCATTCTGTCAGTTTCAAATAAATTAATCGGTGATGAGCAGTTTGAGACACAACTTTATTGAGCTCTGGTGAGCAACATTCACGCCAGTTTGCGTCACGATTTATCAAGCTCGAGTGAGCATACTTCACGTCTGTTTGACAAACATTTCATTTTGTGCTCAAGGGAGCAGAGTTCACGCTTAGCCATGTGGAGATCTCTAGTCGAGATAAGCGCTGCGTGATAGACATATTTGAGACTTGTTTGAAGCCAGTTGCGTTGAGATTGAAGAGTGTAATTTATGTAAATTTTTGTGTTATATTTTTGTGTGAAATATATGTGCGTGTGTTAAGCAAATGCTGAGATAGGGCCAGTTCTACGTTAAGTAATCGCCTAGGACATTTATTGTGAGTGAAAGTCAGTAGCTCATAGCGATTCTAGCTAGGCAAACTATTAACTTTGAACATTTCTTTCCAAGAAGCTACGCCAAGATGTCTGTTGAAAGGTCGTGTGATGGAATGAAGTGCATCGCCTCTACCAATACGTCGACGATGGACGAGTAGATTTCCCGTAGGGAAATGCTTTGGGATGGAGGTTAAGTTCTACAAGCTGCAACGGTGATGTACAAACCATTGATTTACTCAATATGTAGTTAGATTAGACGCGGGAACGTTGTAAATATTTTATTCATTGTTTTTCTTGTATTTAGATTTTTTGTGTGCCGACACTATTATATTTAAATGTACGTTGGCACGTGGCCAAAGTGTTTGTTTGTTGTATATTTTTTCTTATGAGTCATATTTAGTGTACACGGCGTGTGTATTTGATTTTATCCATGCGAATGCGAAACTCGTCACGGTCGACAAGTGGTGCTTTATTCAAGTTCATTTTTTTTTGTAGGAAAAGGGGGTAAATGTTGTAAGATGTTGTTACGAACAGGTTTTTATTTATACTAGGGTTGCCGAGCGCAACAAATTAAGATGTCACTGTAGAACACCTTAGTTCTATTTTTTTGAGTTTTATTGAGTCCTTTTCAGGTTCTTTAGTCACGGACTAGATTGGGAGCGCATGTTGGTGGAAAATATTTTATGTCTTTTATTTCAGGTTTCTGTCAAACCCATACGTGTGATTCTGTGTGTGTTCTTGTGTCAGGTGTGTGTATTGATTCTTCGTGATGAGGGGTAGGATGTGCTACCGCCCTCAAATATTGTGGTTGTATTTTATGGAAAGGCAGAGCAATCTCAGAGGCTACTGTACCTTGTCCAGTGCTGATTCTTGGATTTCCTTGGGAAATGCTGAGATATTTTATTTTTGACACACACACACGTATATTATGTGCTTTGGGAGCACGCTTCTTCGAGACTCGAACGCGTGCCATGGCAGGTCGAGGTTATTGACACGTGGGTTGACAGATGTGCAGATTCCACTTAGCGCCCGTCTATGTCTGGTGATTCATCTTTTAGGCAGTCCAGCTGACCGACTGACCTCTGTAAGCTATCAGTAGCAAACCTGTTCTTTTGTGATGGTCATTGGACCATAATTAATTGGGAGTTCGCCATGTCCGTTACGAATAACCGCATATCGTATGAATGAAATATTGTTTTATGATGTAAATGTTGGCTCTGAGCCTAGTGATTTCTATGACTCATTTCATGTTAGATTTGTCTGTTGTGACACCATTGGGTGTACTTGTATTTTCTTGTAAAAATGGCAAGCGGCCATATGTGTATTTTTTTTGGATTGGTCACGTGTTAATTTACTTGTGTTGATTTGAAAAGTCCTAATTTTAGGCGTTAATGTTGTTTGCTACGGCAGTTCCTTGATTCCAATTTCATGCGGAAATTATTTTTTGTTTTATTTAGTGTAGGAAGTGTCGGCTTAATTTAATTTGTGTTTAGTTGGTTCCCCGTGCCTGTCTAACTCTAGACAATGCAGATTCGTCCTCTGAAGGTTTACTGGATGGTGACGAATCTCGCATTAATTTGTACACATCGTAACGCATGTAGAACAGCCGCACACGCACATTGTCATTGTAGTAATTTGGGACATTTGGTCCAGCTGTTTACAATCTCTCCTGAGATTAAGCCTAAATTTGGCAGTTTATTAATTCAAGTGGGAGTCATTTGGGAGACCTTGTTTGTTTTGTTTTATTGTAAATAGTTGATCTGTTATTAAATTCATATGTTTTAACCCTGGTATTCACTTCTTCCTGCATGTTATTTTGTTATATGGTACCCTGCATGTTATAAGAAGCGCTTAACAACAACTTAACGAAATGGACTGTTACACCCCGCGGAACTGAGTCTCATATGCTTCTTTGCAAGGGTTCAATACATTTATGTATAGCCTATCATTCAATTATAAGAGCTATACATGCATACATTATCCGGCGCCATTCATAGCTTTTCATAACCTTCCTGAACACTTCGTAACCGTCAAGTATTTCCACATAATTAACAAGCAACCGCCAGGAAAAGATAGCATTCGTTATGTATCGAATATATTTTGTATAATATACTCCTGAAAATTATTATCTTGTAATCAACTACAACGATTAATGATAAGTGATTTACTGGTTGTACATAGAGTAATGAATAATTAAGTAAATTGTGGCGCAGTATTGGGCTTCAGAAGATTGATCAGTGTAAGACTTATTTCCATGTATGTTTTGCCAGAAGCCATGGTTATGTTGGGTCAGTGCTTCTTACAGCGTGTTTTCTTTTCTGATATGATATGGGTTAAGTACGATGTTCTAGTTCTGTGATTTTCAGCATCTTGTAGAGTCTACAGAGAAGGGTGCACAACCCGTGGCCTGCGGGCCGCTTGCGGCCCTCAAAGTCACTTTATGCGGCCGCGGTTAAATATTTTACACCATGAAAACATGAATATATATATATATTTTGTGAATGATGAGATTTTTTTCTATTATGAGTTAAAAACAAAATTCTCCGAAGCTTCTGTCCTAGAATTTTACAAGAGTGACTTACAGAAAGAAATTAAATTGCTCAAAGATCATGCTTTAAAAACGGCAACGTTGTTTGGAAGTACCTACTTAAGCGAGCAATCGTTTTCTTTGATGAAACAAATAATGGCAAAGTGTCGTTCCTGTTTAAGTGGTACACTATTGGAGGGAAACTTGCGCATTGCCATCTCTAACATTGAACCTGATACAGTATTGACAGACTTGTGAAAAATAAACAATGCCAAGCATCACATTAGGAGCATTAGGCTACTACTTATTTGATGATATATAGATTTTCATTTTTTATATAGCCTACTTTGATGTTAAGAATACTGTTTTTTTTGTAAAAATAAAAATTTCACAACCTTGTGATAGTATTATTTTTTCGAATTAGGTGTAAGTTGATTGTAAATCAGTGATTTGATAAGTTAATAACGCAATTTGCCAAATAATTCAAAAATGGATTTAAACCATTTAGATGGCACAAAAATGGTATTGAAACACAATTCTTGTCTGCTAGTAAAATAGGTTATTCAGATAATAGTAACATTAGCTTTAGCGGTGGAGTTTGGTAAGTGCGACCCGCCACTTATTGTGTAAAAATAAACTTGGCCCCCACTTATAAAAAGGTTGTACACCCCTGACGTAGATAATACGGTTTATGTTCCCGTCATGCATAACTCTACAGGAAGTGGTGCAACAGATCTACACGAGAGCGCACCGCACTGCCAACGAGAAATACAAGTTCACCACGGTTTTTGGCGAGCCTCAGGCATAAGCAATTAATAAGCGAGTTACGGCTTCGGTGGCGTAGTTGGTAGCACGCTGAACTTCTATGCCCAAGATCGCGGGTTCAAACCCGGCCGAAGTTGTCTGATTTGTTAAGAGCGTTAAAAATCCCTCAGTATGCCTTCCTTCGAAGGGGAAGTAAAGCCAGCAGTCCCGAGTCATAGATTTATGGCATGTAAAAGAACCTTCCACTAACTACACTTGTGTGAAGCGAAATTTGTAGGTTAGTTTGATAACGCTATATTGGTTCCAACGTTCGCCGCCAGGTACTGACTGCAATGACATTTAGTAGCCACGTCCGCAGCTAGGTGTCGTGGACGGTAGCAAAAGTATGAACTACTTGAAAAAATGAATCGTCTGCAGTCCTTCTACCTGAATCACAGATAACACACACTAATACAGCCATCACAATTAACACCGGTTATCAGACAGATTCTACACACACCCAAAGTACACGGGGCTACATGACCGCGTTGTCGCAGCCCCTGAACTAAGGAACCAACCAATATATTCTCCAGTTTTATGAATAAATTAGCTAACATCACATCAAGAGTTATTCTTATTCTTATCTTTAAAAAAGAGGTTTAATTCATACAGAAACAAATCCTCCCTTGTCCATTTCATTATGTTCCAAAATAACCCTTGTCCATCTTGCAGTTCCAAACGGCACCATCTCCAAGTTATATATTTTTATTTTACGAAGAATCATTGGGTTCTATAAGCTGTGATTCCTCGCAAAGTCTTCCATGATTAATAGTAATGTAATAAGTGTGCAAAATATTATTAGCATACGATAAGCAGTAAGTCTGATAAACGTTTTTCGCGTTTTCCCATTAATTTCACTTCTTGGACAAGGAACCCTTTGGAAATGGACGCCTCAATTGACACTCCGAAACCTCTCTTTTTATTTTGTTTTTAAGAATTAGAAATGTAGAGAAAATACCTAGAAATTAGTACATTATGCATCGAGCCTATAATGGCAATAATTAAGACACGACTATGTTTATAAAAGGAGCGAAGCGAGTTTTGTAATTTCCATTATAGGCGAGTTGCATACGACTGTTTATGTTCGACGATAATAATAACTATATTATATGTTCTAACATTAATAACCGTGGAGAATCTGTCGGTTGCCTCATTCCTCTTGGGAATTGTGTAGGCTCAGCCTTTGATCTCTACTCAATAACGAATTCCATAGCTTTGAAACATTGTTTATCCTGGAGTAGCACCAAAGATGGCGCTCAGGTATATGTAAGATCTTTTTGTTATTTTGGTGAAATAACATAAAATAGGCTGTTACAAACGCTTTAAAATTAAAATGTATCGTATTATCTACTAGTTATTCCTCAAATTCGATGCGTATAGAATGTCAACGCAAGCAAATCAATGTATCCCTAATAGAACAATCATGACATCTTGCAGAAACGTTTCGCGTAACAAATCCCTTTACTGAACAGCTGGATTATACAGTAATTTCCATGGAACAATGTCATACGTTTGCTTCCTCCATGACGTTCTGGTGTGTTTATAACAACAACAACAACAACATTCACTAAAATAGTCGGTGAAATCGTATGATGTATTGCCTTGTGTAGAAATTGGAGTTGCGGATATTACAGTACAGTGCTATTTAGTTTAAAATATTCCGCAGTTTGTTTATGCAAAAATTAAGGACAGTGCACACTTTCCATGGCGGTATAGGCCAGGGTACAATAGTGTGTTGCAAACTTCTGGACGTAGATTCCTACATTTCATGCATATTTCATAGTATTTGCTTGTTACCGTAAAGGTTTGTGCTGATTTTGTCTTCGTGTGAGGAATTGTAACTACAGTGGTTGATCCAATACACATTGGTTGGTTGGTTCCTCAGTTTAGGGGCTGCGACAACGCGGTCATGTAGCCCCGTGTACTTTGGGTGTGTGTAGAATCTGTCTGATAACCGGTGTTAATTGTGATGATCGTGTTAGTGTGTGTATCTGTTTTAATTCAAGCACTGCCAGCTGGATCGCATCCCTCCTGGCTGCTTTAGACTGCCTGGCCATTCAACGCTCAGAGGCGTACAAGATAGGTTGCAGCACCAACCTACTGTGGTCACGGCGGCTTTTTCACTGCCAGTTTCATCGCGTCCCTCCTGGCTGCTTTAAACTGCCTGCCCATTCAACACTTGGAGGCGTACAAGATATATATTAATTGCAGATTTCATTTCTGATTCACAAAAGAGCACGCAGCAAAACACAACTTCGCGGAAAACTAACAACAAACGGTTGAACATCGTAATTCAGCGAGGCTCCAAAGCCTTTCACACTCAAAGCAATGGCTTCTTACCAAGCAAGGAAGTCAGACCGTACCTAACCTTACCGACAGTTCTACCCACAATGTGCCCAAGAAATCCCAGAAAAGTTATGCTTCTGCAATACAGTTAACACCGAATAAAGAACAGGCTATTATTATTGACGCCATTAACATCAATACAAAAGAAATGTCTGCAACAGTGACTTGAAAAAGTGGCGATCACAGCGGGTTGGTGCTGCTCTTAGCGTCTATATTTGGAAACGAGGTTGTACGCTTAAACCAATGCTGTAATCGTTGAATGGGCAGGCAGTCTAAAGAAGCCAGGAGGGATGCGATCCAGCTGGCAGTGAATTCAAGTAAGGACTGCAGACGATCAATTTTCAAGTAGTTCCTACTTTTGCCGCCAATCGCCACCGTCAACGACTACTAGTGCAGAACTTAGCTACCAGACGTCACCGCAGTCGGCTCTTGGCAACGAACGTAGGAACCTAAGAGCGTTGTTTGCATTCTTAACCTAACCTACAATTTATCTTCACACAGGTGTAATTAGTGGAAGGTTCTTAAGCATGCCTTAAATCTATGACATGGGACCGACGACTTCGGCCGGATTTGAACGCGCGATCTTGGGCATGCTACCGACTACCCAATACACATCGTCAACTTTCAAATCATATAATTCATGTCCGACATGTTGGATTTTGAGCGCATCTATCCTTATCTAATGGTCAATGAATGAGCTCTGATTGTTTGGAGAAACTGTATCATAATGAGAAGTAGTGCTATAATTAGACTTGCCATATTTTTGGTGAGTGAAACCGGGACACATTAATAGGGGATGGCCTTACCGGGGGGTCTGGGGCGGTCCGGGGGACTGCCCCGGGAATTTCTTTAAAAATTAGAAGCAAAATGGTGAGTTTTAAGCCTTTTTTTAAGCCTCGCAAGTGACGGGAGGGGGCAATCTGGCATCCTAAATTGTTAATTCTACACACCTTTTAAAAATAAAAAATTGAATTTTTGCTACATAAAAATATATAATTCTTCCTTTTTAATGATAATTTTTTTCTGGCCTTCGATCTAGAAAGAAGTGTTAGTAAAATACAATTTAAAATACTAAAATTGTTTAATTGAACAATTACTAAGTTTTATTATTTTTTGAAAAACTACAACTTGTTGTCTAAGTACAAAAACAATCAATTAATGAGTTAACAATGTTAATCTTTGTTTTCAAACCACTCATATTTTTGACTTGAATGTACTTAACTGTCTTTCTTAAGCTTGACCTTTTCATAACAATCATAGCAAAAAAGGCCAAAGTTGGTTTTACAATCGATGTTCTTGCAGTGGACTCTTTCATTAATGCTCAGGCATTATTCATTAGAGAAAACACCCTTTCCGTTTTTACATCTTACTGCCGTTTTCCGGGACATTGATAAAACCGGGCGGGACACCGGGACAAGAGCAAAATACCGGGACGTATGGCAAGCCTAGCTATAATGACCCCCATTATGACACATTTTTCTTACATATAATATTTACATTTCAACATAGTCGAACATAAATAATCTAACTTAATGGCGATACTAATGAGCTATCGTGAGGGGTCTGTAGCTTAATACGTCAAAATAAACGAAATGTTGAAGTTTTGGAATTCATTACGAGAATGCAAAACAATAGCGAAACATTAATCCAAAGGTCCTGTTTTCCCCTTCATTTTACACCACTGCTATCACCACAAAAGCACAGGTTATAAGACGAATACCCCACTGAAACACACACCCCAGTTCAGTGGTGTAACTAAGGGGACTGATCAGGGAAATTAGAGCCGAATACGAAATTTGTTGTTGTTGTTTTTAATTTTTAATAAAACCAATGTTGCGGCTAACGTGGCATAGTTGGTAGCATGCTGAGCTTCTAAGCCCAAGATCGCGGGTTCAAACCCGGCCGAAGTCGTCGGATTTTTGATGTGTAACATCTTTCCGCTCGGTTGCTGTATAGTTTTGTGGGAATGATTTTGAAAATTGGGGACGGAAGTGGATCGGAACGATCGAGCTGGCAGTGGTGGATCGAACGGAAGTATGCACTGCCCGCTCGATCGATCGAACGGAAGTGTACTAGCTGGCAGTGGTGGAACGAACGGAAGTATAAGATGCACTGCCAACTCGATCGATCGATCCAGCGGGCAGTGGTAAGACCCAGCTGGCAGTGGTACGAGAAACAATGAGCGCGTGGTGTCGGAAATTGATGCCATGACGTACTCTCGGCCATGTGGAATGTATATGACATACTGAACGGAAAACGCTCATGCGAACTCTGGTGTCAAGTGATTGAAACAAAGCACATGGTACATGTTCGAAGTCTTCGTATCAGTATTTAAAAATGGTAAAATGCCTCAATATCAAACATTGTATGTAGTCGGAATTGCCGGTATAATGTTTCTGCACAATGGCTATTCAAATATTAACCCACATAACGGTAATGCAGTCATAAATATAATATAATCGTTGTGGTTATACGAGAATTGTGCAAGCCTTCATGAACTATTGCTGAATACATTCTCTTTACTCACAAGAGGGCCTATTCATAAGGCATTTTAAACTCAATTTCACGCAGGAACATTATCGAAACAAGCAAAATATAAATGAAACTTAATTCCGTAATGCAGTATTATTGGAACGTGGAAATAAGTCACCATCTCGTGCAAAAAATTTGCGTAGTCGAAATAGCCGTGGGGTTAGTGCTTATGACTGTGAATCTAGAGATCTTGGGTTCGAATCCCGGATGGGGTAGGTATTTTTGCTACCAGGTTATCATTTTTAACGATATTTATCATATCAATATGACTCATTTTAACAGAATCCATATGAAATTACGTGCTGGTCTGTGAATCATGAGGACCTGTTTATAAGGAATTTAAGGTTATGAGCGGTGTCGCGTCTATTAATCTAGTTGATCCATATCGTATTCTTTATTTAGGCTAGTGCTGGTGGAAGCTACAAATCATCTAATAAAATGAGTTCCGTATTATAAACTACAATATCTGTAAAACACTCCCTTTTAAAATAGATTAATATTTGTGCCAATAATATTATAAAATACCGGTGTATCAACAATTTCACGGTACGTTTCTTCTTTGTCAGATATTACACATCATATGCCACTACTGTAAGGCTCGTATTTTTAAGAGCGTTAAAATCCCTCAGTATGCCTTCCTTCGGAGGGGAAGTAAAGCCGGCGGTCCCATGTCATAGATTTATGGCATGTTAAAGAACCTTCTACTAACTACACTTGTGTGAAGCAAAATTTGTAGGTTAGGTTTGATTAATGCTCTAAGTTCCAACTTTCGTTACCAGGCGCTGCTGGTTGCGATGGCATCTAGTAGTAGCCAAGTTCTCAGCTAGGTGTCGTGGACGGTAGCATTTGGTAGCGAAAGTAGGAACTACTTGATATCGTCTGCAGTCCTCACTTGAATTAAAACAGATACACACACTAATACAGCCATCACATTTAACACCGGTTATCAGACAGATTCCTCACACACCCAAAGTACACGGGGCTACATGACCGCGATGTCGCAGCCCCTAAACTGACGAACCAACCAACCATGCTGTACAATGTCTGAGATAAAAAGGGTCTGAATGTAATATCAACAAAATCGATAGTTGTCGAGGCTTTGCAAATTGTGAATTGAAAATTCAATCAAATCAAACAGGAAACAATAGGAAATCTCGGGACCGTCTATTATCTATCTCAGCAATCCCACCCCCAGAGGCAAACCCTAGATACGCCACTGCGCCAGTATGATGACCCAGAATTAGCAACGTGTACAGTACGAATATGATGATGATGATGATGATGATGATGATAATTGTTGTTTTAAGGACCTAACATCTAGGTTATCGGCCTCTAATGGTTTGGGTGAAAGTGAAAGACGAGATGAGAATGAAAACTATAACTAATACTAACTACAGACTTACAAACTAGAAGAAGAAATGGTAAACAAATAAGGCAAATAAAGGACAGGAAGAAAAGAAATGCCCTCAACTCTCGAAGAATTGAGGGACTAGGAAGGACGGAGAGCCATGAAATGCAGATAGAAAAGGGAAAGAGGAGAGGTCTCACCCCGTGGTCAGAGGAAAAAGGGGACAAAACGGACCCAGCTCAGGAATCCCTCGAGGTCGCCAACTCCCAAACTCACCAGCCGTGAGCCCCTGAGGGTGTAGCAATATCCAGGGTGTACCAGAAGTGGTGGGGCTACACACACCCTGCCTCCTTGAGGGCCTTGAGCAGAAGGAAGGAGATAAAATGATATCAAGAAGAAGGCTGACCCCCCGCAGAAGGAGGGTATCAGGAAAGATGAGACAAGGGCCAATAATTAAGGCGGGAAATTAAGAGACTCCTTAGGCCTCGGATACCCTAATACCGTCGGGGTCGGAAGAAAATAAAGAGTTGACTAAGAGAGGTCGACAGGAAAGAAGACGGAGAGGTGCCCCGCACAAGTAAGTGAAAGCAATGCCGGACTCAGCTGGGGTCCCGTGGTCGCCAACCCACGTCTCACTACAGTACGAACAAGTAGTATGAATTGTCGCTACGCTGCTAACGTTAAAATAATAACTGATTGTCTTGTAGCTAATAGCGTTAATTTTACTGTGCCACCTCACTTGGCCAGCACGTCGTTAGTAGCAATTATCACCACCAGACAGCGCTAATGTCTGCTCACTTCAAGGTCATTACTAAGGTCCTCCTGGCATTCCTGTACAGTCCACAACATCTTGAACCTTATCACTTGTCTTCCATCACTACAAACATGGTGATCTATAGTCCGCGTCACCTTAAATAAGTTACTAACAATGTAACCTTACCACTTGTCCCCCATCACTACAAACATGGTGATTTATAGTCCGCGTCACCTTAAATAAGTTACTAACAATTTAACCTTACCACTTGTACCCCATCACTACAAACATGGTGATCTATAGTCCACGTCACCTTAAGTAAGTTACTAACAATGTAACCTTACCACTTGTCCCTCATCACTACAAACATGGTGATCTATAGTCCGCGTCACCTTAAATATGTTACTAACAATTTAACCTTACCATTTGTCCCCCATCACTACACACATGATGATCTATAGTCCGCGTCACTTTAAATAAGTTAATAACAATGTAACCTTACCATTTGTCCCCCATCACTACACACATGATGATCTATAGTCCGCGTCACCTTAAATAATTTACTAACAATGTAACCTTCCCATTTGTTCCTCACAGCCTACATTGCAGGCAACACATTCTAACCTTGGTCTACCCCTACAGTTCTTGTCCTCGACTCTTCCTTCCATAACTAAGCTTGCTATTCCTGGGTATCTTAGTATGTGTCCTACCAACCTATCTCTTCTCTTCATTAGCAGTCGCCGGAAACATCTCTCCTCTCCCACTAGTCTTCGTTTGTAACCCTATCTACCCATCTGATCTTCATCATTCTCCTGTAACACCACATTTCAAACGCTTCAATTCTCCTCTTTTCTGCTGCTCCAACAGTCGAAGTTTCACTTCCATAGAGCGCCACGCTTCAGACAAAGGCTTTCAAAAATGACTTCCTATACCTAAATCTATATTCGATGTCAACAGATTGTTTTTGTGTAGAAATGTTTTCCTCGTCTGTGCTAACCTACTTTTTATATCCTCTTTGCTTCGTCCATCGCTGGTTATTTTGCTTCCAAAGTAACAGAAGTAACCTACTTCCTTTAGCTTTTCACCTGCCAATTCGACATCCATTGGGGTTTCTGATTTCTTTCAACTACATTCCAATATTTTTGTTTTACATTTATTGATTTTCATCATGAATTCTTTCCTCAAGACAGAGTCCATACCGTTTAAAAACTCATTCAAATCCTCAGGCGTGTCGGCTAAGATGACGATGTTATCGGCAAATCTCAGAGTTGAAATTATTACTCCTTGAATCTTTACTCCTACTTGGAATTTTTCTCCAATTTCCTTCACTGCTTGTTCAAGTATGGGTGATAAGTTGCAGCGCTGCCTTACACCTTTCTGAATACCAACTTCTCTCTCGTGTGCTTCGGGTGATTTCCGTTGACTTTTCACGAAATGCAAGGTTTTCCCTGTACTTTGAGACGATTTGGAAGAATCTCTAGTTAGTATAAAACGAAGTCCCCGATTCTTGGATATTACGGGTAAACTCGAGAACCACTGGATGGTTTTTGATGCGGTTTTCACCATTCTGTAAAGGATATCTGGAGAATGATTTCTTGTAGAAAATTATTTATTTATGATCAAAGGAAGCCGAGCAGTAACGATTTCAGTGGAAAAGTCGAAAACAAAACAAAAAAAAACTGGCGCCCGAGCGCTTTGTAAGCTTACGCTGGGCAAACCGTTAAAAATATCTAAATACTATGAGTGTAAGAATTGTTCAGCATGAAAAGTTCTACAAAAAAGTCCGTGAGAGCATATGTCTATCTTCAATACATCGCCCACTATAAGTGTTTTTACGTTTTAATTCCTTCCAACCGTGTCCATTCAACTACTGAGGCGACAGTTTACGAGCTAGCTAGGGGCGAGTCTATCACCCCTGTTACAGCTTAGCTTATTGCCCCAGATACAGCCAGCAGCAAACTGTCGAGTCGTGTTGAGTTAAAAACTTTAGAGAAGAGTGGTTGTGTTTGGAGTTTCCTTGGAAGTGCAACTCGGCTTTTCTTCATTTCGCCTGTGAACTTTTCGTTCCGCAAAATTCACAGTCAAGTTTAGATTGGACGGAAGGGGGATTTGTGTTTGAAGCACCTCGCCATTCTTAAATTACGTCTGACAAGAATTCGTTGCACATACATCTCTATGATAATATAAGTAATAGTCCAGTCAGTGATTTTAACCCGTCATGCCGTGACGTAAAACGGACCTTGGTCATTGTTCATTGGCATTGGAAAAAATAAAGCGCTTATCACGTAATGCAGTCATAACTGTTCCCGGGCGAAGCTGGGTCGGGTTGCTAATTTGGTATAAACCTCACCTTCTAACTCCCTCTGGTTTAGGAGCTTGAGTTTCGTTAAACCTACACCTTAGAGTTTTATGGTAATGAGAGGTATTAATTAATATCGTATGTCCTTGGGTGCCGGGTGCAAGCTTTGTTATTTGACGCCCATATAGCAGATTGCATGTCGAATTTTGTTGTTCGATGGAACGCTATGAAAGTCAATGAGGTACGCGCGCCCGCGATCTGCGCCGTGTTTATCGCACATAGATAATGCCCCTGTACTTATTTTAAAATTGAGCAGCCTGTACCACGTGACGCAATAGTTGTTCAGCACTCCATTAGCTGTATTGTCGTTTTTTAACGCAATGAAAGTGGCCATTCATTAGAAGAACACAGAATCGTGTTTGGGAGGCGAGTCATTCACTCAGGAACCGGTTTGAAGACGGTGACAGCTTGGATTCACGAGAAACCCGATTGGAAGAAGTTACTGTAAGGTACTCATTGACACTACTGAAGACGTTTCATTACAAGTTATCTTATTTTCTTGAAATTGTTATCACTGATTCCAAGAATATAAACTAGTGTTTTTTTTTAAATGGGGGTCTATTTCAAAGATTAATCACAAAAATAACGTGCATTTTTAGGACGTGATATCTTCGCTCTTTTTCAACTTAATCGAGTCATTGTTGTTGCAAATTGATCTGCTCTGTATTCAGAATGTTGTATAGCAGAATCGTTTTTGTATCATTGATTGAGGCAAATATATTAGCTTTGTTTTACAATTTACGTTATTTTGATTGAAAAAATTAATTAATTGTGGAGGGGCGCGACCACTAATTTCAATTTAACAGCTTCATTCTGTTTTACAACATAGCTGCATTATTTGTCTATATTTTAGTTTTCAAATGAAACTAATATCTGCATTCTAAGTGGACATTTCAACTGCCCAAGTCAAGACAAATATTGAAGAAAAAAAAAGAAGTGAGAGAAATCGTAACTTAAAGTTGACGTACACATTTAGAGTAAAGAGTCTTACTTTTCAACTCTTAAAAACTGCCTTTTCTTTGGATTTTAAGTCAATCTTCTTCTTTGACCCGTGAGTATCTTCTACATTGTTTTCGTTCTGGAGTAGACTGTTTCAAAGCCAGATTAATGTGTGCTTTATCTGCTGCACCTATGCATCAAAGTGACAGCTGCTTAAAAGCGTGCACACCGATCATTAAAGTGATTATAAATGAGCTAAACAACAATAAAACTAGTATAAACTATATATTTCTGGAAACTAGAGAGGACATACTATCGAATGAAAAAATTAAAAAAAATTGACAATTTGCTTGAAAATGACTAATGAAGGGTCGATGAATACCTTAAACTGGCCTAAGTTTCACAAACAAACAAACAAAAAACAAATAACTCATTCAGCATACAGTATTATATTAAAAAATGATCGAGATATACTTGGAAAATCTTATTATACAGGTGGCCTTAATTGTGATTTGTAATAGCTCAGGCTGTAATAAAGATAATTTAAGTATTTTTACACCAAAATATAGAGAAAAACATAACGATTTGTTTACCTATTTACTGTAGTAGGATTCGTTGTGAGCTCCACCTGTGGCACGAATCTCTGATGCGATAGCAACTGTGACTCCTGACATGACTCGGTGGACCTGGACGGGGGTGGACTATGTGTGTCGTGCCAAGGCACAGCTCACACCGAAACCTACTACAGTAAATAGGTAAACAAATCGTTATGTTTTTCTCTATATTTTGGTGTAAAAATAATTAAATTATCTATGCTAGCATTACCCGTCGCGGCTTCGCCCGCGAATATTCTAGTTGTAAAGACTACACTTAACAAAATCTCAATCATGAATGCTATGACTGATTTATCCTTGGTATGAATAATCAGACTTTATCAATTCAGCTACTGGTGCAGTGGTTAGGGGTTTGTCATTCCTTCATAGGTATATCAGGGAATATCACAGACACTGTTAATTTAAGGGCCTTTAAATGTCGTTTTCGGAGACCCTTTATAGTCGGGTGATAAAGACCTTTCGTACCACACTCACACGTGAAAATTGCGTGAAAATATTCTAGAGTGACCCTTGACCCCCTTAAGCGCATTATACTGTATGTATTGATGAATTTTACAGCTTAATTTGGTTCAGTGATAACCTTAAAACCGTCTGGAAACTTTCACAGTAATGTAATAATTGGAATTGCATTGCGTCTTACAGATTCTGTTACCATGGTTACCGTGTCGCTTTCTTTCATTGTAAATATACATGTTTTAAGGTATTTATTAAGTTGTGAGGCATTTAAAGAGTAAGTGAGTGCGTTATGCTGAACCTGTAGGTACCCCATATGTGTAGGTTGGTGTTAATGGGACCTTAGCAGAATAATATAGGGAGGGATTACTGCCTGAGCTATTACAAATCAAAATTACGGCCACCTTTTCCGATAACCCTGTATATAATACGCTAAGGTGTAGGTTTCACAAAACCCAAGCTCCTAAACCAGAGGGAGTTAGAAGGTGTGGTTTGTACCAAAATCTTCCAAATCGTCTCAATGATACAGGAAAAATCTCGCATTTCTTGAAAAGTCAACGAAAATATATTTATTTGTTTATAAAGTGCTTTTAAACAAATAAACAATACGATAGCCCCTGGCAGAACTGTGTCGCGTACAGCCCGCATAGCAGTAGAGCCAGGCGGGTAGTCTGTACACACGGGGCGTACACAACCCAGATGCGAGAGTTCTCGTACGGGTCCGCTAATTAAATATAAAACTGTTACAGTTTTGAAGGACAAATTAAATATTTTTTTAAACATACTATTTACAATATAGCAGCTCTAATGGTGGATTATAGTAGGTGTGTTTTCTTCGCATGAAAAAAAAAATCCATTCAGACAGGTATTTCTTGTAAAATCGTGCTTTTGTGATTCATAACGTTGAAAAAAACACACACACAAATATTGTCATTTCAATAAATCACGCAATACTTTTTATACAGTTCTCATTTATTTATCAAATGAAAACCCTGTGTATTAACTATAACTATGTCAGTTTTCATAATTCTATGTTGACCGCCCGCGGTAGCTGAGAGCGCTAACGTGCTACCTCGTGCCTCGCTGGCATCGGGAGAGCGTGAGTTCCAATCCCACCTCGGCCGTCCTGAAAATGGTTCACGTGGTTTCCCATTTTCACCACCAGGCAAATGCCGGGACGGTTCCTTTCAATAGGTCCACGGCCGATTTCCTTCCAATATCCCTTCCTGGAAAGAGAAGAATAACGTGCGTTCAAAAAGTAACGAGCCGGAGGATACCTTTCCTGCATTCGTGTGGATGGCCTTGCCTTTTTTTTGGGTGGTGGTGACCCTGGACGCTTCCACTGGAGGCTTTGTCGTTTGGATTCTGGTTCGAAGTGATGACACCATGACTCATCTCCAGCCACCAATCGTGCCAGGAACCCATTCCCATAGCGCTGCAGATGACCAAGACAGTAGGCCATTCGACATGCTTCCTGGTGTGGTTGAAGACTGTGGGGCACCCATTGGGCACACACTTTGCGCAAGTGCAGTCGTTCCTTCATGATGGTGTGCACACCTCCGACGCTCAATCCGACCACGGCGGCTATGGCGTTCACTGTCACTGGGCGGTCCTGGGTAATGAGTGCATCAACCAGCTGGACGTTGTCATCGGTAATGCAGGGGGGGGGGGGGGGTGCCCCAGACCGGGCATCATCGGCTAACGACACCCGTCCTTCCCTGAAGCGCTTGTGCCATGCCTTGACCCTTGCAAAGGACATGCAGTGTTCGCCGTACACTTGTGACATTCGGCGATGAATGTCCACTCCCCCTACTCCTTCCGCTGTCAGAAACCGAACAACACCTCTTTGCTCTTCGGTTGACGCCTCCATGTCACTGTTTGCAATGCGACTGGCAGCGTTGGACGATTGATGCATGCTGCTGCTCGCTTTGTATCGTCACGTGAAGTGCACGCGTGCCCTCTAGCGACGGGTTGTGACCTACCGCGCTCTGGTCGGAACCACACCTCGTTACACACGCCACGATTAGCCGATGTCGTCACCGGTTTGCGCATTCCAGCCTCCGCGCTCGTTACTTTTTGAACGCACCTTATACATGGCCATTGGCTGCATTAATAAAATTATTATAATTCTATGTTACATATTAGTGAAGGTATTTTCTATTTAAGGGAGCTCATAGACCGTCAGTGGGAATTTTCACATACAGTTACAAATCATATCATAGCGTTACTAGTAACATGTTATTTCCCAGCCTGGTGGAAACTGTTCTCAATGACAGCACTAAATGACTCCAGCTCAGTCGTTAAGGGGCTGTGATACTGATCAACCACTAACGACTCTTGGAGGAAAAACAAGATTGGGACTTGAATTCCGGCCGGGTTCGAGGCTCGCAGTGAGACGTGGACAGCGCACTTGTTAACACCGGGCAAATGGCAATGCCGAGGGATAGGTCTTTAAGGAAAACCCTCGTACAAGAGTGGGTAAAGTACTCGCGGTTAACACAGAGTGGAGGTGGTGATGCCAACAACAGTGAGGTAAGTCTTCTTGCAATTAGTTGACACCAGAGGACGAAGGGGGGACAAATGGTAAGGTTACATTGTTAGTAACTTATTTAAGGGGACGCGGACTATAGATCACCATGTTTGTAGTGATGGGGGACAAATGGTAAGGTTACATTGTTAGTAACTTATTTAAGGTGACGTGTACTATAGATCAGCATGTTTGTAGTGATGGGGGACAAGTGGTAAGGTTACATTGTTAGTAACTTATTTAAGATGACGTGTACTATAGATCAGCATGTTTGTAGTGATGGGGGACAAGTGGTAAGGTTACATTGTTAGTAACTTATTTAAGGTGACGTGTACTATAGATCAGCATGTTTGTAGTGATGGGAGACAAATGGTAAGGTTACATTGTTAGTAACTTATTTAAGATGACGTGTACTATAGATCAGCATGTTCGTAGTGATGGGGGACAAGTGGTAAGGTTACATTGTTAGTAACTTATTTAAGATGACGTGTACTATAGATCACCATGTTTGTAGTGATGAGGGACAAATGGCAAGGTTAAATTGTTAGTAACTTATTTAAGGTGACGCGGACTATAGATCACCATGTTTGTAGTGATGAGGGACAAGTGGTAAGGTTACATTGTTAGTCACTTATTTAAGGTGACGCGGACTATAGATCACCATGTTTGTAGTGATGAGGGACAAGTGGTAAGGTTACATTGTTAGTCACTTATTTAAGGTGAGGCGGACTATAGATCACTATGTTTGTAGTGATGGGGGACAAATGGTAAGGTTACATTGTTAGTAACTTATTTAAGGTGACGCGGACTACAGATCACCCTGTTTGTAGTGATGGGGGACAAGTGGTAAGGTCACATTGTTAGTAACTTATTTAAGGTGACGCGGACTACAGATCACCCTGTTTGTAGTGATGAGGCACAAATGGTAAGGTTACATTGTTAGTAACTTATTTAAGGTGACGCGAACGATAGCTTCACACCTGGATTTGTTGTTGTCTTGTCTTGTCTTGCGTAAGAGTTTTTGAACCACTCGTAACATTCTAAGGAACTATGATGGATGATCCAACATTTGGACAATCTACATCTCAATGACTTGTTAGACTGACAAACAAGATGTTGTGCTTGCTGTTGGGTGTAAACACATACGCGCTGGACAATGAAGGCCATGTGTAGAGCTAACTTACATTACCTGTATTATAGAAAGGTTGGCAGCAGTGAAAGAGACGAGAACCTACAAACATTTTTTCTTGAAAATCCACAGCCTGCTTCCAGTCGACTGACTGGGTCTAGCGGCGAGGATATGAACTGTGCCGGATGCCGAGGCCTGTCACACTCCCCTGGGGCAATGATTAAATGAATGACAGATGAAATGAATTACTTCGGGAGAGTGCTGCTAGAATGAAATTTGTGACAGGGAAAACCGGAGTACCCGGAGAAAAATACCTGTCCAGCACAGATCTCACATGGAGTAACCGGGATTTGAACCACGCACTCAGCGGTGAGAGGCAGGCGTGCTGCCGCCTAAGCCACGGAGGCTCGACGAACATTTTTTGTACATTTGAACAAGACGATAACCCTGGTAGAACTGTGTCGCGTCCAGCCCGCATAACACAAGAGCCGGAAGGGTAGTCTATACACATGGGGCGCACACAATCCATTATGCATCGAAAGGAATATTCAAACGGAATTACCCGAAACAGTGACGAACCATTCATCTGGACGAGTTAGGCTGTAACTATTGTCAACACCACTGTTTATTTCATTTGAACTAACGTAAAATAGAACGATGAAAATGATGATGTCATTGGATTTTATGTAGGTCTATTGGTTACTTCACAAACAACCTTCAAACTCGAGAACACATAATATTTTGGTCGACTCTATTTCACTGGAAATATGTGCTACATTACGTACTGTAAATATGTGTGTGTTTATTGCTAATTGAACGACTGCTGCCATGTTCTTCAAGCGCTAAGCATTCGTCAACTGTTACATGGGTGGAGACCGTTGATCTCTATTATTATCTATTATCCTAAACCAGAGGGAGTTAGAAGGTGTGCTTTGTACCAAAATCTTCCAAATCGTCTCAATAGTATAGGAAAAATCTTGCATTTCTTGAAAAGTTAACGGAAATATATTTATTTGTTTTAATAGTGTGTTTAAACAATTGAACAAGACGATAGCCCCTGGTAGAAATGTGTCGCGTCCAGCCCGTATGTCCGGTGAAAGCTGCACAACGATGCCAAGATGGGCTCCATCTCACGTCATGGCGCGCCTCGCTCGGAAGTGATGGGCTCCATATCAGCAACGCTGTACAGCATTTCCCGGAGCGGCTAGCTGGTGAACCATGTCTTAATTCCCCGTACAAATACAAACCGATATAAAATAAGTGAATTAATTTACGTATTTCACAGTCATACAGCATAACCTTTTGATGTATAAGGATTACAACGCAACCAAGAACTACATTTTCCAACGACCCCGAGCCAAGAAAAAGTTACCTTTCAAAAATGATAACAACTTTCGTTCTTGAACACACAAAATTTTGAAATTAATAAACCAGTTATACAACATTCCAATGTATATTGTGTTAAAATTTGGATTCGATCTGATGACGGGTTTGTGAGATAATAATTCTTAAATGTGACGCATGGTTGATACACGCTTAAAAACGGGCACTTTTTGTGTTTCAACTGAGATAAAAATATTAAAATATAAATTAAAAATTCCAAACCTACATGAACTAACGTAAAATAGAACGAAGAAAATGATGATGTCATTGGATTTTATGTAGGTCTATTGGTTACTTCACAAACAACCTTCAAACTCGAGTACACATAATATTTTGGTCGACAGTAGTGATAATAGACGGTAATTTCAATTGGCACTATTTCCTGGAAAGGTATGAAAAACATATAATATCCAAGTGGAACTATAAACGTCAGGTTCTAGTTTCCTTCACTGTTAATGAAAGGTTCGCAATTATGAGTTCCAAGGTCCGATGCGATTTGTTGTTCCATGGCCTCCTGTACCGTTCAGAACAGCTTCCTCTGTAGCGACCGCGACCGGTCATGGCCTTCTATAGAGCACGCTTACGAAATGAAATGTACTCACGCCTCCGTCACACCTCTCCACTCGATGACGTCACCACTTGCTGTAGCCGGCCGGTCAATGGAGTGCGGAATATTACCTGACGTGTCCCTCTGGGTCAAGGATTTCAAGTCAACATACTGTCGGCCTTTCAACGTTGTGGAGGGGCTTGGACATGTTGTGTTATTGTGTGTATTTATAACCAGTGGCGTACGCAGGATTTCCTTCTGCCAATATAATAGGGTAACATTGTGAGGTTTGAAGCAATTTTTCAGTGTTGCCTAAGTAAACAAAAGTTTGGTGCTTTTCAGTCGGTCAACACGAATGTACCCGAAAGAGCTGGGTTATGCCCTAATCCTGAAATAAATTACATGAGATTAATAAATACACTAGGATGTAAACCAGTTTCGATCGTCAAGCGATCATCATCAGATCCATTACACTTAGGCTATAAAATCTATGTTTGAGAATACAGGTGAAAAATATATACAATATGTACAATTATTTAGTTGCAGTGTTGGTAATGCAACAGTCAGTGTATGCTAAATGTAGTATATATAATGTTAAGTGAAATTCTAAAATGGTGATATAAATCCGGAATTTGTCTGTTTGGGCTGATTATATGGTTATACAAAATCAACTATGGTTATAGTGTGATAATACAGGCTGATACTTATCCGTTTGTCTCCCTAACTGGAACTTCAAGCAATTGCGGGACCAGAGTGAACACTGGATTTCTATGACCTAAAAATGTATGAAATATCTATGCATTTATGACCTAAAAACATAAAAATATGACCTATAAAATTCAAAATATGACGTAATGAATAGCATCTACGTTACATAGAAACACTTTTATTACTCCATCCGTACTGAATATGTTTTCACCTAACTCGTGAACAAAACTTCGCAACTTCTCACAAATTGAGACTTTCGTTTTAGGCATATTGAAAGTAACTGAATGACTGAAGCTCCCTAATGAGTGACCAAGGTCATTGAGTGTGTTGAAGGTGGAAGAGAGAAGGGGGAAGGAGAGAGGTAAGAACGATGATAAATAACTGCGGAATTACCTCTGCTTCCGTGTAAACAATAGCCCGGTTTCCAGGAATTGACCCAGCTAGCAAACAATAGCTCCTACTTGTTAGAAACATTCCATACACTACTTTAGAATGGTTCTTCAGTAAGTTAGTATATTCCAGTCTATCCTGAACAATAATTTCTAGAACTTATTCTGATTTTTATAAAACGAAATTCAAGTGAAAACTACCAAAATATGCCGTTTATAATGATATTTCGTTCAAAATATGCCATAAAACTTAAGAAAGCCTAAATATGCATTTATATGCCCAATAAAACCTGTTTAATTTTGATTATCATGCTTGGAAACGTATTGAAAATACAAGACTATAAGATATAATGTTAAGGGAAAAAATATGACTTCTCATAGAAATCCGCCCCCTAGTGATGACATTGGCGTGAATGAATTACTCATCTGCAATAAACCTGCTTTTCCATAAAACAACACTTTACTAATAATTTTTTCGGCTATCAGTCTCTGTACCTTGTCCATTTGCCTTAAATCTACTGCCACTTTTTTCCTGTCACTTCATAGTTATCTTCTTTCTTGCCCTCAACATTTTTTTGCTGTTAGTCCACCCTTTTAATGTTTCGGCAGCCAATCCAATGAGTTCTCTTTGACTAGCTTCTAAAGTCTTCCTCTTACGAGGTTTAGGTTGGTTTTGAATAGTTTCCGAGTAATGTGGTCGTGGTGACTCTGATTGGAGATCACTGGAAGAAGCGGATTCATTCGCCTTTATTTCAGTAGAAGTACATGTAGAAGCAACGCCATCGTCAATACTGATATTGCGAAATTCCACAGTCTCTCCACCCTATTAGAAAGAAACATATTTATACTGAATGGAAATCATGAATCGAGTGTTATATTATTCAATTTATTTGATACGTTGGTTTAAATTAGGCTACATGAAACATAAGATTATATACTCGTATGTTAAAATAATGGTTTATTTCAGTTTCCATGTACCGAAGAGGAATGGAAGTCAGTTGCGAAGGGTTTCAATGATAAATTGAATTTCTATAATTATTGCTGTGGTGCAATAGACGGTAAGCATGTAATGATTACCAAACCCCATAACAGTGGATCATTCTACTATAACTACAAAGTCACATTCAGCACAGTCCTCTGCGACATAGCAAATGATAATTATGAGTTCTTAATGGTGTACACAGGTACCAATGGAAAAGTCTCGGACGGTGGCATTTTGCATGCTATCGGTTTCTATGACAATCTTGAAAAGAACACTATTCATTTACCCCCAGAAACTACGCCGACTGGCACGAACTACACATTACCATACACATTCATAGGTGATGAAGCCTTTATGTTAACGAAACATCTCATGAAACCATATGCGGACAAAGGATTGACAAAAGAAGAAGAAAAAAATTACGAGCCTTAAAGTAGTCGCATATGATGTTTAAAATCTGACATGTTATTCGAATAATTCCATATTACTTACTCGCATTCTTTTAAGAATGAACTCATAGTGCCACCTTGTGCCAGCAAATGAAAGGATTCTCCAATGCATCTGCAGTAGTGACATATACCTGCAACTGTATGCGGGGCGAGCTGCGCTTTATACCGGCCAGTTAGTGAACCCATGCCAGCGGTGTTATTGAAAATGGCCTCTTATTGCCGATATAGCGCACTGCCAAGTATAGGCGCGATTAAAAATTAGGTGTGCAGTAGGTATATTAAAGGCGTATCTCCCAGTGATAAGTTTAGACCAACCAAATAGCTTAAAATGATAATAGTGGAAACTCCCACGAGAAACTGGCGACACCGATTATGCGTGCCATCTAGCGGTTCGCGCAGACAACTACGAACTCGATTTCAATCAGCTGGCAATGGCTGGCAAGTTTATCTGCACATGTTAGAAGTGTAACTTTTGGGCTATGTATGGGTGTTTTCATTACAAAATACAAAGTGATTAAGCTATTTGGACCAACGAAGTTTCAATTATTGTTAGTAGTCGGTGTTAATATACTGAATTCCTACGTTGTTTAGATTGTTGGTTGATGCGATATAGCACTCGATGTATCGAGTGCTTACATTAAATAAGAATACAGCAAAAGTATGAAGATTTAATAAATCGTAATTGTTTTCAACAAATATGATATAATGAATATTTTCACACCAAAGAACGACAATTTAAAGATGATTTATTGAAGCAATTTCTTTAATGGGGCCTCCAAACCTTGAGGTAAACCGTATGCGATTTACATTCCACATAGTCGCATGGCTTACAGTACGTCATTGTACCGATCTCCGCCACCGCGCGCGCTCATTGTTTCCGTCCCATGCACTTCCGTCCCATCCACTTCCGTCTATTTTCCAAAATCACTCCCACAAAAATGTCCAGCTACCGAGTGCCACAAAAATATCCAGATACCGAGTGGAAAGATGTTACACATCAAAAATATTCAATTATCGGTTGTCGCGAGCATGACGCGTAATAGGGATGTAGCCGGAGAAAGTTCGCGCCAGATAGTGCTCGTGTAGTACTGGGTAAGCGCAAGGCGATCGTCTTATGTTTCATCCAGTCATTTGCGAGGAATGTTTAAATTGTGACCGAGTTTTCTAAGCTAAAGTAAATTATATCTTCTCTAATTTTACTCCAAGACTATATTAATTAATTCTATAGGTATATCTCCTAATATATTATGGACGATTTTCAGCGTTTAAGCGTTAAACAGCTGCAAAATGAGCTACGGACCAGAGGCGCTAAAACTACCGGGAGGAAGGAAGAATTAATACAGCGGTAAAAACAAAATTCTAACACGCTTTATTATTCAAATAATGAATACCAGTCAGCATGCTTTCTCCCAAAGATTACAATTACTTGAGTATTGTAGGCCTATATTGATAAATATATCTCCATAAGACTTAAATCATAAATAGAGATTTAAATATTCACTTGGTCCCCTTGCTTGTAGACTTCGATTCATGTCTTTTTTTAGGTTGATAGCTTACATGAAACCGTCATGTTTTAAGGTAAACATAATCAAAGAAAGTGTATACCGGTATTGTACCGGTATACCTCGAAAATGCTCGCAACGTTTGGTTCTTATGTAATGTTGTCAATTTCTCAATGACAATCGTTCCCATACCCCTGGGCGTTCAATTTTTTTAAAGTTTGAGAATCCCTGCTTTAGGGCCACGAACTGTTTCCATTCATCTGACTATGTCTCAAGAATGTAGAAGTCAGTCGCTACCACATTCTCCGTCGGGCAGATGGAAGTTGACGATTAATTCTGATCTCAAGAAACCAACCATAATACGTCTGTGGCTGTTAATGTTGTGACATTTATTTTTGAAGCATTTGTCCGAGTGAAAATGAAAATCCACAGCCTGCTTCCAGTCTCCGACTGGGTCAGGAATGGAATGAATGAAGCCCCCATCTAGCGGCGAGGATATGAACTGTGCCGGCTGCCGAGGCCTGACGCACTCCTCTGGGGCAATGATTAAATGAATGACAGTGGAAATGAAATGATGGTGGAGAGTGTTGCTGGAATGAAATGTCCGAGTATGGCTTTGAAAATGGGAGTCAGAAATATTACATTCACTTCTTCGTGTATATTGACGATTTCTTCCCGTACTTCAATGGAGATGATTTCTGCAGATTCCGATATTGTAGGCTTATCGTGATAATCCTGCAAGTTTCTTGTGTATGGCCTCTTCCTTATTTTTTGTTGTGCTCGTAGTCCACGGAAAAAGCGATGGAACAGCGCCCGGTTTTAATCTTGCTCTCTCACCTTCAAATACAAACGCATAAATTCAGTGGTTGTTATCGAAATGTCTAATAAGTTTATAGGTACAAAATAGGAATTATTTCCGCCTTTGAAAATCACACTTAACCAACACAGTTTTCGTGAAGTCGTCGGGTTGTAAATGATGGGAACACACTTTAATATATTTGGTCAGATTTTTCTCACCGAAATTTTTCCTTGCAATAGCATGTAACCATTTCTTCCTCATTTCTTTCTTTTATGGAAATTGGTCAAACGAAAACGGGCTTCCCTGTTTTTTGCAAAGAGGAACATTGCTGTAGCTCGGCATAGTCACGATAATAACAATTTAAACAACTTAAATTCGTACATATTAGCGACAGGAGAACACAGGAGACAAATGAAGAGCGCCTTGCGCTTACCCAGTACAACAGCAGTGCGCTCTATCGGTGCTAGTTCTATACATCCCTATTGAAAATGCATTTGGCATTCTCGCAAGTCGTTTCCGAATATTTAGGACACACATCTTTATACATGTTCATCATGTTGACACCGTGGTTCTGGCGAGTCGTGTGTTGCACAATTACTTAACTCGAAGTGGAAAGGCTTATTTGACTGTATCATCCGTTGATCAAGAGAACATCGATAGCACAATGATCATTCCAGGAGAATGGCGTGAAGAAGGCGATGCACTCACACCATTACAAAGAAGGCCCACCAGGACTGTTCCCCGAGATGCAAAACAAATTAGAGATATGTTCAAAGATTTGTATAATAAAGAAGGCACAGTATCTTTTCAAGAGCGTATGGCATTACGCACCGCACAGTAAAGTTCAGATTTACATACATTATCTCGCTTTTGAATATCAGTATACTGCACTTAATTAAACAAGAAGTTCCGTGACGAACTAAAGAGCCTACTTTTCATGCCAATGATTATTCTACAGTTCTATCTAGAATAATGACAAAATTAAGTTGGTAATATCGAAATGTCTAATTAGTTCGAAATATTCCTGGTATAGTGTAGCCTAATAGAGCACTACAGTTGGCAGCCATGGTGACTGAATATATTCTTAGTTCCATCTCTTAAGGTACAGAATACAAAATGTGGTTGAAGTCCAATGGACGTTACATGCAGTTAGACATTGGATCTATCAGCACGCGTAAAAGCATGTTGCCAACAATACCATGCGTGTGCTGGTTAGAAATAATCGGATATATTATATCTTGTTGTGCCAATTTTGGATGAAATCCATTTGTTAGTATAGAAGTTACATGTATTTTAAAATTGGACATATCAGCAAGCATAGAATCATGTTGGCAGCACTGACTTAAATTAATTGCTCCAAATAAATCTAGAATGTCAGGTGCTATACGTGTGCAACGTATAGAGCTGTTGGCTTGCATACTTTGTGATATATTGATATTAGGGTAAAAATATAGACAGCATTTATTAACAGTTGGCAGCCCTGATTGCTCTTAAGAATACTTATAGTCATATCTGTTATGTTAAACATAGCACATACGAAATTTGGATGAAATCCAACTGAGTGTATAGAAGTTACATGTATTTAAAAATTGGTCTTATGAGCAGTCTTAGAATCATATTGGTTGAACTGAAGTATATAAGTTACTCCAAATTAATCTAAAATGTCAGGTACTATACGTGTGCATAGTTTAAAGCTGTCGGCTTGCATACTTTCAGATATATTGGTATTTGGATAAAGAGAATAGAGAGAGCAATTATTAACAGTTGGCAGCCCTGGTGGCTCTTAAGAATACAGTCAGTCATATCTGTTTACGTACACATATTACATACAAAATTTGGTTGAATTCCAGTTGATAGTGTAGAAGTTATATGCATTTAAAAATTGGACCTATCAGAAGGCTTAAAATTATTTTGGCAACATTGTCATGTATGACCTCCTGGAAATTAAACTGAAATAGTATTATCTACATGTGTGCCAATTTTGGAATAGCTCCCATGCATACCTTCCAAGATAGCCAACATGGAGCTCAAATTTCTAGTGCGTTTTTTCAGCAGTTGGTAGCACTGAAATATGGGCTTGAGATATTCCGGTATACATCTTTACTCATACTAAATTTGGTTTCGATTGCTGCAGCCGTTTAGGAGTTGATAGGGGGGGGGGGACAGACACACAGCCAGACAGACGGAAGGACAGACAGACACACATTTCCCCAGATCGATCTCATAAGTCTACCTTTTCCTCATTTTTGCAAAATGTGAAAAGTAGGCTAAAAATGAATTAGGACAATAGTCAAACCTGGCAGTGTAAGGTAAAATATTTTGACATTTCTCAGTGTATCTCCTTGAGAGCTCCTTGGTAATGGAGATTGAATATTGAAGTGTATGTTTACATCAGTAAAATGTAATCATAATAAAATCATTATAAAATTCAAAAATACATCAAGTTTGTGTTACTTACGTTGCTGTCTTCAATTTCCCAACTAGAAACGCCAGGTCGAGGAACGACAACGCGGTCATGTAGCCCATGTACTTTGGGTGTGTGTAGAATCTGTCTGATAACCGGTGTTAATTGTGATGGCTGTATTAGTATGTGTTATCTGTTTTAATTCAAGTAAGGACTGCAGATAGTCAATTTCAAGTAGTTTCTACTTTTGCTACCAAATGCTACCGTCAACGACACCCAGCCACGAACGTTGGAACTTCATAGAGCGTTAATCAAATCTAACCTATACATTTAGCTTTACACAATTGTAATTAGTGGAACGTTCTTTTACATGCCATAAATCTGACATGGGACCGCCGGCTTTACTTCCCCTCCGAAGGAAGGCATACTGAAAGATTTTTAACGCTCTTAAAAGTGGCTACGTTGGCTAAAGCGCAGCGTTAGGTCATGGGGCAAGCTCTCCGCAGACTCGATAGACGCGTGGATTCGAGCCCCATCGTCGGCCATCCTTGAAATGGTTTTCCGTGGTTTCCCATTTTCAACACCAGGCAAATGCTGGGACGGTACCTTCTGACAGGCCACGGCCGCTTCCTTCCACATCCTTGCCCAGTTTCATTCACTATCATCCATACCATCTCTCATCCCGACGCGCAGGTCGCCCACGGGCGTCGACTAGAAAGACCTCCACTCGGCCTCTCAGGAGGCCACACGACAAATAAAACCTCTTTTAGTGCCGGGAATGTCCGAGGACACGTTCGCTCTTAAATAAATCCAACGACTTCGGTCGGGAATGAATCCGCGATCTTGGGCACAGCAGTTCAGCATGCTACCAATTACATCACCGAAGCCGCAAGGAATGGCGTGGTTGTTGTTGTTGTTGTTGTTGTTGAGTACGTTATGAGAGCCGATAGTGATAATGCGTGACTTTTTAGGGTTGAGGAGTGGAGAGTTGTCACTGGCGTATGGAAACTACACTTCGCCGCATAATTGAGCTGACCCCTTAATTAGACCAAACAACCTGAGTTGACTGTGCGGTATTTTCCTTCTATTGTGAAGGCTGTTAATATGAGGGCTCCCCACCGGAATTGCATATCACAGGGACCGGATGAGGAAGAAGCGACTCTTATAGGAACCAATCAATTACCACACGGACATGGGGGACCAATGAACTGTACGTAACAACAAGTCCCGGATTTTGCGGTTCTATTAGTACATTAGGATTTTATAGGATATTGTATGTTCAATTTAGGAATTTATAGCATTTCTGGAATATATATTTGGACTAGCAGAAGTACCCGTTCATCGGTATTAATAACCAGACGTTAGCAATTGAGCTACTTTTACAATGGTTAGGGGCTTGTCATTCCTTCATCAGTTTACCACTTGCCATGGTGTCAGACTGCCAACCCCGAGCTTGCAGGTTCGCTCCTGGAAGGCGACAAAAATCACGGTATGCATGTCATACTTTGTTGGCATGTAAAAGAACCCATTCGAAATATTGTTTCACCTTATTGTAGTCCTCGATATTATCAACAAAGAACTTAAGGCTGTCTGGGTTATTAATTACACGTATATCGCAAGCACATACCGACTTACGATACTTGAAGAGGCGCATGTATTTTCTATTTTGACTTGGCCGCCACTACAATATTGGAGGGATCCTTCTCCTCGCTATCACACTGCTGGGACCAAGCTGCATTCACTCCCTGGACCGGGCCAGGACGGGAAGCTGCAGGGCTTTGAGGCCCAGTTGGGAAGTGAGGAGAGGGCGCTGTACTGCACCCAAGGAGCATGTAACTATAAGAGAATCGTCACTTTTGGTTATAGAATTTCCCAGGGAGAGCACCGCCTGAGGCTATGTACTGCTCCGGCAAGTCTGGCAACATAAAAAGTAAAAAGCCATATGAAAGTAGCCTTTATTACACGTAATTGAACAGTATGTTCTGCGATGAGTTATTGATTATTCATGAAAATAACACAAACATAACTGCGCTTTTCACTAGGCGCTGAAATATACGTCCAGATAGGAAAATAATACATTTTGATATATATCCATGTTGGCAATAGATTTGTCACGAAGGACACAGTTATGCCGTTCTAGAGCTTAATTCACCTTTAGGCTAATTAAACATTGCTCTCCTACTCTACAGAATTGTTGGGATATTCGATGAATATAAAGAAACATGTCCAAATGCACACTATATTGCCATAACCTCACTTTTTGCCTAGCATGCCCGCTGCCCGTAGCCCTAAACCAAGGCTGGTAGAGAACAGGTTGCCTCGTTCTCATAAGGTCTGTGGTAACAGCGCTCCCCTGCTGAGCGGATGGGACTACTAGCCTTGCACTACTGCAGAAGGTAACCACGGGGTTGATGTACAACATAAGAACTCGTGATACTTGTAGCTATAAATGCAGTTTAATATAATAGAGCTTTAAATAATCAGAGCGTGTAAATACACTTTTTGTTTACCATTTCCTCTTCTAGTTTGTAAGAGAGTAGTTTTAGTTGTAGGTTTCATTTGATCATCTTTCATTTTCACTATCATCCAAACCATTAGGGTCCGATAACCTAGAGTTAGGCCCCTTAAAACAACAATTATCATCATCATCATCATCATCATGAATAATTAAATATAAAAGTTATTCGAATCGACAAAGAACGAGAATTCTGAAGCTTCAAAATTGAGTCATAATTGATAAAGTTCAACATAATGTACAATACACAGCGCAGTTTTAATTCTATTAAAATTCATGTTCAATTATACTGTTGAGATTAATTAGGGAAAACTATTACCGGTACATTTGCTCACTGTTCACGAACTCAATCGAGCGTTCAAGGCTGAAAATATATTCACCTGGTGTATTTTTTCATCTTCTTGGATATTTTGTCATGAGAGACTGAACATTCATTACCCCTCTTGTAGCTTCCCCTGTGTTGTCTTCAGTGCATTCATGAACTTCATTCGTATGAAGGTCCTCTGTCGAACGAATGTCTCTACCACTACACGATTTATTTCAGGATATTTCTTGTAAAGAGATTCAACCAAATTGGTAATGCACAATTTACCCCTTTTTATGCTCTTGAGACCATGGTACTTCTTAAATTCATCTTCTAGCAATTTTGCCTCTTTTTTTTTCAGCTTTCAGAAGGCTCTACGAGTCCACCGAACGACAAACTTTTGATCCATGCATTTTGTGGATTCATAGTCTGCGATTCAGAGCTAGTAAATGTATAGCTACCAAGGTTTGGACATGTCGATCTAAGCTTTTTTGCTACCCACCCAGAAAGGTAAAACAATGCACTGGCTTCCATTTCAGTTAGGGGGGGGGGGGTGCTCAATTCGTTTTCAGGAATCGAAGATACAATCATTTCTTTGGTGACATCTATTTCGCTATCTTTCTCCGGATTATCCTCTTCCTTCTTGCATAATACACCAGACATTCGAAGCACTTTGGCTGGAATATATTCGGAATCATCTTCGGTTCCTGTATTATAATTATTTTGAAGGAGTCCTTGATTTCGCCCTAAATAATCATTCTTAAACGATATAATGTGTATAAAGGAGAAGGATGATCATTCAGACCCCCTTTCGTCCTAATCTGAGAAAACAGATTTTCTAAAGCGTCCTGGTTGAGACGGTGGGTGAGTATGTACTCAATACCATGGACACTCTTCAAATCTAATAGAAGATACTTCAAAGATTTAATTGATGTGTTGATTCCTCTCTGAAAAAGCTGTATATTTTTCTTGCCACAGCATCTCATTGTTTCAATTAATTCAAGCATGTCGTTGAGAATTGCGTCTTGAGATTCCAGATCTTTTCCATATGGGTTCTTGGAAGGTCTACCTGAAGGTTTGGGAGTGTATGTATTCATCACATCGTACCACCTATCAATTATTTCAATACATTTTCCAGTTTCTTCAGCCAGCTGAGGATCAGCTCCCGGTTTCATAAAATGCAGAGCAGTAGTTGTCTTGTGCGACAATAACTGACACGCTTTCCTCACATTTTGTCTCTTGAGTCTTTTCCACAGTGATGTGACTTTCGTTCAGATTATGCAACATTTTGAGATCACTTTTCTTCTGATCATTTAATAATGCTACGATAGGATTTCTATTTACAATCTGTCCGCTCTTTAGCTGGAACCCAGTGTCTAAAAACCAGTTCCGCACTAGTTTCAGAAGATGTGGCGCGTCAGCAAACATGTATATTTTTTCTTCCGTAGAGGGATGAGTGAACCAGGTTTTTTCAGTACTAATTCCTAGTTCCTTCCAAAGTCCAACATTTCCACCCCCCATGTCGCTAACACATGCTTTTACAATGTACCTATCGGAAAGTTTTAAAATAATAGAGTTTAAAATCTCGCAGGTTATTTTCACGTCAAAATCAACAAAGAGAGGCACCTTCCATTGAGCAAAAAGTCCCCGAGCCATTATTATTGGAGTGAGGCCCGATAACTTCATCTCCTTTCCGGTCATATTCCCTGACGCTTTTAACTTTCATTTCATCAAAAAGAAGAACCGTAATTTTTTCTTTCTTGCTCAGAGATGAACCAGCAACGCACAGAAAGCGGAAAACATCTTGGAGAACACCATTGTTCATATCGACTGTTGATGCCCATTTTTGCAGTGTAGACAGTCCAGGCAAAGGAATGTTCATTTTCTTCTTCAGAAAAAGATATGAACGCTTACTAATATATCTCAGGGAAAATGCAAGAGATATTTCATCGTCTGTCCATTTAACTTTCTTTTTCTTACTTAAAAGGATGTCTATTTGATTTTCGGTGAAAACTGAACCGAGTATTTCCCGGGCCTCTGGTTTCATCAATCCTTTTTCTCTCCATTTTACAAAGTTCTCTTTTAAGCCTGCCAATTTCTTGGCTTTTCAGTACGATTCTCTCCTCCAGCTCTGCGCTCTTTTGTCGCAACTTTTCATTTTCCATCTTCAAAACATCTATTTGATTTTCCTCCGTTGTAGTTTGGACGTCATCACACACTTCTTGAACAGAGTACGAGCTTTCTAAAATTTGATTCACAGTTCTTTTATTTTCTCTCTTCTCACTACGTATTTCACGTTCACGTATCTGCACCTGGGTTTCTTCGGGTATATCAGTTCCTAATTTAAGTGAAGGCACAGCAGTCTGTTTTAGTTTTCTCTTAGGAATTAAATTCAATAATTCTGCTTTCAGGTCCCTCTCATAGACATCCTCCGTAAAATGTTCAGAGCATATTTGTGAAGTATTCGGATTCCACTTCCCGTCTCTTCTAGTACACAGCACCCATTTTTGCCTAATTAAATTGTCTTTAGGGAATGAATGATACTTTATATGCGCACTCCCGGGATCCCGCTTCGTTTTAATAAGACTGTTTGTACACAAAGCCACCGTGCATCTCATTCCAGGCATCGTAGAAAACTGAAAGAAATAAAAAAACATCAAAACTACCAGGTCGTACCACGAAGCTAATGATACACAAATGGCTCTTCCATTTACCGAGCACTTACCTATTATTAGGGGAAACGTGTAGAGCAGTACTTAATGAAGCACTATCAAACACATAACGAGAATAGATAAACACATCAACACAACACCATAAAGAATAGCTTACTGGAGACTGTGGTGTTGGCTGTTGCCGGGTCTGAGCAATACGTCATCAGCCGGGGGAGTAGAGCGCATGCGCGCGGAACGAGACAACCTCTTATATACGAACCTTGGCCCTAAACCACACATTTTATTCCAATGCAAAGGAGAATGGGTAAGAAAACAAACAAGAGATGAAATGCACACATTTATTCTCTCTATATTTTTATTCGAGAGTAGTCCATATTGTCGACTAGTTTTACACATGGTCAACTCCAGGAAGATAAAAATTGCCGTATTGTTCTTACTATCATTATAATTCTTACATCCCGGTGATTGGCAATTTTTCCTCCCTTGCAGTGGCATGATTGACTCGCAATTCAATTCAAATAAACAATCAAAATACCGAACAAATCAAAACAACCAACAACACCACGAGGAATATCAATCAAAACAGACTATTCCCGCTTCCACCAGTCGGTTTGATATCAGCGTTCATGAGTGCCAACTACGGAACCGTAGTGCTAAAATTAATTCTTCATTGGTTGGCAGAACATCCAGAGCAGAGCTTTACCGCGACCCACGCGCTCCCTATGAACTGTCATCCCCCTAACTGCCTCTAAACTATCGTGAAATGAATTAACCAATGGAATTAACTAATCTAGAAACATTCGTGGGAGCGGGTATTGATTTCTCAGGGGCAAAGGCACCTGAGTAATCTTAGGCTTGGATGACTTTCGTTTAAACTGGTAGGTAATAAGACGACGCTTAAGGCTGGTTCACAATTGGTCCGGGAACGTGAATTTGTGCATGCGCGCGCGATCAGCTGTAGCGTAATAATATTAAAACAGTCAGCAAGCGCCCACTAATAAACACCAATCACACAACTGAAATGCTTCAGAGGGTTATAATAACTTTATTCAACACACATTCTGCGCTTGAGAGAAGCAAGATTAAGAGAGCGCATTCACAGGTTATGTTTACATCGCTGGCTATTCCTTCCGTAGTGCGAGACTAGCGCTTAAAAACAGCCCAGCGGGGCTAACGAAGCGACTCGAATACCCACGACCACAAACGATCATCCACCCCCACCCCCCTTCACGATCTTTTGACACGCACCGAGACAGACCAGCGCAGCGGGGCAAACCGAAAGTACCCGAAACTTTACAACCTAGCCGGATTATTGGGGCTAGGATTTTGATATAAATACATATTTCTTCCCTTTGCTTATACATAACTAAAATGATAAATGTCCATAAATTAGAGCCTTAGCTATCATCTAATTACGTTTTATTGTTACATATTTGATCATAATGACATTTGTTTTAGATAGTTGTTCTTTAAAATTAATATTCCGTGTTTTTATTTTCCATACTTGATTAAAATCATTTTTTCTTAATATAACGTTACCTGATTTATTTAAAATTACATATTCTGTCTCTTACTGTAAAAAAAAATGTTTTTCGCAAGTGAAATATATTTGTTCATCCGAAACTCAGGTACATGAAACGTATTTTCCAAGCAATTCATAAGCTGTTGAGAAAGGGCCATGGAGGATATTAGTGGAGATAAGGGGATGGACACCCTGCTGGAGACTCGGCGGTTGGGCTTTAGTTTATTTCAGTTGTCCAGTGAGTGCCTTAGACTAAGAATTACCGCACAGAACAACAAATCAAGCGATTATTCACAGAACAAATAGCCCGTCGATAAACGAAAGAAAAATGGCTGCCCAAAGATCATGGCCCGCTTCGTCTGTCTTATGGTTGGCTGATCGGTTATATTCGTGAGCATTCGGGTCACTTCGTTAGCCCCGCTGGGCTGTCTCTAAGCGCTAGTACTGCGAGAACGTCAGACATGCAACTTAACCATGTTTCCCGTTGGCCTTCCCGGGCGCGAGATTGCAAATTCTAGTTCAGATTTAGCATAGGGAGGATTATGGTTCTCTGATTGGCTGTTGTAAGGGAACATGGTGGCCAAAATCAGTTGCGCGGTGGTTGCAAGGCTGCTTGCTGCTGCAGTTCATTGAGAGTATAAGAATAAACTATGCATTTGGTATTCTTACGTAGTTAAACTTGATCTTAATGTTCGCAATGCGTTGTTAGTAAGCATATTCCACCAGTAATTATGTCGGAAGAAAGTGTTGTAATAAAATATTAGGCCACAATATTGAGACTTGCCAGTGTACACTTACTTATGTGTTTCTGGAATAATAACTCAGGTGTTAAAGGCTTGGGACACCGTGGTCATCAGTGTATTCAACTTACTGTCTGATATTAATAATCTGTGACTACGGTTCGGATAAAAGCAGCCATAGATTTCTGGAAGGGGCTATCCCAGCATTTTTCTGAATACAAAATGTAAGACCACGGAATATCTACCATTTCTAAGAGGGTCAACGGTGGCACTCGAACCCACTTCTATCCTAAGATCAGAATCACGCACTTATTTATCATGATTGGTGAGGCTTTTGGTTGGTTCTTAAGTTTAGGGGCTGTGACAACGAGGTCATGTAGCCCCGTGTACTTTGGGTGTGTGTAGAATCTGTCTGATAACCGGTGTTAATTGTGATGACTGTATTAGTGTGTGTTATCTGTTTTTTTAATTTAAGTACTGCAACTTAGAATTCTTTCAAATAGTTCCTACTTTTGCCGCCAAGCGCCACCGTCAACGACTACTAGGCCAAGTTCAGAACTTAGCTACTAGACACCACCGCAGTCGGCTCTTGGCAACGAACGTAGAAACCTAACAGCGTTGTTTACATTCTTAACCTAACCAATTTAGCTTCACACAGGTGTAATTAGTGGAAGGTTCTTTAACATGCCATAAATCTATGACATGGAACCGCCGCGTCGGCTTTACTTCCCCTCCGAAGGAAGGCATTTAATTCTGGTCTGAGGGTTGGAACGGGGTACACTCAGCCTTGTGAGGCAAAAATGTGAATTCCACAGGACGTTTCTTTTGAGAAATAAATTATCAATTTGTAAAAAGAAGAACTGTTTACCTTTCTGCTTAGTAAATTGACAAATATTTATATAAGATGTGCCATTCATACTCCATAACATTTTATTTGTGTGTTGTGTTGTATTTTACAACTAATTGCTATACAAACTTAGAATTTTAGAATTAACTCTTATCTAAAGTAACAAAGTTATATGCTATAAGATATTGGTTAATATTTTTGGGAATTTTCCGGTGACAATCCCCTGAGAATACTCACAATTTTCCAGGATAGGCATCCCCCTTCCCCCTAAAAAAAAGGATAGGCTATGCGCCCCCTGGTTATTACCTGAGCCAGGAGACAGTAACCTAGACCCTATTGTTTGCTGTTTCTTTGCACTCGACGCTTGAATTACAGCTGTAGATCGCGTCTTGCAGTGAGCCCGGTAATCAGCATTTGGGGCACACACAGGAGCCCCGCAATGAGCATTAAACTACGCCGATTGATATTGGTCTCTGCGCATCGTTGAGTTTAAGTTTCAAATAAACGGAAGAAACGTAGAGGATGTTAAAGAATTTACGTATCTTGGTAGCATCGTTTCTAAAACTGGAGGAGCAGAAGAGGATGTGAGACTTGGAAAGTAACAAAATCTATCATAAAGAAAATCCAGACCTTTATAAACAGATGCTTACGAAGAATCTTGAGGGTGTTTTGTCCAAATGTAATATCCAATGAAGAACTATGGAATCGTACAAACGAGAAGCCCGTGGACTTACAGTTGAAGGCAAGAAAGTGGAAGTGGGTTGGACATACACTGCGCAAAAACCAGATGGCAATAGAGAGGCAAGCCCTGAGTTGGAATCCTCAGAGACATCGCAGAAGAGGAAGACCGAGGGAAACTTGGAGGAGGACAGTGGAGAGGGAAGCTGCAGAAGCGGGGAGAACGTGGGGAGAAGTGAAGGCAACGGCACGCAACCGAGTCCGATGGCGATGCTTCGTTGAAGCCCTATGTTCCAGCGATGCGAACAACAGGACTTAAGTCAAGTCATCGTTGAGTTTCGGCAAGCTCTTCTTGCCAGGGGCGTATATTAAAGGGGGAAATGTTTGTCACATATTATATTATTTGTTTATGAATTAAAACCTTAAACACCAATATAATCATGTACTATTGTTACTAAGTGAAGTATGGCAACGTTGCAAAGCGAGGCGAAGGTAGAGCGATGTGAACAGTGTGACAATCAGTTTGCTCTTATCTTATGTGTAACACCATAACCTCTTATTACTCTCCAGTGCCTTCGCTCTTATGAACAGCAACAAGTGCCCTTGAAGCCTGTCACAAAAGGTTTTTTCCCTAACTTTTATACCCTTATCAAACTTTTGGCAAATTTGCCTCTCTCTGTAGATACTGGTAAACTTACTGCCGAACGGAGTTTGAGTTGGTTGAAAACACACCTAAGAAAACAGACTCAAAGGTCTAGTATTGTCATCTATTCACAGAGACATACATCTCACTGACGTAGTTATGAACCGATTTGGCAATGCTTCAAGAAACCTTGACTTTTGAGTTGTAAATCAAAACAGTAACATTAATTCTTTCCATGTGAACACTATCAAGAGAGCAAGATGATTGTATTAATAATAAGTGTCATAAAATGGTCTTAGTTGTGATTAACATTGACCCAACACAAAACATCACAACAAATTGGTTGAAAATGTGATACCAGATAGCCTTAAAACACATCATTTTGCACCAAATTATATAAGAGTTTCCCGGGGAGACGCCCGGACCCCCTATTCTTTAGGCCAATATGCCCTCTAACCCCCGGTTGGGTAACGCCCGAAATAAAACTCTACAGGGTGTTACAAAAAGGTACGGCCAAACTTTCAGGAAACATTCCTCACACACAAAGAAATAAAATATGTTATGTGGACATGTGTCCGGAAACGCCTAATTTCCATGTTAGAGCTCATTTTAGTTTCGTTAGTATGTACTGTACTTCCTCCATTCACCGCCAGTTGGCCCATTTGAAGGAAGGTAATGTTGACGTAATGTTAGAGCTCATTTTAGTTTCGTTAGTATGTACTGTACTTCCTCGATTCACCGCCAGTTGGCCCATTTGAAGGAAGGTAATGTTGACGTCAGTGCTTGTGTTGACATGCGACTCATTGCTCTACAGTACGAGCATCAAGCACAAAAGTGCGTAGCATCAACTGGTTAGTGTTCATCACGAACGTGGTTTTGCAGTCAGTGCAATGTTTACAAATGCGGAGTTGGCAGATGCCCATTTGATGTATGGATTAGCACGAGGCAATAGCCGTGGCGCGGTACGTTTGTATCGAGACAGATTTCCAGAACGAAGGTGTCCCGACAGGAAGACGTTCGAAGCAATTGATCGGCGTCTTAGGGAGCACGGAACATTCCAGCCTATGAATCGCGACTGGGGAAGACCTAGATCGACGAGGACACCTGCAATGGACGTGGCAATTCTTCGTGCAGTTGACGATAACCCTCATGTCAGCGTCATAGAAGTTGCTGCTGTACAAGGTAACGTTGACCACGTCACTGTATGGAGAGTGCTACGGGAGAACCTGTTGTTCCCGTACCATGTACAGCGTGTGCAGGCACTATCAGCAGCTGATTGGCCTCCACGGGTACACTTCTGCGAATGGTTCATCCAACAATGTGTCAATCCTCATTTCAGTGCAAATGTTCTCTTTACGGATGAGGCGTCATTCCAACGTGATCAAATTGTAAATTTTCACAATCAACATGTGTAGGCTGACGAGAATCCGCACGCAATTTTGCAATCACGTCATCAACACAGATTTTCTGTGAACGTTTGGGCAGGAATTGTTGGTGATGTCTTGATTGGGCCCCATGTTTTTCCACCTACGCTCAATGGAGCACGTTATCATGATTTCATACGGGATACTCTAACTGTGCTGCTAGAACATGTGCCTTTACAAGTACGACACAACATGTAGTTCATGCACGATGGAGCTCCTGCACATTTCAGTCGAAGTGTTCGTACGCTTCTCAACAACAGATTCGGTGACCGATGGATTGGTAGAGGCGGACCAATTCCATGGCCTCCACGCTCTCCTGACCTCAACCCTCTTGACTTTCATTTATGGGGGCATTTGAAAGCTCTTGTCTACGCAACCCCGGTACCAAATGTAGAGACTCTTCGTGCTCGTATTGTGGCTGTGATACAATACGCTATTCTCCAGGGCTGCATCAGCGCATCAGGGATTCTATGCGACGGAGGGTGGATGCATGTATCCTCGCTAACGGAGGAAATTTTGAACATTTCCTGTAACAAAGTGTTTGAAGTCACGCTGGTACGTTCTGTGGCTGTGTGTTTCCATTCCATGATTAATGTGATTTGAAGAGAAGTAATAAAATGAGCTCTAACATGGAAATTAAGCGTTTCCGGACACATGTCCACATATCATATTTTCTTTCTTTGTGTGTGAGGAATGTTTCCTGAAAGTTTGGGCGTACCTTTTTGTAACACCCTGTATATACGCTCCTGCTTCTTGCGGGTACTTCAACATTCCACTTTCGTTCTTCATCATTGTGAAAATTCTGACCGGAGGACAGGAATCTCTTGAGGTGCAAGAAATGATGGAAATCGCTGTTCTGCATGAGTTCGACTGGGAGCTGTTTGATCTTGATCTTGCACCAACTTTTCTTGCACCTCAAGAAATTCCTGTCCTCCGGTCAGAATTTTCACAATGATGAAGAGCTGAAGACACTGGTTCCCTTCCCAGGTGGCACAGGAATAGAATAGTTGATCCCACGATATGGTAGGTGTCTATATTCTGGTGGTGATTATGCGTCAGAAAAGACGAGAATTGAAGCGTTTGAAATGTGGTGTTACAGGAGAATGATGAAGATCAGATGTGTAGATGGGTTACAAATGAAGAGGTATTAAGACGAGTGGGAGAGGAGAGATGTTTCTGGCGACTGCTAATGAAGAGAAGTGATAGGTTGGCAAGATACATACTAAGAGACCCAGCAATAGCAAGCTTAGTTATGGAAGGAAGGGTCGAGGACAAGAACTGTAGGGACCAAGGTCAGAATATGTTAAACAGATTGCCTCGGATGTAGGGTGTGGTAGCTATGTAGTGATGAAACGATTAGCTCCGGACAGGGAGGCGTGAAGAGCTGCATCAAACCTGTCAAAAGACTGAAGACTCAAACAAACAAACAAACAAACAAACAAACAAAGATTATGCGGGTAAAATATTTCAAACATTGCTGTACCTGAAGCCAGGGAAGGTTGTCATGTAACTATGTTTTCTTTTACTTAAAAAAAATAAGATAGGGAAACTTAATTTCTGGATGTGCCTTGTAATTTCAACTCTGAGATTTGCTGATGACATCGTCATCTTAGCCGACACGCCAGAGAATTTGAATGAGTTTTTAAATGGTATGGACTCCGTCTGAGGAAAGAATTCATGATGAAAATCAATAAATGTAAAACAAAAATTGGCAGGTGGGAAGCTAAAGGAAGTAGGAGACCTCTGTTACTTAGCAAGCAAAATAACCAGTGATGGACGAAGCAAAGAGGATATAAAAAGTAGGTTAGCTCAGGCAAGGAAAGCATTTCTACAGAAAAGGAATCTGTTCACATCGAATATAGATTTAGGTATTAGGGAGTCATTTTTGAAAGCCTCTGTCTGGAGCGTGGTGCTGTATGGCAGTGAAACTTGGACTGTTGGAGCAGCAGAAAAGTGGAGAATTGAAGCGTTTGAAATGTGGTGTTACAGGAGATTAGGATTACAAACGACGATTGGGAGAGGAGAGATGTTTCTGGCGACTGCAAATGAAGAGAAGATTAGCCTAGGTTGCTAGGACATGTACTAAGACACCCTGGAATAGCAAAATTATGGAAGGAAGGGTTGGGGATAAGAACTGTAGGGGTAGACCAAGGTTAGAATAAACAGATTGCCTCGAATGAAATGTGTGGTAGCTTTGTAGAAATGAAACGCTTAGCTCAGGACAGGGAGACATGGAACGGTGCATCAAACCAGTCATAAGATTGAAGATTCAAACGACACAAGTTCTGGGATGGTCGAGTTGCCTCACGAGTTGTAGGGAGCTGCAACAGGGACGTACTGTTAGCGATAGGAGAGCAAGTTGATGCCCATGGCCTTAATAGCTCTCGCGATGTGATGATTCTCTCTGGCGGGTTCCCACATACTGCTAGAGATTGTTCTTGTTAATTCGTATCCCGCCCATTCATTGCGCACAATCGTGTTGACCGATTGAAAAGCAACCAATGACAGTTTTGTATATGCAACACTGAAAATAATGGCTTCAAATCTCTACATTGCAATATTAAGGGGGGGGGGGGTGTAATCGGAAATGCAAGCTTTTCCTTAAAAAATCATTACAGCCATGGTTTTTTAGTTAAAGGCATGAAATGTTGTGTGTAGATAGATAACTAACTGTAATAAATGAAAAATATAAGAAGAGACCTAGATGTAAGGCATATATATTAATATTATAAGACATTTAACAGTTATGCCCTTTTTTGATGAAAGCCACAACAGGAATTCTAATGATATAATCACTTTGAAATTTTTACTGCATGGAGCTATCACTACAATATAAATATTGAACTAAAATAAATTACATATGCCTATTAGTTCTTTACTTAAAAAACCTTGAACTTACTGTCACAGAAATAAGACATTTTTTCATCACATAAAACCCTATAAATAGCTTGCCACGGTGGGTGAGTGGTTATAGTGTCGGACTACCAACCCCAAGATTGCAGGTTCGCCCCTGGCCATAGTAAGTGATTTTTGAAGGCGACAAAAATCACGATACTCATGTCATTCGTTGTTGGCATGTTAAAGAACCCATTTGAATTCAGTAGGCCGTGTTCAATGGCAAAATTAATCTCGGGATTTTCCGCCAACACAAAGTTCCTCCATTCTCTACTTGAAAGCGCTGTAGTGTCAAGGAGTTTAGATATCTAACCTCCTTGACTTTCATAGCGTTCAAAGGAACGACGAAATTCGACATGCAAGCTACCCTCTGGGTGTCAATTAACAAAGCTTGCACCAGGCACCCGAGGCCATACGATATTATTATTATTATTACCCTATAAATAAGAATTTAAATAAGTAATGAATACAATGCTAGTTCCATATATTCCACAATGTGTAATGAACAACTCCTGAAAAAATCATAGCTCTGCGATTTATAGTTTTTGAGAAAAGGCTTCAGATTCTACAAAAATGTATCTTAGAGAAAAATGCATTTAAACATTTGGTTACCATATTCAAACATGAAAAATGCTTATTTGATTTTTTAAATCCTCCATATTCTTACGCTTCATCCTCCAACATTCTTTTCTGCCTTTTTATTTTCTGTCTGGCTTCCAGCTCAAAACCAGGCATCCCTTTCTCAGCTTTCATGAGTCTATTCTTGTCAATGGTGTTCAACGCCTTTATGGTGAACACTCCTGGATTCACACCAAGTATAGGTGCAGAGTTTGACATTTAATGTCCTTTAATGTACTTCCAATCCTCCGATAACTATAAAATGTATACACAATGTGAATTACACTATGTAGATTACGAATATCACGTTTTAAGCAAGAATAAAATTATAGTGCATACATTTTAATGTCAGTTGTTTTATAAAATTTTACAGCTTCCATTACGTGAAAATTACCAGCTTTATCGCAATAATAATAATCTATGTATATAAAGCTCAATGTTTGTCTGTCTGTCTGTCTGTCTGTCTGTTATGTATACAAATCCACACTGTTTCACCGATCTGAACCAAAATTTGTATACTTACCCTTCGGAACCCTGCGGGTAACCCTGTCCACTTGAAATTTCTGACAGACCACCCCCATTCCCTGCATTTAGGCCCTTTGGCCCAATTCTACACCGTTTCACCGATCTCAACGAAAATTTGTATACTTACCCTATGTAACCCTGTGAATAACACTGTCCTCTTAAAATTTCGGACAGACCACCCTATTTCCTGCATTTAGGCCCTTTGGCAAACATCTACACCGTTTGACCGATCCGAACCAAAATTTGTATACTTACCCTTTGCAACCCTGCGGGTAACCCTGTCCACTTGAAATTTCGGACAGACCACCCCATTCTCTGCATTTAGGCCCTTTGACCCAAATCTACACCGTTTCACCGATCAGAACCAAAATTTGTATACTTACCCTTTAGTACCCTGCGAGTAACACTGTTTGCTTGAAATTGCGGACAGACCACTCCATTCCCTGCATTTAGGCCCCTTGGCTAAAATCTACACCGTTTCACCGATCTGAACCAAAATGTGTATACTTACCCTGTGTAACTCTGTGAATATCACTGTCCACCTAAACTTTCGGACAGACCACCCCATTTCCAGCATTTAGGCCCTTTGGCAAAAATCTATATCGTTTCACCGATCCGGACCAAAATTTGTATACTTACCCTTTACAACCCTGCGGGTAACCCTGTCCACTTGAAATTGCGAACAGATCACCCCATTCCCTGCATTTAGGCCCTTTGGCACAAATCTACACCGTTTCACCGTTCAGAACCAAAATTTGTATACTTACCCTTTGGTACCCTGCGAGTAACATTGTCTGCTTGAAATTGCGGACAGACCACTCCATTCCCGGAAAGAGGACAGGGTCCGTCCCAAAGGCAATGGAAAAAAGGGGTAAAACCGGACCCGCTCAGGAAACCCTCAGGGTTGCCATCTCCCGAACTCACCAGCCATGAGCCCTTGAGGATGTAGCACTATCCAGGGTGCACCAGAAGTGGTGGGGCTACACACACCCTGCCTCCTTGAGGGTCTTGAGCAGAAGACATGAGATATTAAGAAAAGAAAAAAAAAGGCTGACACCTCGAAGAATGAGGCTATCAGGAATGATTAGGCAAGGGCCAATTAAGGCGGGAAAGTGAAAGAGTCGCTAGGCCTCGGATACCCTGATACCATCGGGGTCGGAAGAGAACAAGAGTTTGACCAAGGGAGGCTGACAGAAAAGAGAACTGAAAGGAGCCCGGCACCAGTAAGTAGAAGCAATGCCGGACTCAGTTGGGGTTCCGTGGTCGCAAACCCACGTCCCACAAGTTGAGAGACCTTGGTGGTGGAGGGGGGGAGGAGGGGGCCAGGTGTGAGAATAGCTTGCTGATTCATCGCGAGTTGACTTGAGAGAAATGTCCAGACCCCGCCGTGTTACCTGGTATTGCTGACTATGCTAATGTTCATACAGGGTATTTGCTCAAACCACTGTAGTGTTACGAAAGTATGAGTGATTCACCGGTCAATGTGAATAGGACTGGGGACCCCCCCCCCCCCCCGAACGTCTGTCATCATATATCGTCATCATCTGCGATTCGTGCAGCTTGGACCCGGGCAGTACTCGATAAGCTCTTTCACTACACGCATCGAGTATAGGCCTAAGCCAGAAAATAACGTTCAGACTTTGGAAGACATCGAAGCTAGAAATCTAAATTGCCTATATCAGATTTAAAATTACACCATGTTCGTTTAGTAGTCATTTTTCATTACCTTATTATTATCATAAGGGCAAATGACCTAGATGTTACGCCCATTATACCACTAATCACCACACACAATAAGTCTTCATCGCCTGTGAATTTTGAAATATTTCTATCAAGGTAGTTTGTAAGTTTGTCGTGCCAATTCAACAGTAGTTTTCATTATCATCCTCATCAAAAGGGCAAATGACCTAAATGTTATGTCCATTATACTACTAAGTAACACCACAGTCTTCATGGCCTGTGATTTTAAAATGTGTATTTCCATTAGTTTGTAAGTTTAATATACCCGTTCAGTAGTAGTAGTAGTCTTCATTGTCATCCTCATCAAAAGGGCAAATGACCTAGATGTTACGTCCATTATACTACTAAGCAACACCAGAGTCCACCTAGCCTGTGATTTTAAAAATATGTATTTGCATTAATTTGTAAGGTTGATATACCCGTTCAGTAGTAGTCGTCTTCATTATCATCCTCATCAAAAGGGCAAATGACCTAGATGTTACGTCCATTATACTACTAAGCAACACCAGAGTCTACCTAGCCTGTGATTTTAAAAATATGTATTTGCATTAATTTGTAAGGTTGATATACCCGTTCAGTAGTAGTCGTCTTCATTATCATCCTCATCAAAGGGGCAAATGACCTAGATGTTACGTCCATTATACAGTACTACTAAGCAACACCACAGTCTTCATTGCCTGTGATTTATAAAATGTGTATTTCCATTAGTTTGTAAGTTTAATATACCCGTTCAGTAGTAGTAGTCTTCATTGTCATCCTCATCAAAAGGGAAAATGACCTAGATGTTACGCCCATTATACTACTTGGCAACACCACAGTCTTACTCGCCGGTAATTTAAAAATATGTATTTCTGTTAGAGTGTAAGTTTATTATACCCGTTCAATAGCAGTCGTCGTCAGTATCATCTTCATCAATGACGTTGTGTGTTAAGGAGACTGAAATATTATCATCATTCCACCGGGCGAAGCCGGGTACTACTGCTAGTAATTATAATAATATCCTGAAAATGCGAAAGGTTATTTAACCTAATATGGTGCACCATATATATGTCTGCAGAAGCCAACGAAGATGTATGAAAACCTGTAGACAGTGCATTTACAGTCCTGTATTGAGCAAAGGTCAATAGTTTTTGAGAAGACAGACGTGGAATTTCAATACTTCACCAATCCGCGTACAACCAATGAAGAGGCTTCTTCTTCTTTTTTTTGCTTAAAGAACCAATCAAAGCGGCATCAAGTAATCACGACGTGGTAGGGAAATACTCCTCTTGGTAATGAGGTTAGCTCAAAGTATATGTTTGAGGTTAAGTTTCAATGTTTCTATTAGAAAATGATTTGTCTATTGTTTAATCTACACCAATATAATAAAGCTGAAGAGTTTGCGTGTTTGTTTGTGTGTTTGTGTGTTTAAACGCGCTAATCTCTGGAACTACCAGTCGGATACGAAAAATTCCTTTTGTATATGATAGCCTGATTCAAGTAGGCTATGTAGCATTAGGCTACACCTCTCAGGTAACCTTAGAGACTGATTTTTGTTCAGTAAGTCGGAAGAACAAGCGCTCCAGAACGGCTTCAATAATACCGAAGTCTATTGTTGCCATATAATACGGGCCGCATCACGTCGCCCCTACCAATGTTCTGGTGCAGAATTGCGAGCTGCTTATTCAGTACATTGCAGTCACGGGGAGTAATTAGTGCAAAAAGATTTCTTAGGCCCCTTAAAACCGTTATCATCATGGCAATAGTATGCCTCTGTATAAGGGCGATGGTGTTGGTGCAGTATACTGAGGTTGTTGGTGCTTTCCGATCCTTATCTTTGAGCGCTCCAGTTCTGTAAAACAAATAAATCCACCGGGCGAAGCCGGGCACTACTGCTAGTATTATAATAAAATTGTATTATTATTATGCACTATCGATACTTGCAACGTTTGAACGATTCGATTGCAAATTTTGAATTTGCTGGCACCACTGTTATTATAGCCTTTCCGTTTGGCCATGATACCCAGAGGATTAAGGGACTTCACTGACGTCACTCACTCACCCTCCCGACTCGCTCGCCGGACCGGAAGGTGGCGAACAATGACTGGCGCAGTCCCACAGAACAAAAACTTTTCTTATTTCAAGTTTAAATATACAATTTTAAAGTTTTTTCAATTCTACATAAAATTCTAAAATGAGTACAAACACGACTGAAATGCTTCATATCCACGGCTTGATAGTCGGTCATTTCTATTCCTCAATTTTTCAAAGTTTTCTTTATTTGTTTGAAATTTCAAAACTAGTAGTTGCAATACAATCATAATGACATGTAATAAACGACAGTTCAAGAAGTAACAAGTCCGAGTTTGGACTCATTTCTTTCAGAATTTTATGTAGAATTCAAACAACTTGAAAATTGTAAATTTAAACTTGAAAATACAACAAAATCTTTTGAGTTAGCGAATTTAACTATTTAGATGAATGGATTACAGCAAACTGTAACGAAAGGAAACCAATTGAATAGAGGATTCAGAAAATAGAAACTGCTTTTCAATCAACAAAAAATATTTATAACAAAAAGAGTCTCTCCTGGAAAATTCACCACTATACAACTATAATCAAACCTGAAGCTCTCTATGCTTCAGAGACACTCAATCTCCAACATAAAACACTAAAGCACCAAATAGAAGTGAAAGAACGTAAAATAATGAGAAAAATCCTTGGACCGAGAACAAAAGATGGTGTACATTATCCAAAGCCTATTAAAGAAATATACAAAAAAGTTTCCAAAATCACAGATACAATGCGAATGCGAAAAATCCAATGTATGGGACACATAGAAGGAATGGACCCGAACAGACTGACACACAAAATACATATTTTCTTAAAGAACAAGGCTACTACACCGAATCGGTATAAATTTGCAGAAAAAGACTTAAAGGAATTAGGATCACCAAACTTGCCCCGTGGTGTAGGGGTAGCGCGCCTGCCTCTCACCCGGAGGCCCCGGGTTCGATCCCCGGCTCCGTCAGGGATTTTAAAACTGACGTGAGGGTTGGAACGGGGTGCACTCAGCCTCGTGAGGACAATTGAGTAGCTGTCTGACAGTGAGACAGCGCCCCGATCACGAAAACCAAGATTAACGGCCGAGGGGACCCGACGCGCTGATCACGCGTCACCCCAATATCTGCAGGCCGAATGGCTGGGCAACGGTCGCTTGGTCGGCCTTAGCCCGTCATGGGCTGGATAGTGCCAGGGGTTTGTTTTGTTTGAAACTTACATGACCGGAAGGAAATCAGGAAAATCACTCAGACGCGGGGTTTCGAGGAAGAAGAGAAGAAGACTACACATCATTGATGGTCGGAGCAGCGGAAACAGACCCACTCGTTGCGAATGAAGGAATACTGGGCCAACAGGAAGGCTAGAAAGTGTTGATTTCGCGTGGTCCTAAGCGACCCATTCGCGAAGAAAAGAAGACGACTTGAAAATAAGAAAAGTTTTAGTGCTGTGGGACAGCGCTAGTAGGTGAGTCATTGTTCGCCACCTGCGAGCAGTCAGTGGAGTTCCGAGAAGTCCCTTAATCCTCTGGGTATCATGGCCAAACGGAAAGACTATAGACCTCGTGCGCATGGCGATATTTTACCTGCTGGCGCACCTAGCGGCAACTCGCTCAGAACATCCATGTGGCGAGAGTGCGGGAGAATCAAGTGTGATAGTGAAGGAAGCAATTTAAAGCTCAAATGTCGTCGTCCATAGAGGCGGCTTCGGTGGCGTAGTTGGTAGCATGCTGAGCTTCTATGCCCAAGATAGCGGGTTCAAACCCGGCCGAAGCCGTCGGATTTTTAAGAGCGTTAAAAATCCCTCAGTATGCCTTCCTTCGGAGGGGAAGTAAAGCCGGCGGTCCCATGTCATAGATTTATGGCATGTTAAAGATCTTTCCACTAATTACACCTGTGTGAAACTAAATTGGATAGGTTAAGAATGTAAACAACGCTCTTAGGTTGCTACGTTCGTTGCCAAGAGCCGACTGCGGTGGCGTCTAGTAGCTAGTTCTGAACTAGGCGTAGTAGTCGTTGACGGTGGCGTTTGGCGGCAAAAGTAGGAACTATTTGAAAATTCAAAGTTGCAGTCTCTACTTGAATTAAAAAACAGATACACACACTAATACAGTCATCACAATTAACACCGGTTATCAGACAGATTCTACACACACCCAAAGTACACGGGGCTACATGACCGCGTTGTCGCAGCCCCTAAACTAAGGAACCAACCAACCATAGAGGTTCGCGTGGGCTTTCAGAAGATTCGGTGGGATTCGTCGTATTTTAGAGCTTCTACGCTAAAGAAAGGAAAACAGCTCAAAGTAATCACATATTTCAGGTGAAGGAACGATTGGGAGAAGAAATATCCAGCCTCTGATTCAGAGAAACGAGCATTAATCAACCGCCTTATGCTGTTAAACTTAAGGTAATATTTACCTTTCTTTTTGGTCCACAAATCATATGTATATTTGTACTATTAATTTTAAACATAACTTTATTATAATATTTCCCGTATCCCTTGCCGTAAATTAATTTTTCATTAATTAATGCTAGTCTTTTTTAAAAATATTTAACAGATCGATTGCAACAGGAACATTTAGTCAGCCGAGTGTGAATGCAAAAGCAGGCCTTTCCAAATGCTGCAAGCACATTGCTGCGCTTTGCATTTATGTTAATACCGAGATTCTTCGAAGACTTTCTTCCTGCAACAATGGGAGAAACCTAAGAATGTTATCGCGGAATATTCTAAAGGTGAACATTTAGGAGAAATAAGCGGGCAGTTTGTTGCGTGTCGGAAAGTGTGGGATTAGAAACATTCACCAAAACTGAACTATACGAGAAAATTAAAAATATAGACTGTGCTTTTACAAGAATTTTGAAGGCCGAGTGTGAAGGTGAATCCATAATTATCTCCATTTCTATTGTTGAAGTTATCGTGGATGATGCTGTAGAACAGAGCGAAACAAGACTTTTACTTCAGTGTCTTCAGCAATTAGACCATCAAAACGTTAATAAACTGTTTAGATGCTATGGAATAAATTACTTGCCAAGTGGCAAGATATCACTAGTGCCAAAAAATTATGAGTCCCATGTTGCCAAGTGACGTCCGGAATTTTTATTTTGACAACGTGAAAGTCACAAAATCGCAGAAGGATGCTATTGCGATTGAGACTAGGGCTCAATCTAAGAATCCTGCTTGGTTCCATCAAAGAAAATAACGCATATCGGCCAGGTGTAATCATGTACAATTCAATAATTATACAATCATGTCTAAGTTAAGGACCTGCCTAAATAGGTCAGTCGTCTAATTTAATGATAGGAGGACTGAAATTCATTACGACACATATGAGATGAACAATATTGTCTAAATGAGGTACCAAATCCATAGTAACTAGGTTACTTAATATTTTATATACCTTCATTCCATGTATGGCTCTTTCAACATGAATTCTGACAGATGCTATATCATAATGTTGATTCTACTTCCTCAGCTGAAAACCGTGGATTAAATGCAAATGGTGACATTTCTATTACTGCGTTCCTAGTTTCAATGCACGTTTTTATCTGTGGGAACCCTTTATCACACAAAAAGATTTCCTGCTTGAATATGATTTAGTATACCGGAATGTACGGTAATGTAGCTGTCAGTCGCTCTTCCACCATGGCATTTAGAAAGAAAAGAAATATAACCTGATGGAGTAATTGCAACCAGAAATTTGACAGTGAATTCATTTTTGTAATGAGAGAACATTAAAATTCTTTGACGAACACTTTGCGGTCTTTCACAGTATACTTCAGTACAATCTATAATGCACGTGCAATTTTCAAAATGGCGTTTAAAGGAATTTGCATAGTACATTTAATAGTGCGTCGTTATGGCCCGAAAATCCATTCCTTAGTTTTCTCAAAAAGATGGTCGAGTGTAAATTTAAAGGCAGCAGAAGCCGTAGTCCTGTGACAGTTAAACATAACGCCGAGTGCAGCAAAACTAATACCCAGTTTGCACTTCATTAACAGGAGAAGTAACATATTTTCCTTGTAAAGAGTACAATTATGATGAACAGAAGGTAACAACGATAACAGGATACGGAAAATTGCCAGTTTTACACCCACTATTTCAGCAAGATTATGTTCGCTTTCCTTCACTGACCGGTATCCACAAAAATAATGCTTCTTATCCACAAGGTGCACATTAACACTACAGTCTTGTTTTAAACAAGTGCCAGTCATTGTTTGTTTGTTTGTTCGCACTGGGCATTGGCAGATTTCTCTGGACTTCTGCTTCGCAATTATTTCTCAAAGAAGAAACAATATGTTCACCTCCGTCCTGTCACTATATACGGTCACAATATCCGCCTGTGTGCTCGCGTCACTGAATGAACCATCACACTTCCTTCACCCCCGTCATTTACATGCCTAATTTTTCGCCTCTTGTATCTCTCAGTTACTACTGCCCTCTCGTTGCTGGTGCTGATCCGATAAATGTGGCTTCGGTATGTAACCGTGACTGTCAAGATCTCTTGTCAGTGTTCCGTCTATAAAATGCCGACTACAAACACGTGAATTATTTGTAGTATGCCATGGTTTACCATCACTCGTGTCCCGTTTTAGAAGCGTTCCTTCTATGAATGTGCTGTTTATTGTTTGGGAATACGAAGAACTTCGTCCCAGGCGGACAATTTCTGTATGAATAGTTACATCCAACCACAGAACAATTTGTTTTACTCCTTGTAGAACTTTCTTCCATCTCGAACTTTAATTCACACCTCAACAAACGCAGCCTGGTAATCACGTTGCTTCACTTCACTGACAAGCGCCACATGGACTATTCGAACGACTTGCCGCCAGAGTGCAGCAACATCCATGCGCACGAGGTCTATACCCTCGTAGAATAGTTCCCCTGCTGGACGCTTGTAAGGAGTTGACACCATCTGGAGTGTGACCGAATTTATTTTGGTTACAGAGCTCACCTTTGGTTTTTGTGGGAGTATTGGCGCCATGGTGTGTGATCTGAGGGAATCAGGTTGCCAGCCATGGCCACCTATTGGTGGAGCACCACAGAGAATCTTGTGTTTTGTGACATAGAGATTGTTGGTGGTGGTCCAGCTGAGGTGACAGGGCAAGGTTACTATGGTGAGGGCATGTTTGGAGATTGTATTTATGCCATGAAGAATTAGGAGGTTATCTTGGTTGAGAAAGAAAAACAGAGATTAGGCTTGGAAGAATGAAGGTTATCTTGTGGGGAAAATGAAATGTTGAGATGTAGTGATTATTAGATGATGTTCTGAGGAATGGCAATGCAGTTTTAAAACCATTAAGCCACTACAATTAGAGCACTTGAATATATAGTTCAGTACTGTACTGCATTGTGGTTTTTGCGGAGGAGGAAGAGGAACTAAAAATAACAGCTAAAGTTCTAATAGAAGAAGCACAAAGAGTGGGTCTGAGGATCAATCAAGATAAGACAGAGTATATGATTGTAACCAGAAACAATGAAGAGGATACACAGGGAGTACTGGCAATAGAAGATATGGAATTTAGGAAGACTAGGTCTTTCAAATACCTAGGGAGTACAGTCATTGCCAACAACAACATGGAGGAGGAAGTAATGAACCGGCTAAAATCTGCAGAGAGGTGTCTCTTTTCAATGAATAAACTATTTACCAGCAGGTTATTAACGAAAACAACGAAACTCCGCATTTACAAGACAATCGTGCGACCAGTATTAATGTATAGGGCGGAAACATGGACACTGAGCAAGAAAATGGAGAGAAAAATTATAACTTTTGAAAACAAGGTATTAAGAAAAGTTTTTGGGCCAGTATCTGAAAATGGAATCTTTAGAAGAAGAAAAAATATTGAAATACACATGCTGTTTAATGAACCCGATGTGACAGCTGTAATAAAGAGCAGAAGAATTGAATGGCTGGGACATGTCCTGAGAAGAGAAGGGGAAATGGTAAAGACAGTGCTAGAAGGGAAGCCACAAGGTACGAGACCCCTGGGTAGACCAAAACTGAGGTGGATGGATGGAGGCACTGGCAGCCAACGAGAACATGGCTAGCAACAGAGACCAATGGAAGAGGCTAAAGAGTGAGGCAATGAACCGACTTCGGTTCGTGTGGCCAACGAAGTAGTAAGTAAGTAAGTACTGTACTGCATAAAAATGAAGGAAAACAATTACTGTAAATTATAGAAGAAAACTTAGAAAAACTAGGCCTACGAATTATTTTTATAATAAGTTGTCTACACTGTACAGTATATGTACAAAACAATTCCTGTAGGCAAATAGTTCTTTCACTTAATGAAAATTACCATTTACTTTTTTTGCAAAGAAATAAGTAATGTTCTTTTGCTTTTCGCTTTGAAACCTGTTTCTTGAAGCCTCGTGACGAAGACAGTGAAGAAACACAATTGCGGATGATGCGCAATCAAATAAATACAACGCTCTGCGCGAGAACCGTTTATTTACTTCTAACTGCCAACAGTTTGTGCATTTACAGTATTTATCAGGTCGTCGTTACTCTTCTTACTATGTACTGTAGGTCAACTTGTTTCGCGTCGTATTTAACTGTCGATAATTCCATTGACGGAGAAGACGAAAGAAAACATAATAACGCTCTGTGTGGAAACACGAAAACAAACAAAAATCATGATTTTTCTCTCCTGTTAGGGTGGCCGAGGAATCCGGAGTGCCGGGTTTGTGAGACTCTACTGTATGATATTATGAAGAGAGGATCGGAATGTTGTGATGAAGGTAGTAGACTTGTTGAGGAAGGTGATGTGATGTTTTAATAATGATGAAGAGATCATGTTCCGTGGTATGGCAATGCGATGATTTGGAAAATAGATGCTATGTCTGGATATATGCTGATAGAGAAAGAGATGTTTTAAGAAAATGCAAGAAGATAAGAATTGGAGCAGAAGATGATGATGGTGATAATTGTTTTTTAAGAGGCCTAACATCTATGTTATCGACCCTAATGCTGTGGGTGATCGTGAAGATGAAAATGAAATGTAAACTACAACTAAAACTAACTATAACCTACATACTAGAAGAAATGGAAAACAAAAGTAGAATAAGGCAAATAAAGGACAGGAGGAAAAGAAATGCCCTCAACCCTCGAAGAATACGAATTGAGGGACTTGGAAGGGAGGAGAGCCATGAAAGGCAGATAGGAAAGTGAAAAAGGAGAGGGTCCGCCTCAGAGGTAATGGATAAAAGGGGGAAAACCGGACCCAGCTCAGGAATCCCTCGGGGTCGCCAATTCCCGAACTCACCAGCCGTGAGCCCCTGAGGGTGTAGCACTATCTAGGGTGCACGAGAAGTGGTGGGGCTACACACACCCTGTCTCCTTGAGGGCCTTGAGCAGAAGACAGGAGATAACATGAAAAGAAAAAGAAGGCTGACCCCTCGCAGAAGGAGGGAATCAGGAAAGATGAGACAAGGGCCAATTAAGGCGGGAAAGGAAGAGACTCCCTAGGCCTCGGATACCCTAATACCGTCGGGGTCGGAAGAGAACAAGAGTTGATCAAGAGAGGTCGACAGGAAAGAAAACGGAGAGGAGCCCGGCACAAGTAAGTGGAAGCAATGCCGGACTCAGCTGGGGCCCCGTGGTCGCCTGGAGGGGGGGGGGGCAGAAGAATATTAAGCATTGTCAGGGGTAGGCCTATGTATTTCCCACTTGAAGGTAGTTGTGTGGGAGATGCAGGTAAAAGGAAGCTGGCTGACGTGTGTACACAGACAAGTAATAAAGGCATTGTCTTTCTTACATTCCTTGCGTGTCCAACGCTATACACTGCGACGATTATAAGTGAGAAAAGAGATTAGTTATACTGAGCACCTAACAGTAGTGGTGTTGTTGTTGGTTTTACCCCAACCAATAAGAAAGAAGATAAGTTTACAAATTTTAAATATCAATATATGAATAGGAAATACGAAGGTGGATCAAAAAGTTAGTTGCACTAACGGGCTGCAGCAGCGCGCCGTGTGTCGCAAACGTGGGCACAGCGGAGAAAGGGACAGAGACTGCCCACACGTCTGTTATAGAGCATCCAGCGTTGAGAAAAGACTGTGGAGCCTTATGGCGACAGTGTTGCTAACTCTACGCAGAGGTAGCGCTGACGTCATACGTTATGTTCACCAGCTTCGAGTACTGCGCTTTCATAAGTTAGCGAGACAACACAACCCCAGCAGCTACCTGAAATAGAACACGCCCAGGAAGGAGCAGTTTTGCAGTTGTTAACGGATTGGACCAGTATTAAGGATACGCGAAGATAACCAATAACGACATTCATTTCGTTGTGATATGACGCATTACTGATTGACAGATGTCGAGAGCACAACCCTCCCTACCTTCCTTCTCGGATGTATGCTGACGATGTTAACAATTTTTACGTCAGCAATATTGTTGATCATCACCTTTTCTGTTATTAGTTAGGCTATAATTTAGTTTTTTTCAATTCTATTCTTGTTGTTTTGTTTAGATTAATATTTGTAATATTGTAGTGAGTTAGCCGTGGGGTTGGGGGCGAGCAGCTGTGAGCTTGCATTCGGAAGATAGTGGGTTCGAACCCCACTGTCGGCAGCCCTGATTAGATCGAACAGAAAATAAAACAAACACGCAACAATAACACCAATGACGGATAGTGCTTCAGAACTTATGTTGCCGGCGGAACTGAGCACGTGTTCCACTCCGGGCGAGCATGCAGCACAGGACGAGGCTGTTCTTTCCAGCGTGCTAACCTTGAAAATGTTTAAATTACTAAGACGTAATATAAACGATACGTGAATGCAATAACAAAGGTAATCAATTGGCAGATAATTCTAGGAAGCAATTATGACGAAAAATATACATGTTCAGAGTTCCTTCATGATAAAAGGTGAGGTAACCAAACCAGTGTAGGGGAGGTTTCCGTTAAAAGTAAAAGCCCATAAGACCCACAGTCTTTTCTAAACGCTGGATGCTGGATAGGCAGGTCGCTGTGGTGTGTCGTTTTGTATGGTGTGAATAGCGGCCAAATGCAATGGCGCGTCGACTGGGCGTTCACTCGAAATATGAGGTGCGTGCGGCAATCCGATTCCTATGGGCCAAAAGAAAGAATTGAACGGACATTCATCGTGAAATTAGTGCTGTGTATGGGGAGCGGGCCATTTCCCGGCAAGGGATCGTAAAGTGGTGTCAGCAATTCGAAGCCGGACGCACTGATATCGCGAGGGCAGGCTCGCAACGTCCAGGACCCGTGCAAATGTCAACAGTGTGAATGCGATCATTAGACAGAACCGGCGTATTCAATTGAGAGAAATCGCGACGCTGCTGAACATGTCGTATGGCCGAGTATGGCGAACTGCTGCAGCGTTTCAAGTTGGAGGTCTGGCAACGTCCACCCTCAGTCCCGACCTAGCGCCATGTGACTTTCATCTGTTCGGTAAGCTCAAAACGGAGCTCGGTGGTCGACATTTCCAGACCGATGGGGAAGGTGAAGGCCGCTGTCTCCGTGTGGTTGCAGAACGCTGGAGGAACTTTCTATGCATCCGGCATCGACAAGTTGGTTGTGCATTCGCAGAAATGTTTGGAGTCTCTTGGAAACTACAGTGAGTCAGGGAATATTCTCCGCAGCGCCTACATGCGTCTGCGAGAGCTAGCTACAGCAGTTTCGTTGGTAATGAAAAGTTCTACAAAAAAGTCCGCGAGAGCATATGTCTATCTTCCATACATCGCCCACTATAAGGGAACAACTGAAGCTTGTCTCTTACAGCTTTATGTGCTGTCGACTTGGAGATTCCTGTTTGTTGAGCTAATTTTCGTGTTGATTTACTTGGACTACGCAGCATTATATCGAGATTTCATCGAGTTCTTCGTCTGTTAAAAGCGTAGGCCTGCCTGTTCCCGGTACATCGTGAACTGAGCCAGTCACACGAAATTTACTTACCAAATCCCGAATGGTATCACGGTTTGGACACTTTGAATTAGGAAACCGCGCCTGAAATCTTAATTTTACATTTTCTGTAAACCGATCGCCTTCGCGAAAAACGTATTCCACCAAAAAACCTCTCTCTTCAGTAGTAAACATTACCGCCTGCATACTGTTGCACTCTTCCAATAATAATCTATCTGAACGCTCGCTGACTAATACACGCTGAAGACATTCAGGCTGCGCGCTTATCGCGATACACACCGACAGCTCACACGGGGAAGTCCCGCTTTGAAGGACACAGTGCAGTGCAGCCAACTAAAACTCATGACTCAACATTTCACAGCCGCACGTACCCACTGCGGAGAACATTCTCGGGCGCCCTGTATATGGAAGAGTGACGTTACATTGTATGTCGTTATAGACGTGTTGCTGTTGTATAGGGGGTGTAATAAATGGCCATAACTGGGAAGTGCAATTTATTTTTTGATCTGCCCTCGTATTACAGGAGATGCATGAGAAAGCAAAGCTGGAGGTCCCAAACCTTGAAACCCTGTCAAGTCACTGTTACGATGCTTCCCAGCGTTTTTTCTCTGTCCTTCAAGTTCTTCCTGGAGTCTGTGTAACTCCTCAGCTCGCTACTTTCTTTGTGTCATGAGAACAACGCAACCCGTCTCCCGGCCTCTACGATACTTTGCTGTTGTTTTTGTTTCATAGCTTAGGGATAGCTTGGTCAACAGCCCCGTGTACTTGGAGAGGCCTATTTCTATTTCTATTTCCATTAAATTAAATGTAAAATTTAACATTAAAAATTCACAATTAACAATAAAAGATTAACAATTAAAGATTAGCAATAAAAGAATAACAATTAAAGATTAACAATTAACAATAAAAGATTAACAATTAAAATTCACAATTGGCAATTAAAGATTAACAATAAAAGATTAACAGTTAAATATTAACAATTAAAAATTTACAATTAACAATTAAAGATTAACAATAAAAGATTAACAATTGAATCTTAAAAATTAAAAATTCACAATTAACAATAAAAGATTAACAATTAAAATTCACAATTAACAATTAAACATTAACAATAGGAAATTAAAGATATAAAATGTAAAAATATAAATAATTAAAAATATCGAAAATGAATGACGGTCCAGGAAAATGGCTAGCAACCAACTCTATTTGTTGGATTTGTCTGATGACCAGTCTTTCTTTCAAGGTTTGATATTTCGATCTCCCTTCCATTGGAACACACATTGCACACAGGGCTCCTGTTCTAGCCTGTCCTGAGCTAATCGTTTCATCTCTACATAGCTACCACACCCTACATCCGAGGCAATCTGTTTAACATATTCTAACCTTGGTCTACCCCTACAGTTCTTATCCTCGACCCTTCCTTCCATAACTAAGCTTGCTATTCCTGGGTGCCTTAGTATGTATCCTACCAACCTATCTCTTCTCTTCATTAGCAGTCGCCAGAAACATCTCTCCTCTCCCACTCGTCTTAATACCTCTTCATTTGTAACCCTATCTACCCATTTGATCTTCATGATTCTCCTGTAACACCACATTTCAAACGCTTCAATTCTCCTCTTTTTGCTGTACCAATTGTCCAAGTTTCACTTCCATAGAGCGCCACGCTCCAGACAAAGACTTTCAAAAATGACTTCCTAATACCTAAATCTATAATTGATGTCAATAGATTCCTTTTTTTTTTTTTTTTTGTGTGTAGAAATGCTTTCCTTGCCTGAGCCAACCTACTTTTTATATCCTTCTATATTCTCTTTGCTTCGTCCATCACGGTTATAATTATTAATAATAATAATAATATCGTATGGCCTCGGGTGCTGGGTGCAATCTTTGTTATTTGACACCCAGAGGACAGCTTGCATGTCGAATTTAGTCGTTCCTTGAATAGCTATGAAAGTCAACGAGGTTAGATATCTAAGCTCCTTGACACTACAGCGCTTTCTAGTAGAGAAGGAAGGAACTTTGTGTTGGCGGAAAATCCAGAGATTAAGTGCCGGATTCACCATGGTTCGTCAAAATGTTAACAAACCAATTAAGGCCGTTGACGGACGATTACCGAAATGTCGAGGTTCACCAAACTATAACAATCCATTAGCTTCCCTAACAAGTCGTCAAAACTAATTGCTCTGTCAACATGGAATTAACGATTTGACAGTCGATTTACGTAGCATTCAAATCCAAAATTGCGTGCGGACAAAGCCGGAGTAGTCGTGCATTAAACTTTATTGTGAACGATGACGATCTTTTTGAAGACATGCTAGATTTTCTTCGACCACTAACTTATAAATAACGAAGGAATTACTTGAATGATTGCGACGACACAGAATTTATCATGAGATTTCGGTTGTCAAAACCTTTTGTGTTGATGAATGTTCTACAGATGACAGAACCTAACCTGGAATTCCCATCTGATAAGTAAGATAGCCTAGGCCTATGTACGGTACCATTCCTTATTTATGTGTAATACATTACGGTGTAGCACATGTAGTTAATTTGATAAACGACTACCTAGACGTCTCAACATCAGTCCTCTTTATTTCAACGATTTACGATACTCATCCACCGAGTAGATAAGGGTGGATAATTATGTTTCTTTCATTTAACGAAAATTTCACAGTCCCCGGCTCTTTTCCTCTTTTCCTCATCAGCAATGTTTGTTTGTAACCAAGGAGTATGTAACTTTTGAGCTTTTTCGGTTAACGGCCTGCTTGATTACACCAAAGAATAAACAAATACCGCCACAATCATCATCTTTCAATGAGGTTTGCACAGCCCTTAAACATAACGCTTTGTTTGCTAATGCCAATCGGTGAATGTGCTGGTGAAACGCCAACGAGCGTAATGCCATGTTAAAGTTAACAACGCATTTAGTGACAGCCTGTTAACGCTGCGTTGGTGTGCCCGGCCCTCATTTTGCCATTATGAACACGGCCTACTTAATTCAAATGGGTTCTTTAACATGCCGACAACGTATGACATGCGTGTCGTGAGTTTTGCCGCCTTTCAAAAATTACTTACCACGGCCAGGAGTGAACCTGCAAGCTTGGGGTTAGTAATCCGACACGATAACAACTCACCCACCATGACAGACTTCGCTTTCACTAGAAGTGATGGTTACTGTATCCCTAGAGCAAACATGGCTGTCCTGTTACCAGCAATGAGTAATATGGAGAGGCCCTAACGGCAAGGAAGTGAAGCCAGAAGTTACTCCTTCACATATGCTCAAATCATTGCGGTAGTCCCATAAGAAAAGCATGTAATGGTGTGACGTACGTACTTAAAAGTGGTGATATTTCACGTATGGGACGAAATGTCGACGTGTGGGGCATATATTTGCACAAACAGAACTCTCACCTGCCAAAGTAATGAAATTTCACAAATAAATGCACTTTATTTGCCATTTATTGTGTTAAGTTTCATCCTTAGAGTAGCCAACTCACGGTACTGTTCTAGTATAATTCGTTAAATGTTCAAATAGTGGCATATGTGTCCACCAATATAAGTATTTTGATTGCTAGCAATTAATTACGGATATTTTCCTTCGTTTCTTACTGGAAATAGTTTCTGCTTGCCAATTAATGAACGGTATTACTGTAATCTCATTACCCCAATCTATTTTTAACGTGGCTTGAGCGGTAGGTTTATTGCTCGTGGGTGTTAGAAGATTGATATGCCATTATTTGCATATTTAAGCGTGTTAATCTCAAACCTCAGCCTAGACCTTGTTTAGTTTCTTACCGGAACTGAACTGGCCTATTTTTTTAAAAACATCGTCCATTAAAAACAATAACGCCACCACCCAATTAGTTTACATGCCTTAATATTTTTAATTTATTTAATTTATTTAATACACATTCGTGGATATAATGGCAGGCCTACTGGTATCTCGGTAATTATTTGCCTATTATTTGGTAGGCCTATAAGTTAAGAATAGTGGTGGGTGTCTGGTTGCCTGAAATCCCACAATAATTACTGGTTATAAAAACTGCATACCGGTATAATACATTCATTTCCCAAGTGCTACACTGTATTTTATATCGGTGTATTGCTCTAGTTTATGTTGTAAAATTAAACGTTTTACGGCAGTTTACATGATTTTCGAGTGCTACGAAAAGTATTGTGACTGCCGTACACTTCACGCTAGCCAGCAAAGAACAACAAATATTCCTTGATTGCCATCGTCATATAGGCCTACCTTACAACTTCGTATTATACCTGCACACGAATCTTTTACTGGTAATCATACTTAAATCCCACTAATAAATAAGTCTACGGTACCGTAAGCTCCATTTACCGCTCGAGCCGGGCAAGTATGGGGGCGTGGTCAGTGCCGCATGCTATATTACTCCTTGGTTACCAGCGAGCAGTTATTTATCGTTCTACATGGCCTCCTATCTAATATCATTTTATCTATGGAGGCGATATGCCGTTGTTATTGACTCGTTCTCTCATTTTCTTTGTAACTTTGATAACAGAGCAAACTGTTGTATCGAAACGCGTCAGTTGATTAGCTTTATACTGTACCTCAAGCTATTCTTACATTAAGAAACAAATTACGGCAACAATGAACAGACCAATGATACGTTGTGTGTGTCCAATAACATAAAACACGTAGCAGCCAAAGAAGGAAGCAAGATAAAACGTTTATTGCCGGTGTAGCATTTAGTTTATGTCGGGCATTGTTCTGCACAAAGGGGTAGATTGGAACAAGTGTGTCGCATGACATCATACCTCAAATACGATAGTGACTAGCGTTCTTGGCTGTAATCTCGTGGCTGGCGGCTTCGGTGGCGTAGTCGGTAGCATGCTGAGCTTCTATGCCCAAGATCGCGGGTTCAAATCCGGCTAAAGTCGTCGGATTTTTTAAGAGCGTTAAAAATCCCTCAGTATGCCTTCCTTCGGAGGGGAAGTAAAGCCGGCGGTCCCATGTCATACATTTATGGCATGTTAAAGAACCTTCCACTAATTACACCTGTGTGAAGCTAAATTGTATAGGTTAAGAATGTAAACTGTGCTCTTAGGTTCCTACGTTCGTTGCCAAGAGCCGACTGCGGTGACGTCTGGTAGCTAAGTTCTGAACTAGTAGTCGTCGACGGTGGCGATTGACGGCAAAAGTAGGAACTACTTGGAAATTGATCGTCTGCAGTCCTTATTTGAATTAAAACAGATACACACACTAATACAGTCATTACAATTAACACCGGTTATCAGACAGATTCTACACACACCCAAAGTACACGGGGCTACATGACCGCGTTGTCGCAGCCCCTAAACTTAAGAATCAATCAATCTCGTGGCTCAGCGGTAACGTTCTCACCTGCTGTTCCCAAGGTTGCAGGATCAAATGCTGGCGCAGTCAGCTGGCATTTGTGGGTGCGCAAATGAGAGATATACTGGCAAGTTAAAGATCCCCTTCGGGGCAAAATTCCGGTACCCCGGCGTCTCTAACGCCGCAGTAGTTAAAAGAGGGACGTAAAACCAATATTCTTCTTCTTGCTGTCGTTTCGGCCATCTACGGACCACAACTGCCCTTTTCCATGTCTTTGCGCTTGGGCCTTAACGTTCGCCCAGTATTCCCGCATTCGTTTCCTATGCTGTTTCTTCCTCGCTCCAATCCATGTCTTGCCAGTTTTTAGTTTTGGCTTTTCTTGGAATCCATGATGTTCTTGGAGTTTCGACTTTAGTGGAACACGTTTCAGGATATCCTCCTGGGTTATTCCCACTTCACACAGGTCTTTTTCTACCTCGGTGAACCACGCCGCCTTGGTTTTCTTGTTAAGAAGAAAACTGAAGATCCTATTGCTCAACCTTGTAGAACTCATACGAGCAATATGACCATAGAAAACTATCCTTCTCTTACGAATGGTGTCCGTGATCTTTTCTACACGAGAGTAGAGTTCATGATTGTGTCGTCGTCCGAACTCACCATTTTCTTTGATTGGACCTAGGATTTTTCTCATGATCTGCCTTTCTCCAATTTCTAGCTTCTCGACCATACCCCTTCTACTCTTAGCAAGGCATTGGGCACCATATAAAGCCTCCGCTCCGGTCGTATTACTGTGCAGTAATGTCGTATCTTGGCGCTAATGGATACCGTATTGCTTTCTTCTTGTAGTACAGTACAGCTGCACAGAACAAACCCCTTTTGTTCCATAAACCGTGCTATGGTTGGCTTTTAGTAAATCGTTAGAAAAGCACAAGAAAAGTTTAACTCTAAATTTCAGAATAATTTGCTCGATCATTTTGTCGGAAAACTAAAAAGAAATGAAAAGCGTTTTTCTCTGAATGGACGTATTTTAAAGAAAAGTTTTTTAAACAAAAAATGTAGAGGACGTTGTCATCTACAATTTGTCTCATTGAAGTCATGTCATACGTTTTGAAATGCAGAAGCTAGGTGGCACCAAAATTTAAATAAAAAAGTGTTTTTTCACTTTTTGTCCTAGAAAAAATGCTTTGTTTACAAAAGAGCGAATCTGAAATGTGTTCCCCTCAAAATTGTCTACACCATTTATTGAAACATTTTTTTTTCCACTGACTGCGGTGGCGTCTAGTAGCTAAGTTCTGAACTAGGCCTAGTAGTCGTTGACGGTGGCGTTTGGCGGCAAAAGTAGGAACTATTTGAAAAATTCAAAGTTGCAGTCCTTACTTGAATTAAAAAACAGATACACACACTAATACAGCCATCACAATTAACACCGGTTATCAGACAGATTCTACACACACCCAAAGTACACGGGGCTACATGACCGCGTTGTCGCAGCCCCTAAACTGAGGAACCAACCAACAAACTAAGTCGAGGAAACAAACGTTTAAATAAATGTTGCAGACAATAATTTTTAGAGGAACAAATTTCCGATTCACTCTTTTGTGAAAATAAATAAATCAATCAATTTCAAGGACAAAAAGTGAAAAAACACTTTTTTGGAAACTTTGGCGACCTAGCTTCTGCATTTCAAAACGTATGACATGACCTCAATGAGACAAATTGTAGGTGACAATGTCCTCTACATTTTTTTCTTTAAAAAACTTTTCTTTAAAATACGTAGATTCAGAGAAAAACGCTTTTCAATTTTATTTTTTTAGTTTTCCGACAACATGATACTACAAATTATTCCGAAATTTAGAGTTAAGCTTTTTTTGTGCTTTTCTAACGATTTACAAAAAGCCAACCATAGCACGGTTTTGCAACAAAACCATTCCAGCTGTATTGTACTATTGTAGACATTTTTAGTTAGTTGATATGCCGTTTCCATTTTTCTGATCCGTCATGTATGGGCTTCTTTTTCCCGGAGGTGTTGGGATCCATGCACTCTCCAAGATATTTAAATTTCCCTGTTCGTTTGATTTTCCCTTCTCGTACCTCTAGCACGTTGGGTGCTAGTTATTATAGTAATCTCGGTGGTATGGGTTTATCTCGCGGCTCTGGTGAGAAATTTAATTATAATCTGAGGACTGGAACGGCGTACACTCATCCTCTTGAGGTATAACTGAGAAGAGGTGGGTTCGATGCTCACCACAGCCATTCAGGAAGTGGTTTTCCTTGGGTTTCATACTTCTAGTCCAGACAAATACCGGGATGGTTCGTCACTTAAAGCCACGGCCAGCTCCATCCCTTTCTTCGCCCCAATTGCAGTTACACATCCGATAATAGACACCTCAATAACACGAGTTGATAACGTCCTTCTGCCAAACATTCGGGATCCCAAGTACTTGGGTGTTACTTTAGACTGAATCTTATCCTTCAAACAACATCTTTTGAAGACTGCTGCTAAGCTGAGATCACGCAACAACATCACCCAGAAACTATGTGGAACAACATGGGGCTCTAATGCTTGAACTCTTCGATCTTCAGCAATTAGCCTCGTTCTATCTGTAGCTCAATATTGTGCCCCTGTGTGGTTCAACAACCCTCACTTGGGGAAGATCGATGTTGAAATCAACAAGACCATTAAATGCACCCCTATTCAATGGCTTCCTGTTCTGAGCTGCATTCCTCTACCCCATATCCTGATCAAAATATACCACAAGATCCATCAAAATCAGGATCTTCCTATTCATGCTGATATACCTGCTGCTTGTCTACCCAGACTTCGCTCAAGGCAGCCCCCTGTGAAGACGGCTACGAGACTTATCAATGAGAACTTTGACTTAGTCCAGCAGTGATCTCATGATTGGAAGATGTTTGCTCCACAGGAATGCCGAGACATGTCATCTGTCACATCTCAAGTACCTTCGTCGTCGGATATGGTCGAAATTAAACTGAATCAGGACCAATTCTGGTGTTTGTGCGGACTCTTTGTTCAAGTGGAACAGGTTACCCTCTCCAAAGTGTGACTGTGGAGCTGATAGACAAACGGTGAATCACATCATTCAGGACTGTCCTCTAAGAGCCTATGGTGGTGACAATGGATTTTTATCTCAGTGACTCCAGCAACAGTGGACTATGTTTTGAATTTAGATGTTAAATTAGGAGACTATCTTTGTTTTATCTTTTCAATATTGCATTAAGCTCTAATATGATGTAAGTGTGTATGATAACCATATGATCAATCTCTACTTAGTATGAAACGAAGTCCCCTATTCTTGGATGTCACGGGTAATCTCGAGAACTGTTGTTGTTTGAGTCTTCAGTCTTTTGACTGGTTTGATGCAGCTCTCCATGCCTCCCTGTCCTGAGCTAATCGTTTCATCTCTACATAGCTCCGACACCCTACATCCGAGGCAATCTCTTTAACATATTCTAACCTTGGTCTACCCCTACAGTTTTTGTCCTCGACCCTTCCTTCCATAACTAAGCTTGCTATTCCTGGGTGTCTTAGTATGTGTCCTACCAACCTATCTCTTCTCTTCATTAGCAGTCGCCAGAAACATCTCTCCTCTCCCACTCGTCTTAATACCTCTTTGTTTGTAACCCTATCTACCCATCTGATCTTCATCATTCTCCTGTAACACCACATTTCAAATGCTTCAATTCTCCTCTTTTCTGCTGCACCAATAGTCCAAGTTTCACTTCCATAGAGCGCCACGCTCCAGACAAAGGCTTTCAAAAATGACTTCCTAATACCTAAATCTATATTCGATGTCAGCAGATTCCTTTTTTGTAGAAATGCTTTCTTTGCCTGAGCCAACCTACTTTTAATATCCTCTTTGCTTCGTCCATCACTGGTTATTCTGCTTCCTAAGTAACAGAAGTCTCCTACTTCCTTCAGCTTTTCACCTGCCAATTTGATCTCCATAGAGGTTTCTGATTTATTTCGGCTGCATTCCAGTATTTTTGTTTTACATTTATTTATTTATTTTCATCATGAATTCTTTCCGTAAGACGGAGTCCATAGCATTCAAAAACTCATTCAAATCCTCAGGCTTGTCGGCCAAGATGACGATGTCATCAGCAAATCTCAGAGTTGAAATTATTTCTCCTTGAATCTTCACTCCCACTTTAAATTTTTCTCTAATTTCCTTCATTGCTTGTTCAATGTAAAGATTGAAAAGTATGGGTGATAAGTTGCAGCCTTGCCTTACACCTTTCTGAATACCAGCTTCTCTCTCATGTCCTTCAACTTGAATGACTGCTGTCTGGTTTCTGTACAGATTGTATATCACCCTCCTATCCCTGTACTTTATTCCAATTGATTTCAAAATGTCAAACAATTTAGTCCAATCAACGTTATCAAAAGCCTTTTCTAAGTCTACAAAAGCCATGAACGTTCTCTTATCTTTCCTTATTCTACCTTCTAAAATCAGCCTAAGACTTAGTACAGCTTCCCTTGTTGCTACATTTCTCCTGAAACCAAACTACTGGATGGATTTTGATGTGGCTTTCACCATTCTGTAAAGGATTTCTCGTGGAAGGTTTCTGTAGAAAATAATTTATTTATGTTCAAAGGAAGCCAAGCAGTAACGATTTCAGTGAAAGATTCGAAAATAAGAATCTGGCGTCTGTGCACTTTTTAAGCTTACGCTGGGCAAACCGTTAAAAATATCAATATATTATGAGTGTAAGAATTGTTCAGCATGAAAAGTTCTACAAAAAAGTCCGCGAGAGCATATCTCTATCTTCAATACATCGCCCACTATAAGTGTTTTTACGGTTTCATTTCTTCCTACAATCTCCATTCAATTACTGAGGCGACAGTTTACGAGCTAGCACGTAGCACATTCATAACTTTTCCCGGGCGAAGCCGGGGCAGGTTGCTAGTAATATATAAACAACTATAATAAAATGAGGTTGCAAATGATCAATGTAATAGAAAGGGATGAGGGGGTTGGAGCAATTGAAAATAGATTCCAAGATTACCGTAAGGGAAGATGAGGGTTAAGGAAGAACGAAAGAACAAGATCAGGAGCAAGGGATTGACCCAGTAAAACAAATATTTATTAATAAACAACAAATCATGGGGGGGACTGAACAATCTAAAGGTGTACAAGGGGTAATGTTTACAATTTGTGGATGTTTAAAAAAGAAAAATTCCTCCCGGCACGCCGGAAGGCGGAGGTAGATTTCACCGGACAAACTAGGGGATAGGGTATAATAGGCAAAATATGCAGGTTTTCGTAGAAGGATCAGACCTCATTTATTGCGAGAAAGTATTTTACAATTGGAGCTCAATTAACTTTTCTTTCGTCTTACTATGCATATTTTTAACACTTTATTGTCTTAGGGGGACGGTAACCTTCTTGTCATTTGTGGTCCATTTTTATACTTGTGATCACACTGTCCTTAAGCAATGTTTGGAACTGATGTGTAACTATCTAACAGTCTCTTACTTCTTCACGTCAAATTTCATCTCCCGCAGAGATGTTGGTTGATTCCTCAGTTTAGGGCTACGACAACCCGGTCATGTAACCCCGTGTACTTTGGGTGTGTGTGTAGTATCTGTCTGATAAACGGTGTTAATTCTGATGGCTGTATTAGTCTGTAATTTAGGTAAGGACTGCAGACGGTCAATTTCAAGTAGTAGTTCCTAATGTTGGTACCATATATACCGTCAACGACACCTAGCTGTGAACTTGGCTATTAGATGCCACCGCAACCAGTAACTTGCAACGAACGTTGGACTTCCCCTCTGAAGGAAAGCATACTGAGGGATTTTCAGGGCTCTTTGAAAATCCGACGACTTCAGCCGGCTTTGAACCCGCGACCTTGGGCATAGAAGTTCAGCATGTTACCAGCTAGGCTACGTCACCGAAGCCACTTTCCACATAGTCAGATGGAAAACTGAATGTGATCCCGTTGTCATGGCAACCTCTGATAGCTCATCCCTCATCAATTTAGAAGCGTTGTCATGGTAACCTCTGATGGCTCTTGGCATTTTCTTCTAATTCCGAAATCATTTTTCTCATCCCTTGGCGTAATGGTGGGTTGTATCAAAAATTATTTCAGACAAAAGTTTTAGGTAATTATTAGGGGAATATCGTCCATTTTGTACGGTTTTGATATTGTGCCTATTAAGAGAGATATGATTAATGTTTCCCGAAAACCCCACTTTTTTCCACCCCATTGGTCAATGGTTGGTGCTATCAAAAACTTTTTAAACATAAATTTTTGGTAATTATCCAACACATAATATGAACTTTGAAGGGATTCGATATTTCACATATTAAGAGAGTTATAGTGATATTTAATTTTTCGAAAAAAAAAAAGGCCCCCATTTTTACCCCCTTCGACCGATTTTGCCCATTAACGAACACGACCGAGATTGTATAGGGATACATATTATGTAAACAATTCAAAGTGATTGGTGCAAAATTACGGCAGTTATCGTGTCCGCAAGAAACTGATATATATATATATATATATATATATATATATATATATCTTCTTAAGTATTCAATCCATGGATTGGTCTGCGGCAGTTCTCTAGTCGGCTCTATTTATAGCTTTCCTCTTCATCTCTTCATAGTTTCTGCATTCTACATCAGACATGATTTGCTGTACATATTGTAGGCGTGGTCTTCCTCGACATCTTTTGCCTTCAACCATTCCCTCCAATACCGTTTTCAGCAGGCTATCGTGTCTCAAAATATGTCCTATCAGTCTAGTCCTCCTCCTCTTTATGCTTTTCCATAAGGTATAATTTTCCTCCACCTTTTTAAATACTTCAGCATTCGTTATTTTTTCTGTCCAGCTAATTTTTAGCATTCTTCTATAACACCATTGTTCAAAAGAATTTAACCTCCTTTTTTCTTCTTTTACAATTGTCCACGTTTCGCAACCATAAAGGGCAATACTCTAAACATATGCTTTTAATAATCGTTTTCTGGTTTTAAGATTAATGGAATTTGTAGTGAATAAACGTTTCTTTTTGTGAAATGCTAATTTGGCTTGTTAAATTCTACATTTGATTTCTTTCTTGCTTCTTCCATCTTTGGTAATTTTGCTTCTGAGATATTTAAATTCTTGAACATGTTCTAGTGTTTTGTTGCCCACCACTATTTTCATACTTGAGTCTGCCTTTTTATCGCAGACCATAACTTTCGTCTTTGACTTATTTATTTTCATCTTGTATTCACTACCCATGATTTCCTTCATTTTTAGCCTATTTTCAATTTTGAAAAAATAGGCTTATGAGATCACCGTTTGTCCGTGTGTGTGTGTGTGTGCGCGCGCGCGCGCGTGTGTGTGTGTGTGTGTGTGTGTGTGTGTGAGGTGTGAGGTGTGTGTGTGTGTCCCCCTAATAAAATCTAAACAGCTGGACCGATTTCAATGAAACTCGGTAAGTTCATAGCACTATTCCCGGCGACCTCGATCGTGCCCTTCAAATTTTGTTACGTCTCACCAATACAACATGGCGGCTGTGCGAAATATTTCACTAGCATTCAATATCTCCGAAACTATTACCGATATCGCCCTGAAATGGTGTATGGTGATAAAGGGCACTACTAGAAGTTCACCTATGTGACTTTCAAAAACCTGGTGACTACAAAACCAACATGGCGGTCAAGCGAAATTGAGACTTTTAAATAGACATTTCTCGCGATTTAACTATCCAAACGTAATGAAACTTGGTACAGCAAATTTTTATACACATTGTAATGCACTGGAGTCTAATTTAGTTCAATTGTTTACTTAACCTCAAAATGGCGGCTGTGCGAAATATTTCACTGACATTCTATATCTCCGAAACTATTACAGATATCATCATGCAATTTTGTACGGTGATAAAGGGTACTGATACAAGTTTACCTATGTATATTTCATAAACCTGTAAAGTACAAAACGAACATGGCGACCAAGCGAATTTTAAATATTTTAATAGACTTTTCTCCTGATTTAACTCTCTGAGCGCAGTGAAATGTGGTACAGTAAATGATTTTGCAGATTGTAATGCACTGCCATCTAATTTAATTCAATTGTTTACATAACCTCAAGATGGCGGCTGTGCGAAATTTTAAAATTAAGTTTTTATTCTTGTGTCGTAATCATGCGATCGAAGTGAAAGTTTGAATAATGAAGCTAGGCTATAATTGTCCTTGAATGGTACATAACTCTATGGCCTATACATATAACAATCCTAAATGGCGAGCTTCCGAAATATTTAGACGGTTCTCAATATCTATGAATCTTTTACAGCAACCAAACTGTTTTTTTTTATGTTCATAGAGACTATGGACATATGTTCACCTATAGGACTCAGTAACCTGGTGAGCACAAATCCAACATGGCGGCGACGCGAAGTATAACTATTTAAATGAACGTTTATCGCGAATTAACTATCCGAATGCCGTGAAACGTTGCACGTTAAATGCTTATACAAATGTTGATCCACTGGCATGTAATTTATTTCAATTGTTTGCATAATCACAAGATGGCTGGTGTGCGTACTTTTATATCTCGTTTTTACGTCTTGTGTTCTAATCATGCGATTGAAGTTTGAATACCACACGTACACAATAATCTTAATGTAATAGTACAAAAATAAAAATCCATCCTGGCGACCATATGAAATATTTAGACGGTTCTCAATATCTACGAAACTGTTACAGCAATTAAACTGAAATTTTGTATGTTGATAGAGACAATTAACATGAGCAGGATATATGAAAATAGGCTCTATAGTTCTTCACGGAACTACTTGTTACTGTTATTTGTTTGAGATGTTGTTCACTATCTGCAACTATGGCAATGTCATCTGCAAATCGAATCATATTTATTTGTTCACCTTGTATAGATAGATACATACATATTGAACCCTTATTGATCTTCGATAAATAAGTATTCATATTTATTATTATTATTATTACTACGGCACAGGCAGTACTCGAGGAAGTCGACATGGATATAAGGGAGGCTAGCATTTCGTAATATTGCAACAGGAGCTGAGCTGGTAGCTATTCTTGGGGGACGGCTTGAATTAGTCGGGTTCAAGGCCAAATTGAGCAACTACTGTACCAAAATTGGAACCATAAAGGAAGGAGCACGAGGCTCTTGTAACGAACATACGATTGAATCAGCCAATCACGAGAGACCAAGCCATGACCACGCGGTGGACAGCGTCAGTAGTAAAAAGCCCGCGGAAATGGATATCTAGAGAACCGCCGAACGGATTAATTTCCGCACGAGTAATTTGAGACGTTTGATTTATTTGAAGAAGAATGACACTAGTCCCATCTTTGTGAGACAAAAACTCTGGGAGTTTTTATCCGACTCCACCCCACTCCTCCGCCCTGTCAGTTTTCTAATAAATAGTTTGGCCTGACGCCACTCTAGGTCAATCGTTTCGGAGCCGTGAGGGGCTTACTTCACGCCAGTTTGTATCGTGATTTTTACGCTCTGAATTTGGTTAAGTCATTTTATTTGGGAGCTCTGAGGAGCTAAAGTCACAGCGATTGCATTATCGAAATTTAAAGCTCGAATACATTTTTGTAATTCTGGAATCAACTTTATTTTGTGAGCTAAATATTTCACGCCAGTGCGTGATAACTTGTAACATTTATTTAAAGACGACGAGTTCAGCTCTAAGGGGGAAGTATTGTATCACCCTAATTAGCGCTCACAGGAGCAAAGGTCCACAGTACAGGACGGAAATACCGAGCGAGATAGCGACTGCTAGTGCAGCCAAGATCTTAAACTTGCCAACGAGCCAGTGACGTGGTCTCGAGGTGTATATTTTATGTACATATTGCAGTGTATTTTTATGTGTTTTATGGTGCGTGTGTGCGAAATATTTAGGGCCAGTCTTCGCTATTAATCGCATTAGGACAATTGTGGGTGAACTGAGTAACCTACAAGCGATTATAGATTGGTAAAATAATTAACATTGAATTTTTCTGCCAAGGAGTCGATACCAAGATGATCAGCACGTGGTTTGGAGTTGGGATGAACTTCAACAGATCAACGCAGACGACTACTATGGAGTGCTAATTTGTCCATAGTGGCAATGGGTTGCGGAGGATGTCCTTAGTTCTACAGGCAGAACGGTGATGTACTAAAATTGGATTATTTCAATTATGTAGTTAGATTTGGCCGGGGAACTTTGTAAATAGTCATGTTTCTTTTCTTGTTGTTTAGAGTTTTTCTTGCACCGACACCCAATGTTTTTAAATGTCCGTTGGCGCGTGGCCAAAGTGTTTGTTAGATATTTGTTTTTCCTTGAGTCATATGTAATGTGCGCGGCGTGCGTGCGTGATTTTTATCCTTGCAAATGCGGAACCCGTTACATTCGATAAATGGTGCTTTATTAACGTTAATATTTGAAACAGGAATGGGAGGAAATTACTGTAAGATCTTTGCTGAACAGGTTATTATTCATATTAGGGTTGCCAAGCGCACCAATTTAAAAGTAATTTGTAGAACACCTTCGTTCTAATTTTATAGATTTTTTTGGAGTCCTTTTCAGGTTGACTAGTCACGGCATAGAACGGTGGCGCCAGCATGTGGATATTATTTGTGTCTTTTTATTTCAGGGTCTGTCAAAACCCATACGTGTGATTTGTGTGTGTGATTGTGTCAAGTGTGTGTTGATTTTACGTGAGGAGGGGGTAGATGTCCTACCGCTCTCATATTTTTGCCGCTGTTGTATTTTTGATGGAAAGACAGGGTGCTCTTGGGAGACCGCTGTTCTTGTCCATATTTTTCTGACACACACACGTATTATTGTGCTGTGGGGCACACTTCTTCGAGATTCGACCCCATGTCCTGGGAGGTCGAGGTTTTTGACACGTGGGTAGACAGACATGCAGAGTTCCACAAATCGCCCGTTTTGCCTGTGACTTATTTTTGATAGGCAGTCCTGATTTGTCCGACTGACCCCTGTAAGCTTTCATGTAGCAAACCTGTTCATTGTGATGGTGATTTTTAAGCCATAATTAATTGGGAGTACGCCATGTGTGTAACGGCTTGTTGTACGTTGTATGGGTAAAATATTGTATTATTAACGTAAATGTTGGCTGTGTGCCTATTGCTTTGTTGATGACTCGATTCATGTAATTTTGTGTGTCACACCCGTGCGGTGTAGTGGTAGAGTATTTGTAAATTTTGACAGCGGTCATTTGTGTATTTTATTTGGTCACGTGTTAATGTACTTGTGTTGATTTGTGTGAGAAGTCCTAAGTTTTTAGGCAGTAAATGTTGCTACGGCAATTTGATTCCAATTTCACACGGAAATTTTGTGTTTGTTTATATTACATTTAGGAAGTGTCGGTTTTAATTTTAAGTATTGTAGTTGTGTTCCCCCGTGTCGGTCTAGCTCTAGAAATGTGGATTCGTTTTTTGAAGGATCATTCTGGATGATAACGAATCACGCATTCATTGTACACATCGTGATGCATGTAGAACGGCATACGCACATATATGGTAACTTTTGTATTTTATCTTAGGGACACTTGGTCCAGGTAATTAATTTCTCCAGAGATTTTCGCCTAGTTTTTGGCATTTTTATTAAGTGGGAGTAAGATGGGAGTTTTTGTTGTTTATTTGTTAAGTGTAAATATGGTGATTTGTTATTAAATTCATTTGTTTTAACCCTGGCTTCACTCTTTCCTGCATGTTATTTTGTTATATGTTACCCTGCAAGTTAATGAAGCACCTTGACAACAACTTACGATATGAACCGATACACCCCCGAAACTGAGTCTCATATGCTTCTTTGCAAGGGTTCATAAAACAAAAATGGCTGCCCAAGTGGGGTTGTTGTTGTTGTTGCTTCGCTGACCTCATATTTATTTCGTTGAGAAATGATGCCAGGTCAAGCGGACATGTAAATTCAGTAAATTGAGGCGATGTTGTACCGCCATGTGCATTAGTAAAATCACTGAGTTCTTAAAGTTAGAGATATTGAACAAGGTTAGAATTTGATATTGTATTTGTTATAAACTTGTTCTGGCGCCCGGCATTAAAATTAGAAATTTGCATTATTATTGAACTCAGTCAAAGCAGGAAGATGTTGCCTTATATTTGACATTTAATTGACTTCGGTTAATTGGTGTTTCGTAAATTCTGTTGGTTAGGAATTTAAAAGCAGATCACCAGGGGTTATCTTGTTGTTTGGGAATAAGTGTCATTGTATTCAGTAAATTTTGTTACTGAATTTTTCATTAAATTAGAGCCAGTAATATTTAAATGTGTGACATGTATGTGCGTATATGGCTGAAACCTTGACCCATAACCCTGTTTTCTCTGAATATATTTTGTGTGTGATATGGCGAGTGTTGATGAGATTAAGGCATTGTTAGAACAGATGTCGATCGAAATGTCCGCGAAAAGTGAAAAACAATTAGAACAGATGTCCGCGAAAACGGAAGAACAATTAGTGCAGATGTCCGTAAAGACGGAAGAACAATTAAAAGAACAATTAGGAGCTCAGCGGGAGCATAATGATAAACAATTAAATGACATTACGGTCCAGTTACAAGCGCAGAAGATAGACTGTGAAAAACAATTACACGACATGAGCGGTAATATTTCGGTCCAGTTACAAGCGCAGAAGATAGACTGTGAAAAACAATTACACGACATGAGCGGTAATATTTCGGTCCAGTTAGAAGTCCAGAAATTAGACACGGACAAACAATTAAATGAACTAAACCACAAATTGTCACAACAGGCGGTAACACAAACCGAACAATTAGGAAAAATCACTAATGACATTAATCAGAGCGTTAAAAAGGTAGAGAAACTGGCAGGCGAGGTTGCTGAGAACAACGTCAAACAGTTAGGCGAAATTAAGAAATTGGAGGCGAAATTCGATAACAAATTAGTACAATTTGACGAGATGGTGGCAGATAAACTCAAGCAGATAGAGGCAGCATGTGTCAGTAACACCGCGGGAATGAAGAAAATCCAAGAGAAATTACAGCAGCAAATTAATTCGGTAGACAGCAACGTGCTGGAATTAATAAAGGAAATTGATAAAGTCGAGGTTAAGGCTGAAACCGAACGGATACACTTGCGGGAGAATTTAGAGGAGCAACTAGGCAAAACACAACAGCAAATACAAGAAGTGGGAGAGCAGCTCGTCAAGACTCGGGATAATCTGGGAGAACAGCTAATAAAAACACAAGAGGTTATAAGAGAAGAGGTGGGGGAACAACTAGTCAAAACGCAAGAACAGATACGTGAAGAGCTAGAGAAAAATCAGGAAAGGAACGAGGAGAAAATTAATAGCTTGAAAAGTAGGATCCGGCGAGATTGGGACCAGCAGGCTCACGCAAATAAAGAAGACCGCTTGACAGTTTTAAAGCGAATGCAGGCATTGGAGGAAAATGTAAAGTCAAAATTACAGGAACACTCAGAGTTAATCATCAAAAACGAGATTAGATCTTTAGAGAATGCGACAGTATTTTCGACTGAAAATATACAGGAGAAGCAAACACGTATTGGCAGTCCCGCAGGTTTGAAGCTGGCTGAGGATACGAGCCGGGGTCAAAGTCCCAGACTAACGAGTAATGCATTCCAGCAATACAGGGGGGAGACTTCAACACCGCAACCAAACTTGGCACCAGCCCAAGTCATCCAAGTCATTCGGGGTAATGATTTTAAGCCCGATAAGTTTAAGGAACATTCAGGAACTACTCCCAAAGCATTTCTACGACAATTAACTGATTACTTTAATGACCAGCACATCGGCCCCGAGAAACAATTAAGACTAGTGGAGAAATTTTTAGAAGGACCTAGCCTAACCTGGTTTTTAAGCTTCAAGTACACGTTCACAGACATGGCTCAATTCCGCGAGGCATTTTTGAAGAAGTTTTGGAGTCCTTCGTTACAGCAGGGGTTGAGAATGGACCTGTACACGCGCAAATATCATAGTACGCATCCAACCCGTTTTTCAGAATTCTTCAGTCAGCAATTGGTAAAATTCCGAGATTTTGACGACCCGCCTAGCGAGCCAAATATGGTTCTAACCATCGGGAAACAACTCCCAATGCACATCCAACAACTATTAGTCGCAGGGAACATTCAAACCGCAGTCCAAGCCGAAGAATTACTCAGACACTTAGACGAAACGAGTATGGTAAGCCCACAGACAGGAAGAAGGAATCTGGAATGTGTCAACACGGCAGAGGTAGTTCAGGGACTCCAAAGTAACCACAGCCAGGGGAACCAAACTAAGACACAGTCCACAGGGACACAATTCACGCCAAGAAGACAAGATTTTGACGGCCGAAACCAGTTCCACAATAACAATCAGAATTATCAGAATAACCGCGGGAGATACAATCAGAACAATCAAAATCATAACAATCAGTGGACGTACCAGCGGGAGTACACAAATTGGAGGGGAAACCAGAGACAAGGTAGACCTTACCAAAGAAATGGAGATGGTAGATGGAATAACGGCAGGGACTATCGCCAAGAAAATAGGGGAGATTATCGGAACAACTGGGACGAGCGATATAATGAATCACGTAAATACTTGGATCAATTAAGTACTGAAGAAGCGGAGAAAGAGAAGTGGGGGCGTGCCATGGCGAACAGACAGAGCCCAGACAACCATCAAGAAGAGGGGGCGGAGAGTTTATTGAGACAACAGGAGCGACAGAATGACAACCGGCGAAACACGACAAATGGGTCCCGGGATAAAAAAAAAAAACAAATGAACTGAAAGGTGACAGGCTGAAAATGGAGGTCGCCAGGGAGCGAGAAGAGATGATCGTGGCCAATATAGAAGAGTGGGTAGCATTCCCGGACGACTGCCTGGAGGAAGTGGTGAAGAACCGTGAAAATGTTATCAGACAGCTACCAATTATTTACGCGCATGTTGGAGGCATGAGGGTGAGATGTTTGATTGATACAGGTAGCCAGGTGAGCTTAGTCACTGAAAATTTGATAAAGGAAATAGGAAGGAAACAGACTGTTCCTATTATGCCGGTACCGCTAATGAAAGTCAGAGGTGTTATTCCTGATAAAACTATGAATTGTAAACAGCAAGCATTTCTAGATTTGGAAATATTGGACTATACTTTCTCACAAACATTCATTGTTATTCCAAAGATGAACTACAACATAATTTTAGGAGCCAACTTCATCTGCGATTTTCATGCTGTAATTGACTTACATAACAACACTGTAAGCTTCAAACAAGTAGAGGGGTTGAATCATGTGGGTTTAAATATGGAAGAGAGTCCGTTGGAGAGAGAGGCCAATACTTGGGTTGTTGAGGAATGCACTAATGAGGCCAGAGATAAGATCTTGATGGGGGAGCGAGTCAGCCAGACAGCAATACTAGAAATTGACAGCCGAGATATTTCACAGGAACTGTGGGTGCATTTGGCAGAAGAAGAAATTAGCGGAGCCAAATTTGAAATTCTACTTCAGGAGCGACTTAAGGAGGCCATCGTAGGGGAACCGGATAAAAGAAGACTGGAAGAAATTTTAAGATTACACAAAGGAGCTTTTGACACCGTACCTGGGAAAGTTTTAAATTTTCAATATGCTATGCAGGTAACAGATTGGACCCCATTTAAAAGTAAATTGTACCCGATCCCAGAGAAACATTTTTCTCAGGTGAAGGACATTATTACTAACTTATTAGATTCTGGCATGATAAGGAAAGCGGCAACCCCTTACCTGAACGCAATATTAGCTGTGACCAAGCCAAACGGATCAATTAGGCTATGCCTAGACGCGCGAGTTTTGAACAGCAAACTGCTAGTTGAGCATGACCAAGCACCGAGGATCAAAGATGTTTTGAAAGGCTTCCGTGGAAAGAAGATATACTCAAGTGTTGATTTGACGAATAGTTTCCACCATCTTGAACTTGAAGAAAAATCCCAACTGTTGACGGGATTTTATTCGATAATCAAAGTTATATCTGGTGTCGAATGCCCTTTGGCGTGAAAACTGCGGGCTGTGCACTCATTAGAGCACTCGATAGAAATCTGACTGAGGAGGTCAAGAACTTCACCACGAGATATGTTGACGACATATTAATTGCTTCTGAGACGATGGAGGAACACCTGATAAATTTAAATAAACTATTGGACAACTTGAGAACCATGAACTTCAAAATCAACCTAAAGAAGTCACATTTTTGCCAGAGCGAGATTTTATATTTGGGGCATATAATTGATGTCGAGGGAGCCAAGATTGATGCTATTAAGAAATTTCCCACACCTACCAAAGTCAAACATGTAAGAGCGTTTTTGGGAGTGACAGGCTTCTTTAAAGAAAATTGCCCTGGTTACACAGAAACAGTAGCTCCTATGCAGGAGATGTTGAAGAAAGCGAATCGATGGTCGTGGAACAGGGAGTGCGACAGGTCTTTTAAAGCAACGAAGGATTTATTGGAAAACTGTGTGAAACTTGGATATCCGGATTTTGAGAAGCAATTTATTATTCAAGCAGATGCTTCATTAATTGGGATTGGTGCTATGCTGTACCAAGAGGACGCTGAAGAACCCAAGAAGAAATCCTATTTGGCATTTACGAGTCGTAAATTACGGAAACATGAGAGGAACTACACAGTTACGGAACTTGAGCTACTAGCAATTCTATATTCTCTTCAACAGTGGCGCAAGATGATCTATGGTTATTCCATCATTGTTAGAACCGACCACCATGCACTGACATTTTTATTCAAGACAACAATGGCAAGTGAGAGAGTTACGCGCTGGTCCATCTACATACAGCAGTTTGACATCACAATAGAGCATTGCCCTGGAAGGATGAACGTCATACCGGATGCCTTGAGTAGAAATCCTGAGGACGGAAACGAAGTAACAGCGGAAGTTCACAATATTACATTAACACCTAAGGCTCGTGAGTTTTTGGCAAGATTGAAGGATATTCGGAAGGAGCAAGAAGCAGACCCATGGATGATGATGATGATAAAATTCTACAGGAAGGAATTACAACCAAATTCACCGGAGTACCGAGAAGCCAGTGCTAAACAAGCGAGATTTCACTACTTAAATAACTTGTTATATAAGTACGTGGATGAGCATCATACTAAACTGCGAATCTTAGTTCCAGCATCACTACAGAGGGGATTAACTTGGCATGTTCACGAGAGCCTAGCACATATCGGCACGGATAAGACTGAAGCTACGATAGGGGAGACCTTTACTTGGCCGAAGATGAGATTCACCATTGTTGAAGTAATTAGAACGTGTGACGCATGCCAGCGCACAAAACCGAACAACTTTATTCTGAAACAACCTCCAAGACCACTGTTACCTCAGAAACCATGCGAGATGCTCGCTATTGATTGCTTTGGCCCTTTAGTAAAAGGAAAGCGTGGATGCCGACACCTTCTGGTGTGTGTCGACGTATTTTCGAAGATGGTCGTGCTATGTCCTATTCAGAAGACGACATCAAGACAAGTCCTCAGTCGAATTAAGAACAAAGTTATTCCGATGCTTGGGAAGCCGGAATCCATTCTATCAGATCACGGTACCTATTTCACGAGCAATGTTTTTAGGCAAGGTTTGGAGAGCCTAGGAATAAAACACGTATTTTCAAGCATTCGTCATCCTTGTGGAAATCCGAGCGAGAGAACAATTCGCTGTGTCGCTAAGTACTACATAGTAATGATTCCTAACGAGCACAATAAATGGGTTGATAAAGTAGGGGAAATTGAGATGTGCATGAACACCACTAAGCACGAGTCGACGGGTCAAGTCCCACTGATTGTACACCACAACAGATTGCCAGAAAGAACTTGGGACAAGATCATTCCTTGCCCAAGGGATCCATTATTAGCGCATGACTTGCGAATCCAGCGAACGAGAGATCACATGAGGAACCAAGCGGACCGAAGGCTGAGACGGTACCGAGGAAAGAAGTTTCCCCGAGAGTTACAAGAACAAGAACTAGTGCTGGTTCGTAGACCTCCGATATCCGACCCTAAGAACAAAGTCTTCGCCAAGTTCTGTCCGAGATTTATTGGCCCGTTCCGGGTAATTAAGAATCTGGGTAACAATGCCTACAGGCTGGAAGAAGTGAGCACTGGTGCAAAATCTGTTTTAATAGCGCCAATTTAAAACCGTACTACAGAAGGGAACCATTTGATGACTAGGAAAGATGATGTGTGCAGAATCAGTATTGCAAAAATTTTATTTTGAAAGCCAACACCCAAATCCACGGGGAGCGCCAGAGTACGCACTTTGTTTGTAAACAACGAGCAGCTGAGTCGACAGGAGTGGCAACTACTTGAGGGGAAGGGGGAGACCTAGTCAGGAAGTATGAATGACATTCCAGCGAAAGAGAGCACACTAATTGAGTCCGAGGGGCGTACGCTCGAGCAGCTGAGTGAGATTTAAAGAGATGTGTTGTTACTACAGTGGATTTTGTTTTTGAAATCCAAACCAATAAATTGTTTCGAATTTCAAAACCTTGCTGAGGATAAATGAACCCTTATTGATCTTCGATAAATAAGTATTCATATTTATTATTATTATTACTACGGCCCAGGCAGTACTCGAGGAAGTCGACATGGATATAAGGGAGGCTAGCATTTCGTAATATTGCAACAGGAGCTGAGCTGGTAGCTATTCTTGGGGGACGGCTTGAATTAGTCGGGTTCAAGGCCAAATTGAGCAACTACTGTACCAAAATTGGAACCATAAAGGAAGGAGCACGAGGCTCTTGTAACGAACATACGATTGAATCAGCCAATCACGAGAGACCAAGCCATGACCACGCGGTGGACAGCGTCAGTAGTAAAAAGCCCGCGGAAATGGATATCTAGAGAACCGCCGAACGGATTAATTTCCGCACGAGTAATTTGAGACGTTTGATTTATTTGAAGAAGAATGACACTAGTCCCATCTTTGTGAGACAAAAACTCTGGGAGTTTTTATCCGACTCCACCCCACTCCTCCGCCCTGTCAGTTTTCTAATAAATAGTTTGGCCTGACGCCACTCTAGGTCAATCGTTTCGGAGCCGTGAGGGGCTTACTTCACGCCAGTTTGTATCGTGATTTTTACGCTCTGAATTTGGTTAAGTCACTTTATTTGGGAGCTCTGAGGAGCTAAAGTCACAGCGATTGCATTATCGAAATTTAAAGCTCGAATACATTTTTGTAATTCTGGAATCAACTTTATTTTGTGAGCTAAATATTTCACGCCAGTGCGTGATAACTTGTAACATTTATTTAAAGACGACGAGTTCAGCTCTAAGGGGGAAGTATTGTATCACCCTAATTAGCGCTCACAGGAGCAAAGGTCCACAGTACAGGACGGAAATACCGAGCGAGATAGCGACTGCTAGTGCAGCCAAGATCTTAAACTTGCTAACGAGCCAGTGACGTGGTCTCGAGGTGTATATTTTATGTACATATTGCAGTGTATTTTTATGTGTTTTATGGTGCGTGTGTGCGAAATATTTAGGGCCAGTCTTCGCTATTAATCGCATTAGGACAATTGTGGGTGAACTGAGTAACCTACAAGCGATTATAGATAGGTAAAATAATTAACATTGAATTTTTCTGCCAAGGAGTCGATACCAAGATGATCAGCACGTGGTTTGGAGTTGGGATGAACTTCAACAGATCAACGCAGACGACTACTATGGAGTGCTAATTTGTCCATAGGGGCAATGGGTTGAGGAGGATGTCCTTAGTTCTACAGGCAGAACGGTGATGTACTAAAATTGGATTATTTCAATTATGTAGTTAGATTTGGCCGGGGAACTTTGTAAATAGTCATGTTTCTTTTCTTGTTGTTTAGAGTTTTTCTTGCACCGACACCCAATGTTTTTAAATGTCCGTTGGCGCGTGGCCAAAGTGTTTGTTAGATATTTGTTTTTCCTTGAGTCATATGTAATGTGCGCGGCGTGCGTGCGTGATTTTCATCCTTGCAAATGCGGAACCCGTTACATTCGATAAATGGTGCTTTATTAACGTTAATATTTGAAACAGGAATGGGAGGAAATTACTGTAAGATCTTTGCTGAACAGGTTATTATTCATATTAGGGTTGCCAAGCACACCAATTTAAAAGTAATTTGTAGAACACCTTCGTTCTAATTTTATAGATTTTTTTGGAGTCCTTTTCAGGTTGACTAGTCACGGCATAGAACGGTGGCGCCAGCATGTGGATATTATTTGTGACTTTTTATTTCAGGGTCTGTCAAAACCCATACGTGTGATTTGTGTGTGTGATTGTGTCAAGTGTGTGTTGATTTTACGTGAGGAGGGGGTAGATGTCCTACCGCTCTCATATTCTTGCCGCTGTTGTATTTTTGATGGAAAGACAGGGTGCTCTTGGGAGACCGCTGTTCTTGTCCATATTTTTCTGACACACACACGTATTATTGTGCTGTGGGGCACACTTCTTCGAGATTCGACCCCATGTCCTGGGAGGTCGAGGTTTTTGACACGTGGGTTGACAGACATGCAGAGTTCCACAAATCGCCCGTTTTGCCTGTGACTTATTTTTGATAGGCAGTCCTGATTTGTCCGACTGACCCCTGTAAGCTTTCATGTAGCAAACCTGTTCATTGTGATGGTGATTTTTAAGCCATAATTAATTGGGAGTTCGCCATGTGTGTAACGGCTTGTTGTACGTTGTATGGGTAAAATATTGTATTATTAACGTAAATGTTGGCTGTGTGCCTATTGCTTTGTTGATGACTCGATTCATGTAATTTTGTGTGTCACACCCGTGCGGTGTAGTGGTAGAGTATTTGTAAATTTTGACAGCGGTCATTTGTGTATTTTATTTGGTCACGTGTTAATGTACTTGTGTTGATTTGTGTGAGAAGTCCTAAGTTTTTAGGCAGTAAATGTTGCTACGGCAATTTGATTCCAATTTCACACGGAAATTTTGTGTTTGTTTATATTACATTTAGGAAGTGTCGGTTTAATTTTAAGTATTGTAGTTGTGTTCCCCGTGTCGGTCTTGCTCTAGAAATGTGGATTCGTTTTTTGAAGGATCATTCTGGATGATAACGAATCACGCATTCATTGTACACATCGTGATGCATGTAGAACGGCATACGCACATATATGGTCACTTTTGTATTTTATCTTAGGGACACTTGGTCCAGGTAATTAATCTCTCCAGAGATTTTCGCCTAGTTTTTGGCATTTTTATTAAGTGGGAGTAAGATGGGAGTTTTTGTTGTTTATTTGTTAAGTGTAAATATGGTGATTTGTTATTAAATTCATTTGTTTTAACCCTGGCTTCACTCTTTCCTGCATGTTATTTTGTTATATGTTACCCTGCAAGTTAATGAAGCACCTTGACAACAACTTACGATATGAACCGATACACCCCCGAAACTGAGTCTCATATGCTTCTTTGCAAGGGTTCAGTACCTATAATTCCAATAGTCACTGTAATTCTTTGAAACAATTGGGACAAGAATCAAAAACATCGAGAAAAAGGCAGGAGGCGCTCGTTGCCTTTAGAAAAAGAATGCGTCGGAGACGGCTGCAATAAGGCGACAAACACAGCCTTCCGACATGCAAGTGTCCAAATCTAGCAATATATCCAACATTCACTTCGCGTAAGTCTATACGCACGCTGTTTCCAGCCAGGAGTAAGGTTGATCAATCCTCGCCTCAATTACTAATACACACCCGCTAATAGATACCGCAATAACACATGCTATCTACGGTTGCCAGATTTCAAGAATAGAAAAACGGAACTCACGTCCCAAAATATTGTATTTTAATCAATGTTGATACGCATATGTATTAAAAAAGCATTACAAAATTAAAACTAGATATTGCTGACATATCATATAGGCCTATGACACCAGCAACTTACAAATGCTTTTCATTTGAACGACCCTTTGCAAGGATTTTTAATTTGTAAGTACCTTCTGATGAAATTTACTACAATTTTCGTCATAATTGTAATATATGAACAATTCTTGTTTTATGAGTCTAATGGAGCTTCTGTTTCTATCATCTCTCCATTTGATATTCATGACAGAAACACTCTCTCCATAAGAGCATTGGAGGGGAAAATACTGAGTATTAACTTCACAAAGACTAAGATATTCCTTAATGGTGTTCACCTAATAAATCTATAACATATCTGACACAGACATAGAGATCATTTTCTCTTTCAAACTTGCTCCTGTATCACCAGAAAACAAGCTAGATATTACAATCAATTATGAAGCAGGACATTTGAAAATTGGTGCCAAATTGAATATATTGTCAAATTAACCTAAAAACGGAATATTTGGCGTTCCGTTAAAGATTGAAACGGAACGTCTGGCTACCCTATTGCTATCAGACAAGCGTAGTTATTTATTTGCAAGCTGCCCCCCGCAAAACAACATGTTGGCGTTGTAATTTTGTATGTCGAAATGCTTTTGGATACACAATATTTCTTTTCTTTTTCCTTTGGGGCGGCCCCTCTCCTCTTTCCCTTTCCTAACTGCCTTAATTGACTCTCGTTCCTTCCAAGTCCCTCAGTCCTCATTTTTCGAGGGTTGAGGGCATTTCCTTTCCTCCTGTCTTTAATTTCTCTTATTCCTTTCTTTTGTCATTATCTTCTTCTAGCGCGTAAATGTTATAGTTAGTTTTAGTTGTAGGTTTCATGGCATTATCATTCATTTTCACGATCACCCTAACCATTAGGGGTCGATAACTTAGATCCTCCCTAAATTATTCTGCTAAGGTCCCACTCCAGTTTTGTACCGAAAATAAGGTCCTGTTAACACCAACCTGCACATATGGGGTACCTACAGGTTCCGCATAACCCCATGTGTGCCCGAAACGCACTCACTTCCTCTTTAAATGCCTCACAATTAAATAAATACCTTACAACATGTATATTTACAATGGGAGCACCGTAACATGGCGAGCCTGCCGCTAGAGCGCAGGGCAGCGCTGTGGCGGCAGCCATCTGGCGGGAGCGCGGCGTACTTCCCTACTACTCCATAAACCTACATTGACGTTGCGAAAGCTCGCACGGGCCCACTAGTATAATAATAATATCATGTGGCCTCGGGTGCAAGCTTTGTTATTTGACACCCAGAGGGCAGCTTGCTTGTCGAATTTCGTTGTTCCATGAAGCACTATGAAAGTCAATGAGGTTAGCTATCGAAGCTCCTTGACTTTATAGCGCTTTCTAGCAGAGAAATGAGGAACTTTGGGTTGGCGGAAAATCCCGAGATTAATATTGCCATTATGAACATGGCCTACTGAATTCAAATGTGTTCTTTGGCATGCCAACATCGAGTGACATGCGTATCATCATTTTTGCCGCCTTTTAAAAATCACTTACCACGGCCAGGAGTGAACCTGCAAGCTTGGGGTTAGTAATCCGACACCCACCGTGGTAAGCGATAACCTAGATGTTAGGCCCCTTAAAACAACAATTATCATCATGATCGTATTTTGATTGCCGCGTAATACAGTTCCATCTAATGAAGGGTTTGTTGAAGGCTATGATAGCGCTGCTCCATATAAAGAGGTCACAGCTGACTCTCCAAACCGGTTACTCGACGCTACGGTAATGTTCCTTGCGATCAGGCACGACTCAAGTTCACACGGCCATGATCATTCTCTGCTCTGATGACCGCAAACAGACTTAGGGCCGTCTATGGCAGAACATCGAGATCATCGCCAGTAGTTTTATGATGGAGGGCGTAAAACAGCGGACGTTTGTTTGTGAACTGGAGAGTTATTCCAGCGGCTTCGGTGCCGTAGTTGGTAGGATCCTGAGCTTCTATGCCCAAGATCTCGGGTTCAAACCCGGCCGAAGTTGTCGGATTTTTCACGAGCGTTAAAAATCCCTCAGTATGCCTTCCTTCGGAGGGAAAGTAAAGCCGGCGGTCCCAAGTCATAGATTTATGACATAAAAAAATAACCTTCCACTAACTACAATACACTTGTGGAAGCTAAAATCTGTAGGTTAGTTTGATAACGCTATATTAGTTCCAACGTTCGCCACCAGGTACTGACTGCGATGGCATTTAGTAGCCACGTCCACAGCTAGGTGTCGTAGATGGTAGCATTTGGTAGCAAAAGTAGGAACTTCTTGATAACATAATTGTCTGCAGTCATTCTACCTGAATCACAGTTAACACACACTAATACAATCTAACACCAATTATCAGACAGATTCTACACACACCCAAAGTACACGGGGCTACATGACCGCGTTGTCGCAGCCCCTAAACTAAGCAACCAACCAACGAGAGTTATTCCATATACAGCTGACGAACATTTAGTTGGTTGGTTGGTTCCTTAGTTACTTTTAGATTCTCATAGTTTTTCTGAATACTTGATGTATAGCCATAGTAGAAGTGCTGTCCAGCTACAAGTATTGGATTTTCGAGTATTTATATTGCTTGTTAGAGTCCTTGAACGTGACTGTACATTACCGTACATTGATTTATGTGTCACGAACGAGTACGCTATCACTTATCTGACACTCGTTGCATAACGTCCCTATCCAAGGATAGAACCGAGCGCGGATGTGGTTATCCACGCATATCCACCAAAGAAGTTAAATGTTGGATGTAAACTAAATAGCAGTCCAGCCACTCACAACTAATGGAACCCCAGATGAGTCTGTACTCGTAGTAATACGGGCAATATACACACATCAAAAAAAGTTTTGCATCACCTCGGTTCCAAGAGTTCCGGAACCGTTAAATACAAAGGGAATAGAGATCAACACAAACAACATTTCAGCTCGTTTTATTGCTCATGAGACCCACACATTGCATGTTGTACCATCATACAGCTAGACTTTCAGCATTTGTGGTCCAGATTGCAGTACACACCACTACCTCTAATACCCAGTAGCACGTCCTCTTGCATTGATGCATGCCTGTATTCGCCGTGGCATACTATCCACAAGTTCTTCAAGACACTGTTGGTCCAAATTGTCCCACTCCTCAACGACAATTCGGCGTAAATCTCTCAGAGTGGTTAGTGGGTCAAGACGTCCATAAACAGCCCTTTTCAACATATCCCAGGCATGTTCGATAGGGTTCATGTCTGGCGAACATGCTGGCCACTGTAGTCGAGCGATGTCGTTATCTTGAAGGAACGCATTCACAAGATGTGCACGATGAGGTCGAGAATTGTCGTCCATGAAGACAAATGCCTCTCCAATATTCTGCCGATATGGTTGCACTATGGGTCGGAGGATGTCATTCAGGTATCGTAAAGCCGTTTCGGAGCCTTCCATGACCACCAGTGGCGTACGTCGGCCCCACATAATGCCACCCCAAAACATCAGGGAACCACCACCTTGCTGCACTCGCTGGACAGTGTGTCTAAGACGTTCAGCCTGACCAGGGTGCCTCCAAACACGTCTCCGACGATTGTCTGGTTGAAGGCATATGCGACACTCATCGGTGAAGAGAACGTGATGCCAATTCCGTGGGGTCCATTCAGCATGTTGTTGGGCCCATCTGTACCGCGCTGCATGGTGTCGGGGTTGCAAAGCTGGACCTCGCCATGGACGTCGGGAGTGAAGTTGCGCATCATGCAGCCTATTGCGCACAGTTTGAGTTGAAACACGACGTCCTGTGGCTGAACGAAACGCATTATTCAACATGGTGGCATTGCTGTCAGGGTTCCTCCGAGCGGCAATCCGTAAGTAGCGGTCATCCACTACAGTAGTAGCCCTTGGGCGGCCTGAGCGAGGCCTGTCATCGACAGTTCCTCTATCTCTGTACCTCCTCCATGTCCGAACAACATCGCTTTGGTTCACTCTGAGACGCCTGGAAACTTCCCTTGTTGAGAGCCCTTCTTGACACAAAGTAACAATGCGGACGCGATCGAACTGCGGTATTGACCTTCTAGGCATGGTAGAACTACAGACAACATGAGCAGCGTACCTTCGTCCTGGTGGAATGACTGGAACTGATCGGCTGTCGTACCCCCTCCGTCTAATAGGCCCTGCTCATGCATGGTTGTTTACATCTTTGAGCAGTTTTAGTGACATCTATGAACAGTCAAAGGGACTGTATCTTGGATACAATATACACAGTCAACGTCTATATGCCGGAGATCTGGGAACCGAGGTGATGCAAAACTTTTTTTGATGTGTGTAGTTCTACAGTCCGTTAATGTATTCCCCATCACAACAAACATAATCCGCCTCACCTTAAATAAGTTACTAACAATATAACCTTACCATTTATCCCCCATCACTACAAACATGGTGATCTATAGTCCGCCTCACCTTAAATAAGTTACTAATAACATAACCTTACCATTTGTGCCCCATCACTACAAACATGGTGATCTATAGTCCGCCTCACCTTAAATAAGTTACTAATAATATAACCTTACCATTTGTGCCCCATCACTACAAACATGGTGATCTATAGTCCACGTCACCTTAAATAAGTTACTAACTATGTAACCTTACCATTTTTCCCCCATCACTACAAACATGGTGATCTATAGGCCACGTCACCTTAAATAAGTTACTAACAATGTAACCTTACCATTTGTCCCCCATCACTACAAACATGGTGATCTATAGTCCGCCTCACCTTAAGTAAGTTACTAATAATATAACCATACCATTTGTGCCCCATCACTACAAACATGGTGATCTATAGTCCGCCTCACCTTAAATAAGTTACTATTAATATAACCTTACCATTTGTGCCCCATCACTACAAACATGGTGATCTGTAGTCCGCCTCACCTTAAATAAGTTACTAATAATATAACCTTACCATTTGTGCCCCATCACTACAAACATGGTGATCTATAGTCCACGTCACCTTAAATAAGTTACTAACTATGTAACCTTACCATTTTTCCCCCATCACTACAAACATGGTGATCTATAGGCCACGTCACCTTAAATAAGTTACTAACAATGTAACCTTACCATTTGTCCCCCATCACTACAAACATGGTGATCTATAGTCCGCCTCACCTTAAATAAGTTACTAATAATATAACCATACCATTTGTGCCCCATCACTACAAACATGGTGATCTATAGTCCGCCTCACCTTAAATAAGTTACTAATAATATAACCTTACCATTTGTGCCCCATCACTACAAACATGGTGATCTATAGTCCGCCTCACCTTAAATAAGTTACTAACAATATAACCTTACCATTTGTCCCCCATCACTAAAATCAGGGTGATCTATAGTCCGCCTCACTTTAAATAAGTTACTAACAATATAACCTTACCATTTGTCCCCCATCACTACAAACATGGTGATCTATAGTCCGCCTCACTTTACATAAGTTACTAATAATATAACCTTACAATTTGTCCCCCATCACTACAAACATGGTGATCTATAGTCCGCCTCACCTTAAATAAGTTACTAACAATATAACCTTACCATTTGTCCCCCATCACTACAAACATGGTGATCTATAGTCCGCCTCACCTTAAATAAGTTACTAATAATATAACCTTACCATTTGTGCCCCATCACTACAAACATGGTGATCTATAGTCCGCCTCACCTTAAATAAGTTACTAATAATATAACCATACCATTTGTGCCCCATCACTACAAACATGGTGATCTATAGTCCGCCTCACCTTAAATAAGTTACTAATAATATAACCTTACCATTTGTGCCCCATCACTACAAACATGGTGATCTATAGTCCGCCTCACCTTAAATAAGTTACTAATAATATAACCTTACCATTTGTGCCCCATCACTACAAACATGGTGATCTATAGTCCACGTCACCTTAAATAAGTTACTAACTATGTAACCTTACCATTTTCCCCCATCACTACAAACATGGTGATCTATAGGCCACGTCACCTTAAATAAGTTACTAACAATGTAACCTTACCATTTGTCCCCCATCACTACAAACATGGTGATCTATAGTCAGCCTCACCTTAAATAAGTTACTAATAATATAACCATACCATTTGGGCCCCATCACTACAAACATGGTGATCTATAGTCCGCCTCACCTTAAATAAGTTACTAATAATATAACCTTACCATTTGTGCCCCATCACTACAAACATGGTGATCTATAGTCCGCCTCACCTTAAATAAGTTACTAACAATATAACCTTACCATTTGTCCCCCATCACTACAATCAGGGTGATCTATAGTCCGCCTCACTTTAAATAAGTTACTAACAATATAACCTTACCATTTGTCCCCCATCACTACAAACATGGTGATCTATAGTCCGCCTCACTTTACATAAGTTACTAATAATATAACCTTACAATTTGTCCCCCATCACTACAAACATGGTGATCTATAGTCCGCCTCACCTTAAATAAGTTACTAATAATATAACCTTACCGTTTGTGCACCATCACTACAAACATGGTGATCTATAGTCCGCCTCACCTTAAATAAGTTACTAACAATATAACCTTACCATTTGTCCCCCGCCACTACAAACACGGTGATCTATAGTCCGCCTCACCTTAAATAAGTTACTAATAATATAACCTTACCATTTGTCCCCCATCTCTACAAACATGGTGATCTATAGTCCGCCTCACCTTAAATAAGTTACTAACAATATAACCTTACCATTTGTGCCCCATCACTACAAACATGGTGATCTATAGTCCGCCTCAACTTAAATAAGTTACTAACTATGTAACCTTACCATTTTTCCCCCATCACTACAAACATGGTGATCTATAGTCCACGTCACCTTAAATAAGTTACTAACTATGTAACCTTACCATTTTTCCCCCATCACTACAAACATGGTGATCTATAGTCCGCCTCACCTTAAATAAGTTACTAATAATATAACCTTACCATTTGTGCCCCATCACTACAAACATGGTGATCTATAGTGCGCCTCACCTTAAATAAGTTACTAACAATATAACCTTACCATTTGTCCCCCATCACTACAAACATGGTGATCTATAGTCCGCCTCACCTTACATAAGTTACTAATAATATAACCTTACCATTTGTCCCCCATCACTACAAACATGGTGATCTATAGTCCGCCTCACCTTAAATAAGTTACTAACAATGTAACCTTACCATTTGTCCCCCATCACTACAAATATGGTGATATATAGTCCGCGTCACCTTAAATAAGTTACTAATAATATAACCTTACCATTTGTCCCCCATCACTACAAACATGGTGATCTATAGTCCGCCTCACCTTAAATAAGTTACTAATAATATAACCTTACCATTTGTCCCCCATCACTACAAACATGGTGATCTATATAGTCCGCCTCACCTTAAATAAGTTACTAACAATGTAACCTTACCATGTGTCCCCCATCACTACAAACATGGTGATCTATAGTCCGCCTCACCTTAAATAAGTTACTAATAATATAACCTTACCATTTGTCCCCCATCACTACAAACATGGTGATCTATAGTCCGCCTCACCTTAAATAAGTTACTAACAATATAACCTTACCAATTGTCCCTCATCACTACAAACATGGTGATCTAGAGTCCGCCTCACCTTAAATAAGTTACTCAAAATATAACCTTACCATTTGTCCCTCATCACTACAAACATGGTGATCTATATTCCGCGGCACATTAAATAAGTTACTAACAATGTAGCCTTACCATTTGTCCCTCATCACTACAAACATGGTGATCTATAGTCCGCCTCACCTTAAATAAGTTACTAACAATGTAACATTACCATTTGTCCCCCATCACTACAAACATGGTGATCTATAGTCCGCCTCACCTTAAATAAGTTACTAAAAATGTGACTTTACCATTTGTCCCCCATCACTACAAACATGGTGATCTATAGTCCGCCTCACCTTAAATAAGTTACCAACAATGTAACCTTACCATTTGTCCCCCATCACTACAAACATGGTGATCTATAGTCCACGTCACCTTAAATAAGTTACTAACAATGTAACCTTACCATTTGTCCCCCATCACTACAAACATGGTGATCTATAGTCCGCCTCACCTTAAATAAGTTACTAACAATATAACCTTACCACTTGTCCCCCATCACTACAAACATGGTGATCTATAGTCCACGTCACCTTAAATAAGTTACTAACATTATAACCTTACCATTTGTTCCCCATCACTACAAACATGGTGATCTATAGTCCGCCTCACCTTAAATAAGTTACTAACAATATAACCTTACCATTTGTCCCCATCACTACAAACATGGTGATCTATAGTCCACGTCACCTTAAATAAGTTACTAACAATATAACCTTACCATTTGTCCCCCATCACTACAAACATGGTGATCTATAGTCCGCCTCACCTTAAATAAGTTACTAACAATATAACCTTACCACTTGTCCCCCATCACTACAAACATGGTGATCTGTAGTCCGCCTCACCTTAAATAAGTTACTAACAATGTAACCTTACCATGTGCCCCCCATCACTACAAACATGGTGATCTATAGTCCACGTCACCTTAAATAAGTTACTAACAATGTAACCTTACCATTTGTCCCCCATCACTACAAACATGGTGATCTATAGTCCGCCTCACCTTAAATAAGTTACTAACAATATAACCTTACCATTTGTCCCCCATCACCACAAACATGGTGATCTATAGTCCGCCTCACCTTAAATAAGTTACTAACAATATAACCTTACCATTTGTCCCCCATCACTACAAACATGGTGATCTATAGTCCGCCTCACCTTAAATAAGTTACTAATAATATAACCTTACCATTTGTCCCCCATCACTACAAACATGGTGATCTATAGTCCACGTCACCTTAAATAAGTTACTAACTATGTAACCTTACCATTTTTCCCCCATCACTACAAACATGGTGATCTATAGGCCACGTCACCTTAAATAAGTTACTAACAATGTAACCTTACCATTTGTCCCCCATCACTACAAACATGGTGATCTATAGTCCGCCTCACCTTAAATAAGTTACTAATAATATAACCTTACCATTTGTGCCCCATCACTACAAACATGGTGATCTATAGTCCGCCTCACATTAAATAAGTTACTAATAATATAACCTTACCATTTGTGCCCCATCACTACAAACATGGTGATCTATAGTCCACGTCACCTTAAATAAGTTACTAACTATGTAACCTTACCATTTTTCCCCCATCACTACAAACATGGTGATATATAGGCCACGTCACCTTAAATAAGTTACTAACAATGTAACCTTACCATTTGTCCCCCATCACTACAAACATGGTGATCTATAGTCCGCCTCACCTTAAATAAGTTACTAATAATATAACCATACCATTTGTGCCCCATCACTACAAACATGGTGATCTATAGTCCGCCTCACCTTAAATAAGTTACTAATAATATAACCTTACCATTTGTGTCCCATCACTACAAACATGGTGATCTATAGTCCGCCTCACCTTAAATAAGTTACTAACAATATAACCTTACCATTTGTCCCCCATCACTACAATCAGGGTGATCTATAGTCCGCCTCACCTTAAATAAGTTACTAACAATATAACCTTACCATTTGTCCCCCATCACTACAAACATGGTGATCTATAGTCCGCCTCACCTTACATAAGTTACTAATAATATAACCGTACCATTTGTCCCCCATCACTACAAACATGGTGATCTATAGTCCGCCTCACCTTAAATAAGTTACTAACAATATAACCTTACCATTTGTCCCCCGCCACTACAAACATGGTGATCTATAGTCCGCCTCACCTTAAATAAGTTACTAATAATATAACCTTACCATTTGTCCCCCATCACTACAAACATGGTGATCTATAGTCCGCCTCACCTTAAATAAGTTACTAATAATATAACCTTACCATTTGTGCCCCATCACTACAAACATGGTGATCTATAGTCCACGTCACCTTAAATAAGTTACTAACTATGTAACCTTACCATTTTTCCCCCATCACTACAAACATGGTGATCTATAGTCCGCCTCACCTTAAATAAGTTACTAATAATATAACCTTACCATTTGTGCCCCATCACTACAAACATGGTGATCTATAGTCCGCCTCACCTTAAATAAGTTACTAACAATATAACCTTACCATTTGTCCCCCATCACTACAAACATGGTGATCTATAGTCCGCCTCACCTTACATAAGTTACTAATAATATAACCTTACCATTTGTCCCCCATCACTACAAACATGGTGATCTATAGTCCGCCTCACCTTAAATAAGTTACTAACAATGTAACCTTACCATTTGTCCCCCATCACTACAAATATGGTGATATATAGTCCGCGTCACCTTAAATAAGTTACTAATAATATAACCTTACCATTTGTCCCCCATCACTACAAACATGGTGATCTATAGTCCGCCTCACCTTAAATAAGTTACTAATAATATAACCTTACCATTTGTCCCCCATCACTACAAACATGGTGATCTATAGTCCGCCTCACCTTAAATAAGTTACTAACAATGTAACCTTACCATGTGTCCCCCATCACTACAAACATGGTGATTTATAGTCCGCCCCACCTTAAATAAGTTACTAATAATATAACCTTACCATTTGTCCCCCATCACTACAAACATGGTGATCTATAGTCCGCCTCACCTTAAATAAGTTACTAACAATGTAACCTTACCATTTGTCCCCCATCACTACAAATATGGTGATATATAGTCCGCGTCACCTTAAATAAGTTACTAATAATATAACCTTACCATTTGTCCCCCATCACTACAAACATGGTGATCTATAGTCCGCCTCACCTTAAATAAGTTACTAACAATATAACCTTACCATTTGTGCCCCTTCACTACAAACATGGTGATCTATAGTCCGCCTCACCTTAAATAAGTTACTAATAATATAACCTTACCATTTTTGCCCCATCACTACAAACATGGTGATCTATAGTCCACGTCACCTTAAATAAGTTACTAACTATGTAACCTTACCATTTTTCCCCCATCACTACAAACATGGTGATCTATAGTCCGCCTCACCTTAAATAAGTTACTAATAATATAACCTTACCATTTGTGCCCCATCACTACAAACATGGTGATCTATAGTCCGCCTCACCTTAAATAAGTTACTAACAATGTAACCTTACCATTTGTCCCTCATCACTACAAACATGGTGATCTATAGTCCGCCTCACCTTAAATAAGTTACTAACAATATAACCTTACCATTTGTCCCTCATCACTACAAACATGGTGATCTATAGTCCGCGTCACATTAAATAAGTTACTAACAATGTAGCCTTACCATTTGTCCCTCATCACTACAAACATGGTGATCTATAGTCCGTCTCACCTTAAATAAGTTACTAACAATATAACATAACCATTTGTCCCCCATCACTACTAACATGGTGATCATTAGTCCGCCTCACCTTAAATAAGTTACTAACAATGTGACTTTACCATTTGTCCCCCATCACTACAAACATGGTGATCTATAGTCCGCCTCACCTTAAATAAGTTACCAACAATGTAACCTTACCATTTGTCCCCCATCACTACAAACATGGTGATCTATAGTCCACGTCACCTTAAATAGGTTACTAACAATGTAACCTTACCATTTGTCCCCCATCACTACAAACATGGTGATCTATAGTCCGCCTCACCTTAAATAAGTTACTAACAATATAACCTTACCACTTGTCCCCCATCACTACAAACATGGTGATCTATAGTCCACGTCACCTTAAATAAGTTACTAACAATATAACCTTACCATTTGTTCCCCATCACTACAAACATGGTGATCTATAGTCCGCCTCACCTTAAATAAGTTACTAACAATATAACTTTACCATTTGTCCCCATCACTACAAACATGGTGATCTATAGTCCACGTCACCTTAAATAAGTTACTAACAATATAACCTTACCATTTGTCCCCCATCACTACAAACATGGTGATCTATAGTCCGCCTCACCTTCAATAAGTTACTAACAATATAACCTTACCATTTGTCCCCCATCACCACAAACATGGTGATCTATAGTCCGCCTCACCTTAAATAAGTTACTAACAATGTAACCTTACCATGTGTCCCCCATCACTACAAACATGGTGATCTATAGTCCACGTCACCTTAAATAAGTTACTAACAATGTAACCTTACCATTTGTCCCCCATCACTACAAACATGGTGATCTATAGTCCGCCTCACCTTAAATAAGTTACTAACAATATAACCTTACCATTTGTCCCCCATCACCACAAACATGGTGATCTATAGTCCGCCTCACCTTAAATAAGTTACTAACAATATAACCTTACCATTTGTCCCCCATCACTACAAACATGGTGATCTATAGTCCGCCTCACCTTAAATAAGTTACTAACAATATAACCTTACCATTTGTCCCCCATCACTACAAACATGGTGATCTATAGTCCGCCTCACCTTAAATAAGTTACTAACAATATAACCTTACCACTTGTCCCCCATCACTACAAACATGGTGATCTATAGTCCGCCTCACCTTAAATAAGTTACTAACAATATAACCTTACCATTTGTCCCCCATCACTACAAACATGGTGATCTATAGTCCGCGTCACCTTAAATAAGTTACTAACAATGTGACTTTACCATTTGTCCCCCATCACTACAAACATGGTGATCTATAGTCCACGTCACCTTAAATAAGTTACTAATAATATAACCTTACCATTTGTCCCCCATCAGTACAAACATGGTGATCTATAGTCCGCATCACCTTAAATAAGTTACTAACAATATAACCTTACCACTTGTTCCCCATCACTACAAACATGGTGATCTATAGTCCGCCTCACCTTAAATAAGTTACTAAAAATATAACATTACCATTTGTCCCCCATCACTACAAACATGGTGATCTATAGTCCACGTCACCTTAAATAAGTTACTAACAATATAACCTTACCATTTGTCCCCCATCACTACAAACATGGTGATCTATAGACCACGTCACCTTAAATAAGTTACTAACAATATAACCTTACCATTTGTCCCCCATCACTACAAACATGGTGATCTATAGTCCGCCTCACCTTAAATAAGTTACTAACAATATAACCTTACCACTTGTCCCCCATCACTACAAACTTGGTGATCTATAGTCCACGTCACCTTAAATAAGTTACTAACAATATAACCTTACCATTTGTCCCCCATCACTACAAACATGGTGATCTATAGTCCGCCTCACCTTAAATAAGTTACTAACAATATAACCTTACCATTTGTCCCCCATCACTACAAACATGGTGATCTGTAGTCCGCCTCACCTTAAATAAGTTACTAACAATGTAACCTTACCATGTGCCCCCCATCACTACAAACATGGTGATCTATAGTCCACGTCACCTTAAATAAGTTACTAACAATGTAACCTTACCATTTGTCCCCCATCACTACAAACATGGTGATCTATAGTCCGCCTCACCTTAAATAAGTTACTAACAATATAACCTTACCATTTGTCCCCCATCACCACAAACATGGTGATCTATAGTCCGCCTCACCTTAAATAAGTTACTAACAATATAACCTTACCATTTGTCCCCCATCACTACAAACATGGTGATCTATAGTCCGCCTCACCTTAAATAAGTTACTAATAATATAACCTTACCATTTGTCCCCCATCACTACAAACATGGTGATCTATAGTCCACGTCACCTTAAATAAGTTACTAACTATGTAACCTTACCATTTTCCCCCCATCACTACAAACATGGTGATCTATAGGCCACGTCACCTTAAATAAGTTACTAACAATGTAACCTTACCATTTGTCCCCCAACACTACAAACATGGTGATCTATAGTCCGCCTCACCTTAAATAAGTTACTAATAATATAATCTTACCATTTGTGCCCCATCACTACAAACATGGTGATCTATAGTCCGCCTCACATTAAATAAGTTACTAATAATATAACCTTACCATTTGTGCCCCATCACTACAAACATGGTGATCTATAGTCCACGTCACCTTAAATAAGTTACTAACTATGTAACCTTACCATTTTTCCCCCATCACTACAAACATGGTGATCTATAGGCCACGTCACCTTAAATAAGTTACTAACAATGTAACCTTACCATTTGTCCCCCATCACTACAAACATGGTGATCTATAGTCCGCCTCACCTTAAATAAGTTACTAATAATATAACCATACCATTTGTGCCCCATCACTACAAACATGGTGATCTATAGTCCGCCTCACCTTAAATAAGTTACTAATAATATAACCTTACCATTTGTGCCCCATCACTACAAACATGGTGATCTATAGTCCGCCTCACCTTAAATACGTTACTAACAATATAACCTTACCATTTGTTCCCCATCACTACAAACATGGTGATCTATAGTCCGCCTCACCTTAAATAAGTTACTAACAATATAACCTTACCATTTGTTCCCCATCACTACAAACATGGTGATCTATAGTCCGCCTCACCTTAAATAAGTTACTAACAATGTGACTTTACCATTTGTCCCCCATCACTACAAACATGGTGATCTATAGTCAGCGTCACCTTAAATAAGTTACTAACAATGTGACTTTACCATTTGTCCCCCATCACTACAAACATGGTGATCTAGAGTCCGCCTCACCTTAAATAAGTTACTAACAATATAACATTACCATTTGTCCCCCATCACTACAAACATGGTGATCTATAGTCCGCCTCACCTTAAATAAGTTACTAACAATATAACATTACCATTTGTCCCCCATCACTACAAACATGGTGATCTATAGTCCACGTCACCTTAAATAAGTTACTAATAATATAACCTTACCATTTGTCCCCCATCACTACAAACATGGTGATCTATAGTCCGCGTCACCTTAAATAAGTTACTAACAATATAACCTTACCATTTGTCCCCCGTCATTACATACATGGTGATGTATAGTCCGCCTCACCTTAAATAAGTTACTAACAATGTAGCCTTACCATTTGTCCCCCATCACTACAAACATGGTGATCTATAGTCCGCCTCACCTTAAATAAGTTACTAACAATATAACCTTACCATTTGTCCCCCATCACTACAAACATGGTGATCTATAGTCCGCGTCAACTTAAATAAGTTACTAACAATATAACCTTACCATTTGTCCCTCATCACTGCAAACATGGTGATCTATAGTCCGCCTCACCTTAAATAAGTTACTAACAATATAACATTACCATTTGTCCCCCATCAGTACAAACATGGTGATCTATAGTCCGCATCACCTTAAATAAGTTACTAACGATATAACCTTACCACTTGTTCCCCATCACTACAAACATGGTGATCTATAGTCCGCCTCACTTTAAATAAGTTACTAAAAATATAACATTACCATTTGTCCCCCATCACTACAAACATGGTGATCTATAGTCCACGTCACCTTAAATAAGTTACTAACAATATAACCTTACCATTTGTCCCCCATCACTACAAACATGGTGATCTATAGACCACGTCACCTTAAATAAGTTACTAACAATATAACCTTACCATTTGTCCCCCATCACTACAAACATGGTGATCTATAGTCCGCCTCACCTTAAATAAGTTACTAACAATATAACCTTACCACTTGTCCCCCATCACTACAAACTTGGTGATCTATAGTCCACGTCACCTTAAATAAGTTACTAACAATATAACCTTACCATTTGTCCCCCATCACTACAAACATGGTGATCTATAGTCCGCCTCACCTTAAATAAGTTACTAACAATATAACCTTACCATTTGTCCCCCATCACTACAAACATGGTGATCTGTAGTCCGCCTCACCTTAAATAAGTTACTAACAATGTAACCTTACCATGTGCCCCCCATCACTACAAACATGGTGATCTATAGTCCACGTCACCTTAAATAAGTTACTAACAATGTAACCTTACCATTTGTCCCCCATCACTACAAACATGGTGATCTATAGTCCGCCTCACCTTAAATAAGTTACTAACAATATAACCTTACCATTTGTCCCCCATCACCACAAACATGGTGATCTATAGTCCGCCTCACCTTAAATAAGTTACTAACAATATAACCTTACCATTTGTCCCCCATCACTACAAACATGGTGATCTATAGTCCGCCTCACCTTAAATAAGTTACTAATAATATAACCTTACCATTTGTCCCCCATCACTACAAACATGGTGATCTATAGTCCACGTCACCTTAAATAAGTTACTAACTATGTAACCTTACCATTTTTCCCCCATCACTACAAACATGGTGATCTATAGGCCACGTCACCTTAAATAAGTTACTAACAATGTAACCTTACCATTTGTCCCCCATCACTACAAACATGGTGATCTATAGTCCGCCTCACCTTAAATATGTTACTAATAATATAATCTTACCATTTGTGCCCCATCACTACAAACATGGTGATCTATAGTCCGCCTCACATTAAATAAGTTACTAATAATATAACCTTACCATTTGTGCCCCATCACTACAAACATGGTGATCTATAGTCCACGTCACCTTAAATAAGTTACTAACTATGTAACCTTACTATTTTTCCCCCATCACTACAAACATGGTGATCTATAGTCCACGTCACCTTAAATATGTTACTAACTATGTAACCTTACCATTTTTCCCCCATCACTACAAACATGGTGATCTATAGGCCACGTCACCTTAAATAAGTTACTAACAATGTAACCTTACCATTTGTCCCCCATCACTACAAACATGGTGATCTATAGTCCGCCTCACCTTAAATAAGTTACTAATAATATAACCATACCATTTGTGCCCCATCACTACAAACATGGTGATCTATAGTCCGCCTCACCTTAAATAAGTTACTAATAATATAACCTTACCATTTGTGCCCCATCACTACAAACATGGTGATCTATAGTCCGCCTCACCTTAAATACGTTACTAACAATATAACCTTACCATTTGTTCCCCATCACTACAAACATGGTGATCTATAGTCCGCCTCACCTTAAATAAGTTACTAACAATATAACCTTACCATTTGTTCCCCATCACTACAAACATGGTGATCTATAGTCCGCCTCACCTTAAATAAGTTACTAACAATGTGTCTTTACCATTTGTCCCCCATGACTACAAACATGGTGATCTATAGTCAGCGTCACCTTAAATAAGTTACTAACAATGTGACTTTACCATTTGTCCCCCATCACTACAAACATGGTGATCTAGAGTCCGCCTCACCTTAAATAAGTTACTAACAATATAACATTACCATTTGTCCCCCATCACTACAAACATGGTGATCTATAGTCCGCCTCACCTTAAATAAGTTACTAACAATATAACATTACCATTTGTCCCCCATCACTACAAACATGGTGATCTATAGTCCACGTCACCTTAAATAAGTTACTAATAATATAACCTTACCATTTGTCCCCCATCACTACAAACATGGTGATCTATAGTCCGCGTCACCTTAAATAAGTTACTAACAATATAACCTTACCATTTGTCCCCCGTCATTACATACATGGTGATGTATAGTCCGCCTCACCTTAAATAAGTTACTAACAATATAACCTTACCATTTGTCCCCCATCACTACAAACATGGTGATCTATAGTCCGCCTCACCTTAAATAAGTTACTAACAATGTAGCCTTACCATTTGTCCCCCATCACTACAAACATGGTGATCTATAGTCCGCCTCACCTTAAATAAGTTACTAACAATATAACCTTACCATTTGTCCCCCATCACTACAAACATGGTGATCTATAGTCCGCGTCAACTTAAATAAGTTACTAACAATATAACCTTACCATTTGTCCCTCATCACTACAAACATGGTGATCTATAGTCCGCCTCACCTTAAATAAGTTACTAACAATATAACATTACCATTTGTCCCCCATCACTACAAACATGGTGATCTATAGTCCACCTCACCTTAAATAAGTTACTAACAATATAACCTTACCATTTGTCCCCCATCACTACAAACATGGTGATCTATAGTCCACGTCACCTTAAATAAGTTACTAACAATATTACCTTACCATTTGTCCCCCATCACTACAAACATGGTGATCTATAGTCCGCCTCACCTTAAATAAGTTACTAACAATATAACCTTACCATTTGTTCCCCATCACTACAAACATGGTGATCTATAGTCCACGTCACCTTAAATAAGTTACTAACAATATAAACATACCATTTGTCCCCCATCACTACAAACATGGTGATCTATAGTCCGCGTCACCTTAAATATGTTACTAACAATATAACCTTACCATTTGTCCCCCATCACTACAAACATGGTGATCTATAGTCCGCCTTACCATAAATAAGTTGCTAACAATATAACCTTACCATTTGTCCCCCATCACTACAAACATGGTGATCTATAGTCCACGTCACCTTAAATAAGTTACTAACAATATAACCTTACCACTTGTCCCCCATCACTACAAACATGGTGATCTATAGTCCGCCTCACCTTAAATAAGTTACTAACAATGTAACCTTACCGCTTGTCCCTCATCACTACAAACATGGTGATCTATAGTCCACCTCACCTTAAATAAGTTACTAACAGTATAACCTTACCATTTGTCCCCCATCACTACAAACATGGTGATCTATAGTCCGCCTCACCTTAAATAAGTTACTAACAGTATAACCATACCATTTGTCCCCCATCACTACAAACATGGTGATCTATAGTCCGCCTCACCTTAAATAAGTTACTAACAATATAACCTTACCATGTGTCCCCCATCACTACAAACATGGTGATCTATAGTCCGCCTCACCTTAAATAAGTTGCTAACAATATAACCTTACCATTTGTCCCCCATCACCACAAACATGGTGATCTATAGTCCGCCTCACCTTAAATAAGTTACTAACAATATAACCTTACCATTTGTCCCCCATCACTAAAAACATGGTGATCTATAGTCCGCCTCACCTTAAATAAGTTACTAGCAATATAACCTTACCATTTGTCCCCCATCACTACAAACATGGTGATCTATAGTCCGCCTCACCTTAAATAAGTTACTAACAATATAACCTTACCATATGTCCCCCATCACTACAAACATGGTGATCTATAGTCCACGTCACCTTAAATAAGTTACTAACAATATAACCTTACCATTTGTCCCCCCATCACCACAAACATGGTGATCTATAGTCCGCCTCACCTTAAATAATTTACTAACAATATAACCTTACCATTTGTCCCCCATCACTACAAACATGGTGATCTATAGTCCGCCTCACCTTAAATAAGTTACTAACAATATAACCTTACCATTTGTCCCCCATCACTACAAACATGGTGATCTATAGTCCGCCTCACCTTAAATAAGTTACTAACAATATAACCTTACCATTTGTCCCCCATCACCACAAACATGGTGATCTATAGTCCGCCTCACCTTAAATAATTTACTAACAATATAACCTTACCATTTGTCCCCCATCACTACAAACATGGTGATCTATAGTCCGCCTCACCTTAAATAAGTTACTAACAATATAACCTTACCATTTTCCCCCATCACTACAAACATGGTGATCTATAGTCCGCCTCACCTTAAATAAGTTACTAACAATATAACCTTACCATTTGTCCCCCATCACTACAAACATGGTGATCTATAGTCCGCCTCACCTTAAATAAGTTACTAATAATATAACCTTACCATTTGTCCCCCATCACTACAAACATGGTGATCTATAGTCCGCCTCACCTTAAATAAGTTACTAATAATATAACCTTACCATTTGTCCCCCATCACTGCAAACATGGTGATCTATAGTCCGCCTCACCTTAAATATGTTACTAACAATATAACCTTACCATTTGTCCCCCATCACTACAAACATGGTGATCTATAGTCCGCCTCACCTTAACTAAGTTACTAACAATATAACCTTACCATTTGTCCCCCATCACTACAAACATGGTGATCTATAGTCCGCCTCACCTTAAATGAGTTACTAATAATATAACCTTACCATTTGTCCCCCATCACTACAAACATGGTGATCTATAGTCCACGTCACCTTAAATAAGTTACTAACAATATAACCTTACCATTTGTCCCCCCATCACCACAAACATGGTGATCTATAGTCCGCCTCACCTTAAATAAGTTACTAACAATATAACCTTACCATTTGTCCCCCATCACTACAAACATGGTGATCTATAGTCCGCCTCACCTTAAATAAGTTACTAACAATATAACCTTACCATTTGTCCCCCATCACTACAAACATGGTGATCTATAGTCCGCCTCACCTTAAAGAAGTTACTAACAATATAACATTACCATTTGTCCCCCATCACTACAAACATGGTGATCTATAGTCCACCTCACCTTAAATAAGTTACTAACAATATAACCTTACCATTTGTCCCCCATCACTACAAACATGGTGATCTATAGTCCACGTCACCTTAAATAAGTTACTAACAATATTACCTTACCATTTGTCCCCCATCACTACAAACATGGTGATCTATAGTCCGCCTCACCTTAAATAAGTTACTAACAATATAACCTTACCATTTGTTCCCCATCACTACAAACATGGTGATCTATAGTCCACGTCACCTTAAATAAGTTACTAACAATATAAACATACCATTTGTCCCCCATCACTACAAACATGGTGATCTATAGTCCGCGTCACCTTAAATATGTTACTAACAATATAACCTTACCATTTGTCCCCCATCACTACAAACATGGTGATCTATAGTCCGCCTTACCATAAATAAGTTGCTAACAATATAACCTTACCATTTGTCCCCCATCACTACAAACATGGTGATTTATTGTCCGCCTCACCTTAAATAAGTTACTAATAATATAACCTTACCATTTGTCCCCCATCACTACAAACATGGTGATCTATAGTCCGCCTCACCTTAAATAAGTTACTAATAATATAACCTTACCGTTTGTGCCCCATCACTACAAACATGGTGATCTATAGTCCGCCTCACCTTAAATAACTTACTAACAATATAACCTTACCATTTGTCCCCCATCACTACAAACATGGTGATCTATAGTCCGCCTCACCTTAAATAAGTTACTAACAATATAACCTTACCATTTGTCCCCCATCACTACAAACATGGTGATCTATTGTCCGCCTCACCTTAAATAAGTTACTAATAATATAACCTTACCATTTGTCCCCCATCACTACAAACATGGTGATCTATAGTCCGCCTCACCTTAAATAAGTTACTAACAATATAACCTTACCATTTGTCCCCCATCACTACAAACATGGTGATCTATAGTCCGCCTCACCTTAAATAAGTTACTAACAATATAACCTTACCATTTGCCCCCCATCACTACAAACATGGTGATCTATAGTCTACCTCACCTAAAAATAAGTTACTAACAATATAACCTTACCATTTGTCCCCCATCACTACAAACATGGTGATCTATAGTCCGCCTCACCTTAAATATGTTACTAACAATATAACCTTACCATTTGTCCCCCATCACTACAAACATGGTGATCTATAGTCCACGTCACCTTAAATAAGTTACTAACAATATAACCCTACCATTTGTCCCCCATCACTACAAACATGGTGATCTATAGTCCGCCTCACCTTAAATAAGTTACTAACAATATAACCTTACCATTTGTCCCCCATCACTACAAACATGGTGATCTATAGTCCGCCTCACCTTAAATAAGTTACTAACAATATAACCTTACCATTTGTCCCCCATCACTACAAACATGGTGATCTATAGTCCACGTCACCTTAAATAAGTTACTAACAATATAACCTTACCATTTGTCCCCTATCACCACAAACATGGTGATCTATAGTCCGCCGCACCTTAAATAAGTTACTAACAATATAACCTTACCATTTGTCCCCCATCACTACAAACATGGTGATCTATAGTCCGCCTCACCTTAAATAAGTTGCTAACAATATAACCTTACCATTTGTCCCCCATCACTACAAACATGGTGATCTATAGTCCGCCTCACCTTAAATAAGTTACTAACAATATAACATTACCATTTGTCCCCCATCACTACAAACATGGTGATCTATAGTCTACCTCACCTTAAATAAGTTACTAACAATATAACCTTACCATTTGTCCCCCATTACTACAAACATGGTGATCTATAGTCCGCCTCACCTTAAATATGTTACTAACAATATAACCTTACCATTTGTCCCCCATCACTACAAACATGGTGATCTATAGTCCACGTCACCTTAAATAAGTTACTAACAATATAACCTTACCATTTGTCCCCCATCACTACAAACATGGTGATCTATAGTCCGCCTCACCATAAATAAGTTACTAACAATATAACCTTACCATTTGTCCCCCATCACTACAAACATGGTGATCTATAGTCCGTTTCACCTTAAATAAGTTACTAACAATATAACCTTACCATTTGTCCCCCATCACCACAAACATGGTGATCTATAGTCCGCCTCACCATAAATAAGTTACTAACAATGTAACCATACCACTTGTCCCCCATCACTACACACATGGTGATCTATAGTCCAGGGGCAGATGACCTCGTAGTTCCGCCCCTTAAAACAACAATAACTAACTAACTAACTAACTATCTATAGTCCGCCTCACCATAAATAAGTTACTAACAATATAACCTTACCATTTGTCCCCATCACTACAAACATGGTGATCTATAGTCCGTCTCACCTTAAATAAGTTACTAACAATATAACCTTACCATTTGTCCCCATCACCACAAACATGGTGATCTATAGTCCGCCTCACCATAAATAAGTTACTAACAATGTAACCATACCACATACAAAGTAAGTGGTGTGGAATCAAAGGAGACCGAAGTGTTAACTGCTAATAGGGGATCATCGCAGACAGAGGCTTGTAACCTGAAAAGCATAACAGTCTCGAATGAAAATGAATGCTACCAAAGCAAACCAAACACTGTAGCCCCGCAGCCCATGAAGAACCTTAGCATACCTAGCGACCGCTGCCAAGCCATTCGGCCTACAGATTGAGGGGTGACGCGTGGTCAGAGTGCTGGATCACCTCGGCCATAAATCATGGTTTCTGTGACCGGGGCACTGCCTTACTGTTAGGCAGCTACTCTTCTCCCCACGAGGCTGAGTGCACCACGTTTCTAACATCTCTGACGGAGCTGGGAATCTAACCCTAGGCCTCCGGGTGAGAGGCGCTATCCCAAAACCACGGGAACGGCTATAATAATATACACATTTCCAAATTCAGACTTAAACTACGATATAAGTGTTTTACCTCTTCTTGGAGGGTCCGGACCAAGGCTTCACTCTCTGTCCGTTAGGACGTCTCCTTATTACTCTTTGGTGCCCGTTAGCTTCACTCTCTGTCCGTTATGGCGTCTCCTTATTACTCTTTGGCGCCTGTTAGCTTCACTCTCTGTCCGTTAGGACGTCTCCTTATTACTCTTCGGCGCCTGTTAGCTTCACTCTCTGTCCGTTAGGACGTCTCCTTATTACTCTTTGGTGCCCGTTAGTTTCACTCTCTGTCCGTTATGGCGTCTCCTTATTACTCTTTGGCGCCTGTTAGCTTCACTCTCTGTCCGTTAGGACGTCTCCTTATTACTCTTTCGTGCCCGTTAGTTTCACTCTCTGTCCGTTATGGCGTCTCCTTATTACTCTTTGGCGCCTGTTAGCTTCACTCTCTGTCCGTTAGGACGTCTCCTTATTACTCTTTGGTGCCCGTTAGCTTCACTCTCTGTCCGTTAGGGCGTCTTCTTATTACTCTTTGGCGCCTGTTAGCTTCACTCTCTGTCCGTTAGGACGTCTCCTTATTACTCTTTGGTGCCCGTTAGTTTCACTCTCTGTCCGTTAGGGCGTTTTCTTATTACTCTTTGGCGCCCGTTAGCTTCACTCTCTGCCCGTTAGGGCGTCTCCTTATTACTCTTTGGTGCCCGTTAGCTTCACTCTCTGTCCGTTAGGGCGTCTTCTTATTACTCTTTGGCGCCTGTTAGCTTCACTCTCTGTCCGTTAGGGCGTCTTCTTATTACTCTTTGGTGCCTGTTAGCTTCACTCTCTGTCCGTTAGGGAGCCTTCTTATTACTCTTTGGCGCCCGTTGGCTTCACTCTCTGGCCGTTAGGGCGTCTTCTTATTACTCTTTGGTGCCCGTTAGCTTCACTCTCTGTCCGTTAGGGCGCCTTCTTATTACTCTTTGGCGCCTGTTAGCTTCACTCTCTGGCCGTTAGGGCGTCTTCTTATTACTCTTTGGTGCCCGTTAGCTTCACTCTCTGCCCGTTAGGGCGTCTCCTTTTTACTCTTTGGTGCCCGTTAGTTTCACTCACTGTCCGTTAGGGCGTCTTCTTAGTACTCTGGCGCCTGTTAGCTTCACTCTCTGTCCGTTAGGGCGTCTTCTTATTACTCTTTGGCGCCCGTTGTCTTCGCGGCTTCACTCTCTGTCCTTTAGGGCGTCTTCTTGTTACGCCGGACCTAATGAACGCCCTTCGTCCGAGTGCGCCTGGTCGTAATACTCAGGATACTGGACTTTTATTTCCCATTATTACCATATGACGCCTGTCACTCAGATAAGTTAGCTGGAGTAACCAGTTTCTTTTGAAGGACCAAAAATACTGCAGTTACCAAGCATAGCGTTCGCACGTCCGTGAAGATCCACGATTCACTGAAACACAATGTTGAGGACAGTTGTTCCATGACGCACTAAATTAGCACTGGGAAACCCGAGTTCTGAACACACCTTCTTCCTATTCTCTTGTTTTGCGGCACCAGCACGACTTGCCAGATTCACGACTACAGGTGGCCTTGGGAGGGAATACAATTATATTACGAAAGAAATAGTGTTTATTTTGTTAGAAAATTGCGTTTATTTTAAAAATATAGGGAAGTCATTTGTTTTGTGTAGATGCAGTTTGGTTGATGGGAATCACGTGTTTATGGATGTCACGTGCAAGTGAGACCTCAACGAAGGGGAACGATCTATGAAGCGTTCTGGCTTCACGGCCTTTGAACTAATGTCCTTGCGATTCTGCAGCTTCCAACTTGTCACACTTTATTCCGCGTCATCTTAAGTTACTAACAATGTAACCTTATCACTTTTCACCTCAACACTACAAACATAGTGATCTAATGCCACCTTAAATAAGTTACTAACAAGGTAACCATACCATTTGTCTCTTCCGCCGCCCCCCAGGGACGCACATCTGGTGGGACGTGGGTTGGTGACCACGGGTCCCCAGCTGAGTCCAGCATTGCTTCCACTTACTTGTGCCGGACTCCTCTCCGTCATTTCTTCTATTGGCCTTCCTTGGCCAACTTCTCTTCTGACCCAGACGGTATTAGGGTATCCAAGGTCTAGGGATTCTTTCACTTTCCCGCCTTCATTGGCCCTTCTCTCATATTTCCTGATCCCTAATTATTCTAGGGGTCAGCCTTCTTTGTATTTTCATTATATTTCCTTTTCTCTTTAAGATTCCCGCACTGTTTTTGTAAATTGTCTCCCCGTGTATCTAAACCATTTTGAGAATATTTTGACTCTACACCACATTTTGTAGGTATTATCAATCTAAGTTGCATTTCGTAAATATTTTCGACCTAAATCGCATTTTGCACATATTTTCAATCTAAATTGCATTTCGTATGGTGGGCATTCTGTAAGTATTTTCATTCTCATTTACATTTTGTGCGTATTTTTCAATCTATTCCTTTTATGAGTATTTTCCTTCTAAAATCCCTTTTGTATTACCACTCTCCATTTTGTGAGTCGTTCCAATCTGAGTTCCATTTTGTAAGTATTTTCCGTCGCACTGAATTTTCGTTCTGGTTTGCATTTCATTGTCATTTTCGCTAGATGTTAGGCCCCTTCAAGCAACAATTATCATCATCATCATCATCATCATCATCATCATTTGTCTCTTGTAATTCGTTTAAAGAGACGTGGACTATAGATCACCATGTTTGTACTGATGGGGGGACAAGTGGTAAGGTTGCATCCTCAGGTGACATGGACTATAGATCACGATGTTTGTAGTGGGCAAGTGGTATGGTTACATCCTCAGGTGGCATGGAATAAAGATCACGATGTTTGTAGTGGGCAAGTGGTAAGGTTACATCCTCAGGTGACATGGACTATAGATCATGATGTTTGTAGTGGGCAAGTGGTAAGGTTACATCCTCAGGTGACATGGACTATAGATCATGATGTTTGTAGTGGGCAAGTGGTAAGGTTACATGCAGATCACCATGTTTGTAGTGATGAGGGACAAGTGGTAAGGTTGCATCCTCAGGTGACATGGACTATAGATCATGATGTTTGTAGTGGGCAAGTGGTAAGGTTACATGCAGATCACCATGTTTGTAGTGATGAGGGACAAGTGGTAAGGTTGCATCCTCAGGTGACATGGACTATAGATCATGATATTTGTAGTGGGCAAGTGGTAAGGTTACATCCTCAGGTGACATGGAATAAAGATCACGATGTTTGTAGTGGGCAAGTGGTAAGGTTACATCCTCAGGTGACATGGACTATAGATCATGATGTTTGTAGTGGGCAAGTGGTAAGGTTACATGCAGATCACCATGTGTGTAGTGATGAGGGACAAGTGGTAAGGTTGCATCCTCAGGTGACATGGACTATAGATCATGATGTTTGTAGTGGGCAAGTGGTAAGGTTACATGCAGATCACCATGTTTGTAGTGATGAGGGACAAGTGGTAAGGTTGCATCCTCAGGTGACATGGACTATAGATCATGATGTTTGTAGTGGGCAAGTGGTAAGGTTACATCCTCAGGTGACATGGAATAACGATCACGATGTTTGTAGTGGGCAAGTGGTAAGGTTACATGCAGATCACCATGTTTGTAGTGATGAGGGACAAGTGGTAAGGTTGCATCCTCAGGTGACATGGACTATAGAACACGATGTTTGTAGTGACGGAGGACAAGTAGTAAGGTGCCGCGCAATGAAACATCTGGTTACCAGATTACTACGCCCCTGTTAAGCGTTACATGTAGGAGCTCACCTTGCACTGACGCATGCAAATCATCTGCAGGACCAGCCTCAAAGAGGGCATTGTGGCAACACAATGGCGACATTTACTCCAGTAGACCGCGGAGGAAGAATAATTAGTGTCATATGGAACACGCCCGACATGACATTTGCAAATTTCTTTTGAAATGCCAATAGAGCCAGTCTCTTGAGGACTTTTAGTGACGCATGTGGCAACCACGTGAGCTCGAGCTGGAGAAAAAAATATCATGTAGGTTCACTTGATGTATACTGTATTATGTTTATAATATCATCTCATTTCACTGAGATAGAATCCCCACATTAGGACTGTTAAATTTATTTTTCCATTGCGCCACACGTTGATTTCTAAAACATTGATTACTTCTTCACATAAACAAGGTTTATTTAGTGTATAACTCGTGTTGTGGCACGCCTGCCTCTTACCTTGGAGTCTATGAGTTCCATTCCCAGCTCATTTAAAGGTTATAGAATTGTCCTGAGGGCCGGGGCAGGGTGCGCACAATGGACTAGCTGTCTGACCTGAGAAGTATCGAAGCTTCGGTGGCGTAGTTATCGGTGTTAATTGTGATAATAATATTATCGAATGGCTTGCATGTCGAATTTCGTCGTTCCTTTGAACGCTATGAAAGTCAAGGAGGTTAGATATCTAAGCTCCTTGACACTACAGCGCTTTCTAGTAGAGAATGGAGGAACTTTGTGTTGGCGGAAAATCCCGAGATTAATTTTGCCATTGAACACGGCCTACTGAATTCAAATGGGTTCTTTAACATGCCAACAACGTATGACATCCATGTCGTGATTTTTGTCGCCTTTCAAAAAAAAACACTTACCACGGCCAGGAGCGAACCTGCAAGCTTGGGGGTTGGTAATCCGACACGTTAACCACTCACCCACCGTGGCGAGCTTAATTGTGATGACTGTATTCATGTGTGTTATCTGTTTTAAATTCAAGTAAGGACTGCAGACATTGAATTTTTTCAAGTTTTTCCTACTTTTGCCGCCAAACGACTACTAGTTCAGAACTGGTTACCAGATGCCATCACAGTCGGCTCCTGGCGACGAACGTCGGAACCTAAGAGCGTTTGTCAAATGTTTAACCTAACCTACAATTTAGCTTCACGCAGGTGTAATTAGTGGAAGGTTCTTTAACATGCCATAAATCTATGACAAGGGACCTCCGGCTTTACTTCCCCTCCGAAGGAAGGCATACTGAGGGATTTTTAACGCTCTTAAAAAATCCAACGGCTTCGGCCAGGTTTGAACCCGCGATCTTGGGCATAGCAGCTCAGCATGCTATCAACTACACCACCGAAGCCGCTCCTGTAGACTCTCGAGGTCCGATTTGAAATATACGACTTTAAGAAGACGAAGTAACAAAACAATAGGATATTAGAATATTCGCCCTTCTCAAGCAGAGATATGCACTTAAACATACGATGTATTGTGCCAAAATAGGCCTATGCATAAATATGCAAATAGCCTATATATGATTTTGCATGAACTTCCGGGCCTTGAAATAAGATTTGAAAATAATGAAAATGGCATAGCCTACATTGTGCAAGTGTAGAATCCAGGTTCACCACTCCTGAACAATTACTTACCATGGTATCATGTCTGTTGTGCATCTGATTTATGTCTTCCGTATCGCTTGCTCACAGTATTACGGTGCTTCACCTTTTTGCTCAACATTCAACGAATTGTTCTTGACGGAAGGTCGTTGTGAAAACTTTCTATTTCAGATTGTAATCAGCTGATTGATGTTCGCAAAAACAGATCGATATCAAGGAATATATAGTAGAAAAATAAGAAAAATCCTTTACTCTTTGAAGGACGATCATTGCTGGCGACAAAAATCACTACACTCATGTCATACGTTGTTGGCATGTTAAAGAACCCATTTGAATTCAGTAGGCCGTGTTCAATGGCAAAATTAATCTCGGGATTTTCCGCCAACACAAAGTTCCTCCATTCTCTACTAGAAAGCGCTGTAGTGTCAAGGAGTTTAGATATCTAACCTCCTTGACTTTCATAGCGTTCAAAGGAACCACGAAATTCGACATGCAAGCTACCCTCTGGGTGTCAATTAACAAAGCTTGCACCAGGCACCCGAGGCCATACGATATTATATTATTATTTTTCCTGGATAAACTAAGCTCTTTGCTGACGCGCGGTGAGAGACCGTCGTCATAGCTACAGGTGCCATTTTAAAACAAGCGGAACAGCGAGTACATCAGCTAAAATACAAAGTTTGATGACTTTAAAAATTGAGCTGGGTGCCTAGAGAGGAAAAACAGCCGAATATAAATAAAACAAAACAAAAAATATACAAAACTAAAGTAATAATAATGAAATGAAAATCCACAGCCTGCTTCCAGTCTCCGACCGGGTCAGGAATGGAATGAATGAAGCCCCCATCTAGCGGCGAGGATATGGACTGTGCCGGCTGCCGAGGCCTGACGCACTCCTCTGGGGCAATGATTAAATGAATGACAGATGAAATGAAATGAGAGTGGAGAGTGTTGCTGGAATGAAATTTTGACAGGGAAAACCGGAGTTCCCGGAGAAAAACCTGTCTGCCTCCGTTTTGTCCAGCACAGATCTCACATGGAGTGACCGGGATTTGAACCACGGATCCAGCGGTGAGAGGCCGGCGTGCTGCCGCCTAAGCCACGGAGGCTTTTAAAGATGATAAAATAAAAATAACTATAAAAAATAGCAGACCCGTGCGAGAAATCTCGCATGATCATGAACCACACTTTCCCCAATAGGTTTATAACGAGACACTTAAGGAGAAAGGTTATGTTTTTATTTCAACCAAATGATTATAGAACACTATTTACATTTCAGTTAGAATTCCAAGGTCTACGTTCCGTAACTTAAGAAGGCATCATCATAACACTCACCGGTTATTCGATAGTTATGAAATTATACGATTTGAGTACTCATTCCTTTGATTCACTGTTTCTGAAATCCATGCCAAATGATAAAGGAAAGACCTGACATGAAACAGGCGTCACAGTGGCCAAAATGTGAAGTGGTAGCAATTATGGAGCGTATTTTCCTACAGCAACAGTATCTGCAAATCGCACACTTCGTACATTTTTAAATGTCATTTTTTAAAGCAATTGTAGATATTTATGATATTAGAGTGCAATTCGTCACTACTAATGTTTATTCTCTTTCATTTGAATGCTGACTTGTCACGATCGGTCGCTTGTGAGTGCCGCAGGAGGGATCTATACTCCCGTACTGAAATAATATACTGGGTGTTTCAGAAATACTTTTACAAACTTCGGGGATTGGTTCCTTACACCAAAACAATAAAAAAGTTCATATACACATATGTCCCAAAATCCTTCGATATTGATTTATGAATGAAAGAACATTGTACAGCCTGTTTGGAAGTTTTTAACACATGAACTCATATCAAAAAAGGTTCCTGACACCGACAGATGGAAAAACTGTCAAATGCACAGGTGTTCCAGACAGGCTCGCCATCACGCGGGCCGTACACGCTGAGATCTGTATCGAGAGACTGTCTCATGAAACGCATATCTGATACCAGCTGCGTCGTGTGTAGCGTTGTCACAGCTGGTCTCGCATGGTATCATGACGCAACGCAGCAGGTATCACGTCTCTCGCTCTGGACAAGAGACCTTGAGATAGATGCAAGCAACACGATACAAGTATCAACGTGTGTAGGGAAGTATCGCGTCTATCACAGAGCACGGCCGACTGGATGTGAGCTGCTCTTTACCGGTCTTGACAATCCCAGTTATTAGAGCCCATGCATAACGTGTAATTGGAAAATTTCTACTCGTCGCCGATAGAGCGCACTCCCATCCCATTGTAGGCGCGATTAATAAACAGCTGTACAGTACGTTTACTAAATGTGTAATCTCGGCGTGTGTTGCGCCACGGAGACGAGAGACCTGTATCTAGAGTCCGCCTCATGAGACAGTCTCTCGATACAGATCTCCTGCCAGCGTGTATGGCCCGCTTTAGGATTAATGTGTAGGCTGGCTTTGTAGGTCCATACGTTCTACCAGCACGTCTTACAGGTGCTGTCTCCAGAGACTTAATCCGGACTTACTGCATGACAATGTGCCCCTGCATGATGGGGCTCCTGCACACTTTAGTCACCTTGTTCGCACTGCATAACGGAGATCTTCCAGGACAGATGGTTGGGCAGAGGAGGACCCGTTCCATGGCTTGCACGGTCCGTTAGACTTTTATCTGTGGTGTCAGGATCCTTTTCTGATATGAGTTCGTGTGTTAAACGCTTCCAAACAGGCTGTCAATTAATGTGTCACTGTAGAATGTTCTTTCAATAATAAATCGAAAACGAATGATTTTGGGACATATGTGTATATGAACTTTTTTTCTTCTTTTGGTGTAAGGAACCAATCCCCAAAGTTTGTAAAAGTATTTCTGAAACACCCTGTATATGATTATTATTTATTGATTTAAGTTGTTTAGACCCATGGGATTACATAAAACAAATTACGATCTGTTGCAGTTATTTTTCTGCTCTTCCAAAACTTCTTCATCGTTTCGCTATGTCGAACTCGACGTTTTTCCGTGCATCCTTTCCTCGATCCCCTTGGTCGATCTTCAGATGTAACTTCCCAACTGAAGATCTTAAATCAGAATGTCATTCGATCCTCGATGTGTATTGGTGTAATATGGGCAATTGTGAGATCAATTTGGACCTGTGTAACCCAGACTGTTGTCACTTTAAGTTTCCTTAAGTATGTCAGAATGCTCATTGTTAATCGGTCGTATTCAGTATCATGATGTGGCCGTATAATCTCAGCCGTCGTTTATTATTATGCTAGCTGAAGTACCTGTGCTTCGCCACGGGTCATAAATACATTAAAATGTGAAGGTGACAGTTAAAACAGGGGATAGGCGAGGTGCTCAGAGTAAGGATGGAACATTTTGTCTAACTACACTGCTCGTCGTTGACCGTGTTTTATAGCACAAATTTAGGTTTTACTCGCTAACCGCTGGAGATACATGAAAAGTGATAAGGACCTTTCGGATAGAAATTAAATTGTTACCTCGTATATGCCATCAAAAGTTTGTTATTTATTAGTTTTCTCTTTTTATTTGAAATGGAAATATGAAAGTTTGAAACCAAAGGGTGTAGTGACGTCTCTACAATGGTCGTCATCTTTAAATAGTGCAAAGTATCGAATTCAAAAGTAGCGTACATGTTAACCAGGTAAATCAGCTACTTCCATGTAAAATTTCATGTAAATCGGACCAGTGGTTCTTCGCTGATTGAGTAATACACAGACCACTGCCAGCTGGATCGCATCCCTCCTGGCTGCTTTAGACTGCCTGCCCATTCAACGATTACAGCATTGGTTTGTGCGTACAACCTCGTTTCCAAATATAGACGCTAAGAGCAGCACCAACCCGCTGTGATCGCCACTTTTTCAAGTCACTGTTGCAGACATTTGTTTTGTATTGATGTTAATGGCGTCAATAATAATAGCCTGTTCTTTATTCGGTGTTAACTGTCTTGCAGAAGCATAACTTTTCTGGTTTTTCTTGGGCACATTGTGGGTAGAACTGTCGGTAAGGTTAGGTACGGTCTGACTTCCTTGCTTGGTAAGAAGCCATTGCTTTGAGTTTGAAAGGTTTTGGAGCTTCGTTGAATTACGATGTTCAACCGTTTGTTGTTTGTTTTCCGCGAAGTTGTGTTTTGGATTTTAGAATGCCGTACTGCTGCGTGCTCTTTTGTAAATCAGAAATGAAATCAGCAATTAACATATATCTTGTACGCCTCTGAGCGTTAAATGGGCAGGCAGTCTAAAGCAGCCAGGAGGGACGCGATCCAGCTGGCAGTGAAAAAGCCGCGGTGATCACAGTGGGATGGTGCTGCAACCTATCTTGTATGCCTCTGAGCGTTGAATGGGCAGGCAGTCTAAAGTAGCCAGGAGGGACGCGATCCAGCTGGCAGTGAAAAAGCCGCGGTGATCACAGTGGGATGGTGCTGCAACCTATCTTGTACGCCTCCAAGTGTTGAATGGGCAGGCAGTTTATAGCAGCCAGGAGGGACGCGATGAAGCTGGCAGTGAAAAAGCCGCGGTGATCACAGTGGGATGGTGCTGCAACCTATCTTGTACGCCTCTGGCGTTGTATGGGCAGGCAGTCTAAAGTAGCCAGGAGGGACGCGATCCAGCTGGCAGTGAAAAAGCCGCGGTGATCACAGTGGGATGGTGCTGCAACCTATCTTGTATGCCTCTGAGCGTTGAATGGGCAGGCAGTCTAAAGTAGCCAGGAGGGACGCGATCCAGCTGGCAGTGAAAAAGCCGCGGTGATCACAGTGGGATGGTGCTGCAACCTATCTTGTACGCCTCCAAGTGTTGAATGGGCAGGCAGTTTATAGCAGCCAGGAGGGACGCGATGAAGCTGGCAGTGAAAAAGCCGCGGTGATCACAGTGGGATGGTGCTGCAACCTATCTTGTACGCCTCCAAGTGTTGAATGGGCAGGCAGTCTAAAGCAGCCAGGAGGGATGCGATCCAGCTGGCAGTGAAAATGCCGCGGTGATCACAGTGGGATGGTGCTGCAACCTATCTTGTACGCCTCCAAGTGTTGAATGGGCAGGCAGTTTATAGCAGCCAGGAGGGACGCGATGAAGCTGGCAGTGAAAAAGCCGCGGTGATCACAGTGGGATGGTGCTGCAACCTATCTTGTACGCCTCCAAGTGTTGAATGGGCAGGCAGTTTATAGCAGCCAGGAGGGACGCGATGAAGCTGGCAGTGAAAAAGCCGCGGTGATCACAGTGGGATGGTGCTGCAACCTATCTTGTACGCCTCTGGCGTTGTATGGGCAGGCAGTTTATAGCAGCCAGGAGGGACGCGATGAAGCTGGCAGTGAAAAAGCCGCGGTGATCACAGTGGGATGGTGCTGCAACCTATCTTGTACGCCTCTGGCGTTGTATGGGCAGGCAGTTTATAGCAGCCAGGAGGGACGCGATGAAGCTGGCAGTGAAAAAGCCGCGGTGATCACAGTGGGTTGGTGCTGCAACCTATCTTGTACGCCTCTGGCGTTGTATGGGCAGGCAGTTTATAGCAGCCAGGAGGGACGCGATGAAGCTGGCAGTGAAAAAGCCGCGGTGATCACAGTGGGATGGTGCTGCAACCTATCTTGTACGCCTCTGGCGTTGTATGGGCAGGCAGTCTAAAGCAGCCAGGAGGGACGCGATCCAGCTGGCAGTGAAAAAGCCGCGGTGATCACAGTGGGATGGTGCTGCAACCTATCTTGTACGCCTCCAAGTGTTGAATGGGCAGGCAGTTTATAGCAGCCAGGAGGGACGCGATGAAGCTGGCAGTGAAAAAGCCGCGGTGATCACAGTGGGATGGTGCTGCAACCTATCTTGTACGCCTCTGGCGTTGTATGGGCAGGCAGTTTATAGCAGCCAGGAGGGACGCGATGAAGCTGGCAGTGAAAAAGCCGCGGTGATCACAGTGGGATGGTGCTGCAACCTATCTTGTACGCCTCTGGCGTTGTATGGGCAGGCAGTTTATAGCAGCCAGGAGGGACGCGATCCAGCTGGCAGTGACACAGACACACCATCTCATTTTATATATTATTTGAAGTGTAGATATGCCGAACGAAAGAGCGGGATTCACAGATAAATTTGGCTTAGCTTAGCAGCAAAGCAAACCCCCAGATTAGAGCCGCCACGGCATGGACAGCAGAAAGATCATAGTGAGAGTTTTCCGGGCACCACGATCTTTGTTCAGCCTGGTTTTCTTTTAACCCACAAAATACTCCATGGAATTTAGCATGTACATATTGAATATCAGTTGACCTGGATTTCAGTTATTCAATCACTCTTCTTTATTGTCTTACATTGCGTGTTCCTTTTTCTTTAAGAAAAATTAATGAAGATAAATGTACCTTAAAGGACTGTTTGTTAATAAATATGTTTCGATTACAGTCGCTGCTATATGATGTATCTTCTATTCTTATTTATTCATATGTTTTATAATTCTTTTTGCGAGCTTTCTTTTTATTTAAATTTCGAATAGTGTTCTGTAACGATATCCATTGTCTCTGTTATCTTTGTACAATTAGTTTTTAAGAGTATTTTATTCCAATCTACGCTAAGGGTGTCATTGAACACTGAAACATGTACGTATAAGCAGTGCTTAAACCACATTCTTTACTGTTCGACATGGCGGCATAGTACTATCAGCCAACACGGATATTAATTATTACCATTGTCATAAGGGTTATTGTTTACGCATTCTTTGAATATGTGCATAAAATAAAACTTTTAATCGTCTTTTTCTAATAGTGTCTGATATTTTCTCGGAGTGTTGGTACAACTCGTGAGACTTTTTGTACAATGAGCCAAAGATTTTCCAGAGGATTCTTCTTTCTTGTTTTTGTAAAGTTTTAGTTGGTGATCTGCTTCCAATGGTTAGGGTTTCTGATGCGTATAATGCTTCAGAATGAATTATTATTATTATTAGACTATTATTATTTGGCTCCTCTAAAGTTGCGCCTCCCCCAGGGGCTCACATCTAGTTCCCGGGACGTGGGTTGGCGACCACGGGACCCCAGCTGAGTCCTGCATTGCATCCACTTACTTGTGCCAGGCTCCTCTCCGTCTTCTTTCATGTCGACCTCCCTTGGTCAACTCTCGTTCTTTTCGAACCCCGACGGTATTAGGGTATCCGAGGCCTAGGGAGTATTTCATTTTCTCGCCTTGATTGGCCCTTGTCTCATCTTTCCTGATCCTTCATTCTTCTAGGGATCATCCGTCTTTTTCTCTTCATTATATTTCCTTTTTTCTTTAAGATCCCGTACTCTTTTTGTAAATTCGCTCCCCGTGTATCTAAATTCCATTTTGTGAATATTTTGAATCTACGTTGCATTTTCAACCTAAACTGCATTTTGCGAGTATTTTCAACCTCAATTGCATTTTTATGGTGGGTATTTTATAAGTATTTTGATTCTCAATTGCATTTTGTGAGTATTTTGAATCTAAATTACATTTTGTAAGTATTTTCAATCTAAATTGCATTTTGTAAGTATTATCAATCCAAATGAGTAGTTTGAATCTAAATTACATTTTGTAAGCTTTTTCAATTTCAATTACATTTTGTAAGTATTTTGAATGTCAATTGCACTTTGTGAGTATTTTGAATCTGAACCGACCTATTTCAATCTAATTTGCATTGTGTATTTCCAATTTCAATTGCATTTGGTAAGTATTTTCAATCTCATTTGCATTTTGTAAGTATTTTGAATTTCGATTGCAATTTGTAAGTATTCGACTCTTCATTTCATTTTGTACATATTTTGAACCTAAACTAAATTTTGTGCGTATTTTCCTTCTAAATTACCTTTTGTAAGTATTCCATTTTGTGAGTTGTTTCAATCTGAGTTCCATTTTATACGTTTTTTCAGTCTCACTTCATTTTCGTTCTGGTTTCCATTTCGTTGTCATTTTCGCTATCGTCCAGACCATTAGCGAGCGATAACCTAGATGTTAGGCCCCTTAAAACAACAATTATCATCATCATCATTATCAGTGGCGGATCCAGGCCTTGCGGGGCCCTGTGCGATATGATAAGGTGGGGCCCACAACAATAGGCAATAAAAGAAATCAAATCAAATGGAAAATAGTTTTGTAATAATAATAAAATAATAATAGTTACAATATTTTGAATACACTACAGTACATTTTTTAATAATATGTAAGAAACCTTTAAGTCCCCTTGAAGAAGATTATGTAAACTATGAAATATTAAAATATTACCATAACGAATAGAATAATGGTAGAATATCATATTCGTTATGATATTACTTTGAGACTTTCTTCCCAGCTGAAGTCTTCTATCATTTCACTGAAATCTAAACTTGCTAAACGGTCACTGGAGGTCATAGCTGCACTGAAAAAAGAATATGAATTATACATTAGTTTGGAAAGTATAATTAATTAATCAATTAAATCGCAAACAGTGCATGGCGCGGGGACCTGGGCGGTCGCCCCCTCGCCCTCTCCTAGATCCGTCCCTGACCATCATCATCATAAAGTTAGGCCACTGCACCTTATCAAAACAAGGAGTTGAGCGAACCCGTGCAGCGCGAATATCAGCATCACATCACATCTCTGTGTTACCAAGTCACGTTGGTGTCGGCTGTTGTCAACATTTATTGCTTGTTGTCAAATGTCGAGCCTACGTGACTATTGTGCCACCCGTGCACTTGACCGTGGAGTGCCTGGCGAAGGTTACACCGGGACACCTTGCCAGGGCTGTACAAATCATTCCAATATTCCAATAATTCGAGTAATAGCCAAATGGAATTACACTGGAA